>JADLZN010009326.1:0-740823 GCA_018155175.1 Sinocyclocheilus anophthalmus | reverse complement strand
GAAATGTTATCCTGTTTCTTCGGGAATTTAAATTCCGGCAGTTTTTACAACCATCGGCTGTGCAGGATTGTGGCGTCTTCAGATATTAATAGATTATTATGGTGAATGACGTCAAGTTTACCGTTAAAGATGGCGGACGTGCATCTACGTGCTTGGAGCTGTCGAATGAGGCGTCTACTTATATATATATCTATGGTCACAACTCTCTTTTTCAACAGCTCTGAGAAACACGTGCCATGCTGCTACTAGACACATGACAAATGTAAACAATAGAAGGCCAGTTTTTTAAGCATGACGATATGTGTTCTAAAATTGGCTCAAAATATAAAGCGTGCTTGATATCCCTTAAATGGATGGAATCAGTGTCTGTGTCCATCATACACTACACGATTTTCTATGAAATCTCAAATCTGGCAAAAATGTAGTGTAGTATATTCCAGCCTTTAGCTATGTGTGTGTGTGTTCACCTCCAGCAGCTCCATGTACAGCTCTATTCCTTGGCACTGAATGAAATGGCGACATGCGGTGGGCGTCTCATCTGTCAAGTTCCACAGAGCACTCAACGCAAACTTCAGAGTGGAGTCCACTACACCCAGAGAGGCCTTCTGCTGGACGATACTCAGCAACTGCTTTACTTCCACAGAGAGGAGAATAAATGCATTGGTGTGGTCTACTCATCTGTCCATTCAGTCATTTACAATAGAATCATTAACCATTCACGTATCCTATAATACTTTAGGGAACAGAGAGAACACACTGCATGTGACAGTATGGTAGCGTGAGGCCAGGTTAAAAATGGTTTGAAGAACCTGTGCTGATGTATTTGCTGAAATAAATGGGGTGGGACTTATTAAAAGCCTGTGCTTTTTTTAATAACTTAAGATTGCATTACAGTCTGGGATGACTTGCTATTTGCTATTAATAGACAGGCAGTATTAGGTGGAGGGACTTTCCCATTCGATATTTTATTGGACGAACTATTTTATTTGACACTGTGTACAAGTCCTGAATATGTTTGGTCGATTTAACCTTATGAGAAAGACTGTAAAATGCATATATTTTCTGAGCTATTTTATCAGCTTCCAGGGATACACTAGTATTGAGATGGTTTTAAAGCTAACAGACATGAACTAAAAACCACAAACTCTGATTTTGATTACTATTTAATCCTCACGCTGTGTTCTGATCATTTTGACCTGGAGAGGATTTTCTCTTTCCCAGAAATGCTAGTTAATATTATTGCATTGGACTCAAATCTACTGATTTTTGCTCACACATGGTATATGAACTTCCAAGTAGTTTTTTAAATATTTTTTTAATAGTTTTTGTACTTTTTTAAGGATTTTTTCCCCCCTTGTTACACTTGCGACGTCACCAGTCAAAAATGACCAGCCTATAAATTGCTAATAAATATCTTATGCTATATTATTACCAAATATTGGATTCAATCTTTTTAATCAAGATTTTCGTCATTAGAGATAAAAGGCCAGTCATTTTGACCAGTAGGTAACGATTTTCAGCACAGCACATGTTTTAAAAACCAGCAATAGCAAATAAAAAAAAAAAAAGCAGTACCTTCGTATAAAGACGCTGCACCCAGTTCTGCGATCTCGTCTGTTTCAACTGAACAATGAAAGTGTGAGAGCGCCTTTTAAATCATTAAATAATGACCCAAAGATGGATGTTTTTCACATAAGCAGATCTAAAAAGTCCCCCCCCCATGGCGATATATTTGCTATTGCATCACATCACTCAATTACTTTTCTTTGTTATTACCTTAACCCTTAACTGTCACCCCCCATTTTTTTAAATAAGCATGCAGGTGCACTATCCAAACTTAAATTGTTGTAGTTTATGAACACTTTGGAATTCAGACATAAGGTTGGTCTCTTTTTAAAGAGGAAAATCAGCATTATTGCAAAAGTGGAATTAAAAAAAAAATTTTTTTTCAAAAAATTAAAGTATCAAAAAGTTATGTTAGTTTAAATTTACTGTAAAGAAAATGCACTATATTTATTTTATTTTATATATAATAAATATTTTACGTAACAGGTTTTACTCTAAAATTGGTATAAGATTAAAGCCTTATGTCTAAATAAGTTGTTCCAAATTTGAAGTTGATATGAAAAAAAATTTAAGTTCCTGTGAGATTTTATTTAGGGCGTTATACCACAAACAGCCATTCAAACTCCATTACATTTTTTAATGCATTTTTCTGTCACAAATGTCTAGAGTTCTCTGTCAATATTACTTCTATCTCAAAGTAACCACCAAATATGGAATCCTGAGATTCAGACCTTTCCAATGATATGTTTTGTGTCAAGATTATAAAAAGTTTTAAAGCGCGATAAGGCATTTTTTAAATACGACACTTTACACCGCCCACCAGGGGGAGGAGCCTGCTAAAAGATTTTAAAGTACCATTTCCATGGTAATGCAATGTCTGATTTCAAAATGGTTTTCACAGGATGAATCTTGGGCTTCTAAGCTTCCAAAATATATGATATATGATTTATGATGACTACTAAAAGATTTGAGAGAGAAAAAGGAACACAACAAAAAAGAGTGCCAAGCGTCACCACAGGGGACGGGGACAGTTAAGGGGTTGTGTATTACTGTTTTTTTTTTTTACAGTCGTGGCACAAAGTTATTGGCAGGACACAAATTAGTTTTTGCCAAATTGAGCTACTTAAGCTGTGTGGTGTTCGTTCACATGTTTATACAAGTTATGGCAGTAACATAATCTAGAAACAACGTGAATGAACACCTCAACAGCTTAAGCTGCAAATTTTGCAAAACACAAAATTTATGTCCATGCCAAAGCTTTTGGCCACGACTATACTTTTGAATTCACTTTTTTTTCTAAACCCGCAAAATGAATATATAGATCTCTATTTCTAATAATACTGGTGTTCATAACAAACCAGCATAGTGTCAAAGTTTGTCCTGGTTTTAGACACAGAATGCTGGTGCTGATGTAATGACCTTAGACACCAGTATGGAGACTACAGCCACCGCCATTCTCTGCACCGTCTGGTCTTCTTGATTCCCCAGCAACATCATTATCAGCTTAGCAGCTTCGTATCTACCAGGGAACAGGGGTCAAGATGGCGTTAAGCCACTTCAACAATGTACAGTAACAAGTGCACTGAGGAAATGTGTGTGGACTGACCTGTCAAATGGGACGACCTGTAAGATATGATCACTGCAAAGAGTAAGCAGGCAATTCTTCTGCAACTAAAAGCAGAAAGAAAATGGTTTAAATATGGATACTAGGACCACAGAGGAAAAAGACATACTGTGGAAGTCAGTGGACACCAGCAGCTGTTTGGTTACCAACATTCTTAAAAATATCGTCTTTTGTGTTAAACAGGCAGAAACGAAAGAAACTCATACAGGTTTGGAATAACGTGAGGGTGAGTAAATGATGAGAGAACTCTCATTTTTGGGTGAACCATCCCTTGACCTCTTTTCGTGGCAAAACCATTTCGGATGGGAATTACCCTGCTCGCTGGTGTGGAAGTTCTTCATGGCTGCAAGAAGCTGCTGAACTACATTTCCCAGCAGGCGTAAGGGCATCCTCAGCACCAGCTCCTGTACAGTCAGGTTAAACACACACGCAGAGGCCACAAGCTGAACGTGCAGAGAATCAGTGTGGTGTCGCATTCCAGCCAATACCAGCTGAAACAGGAACAGACACATTGGACATTGTATGTAAATGTCATGCAGCACACTACAACAATGCATTTTTAAAAAGAACCAAGATCTTTTACGATAAAGGGAAGTTTTAGGGCATCGTTTATCATGTAATTTGAACTATGCCATCTTAAAAACTTCACTTACAGTTAGTTATTTGCATGTCTCAACACAAAATTAGTGGTGTCAAAATCATTTTTATCTGAATCTATTCATTTATTCAAAACAACAAAATTCAATTCAATTCATACATAGAATGGCTTCAGACAAACCTCTTCTATATGACGTGCATTCATTTCTGAAAGAAATTGCTGATCGAATTTGAAGAAGAAAAAAGCCTCAAATACTTGAAAAGAAAAGCTTATTTAGTTCATAGAAAAATAAATATTTTGACAAAACTGCTTCACTGCTTATTAATATTTCAGAAACTGTTGCCTGCCAAATCAAAGTCACATGGTGCGACCAACAAACTCATGTGGTGCAACCACATACAGAAAAAAACTAAACAAAACCATCATAAACAACACTCATGCAAACCCTCACGACTGTGTATGAATGTCAATATCAGATCATTTGACCTTTTTATGACAAGGGCAAGGTTAGTCAGGTTGTTCAGTGGGTGACGCTTCAACAATTGATGGAGTTATTTATGAATTCATGTATTATAAAAAAAAAAAAAATACGGAATTTGGAAAACTAAATAATCAGATGTGTAAACCTGCATGTATTCAAGATTCAGGAATTGTCCGTTTTACCACACTTTTTTTCAAATATTGCAAACTTTTTTCGTGAAAATGGTATTAAAAAAAATATTTGAAACCAACATAACTACAAAAAGGTGCATTTCTCAGAAAGTTTTAAACTAGATTTTTTCTGTTTCTTTATCACTGACACTCATATTTCACTGATCCTAGTAACAAACCAGCCAAACCTTGTCATTTTTAGTTCACAACTACAGATCATCCGATTATCATCTGCTAGAGAAGGCATTTTCGTACCTTTAAGATGTGTGGCTGAGGTTCTTCCGTGTCACTGGTGTGACTGTAGAGATGTGCAAGAACCTCCCGTATGAAACTCTCTCGGTCGCTGTATCTCCTCAAGGCCTCACACAGCTGGGTTAAACTGGACTCTCCAGCCACCTGCACGTGTTTACACATTAGTAAGTATTTGCAGCTCCTGGCAAAATCTGCAGTTCTGACTGTACTATAAATCTGAAACAGTAATCGCAGTGGATGCTCTACCATCAGTAGTTGCATGCACTGCATATTAGATTAAAGCAGTCATGAATTGCATTTTTGTTTTATTTTAGAATGTTTCCTGAGGTGCACTTTTAATTTTACTACGAGTTTTGCAGGGTTCTTTGTTTAAAATATAAAAGACAGAGAAACTAGAATCATTAAAAAAATTTTTGTTACTTGAAATAAAAATAAATGTTAAACGACATAATGAATTTTTTTTCTTGTCAGGTAGTTGCCAAGGCATCTGTCGCAGGTTTCATTTACTGCTAATTAGAAATAACTATAACTGAAAAAAAAAAATACAAACGACATAAAAAAAATTACTAAAAATGACAAAAACTAAATTTACGTTTACTAAAATTAAAAGTGTGCGATGATCATACCTGAGCCATGCAAACTCTTGAATCCGAACATTTTTAAAATGCCTTTCTGCACTTTCACTTGAGTGTTCATTTATTGACACTAAAAAATGATCCTCTGTGTCTCCGTCGTCTTCTATATCTCTCATAGAAGACACAACCGGAGCCTGCTTTTGTCTCAGCAGGTGTGCCATTAGCACTGGTAAAAATCTAATATTTTCCATTTTGATATGTTTTTCTGAGGCAGAAAGCTAATCTTTGCTTCCCTGTGAGTATTTTGGCGCTCAGACTCAGTGAAATGACTTTGTGCGCTACGTCTCACTTCATTACATTAAAACAACATATGTGACCCTGCAGCACAAAAGCAGTGTTAAGTCGCTGGGGGATATTTGTAGCAATAACCAACAATACATTGTATGGGTCACAATTATACATTTTTCTTTTATGCCAAAAATCATTAGGATATTAAGTAAAGATCATGTTCCATGAAGATATTTTGTACATTTTCTACCGTAAATATATCAAAACTTAATTTTTGATTAGTAATATGCATTGCTAAGAACTTCATTTGAACAACTTTAAAGATGATTTTCTCAATATTTAAATTTTTTTGCACCCTCAGATTCCAGATTTTCATATAGTTGTATCTCGACCAATCATAACAAACCATACATCAATGGAGAGCTTATTTATTCAGCTTTGAGATGGTGTATAAACCTACATTTCAAAAAAATGTACCCTATTGATGATTTTGGGGTCTAGGGTTACAAAGGAGTGATTGGCTGCTCCCCACAGAAAACGCAGGTTAAAAAGGACTTTGCGGTTTATGGAGGTACGTTTTAAGAAGAAAATTTAAGAATAAATTGAATGGAAACACAATACGCCACTATAGGTCTCTAAATGTAAATGTTCTGTATAAGCAACAAAGTTTGAACATTACAAACTTCCAATAGATCGCATATTTGAATTCATTTCCAAAATACGAAATACATAATAAAAATAAATAAATACAGTAAATAAATTAAAAAGCCTTGTTTTTCAGTGCAAAAGATTCTTAAATCAAGATGCATTTCCTTGAAAAGCAAAATGACATAAGATAAGAAGTCTTGTTTTTAAGAGAAATTGATCAAAATTAAGTGAGTTTATGATTAAAAGAAGAACAAATATCTGCCAATGGGCTCAAAAAACTAACTTCATTCAAACGGAAAAAAGCTTTCCTTCGGCATGACGACCGTTGTTCTTGTTTGAAGTAAAACTCCCTATTTTGATCACTTTCTCTGAAAAAACAAAGACAATGTTCAATTACATCTCAATGAGTAGTATTCGATTTAAGGATGTTTAGATATTTGACCTAGAAAACCAAGATAGGAAGGAAGAGATTTATTTTCATTCATTTAAGGCTTTCTGCTCTGATTGAAGACTTTTTTAGGCCTTAATTTGTGGAAGGGCGAATTAATACTTTTTAAGACCCGCAGAAACCCTGTTACATGCAAATTTTGAAATCATAACACGTAAATCTATATCTCAGCAAAATATAATTCGCAACTCAATGTTTTTGGTTGCAAATGCAATCATTTTAGGCGCAGTCCGAAGCCCAGCAATGAAAGCTGAAAACTTACAAATGACCTCTTACAACAAAAGATCAGGGAAAATTCGATTTCTCAATTCATGACCCCTGGTTTTCAGTCAGTGAGTGTGAAAGAAAACTCTTACCTTCAGATGTCCATCTCCACACAGCAGCTCGGAGCCTCCTGCAGCAGTGCCCAGCAGGCCGATGAACCTCAGTCCTGGCCGATCCTCCACGAAGGCTTGGATGGCAGCGTCGCTCACACCTCTCCAGCCCGACACATCCAGCGACACGAGCTGCGGAAGGATCCCCGGGCGCTCTAGCAGCTGCTGCACCAAATTGTCTCTGTCCATTACCAGCCTGTCATTAGAGATGTCCAGGTGCCTCAGCAGGTGCAGCTTGGAGAGCACTAAGATGAAGCTGGAGGTTGGCATCTCCAACTTCTGAAGCCCATGCGCAGTCAGCGACAGAAGCCGTGACTGACAATTCAACAGAGGGGTGAGATCCGTGATGTTCGTGCCAGAGACATCCAAGCTCTCCAGCATGGGAATGGCACAGATATCCTCCAGACCTCTGTCATCCAGGTCCGTCCAGGCCAGCGAGAGCTTCTTCAAGCCCCGGAGCATGCTGAAGGAGGCCTGCAGCGACTCCTCACCTGTTTCCCCGTACAGACGCAAGCCGTCCATCAGCAGTGTCTGGAGGCCCTGCCTGCAGAGCTTGTTGGAGGTGAGACTGTGGAGAACATCTGAGATCGTGATGCTGCTGTGTACATGTGAAGCATTGAGCTCTTGGAGCTTGTGAGGGCAGAGCGAAAGTCTGAAGGCCTCGGCTGAGAGCTGCGAGGACTGGATGAATGCGCGGCGCAAACGCAGATGCTCCGGATTCTGGAAGATGCCTACGGTTCTGTCATTGAGGACACCTGAGAGGAACAGATCAGAACATCATGTAACAGATCTTGCATGCAACTAAACGGGTTATAGGGAGCAATCGTACCCTCATCAGCCATCCTGTGCAGTAGCTGATCGGCCAGTTCTTGAGGAAACACAGGGCAGTGGCGGAAGTGCAGTGACCCGTCCTCTTGTGCAACGCAAAGCACTTCCACGTTGTGACACACCCAGGCCATGCTCATGTCTGTCAGGGAGGAAGGACTTTCTTCATCCTGAAACAAAATCAATATGCTGATATAATATAATAAATAAAATACATGAAATAAAAAATAAAATACTATCTAGCTATCGACTGTCTATGATTCTGGCCAAAGGATTTAAATAAAACGCAAAATATATGGTGTGAACGTGAAGCTTAAGAAATATATTTTAGTGCTGTCAAATGATTAATTGTGATTAAATCGCGATTAATCGCATCCAAAATAAGTTTTGTTTACATAATACATGTATGTGTACTGTATATATTTATTATGTATATATATATATATAAATAAAACACACTCATACAAATATATATTAGAAAAATATTTACATGTATTTATTTATATTCATATAATTTATATTAGAAATAAATATATTTAATATATAAACAAAACATATTTTTCTTAAAAATATATAAATGCATGTGTGTGTATTTATATAAACAAAAAAAATATATACACAGTACACACATACATTTTTAATTTATTTTGGATGCATTTAACGTTGACGCATTACTATTTTTTGAAAGTGAAAATATCATTTCCTTTGAAACCTTGGTACACCAAAATAGATTTAGAATGCATTTCAGGTCAAGAAAATACATTGCAATTGGACAGTAGCTATAGTAGCGTATTTTTTTTATAATTTATGTATTTTTATTCTAAAAATCGCGGCTGTTGTTTTCTCTTTCTAGGTTAACTACAACCCAGTGCTGGGTAAAATAGGAACAAACCCAGCAATCGAGTTGTTTTGACCCAGCATTTTAGAGTGTACGACAACATACAGTATGTTAATGCATTTTCATGGAAATAAATATATGATGGGCAAAACATATATTTTTAAATGCTTAATATATTAAATATATTTTCAAAAATATACAACAAATGGGCAAAACCTATAAAAGGTGAAAAGGTGGAAAATGTATAGAATAGATTTATGTAAATAAATATATTTTAAAACATATTTCAGCAAATATTTTTTTTTAGCCATACATATCAACATATACATATCTGTCTATCTAATATATACATATATATCTAAATTGCATGTCAGCTCCACATTGGACATATGTTGAGGTATCTGGGCAATTGAGGTTTAATGGATGCACTGTGGTATAGTATGCACAGCGTAACACTGTAAGAGGAACTGAAGAGTACACTAATAAATGCATGCAAAATTCCCTTTTTTATACCGTAATAAGTTCAATCAGAGATAAACTTGCCCAAAGTAAAGTAGTATTTAGATCCCTTTATCTCTTACACGCCATGTAGTGTGTTAGTGAACAGAATATAAAGTAACTCACCATTATAAACGTGATGCAGCAGGTGACATATGGGCCAGCTTTTCTCTTCTAAAGGATTAATCTTATTACTGCAGCTAACGTCGAGCTCTTAAAGTACAGCTCTTACAGTACTGCTAGTCCCGACTGCGTACAGCTGAGAGTTGTTCACACCGCGACTGTCGCTTTCTGTTTGTTTGTCAGTAAAAAACTAACGAGAAACGTAAACAATCTCGAGTCTTGACAGCTGACCACGCGTGGTGGGCGTGTCTTCGGGGACGTACGGAACGCTTGTTTATTAGGGTGGGCGTGTCTTCAGGACATCAGACTTTTGATTGGTTGCTTGTCAAACGTCATCAAAACCGCTCTGCATAAATACAGCGTGCAGCAAATTAATAACAAACGCAGTGTGGATGCCGCCGTAGCAAAATATACCATTGTAATCATAATTTCTTTAAAATACTGGTTACTACTTTTAGTGTTGTCGCAATAAAAAAGGAAATTTAAAAATAGAGCTCGCTTTTAACTTTCGCTATCATACTGATAATGATATTTTAAAAAATGCCTAGTAATGAAATCTAAGTATCTAAGTAATGCAATATTTTACATTGGATAAAAAAGTACTTTGAAACAATTTTTTACAAGTTTCACAAATTTATTTCACAAATGGTTATGAAACAGCAAGTAACACATTGGACTGAATCTGACATTTTGAAGTAGAAAAAGACTGAAAAAGAAAATATAGTATTTTATGTAAAAAAAAAAAATCTCTTTTTTGTTTTATTTACAGCTTTGTGAAAAATCTGTTTTATAGTGTATGTAAAATTCAATTCCATATATATATATATAGATATAGAGCAAGTGTATGCTAAATATAAATATATACAGTAACAGTGAAGTTCAATGAAATATATTTTCAAAATTTAAAATATATTTAGATTCAACCTTCATATACCAAAATGTATTACTACAACATGTATTTTTAAAGATTAATTGAAAGATTATTTCCAGTTCTAAACAGTAGCCTATCATTCACAAATGCAAATATGGATGAAACAGCCTTTAGATCGCTATATGTTCACAAGTGTTATAGACAACAAAATAAAGTTTTTCGTCGAATTTGACATATGAGAATTATTTATGGATTTAAATATATAGGACAAATGTATATATACATATGCATTTTTATATCACAAGTATTTCACAAAGTGTTTTACACATACTTTTGTATTTTTCTTTTTTTTGTATTTTTATTATTTTGTCAGGGGTTGTGTATCAATATGAGATTATGATTTCACTGTGCTGTAAACTCTCAAGTCTCTATCTGTGTCAGGAAATGTAGATATAAATGCTTCATGTAAGCTGCTGTTTGTCATCACATTCTGTCCCGGTGTTTGCATATAGACTTGGAATGGGATGTTTATTATATTCTGCAGCTTTATTTAATCTCTGTCATGCATTTGTGTCAAGAACTGAGATTATGTTGCATTAATTTGGTGTATTCTTTATTGTCATAACAATTTCATTTCTTTCATTTGCTGGCTCAGCATCATTCCTAAAACAACAGTACCAAATGTGATTTGTGGAAGGAAATAAATGGTATAAAATGACATATTCTCCAACGTTTGATCCTAAATAACACTATGATCCGAGATGTGCCGACCCAATGATGATGGACAATTTATTCCACTTACACCTCAAACCTTAAGGTTTCCAAATCACACCAAACTACAAAACTGTTACTAATCATCCAGTAACTCCAGTAATAAAGTGTGTCTGAAGCGTATTGAAGCATCAGCCCAGAGGTGTGTTTAGGATCCAATTATCAGTAGAGAGCAGGTCACATGCTTTCCTAACAAAAACCCTCAAAAGACAAAACTTACGTCAGAATGAACCACAAACAAAGCCCCCGGAGAGTTATTTTATTCCTGTAGTGTTTGTATTGGAATTGCATGTCCTCGTTTGCAGACTGTGACCTGTGCTAGAGACGTTTCTTTATCAAACACCAATACAAATACCACATTCCAGCTCAGATGGAGCAGATGC
Source organism: Sinocyclocheilus anophthalmus (assembly GCA_018155175.1). NCBI lineage: Eukaryota > Metazoa > Chordata > Actinopteri > Cypriniformes > Cyprinidae > Sinocyclocheilus > Sinocyclocheilus anophthalmus. Next base: position 729,490 of record JADLZN010009326.1, on the reverse strand, counting down.
AGATGTACATGCAAATTATACACTGTAAAAAATGATTGTGATTTTAACAGAAAAAGACTGTAAAATGCTACAGTAAAAACCTGGTAGATGGTTAACTGTAAATTCCCCTTAGGTATCCGGTTGAGAAGCCATGTATTGGGGACATTACTTATTAGTTTAATTTAATCTTTTGTATTTAATATTTCAAAAATCTTTTTACACCCACCAACAAACAAGGTAATTGTGAGTGCAAGGACCAATTGTAAAATGAAGTGGTCATAGATATGACACGACTGTAACTGCTGTGATCTGTACATTAAAATAGAACCAAGGGTGAAAGCCAAACCAAAACAAATACTATTTGAATGGAAAATAAAGCAAACTCTTCTCATAGACATCAGGAAGTGGTTCTCAGCACCTTGTGTTACCCACATGACTGCAGGTGGAATCAACTAATTACTATCTACAATCTACTGAATCACTTCATGAACAGAGGAAAGCTCATAACAATAGGCCACATTCTTACCTGTGGCTGAAAACCAGTGGAAGAGCTGGTTCTCACGCTCACAGATAACACCAGCCCCAATGTGTGACTCGTGAGACAATGAGAAATTAATAGCGCTCTTTTCCCCAAAAAAAACATCAATGAATGGAACTGATTCGAGTGTAACTCCACCATCCCGAAACCAGCAGAAAACGGCACGACTGACCCCACATCAGCGGTACAAGCTTAGAGTATTGACATACAGAGAACTATGAAGGCTCTTGTGCTGCCGTGCACTCTTTGCTATTTATCGATCTGACTGGGGTTCATGGGACTTCAAGCGAGACGAGTTCCAGCTCAGCCACGCTTGGCAGACTGTTAGCAAGACCTCATAGCTGCAGAAGTGTGAGGGCGTGAGGGGCAAGCCTGAATGTCGACCTGCCTTTTTTCCTCTTGTAAGCCAGCGGCGCTGTGTGTGCACACTCCATTCTCTCGCCCATCGCCGGCTGAGTCTTAATGGGATTTCCAGCTCAGCAGAACGCACCTGTTCTTCAGACACAGAACCCCCCCGTATCGATCAGACCACCGGGCCACACCGCCATTCATCAGGCGGCTCGCGATGCTCCGGTGGCTTCAAACTCACACGCACACAAAAACACATAAATGAACACACACGGGTATGTTTTACCGCCGGCCGCCAATCACACATAACCATGGATCGGGACTGCTGTGAAGGATTGTTGGCTGGGGTTTGAGGGAGGGGGAGCCTGTGGGGATGTAATCGAGGAGTAAGTGAGTGTGTCTGGGAATGTGTGTGTATGTGCACAGGGGTTTGTGCGCTACAAGAGCACTGGGCCGCGATTGGCCATAAATAACCTGAGACTTTTAACCACCAGTGGGACTTGTGTTGGATGATCCACATTGGTTGCTATTCACAATTACAGTTAGATCAGGATCACAGACCACACAAAGTCTCTTCGCTGATGCATTTTGCAGACAAAACTGAAAACTGCAGCTCCAATCAGATACACAAGTTCTTGATATCAGGGTCTACAGGTTTTTAGTTGCCCACATGGAAACAAACTCATAAGGTATTACATATCACAAGGGATTCTGGCACAATTATTATTATTTTTTTAATAGCAAGTAAACTAGATATCCACTAGCAGAACTGCATGTCTGCCACTTTTTTTCTATAGAGGAGGTTGCAAACTGTCACTATTGTGCAACTGTTTGAGTTTCTATTATCATGTTGCCAACTACTTCAGATTTGTTCGCCTCCACTAAGCTGGTTCTCCTAACCTAAGCTGGTCTCCCAGCCTGGTCAAGTTGATTTGTTGGTTTAAGAGTGGTTTTGGACACCTTTGGGAAAGTGCCATCTAGCTAAATCAGGTAAACACCATGTAGGCCAGGCTGGAAGTCCATTAGTTCCCCACCTCCTCATTAGGATATGGACTTGAATTGGTTTATTGCCTTGACCAAATTCCCTGGTCCACATCTAAATGAATAATTGCTCCAAACTCTCTATGTTTTAGCTTATAAGCAGTTATGCTCTGCTTAGTTATGGCAGGTAAAAATAAGTTGCTGATTGCCATGTAAAATAAAAACCAACAACCAGTCAATTGCCCACCAAATACCACATACGTTCTGGAATGTATATTAATTTAATGAGAGTAAAAAAATAAAATAAATACATACATACATAAATGTGTTTTATGTCTGCAGAATAATCGGTGCACTTTTTGGACAGACAAAAATTCTAATCCACAATCTCCACATATTTTTTTGTGATTTTGTAAATGTTTATTTTTTTATATACTTTCGAGATTTGAAGTACGCTACAAGTACAACACTTTTTTTCTCTCTCGAAAGGTTTCAATTGGAATGATAGGAATTTATGAAGTAAATTATTCAGTAACACTTTAGAATACATTATTCAACATTAACTATTAAAAGTTTTCCCTCAATAAACTCATAATTACTGCTTATTGATAGTAGGTAAGGTTGGAGTATGTTTAGGTATATGTAGGGTTAAAGGATCTAAAATATGGTTATGCAGAATAAAGCATTAATATATGCTTTATAAGTACTAATAAACAGCCAATGTGCTAGTAATATGCATGCTAATAAGTAACTCGTGAATTTGTTTCCTTAATCTTAAGTCTTGCCATTAATTTCAATTCGACTCCCTTGCATTAAAATTTGAACTGTTGAATTCTGAATCCTTTTTGCTAAATAAACTGATATTCATGAACTGACTTGGAATTTTATATGCATTCTCAATTCTATGATGAATGGCACATGACTCTGGAATGCAGAGACCAGAATATCATAGAGATGTAGGTGAGGGCTCTCTCACAAACACCAACAAGCTCCTAGCAACCATTCAAAACACTCTAGCAACTACATACCAGCATGATAAAACATCTTGAAAACCTCAGAAACATGCTGGCAAACACTCAAGACATTTCAGCATGTTAAAAATCTAGTTGCACTGTATTGTATTATTCGGATATTTCATCAGTGCATACAACACAGTACATCATGTTCTTCCTGTGTGAATTGCACATGATTCAACTTGACTCATCTAAACTAGTAGGATGGTTGAGGTAGCTGCAACCTGTCACTGCTGTATAAGCACTTTCCCCCCACACTGAACTATTATTTTGGTATCAGCTACTTCAGATTTCCCTGCCTTCATTCATCCCCACCGAGCCCCCCCAAGCCTAAGCTGGTTTGTTGGTCTTTGTTGGTCTCCCAGCCTGGTCAAGCTGATTTGTTGGATGCTTTGAGAGGGGTTTTGGCTGCTGGGTAGGCTGGGACACCAGGTGAAACACCAGCTAGACCAGGCTGGAAGACCAGCAGATTTCCTCCTTTTCAGCATGGTTGTTCTTTTCCTTTTCTTATTAACAAACATAATAGAGGATAAGACCTTTAATTGTTTTATCCCTGTTTTACATCATAATCAATGCTTGGACCAAACTCTCTGTTTTTGCTTATAAGTGGTTCATTTTCCTTTAGTTTTGGCAGGCAAACAAACGTGACAAGCTGCAGTTTGCCATGTAAAATGATTTAAAGCCAACTGCCCAGCAATAAAGTTGAAAAAGGCACATCTTATCTGTCATCTAATAAAAAAAAAACATTGTGTTGGCACTCAGACCTCCAGTATAGTAAGACAAAAGGAGCATTAAAATAATCCAAAACCACCAAACGTCAAGATATTTCTTTCTTTTTAATTAAGTAATTCATTCATTCATTCATTAGCACACTCGCTCGTTAGTTTGTTTTTTCGTTCATTTATTCATTTGAAGAACCAGGATTCCCACTGACCTGTCAAAACTAAATATATGAGGTAGCCTAATTATAAAAGTTTCTAGACCTGAAAAAGCAATGCAAATTAATAAAATCTTCTACATCCTAAATTGCATGTAAAAACAAAACAAGATATATTGGTCACACTTTATTTTAAGGTCCAATTCTCGCCATTAACAAACCATTAACTATGACTTTTGCCCCAATAAACTCCTAATTTGCTGCTTATTAATAGTTAGTAAGGTAGTTGTTAAGTTTAGGTACTGGGTAGGATTAGAGATGTAGAATATGGTCATGCACAATATGTGCTTTATAAGCACTAATAAACACCAGTATGTTAAAAATAGGCATGCTAATAAGCAACTAGTTAACAGCAAGAATTGTTCCCTAAACTAAAGTGTTACCGATATATTTTGTTTTTTTTATAAAATAAGCCCCAGTGTAGAAAAGACCAACACTGTCCATGCTCGAACAATGCAGGAGGATAATTTCACATGGGGCTTCAGCGAGGAGATCTCGAAGCCCGTTGGTTGGGTATTGTAGCATTGTGACAGCTGGCATCTTTTAAGAGCATCATTTTTCATAGTCGCACCAGTATGACATGACACTTGCCTTTCTGCCACCATCAGTCACCTTAATACCACGGCTCTGGCTCCTCAGCAATGTCATCATTACATCGCTCTTCAATTACCCTGACCTCCACGCACGCACTGGACTCCCATCTCAGTCCCGCTCTGTTGCTGCAGAAGGTTAATTGAAACAGAATTCACAGCTAATTTATTTTCTAACGAGAGTGGGCGAGGTGTAATAAGTCAAAGAGACATTGCAAGCCTTCCTTGAAAGAGCTTTGAGGAGAAGAGCGCTCCTTTGTTTAGTGGGCTGGCAGAATCGCAGGCTGAAGATGTGCGTGAGTGTATCATGTGTGTTTGAAACCAAACGACTGAATCTCATTAATCTCCAAGTAAATGTCTAGGTCTGACTGTCCTCCAGAGCCCCGGGCAGGTGAAGGATTGGACGCTCGAGGGCACAACACAGGTGTGGAGAGGTAGATGGTTTGAGTGAGACTGACTCCAGGTGTGTCCTGAAGGGTTAGAGTGGGTCATCTTGTGTTCAACTACTCCTGTTCTGAAGCATGTGTGTGTGTGCTTGTGTTCGTTTGTATACAAGAAGTGTGTATATATATGCAGTATATATCAGAGGTCTTTAGCCCTGCTCCTGGGGACCCACTGTACCAAAGTTTATTCACCTGCTTAGCTCACCTGCTGTGTATTTTTAAGCCAATTACTGAAGGCCCTGAATTGGCTGCTTCTGGTTGTGTTTGATAGGTTGGAGTGACGCAGGATGGGTGGGAGAAATAACATTACTGCAGTTTATAGGATTTTATATGAGTTTAATGAGTTAATAATATAAAAGATGGGGGGGGGCAGCAATTAATGCAGAAGAACAACAATCTCACACAAGGATGGGCCACACAAGACTTATGAGCATCTGTGCTCACCAAACTAAATTTTATTAATAACGTCAGAAGACTAGTCATTATCTCTAATTGTTAGTAAATGACAAACACAAACTGTAATCTGATCATTTATGCCAACTGAAAGTTCAAATATAATGTTAAAGAGTAAATATATCCACATAAATCATAAATAAATACATAATCTGAAATACTATCCTTGATAGTATTTGGTGAAAATATGCCATTATTTTTTTATGCATTTTCTAATTTTTTTATGCACTGAATGCAGATATATTTATGATTGCACATTTTAATGGTATTTAGAGATTATCACAGTTTTTTGTATCCATTAGGGTAGGGTAGGCCCCATAGTGGGTGTGTGTGTGTGATGTGTGTGTGTGTGTGGTGTGTGTGTGTGTGGCCTGTTTACGTTGGTTTATGAGGACACAAATTTGTGTAATAACATGGGTATGACATAGGTTTTACCACGAGAAGGTGATTTATGAGGACATTGTCAGTGTCCCCGTAAATCAAAAGGATTAAATCATTCAGAATGAGTTTGAAAATCTAAAAAGCAGAAAGTCTCCTGTGAGGGGGAGGTTTAGGGGTAGGGTTGGTGTAGAGCAATAAAATACATGGTCTGTACAGTATAAAAACCATTAAGCCTATGGAATGTCCCCACAATTCACAAAAACAAACCTGCGTGTGTGTGTGCGTGCCTGCGTGCATGCATGTGTGTCTCACAGAGAGAGACACATATTCATATGCATGTGTCTATAAATATGTATCTATTTACATACTCAACATTCATGTCTCCAGAGCAAGTTCTTTTAAAGAAAAGGTAGGTAATGAGCATAATCCACTAAACCAAATCTTACATCAGATATGTACATCTTTATAACTTTGACATGATTCCTGTGGAAGTGTGAGCAAAAAATAGTTTCAAAAAGCCTCAATATTGTAACTGTAAGACATCTTTTTGCTTTGTACAAGTTTAACAGCGGAAAAAGCTGGCATGGGGCCCAAAACTCTGAGCAAATGCAATATACAAAAAAAAATAAAAAAAATACAAACTTGCACAGTTTGTTGGTGTCCCAATAAAGCATTTAAATATCATTTTATTGTTTTTCCAACATCACTGCAGCAGCCAATAATAGCAAATTAAGAATGTGAATAAATAGAGTCCAATAATACTGTTTCAAGTCTCAGCAAGAACAGACCCCTGCGGGGAGGCATTTGTTAGGAAAAGAACATCATCGGTATCTGATATTCCTTGCATGGCAGACCACTGCTTAAGGGTATAGTTACAAAAATGAATGTCTTTTTTACTCATTCCAAAACCTGTAGGACTGTACTGTGAAACACAAAAGAAGATCATAGGAAAAAATATACTGGCCACTCCTTTCCATCTAAATAAACGTGAAATCTATTTAAGGGTGAATTAATGTGTGTTTTCAGACACTTAATTGGATTCTAACTGCCATCAAATTAAAAGGTATTGTAGTTTAAATTTAATTAATGCAGTTGGCTGAACTTTTTTGGACACTCAAGAGGACTTAATCGGTTATATGTAATTATACTAATTCTGTTGGTCTTGAAATATGGTTAAAGTATGAATGTATACTGAGCATTTATGGTAAACTAAAATATATCTTATTGTCATTTTATTTAAACTTGTATATTGTGTATTTTAAATATATTAGTAATTACACATCTGTAATGACTTTGCACTTTGTACATTTAAAACATATTCACTTTAAATGTAATACTGAATAACACACTGCAGTTCAAATTATGATTAAGTACTTTACATGTCAATACAGTCAATACATCAAAATAAGTATACTTTTTTATTAAATTATTACACCTGATTTAAAATGTACTTTAAAGTAAAACTTTTAATTTTACATTATTGCAAAGTGCACTTTTTAAAAGTTTACTTAAGTGTGTTAAGAAACACAGCCACGAAAGAGTCTCTAAGTACAATTAAGTGACCTTTTATTTAATTGATGATATATTATCTGCAAGTAGGCTTTAAAAATGTACTTTTGAGATTTGAAGTACACATTCAATACAGTTAAGCACTTCTTTTCATAAGGGCAGACTGACATGCTCCAAAATATAAAGTATCAAGTAGTCAATATGACTCACATCCTACCTCAAAGCAGTCACCTAAATCACCAATTTACTGAGCTTTACTCAATGCCGCAGTCTTCTCATGCCATATTGCAATAGAAATAGAGAAAACTGAATGACCTCTGTAACCTGTCGAATCAATCAGCATGGCTTGTTTACACACAATTATCAAAAGTCAGACTCACAAACAAACAGGTGCTCTGTGTGCAGTAAATCAGGAAATGTGAACACAAAACTCTCTTATCACGCTTGATATTTGCCATCTTTGTTTTGCACGCTCTTTTGTTTAGAAAGATTAAAGAAGGTGAGGCAAGGAAGAAGAAGAGGGAGGGATGGGGATCGCTATTGATGTGCAACGACGGCCCTGATAAAACGTTATGGGAGCTGAGCTTTACTATCAGCTTGAAGACTCACGCTTCCTCTAAAGACGTCTGGGAAAGGAATGCAAATCTTTCCCGAATTAGATTCCCAGTTGAGGGAATTGGGGAGGCATGAACCTACAGAAATGCACAAACACACACATATATCAGATTCCTCAACTCAGTTAATGGATCATGGATGTCACAAGCATAATGTGATTACCATAGATCCGTTTCAGCCTTCAAAAGGCCACTCAGCTCATGGGGTTGACATTAATGCACATCTCAGCCAAATAAATCCTGTTTCCACCCTGCACTTTTAGAGAAGTTAAAGATGTGGCTTCATCAAAAATATATATACATTTCAAACGACGGACGAAAATAATGACTTATTGGTTGCTGGACGGAATCGAAGGGAGGATGGATAAGGGATGAAAAAGGAGGTAAGGAAAGATGTGCTTTTTCAATTAGCGGCTGTCATCACAACTGTGGCCACATATATGTATCCGGCCGTCTCAAACGAGTCCTATTCAGTGCTAAAATTAAAATAAACAACTATCTGGAAGTGAACTCAAAACTTTAAATGATCTCCATTCCTTTTGTGTTTGAAAGAATGAATCACGCAGGCGGCAGGTGAATACGTTGCAATAAAATAATTCACTATAAACTCACTCGGTTTTCCAGGAATGCTCTGAAAGGGAATTTTAAAACAGCCAACATAAAGATTGCCGAGAAACACACAGCCTTTTAATAGCTAATACTGTGAAGAGGAGTTAATGGATAGCCACTGTTTCAATAGACCAAACAGTCTCGTGATACAAAAGAATGCCATTGTGTGTATTTATAGTCAGGCTTCTGAGGAAAACACTATTAGTCTGTGCTTTCATCCATGTCTTGAATCCAAAACTAAATTTGTACTGGTAACATGCAATGCATTTACTCCATAACAGATCATTTTGACATCATTAAGTGGTATTATTAATTGTATTCATATACTGGAAATATTTGGAATAATAATAAGAAGGATTAACGTAAATGTTTTAGGCGATATTCCAATTTTCACACGTTTAATTATTTGGTATGATAGTCAACATATCAAAATAAGTGTACTTTTTTAAAGTATGACAAAACATTATTAAAACAACGATTTAAAATGTACTTAAAAGTAAAACATTTCATTTGACAATATTATTACAAAGTGCACTTTAAGTGCGTTACTTAAATGTGTTAAGAAAAATGTACTTTCTTTTTTCATTCGTATTATATTGTGTCTCAGTACATTAATCTTTTAAGATGTTAAATACACTACAAGTGCACATTCAGTGTAATTAAGTGCACTTTTTTACAAGGGTAGAAATTAATCATAAAATGTATCACTAAGCGTATTCATATGCTTAAAATATTTGTAATTATAATAATTAGGTTTAATGTAAAAAATGTTATGCAATATTCTAATATTCTCATGCATTTAAGAGTACTTTTTTAAAGATGTGTGTTACTTAAAAAGAAGTGTGTTACTTAAGTGTGTCAAGAAAAACTTCCTAGTTTTTTTTCAATCTTATTATATTATCCCGAAATACAATTATTAGGATTATTCAGTTACACTTTATTTTAAGGTGTCCTTGTTACAGTGTAATTACAGTATACATTTAAGTACTGAGTAATAGTAATTAACTACATGTACTTACTATATGGTTAGGGTTACTTGCATGTAATCATGCATAATTTATTGCTATTATAATATTAAGTGCATTTAACGTGTGTACCAAGGACACTTTAAAATAAAGTGTTACTGATTATTCTCTTAAGATTTTAATTACACTACAATTGCACATTCAATGTAATTACGTGCACTTTTTTCACAAGGGTAGAAGTGAATCATTAAATGTATCACTATATTTATTCATATACTTAGAATATTTGTAATAATAATTAGGTTTAATGTAAAGGTTTTATGTGATATCAAAATTTTAATTCATTAGCATGTTAGTCAATACATTGATATAAGTGCACTTCTTTAAAGCACAATAAAATATTAAAACAGTTACTTAAAATGTACTTTTAATTTGGCATTATTACCAAGAGCACTTTTTAAAAGTTAAGTGTGTTACTTAAGTGTATTAAATTTGTATGGAAACATTGTACTTAAAAGTGCACTTAAGTGGTCTTTTTTTCTTTATTTTAAAGATTTTTAGAACACAAGTGCACATGTAAATGTAATTAAACACTTATTTTCACAAGGCTAGAAGTGAATCATTAAGTAGTATTACTAAATGTATTCATATACTGGGAATATTTGTAATGCTGTTTAATGTAGGAATTAGGACGCAGATGCATTGCATTATATAAGTCACATGATCTATTTGGCAGGAATATGATGTGCGGAAAAGCACCTGATGGAACATTATCATCCCCAAAAGTTTCCCTGCCCCACCTCTCCACTTCGCTCGAGTCACCAGGGCCGTTTTTTCCAGCCCATTCATGGTCTCAGCTAGCAACGAGAGAGAGAGAGATGTTGACTGAGAGGGGACGAGAGAGAAGGAAGACGAGAGTATCGATCGAAGGATGCCGAGAAGAGAGAGAGAGGATGAGAGGAAGAGAGAGGGGAGCGAGAGAGAGAGAGAGAGAGAGAGAGAGAGAGAGAGAGAGAGAGAGAGAGAAAGGGAGGGAGGAAAAAGGGATGAGAGAGAGCGACGACGACGTTCAGTGAAGTGAGAAAGCTGGAGGCTACCCTTGCCTTGGAAATCAAGGTGGAAGAAAAGCATGTGACGGTCCTTTGGTGCATATATGACCTAGGACTCTCATTGGCAACAATCATGCAGACATGACAGGCATATAGTCATGGGATCATGGGATTGAAACTTAATCTGAACAGTGAGTGGGTAACTGAACAAAATGGTCCAGCTGGTTGTGTTCGGGGGGGATGGGAGATATGACCAATGACGTCTCAGATTACATGTACAAATACACTCACACAGCTGGACGTCTATTAATATAAAAAGAAGAAAGTGGCCACACTCTTCAAAAGTCATTATTTAAGAAAGCATGGTTAGCTATGTTTCCATCCATTATTTTTGAATTTTGAGGTATCACAAAATTTGTTTGGAAAGATCAAGATTCAAAATTCACATAAAATCTTTTATTTTTTTTATCTGGTAAGAAAACTGTGACAGAAACACATTTACAGAATTCATTTCAGGATGCCCAAATAAAAACGAATGTGACTTTACATCAACATATCTGATTGGATAACTGATCTAAAAAGCAGGCCAATATCATTGCACACCATTTCTCAAATATTGTTTTATTCTAAAAAAAACAACAAAATTATTTGGTTCAATAACCTCCCAGAACTTTCTCAAATGATTGCATTCCCAAACATCATGGATCTGCCTCTTAATGCAAGATGACATGACAGCATTTGTTACTGTGTTTCATATTTCATTCAAAATGTACAATGTAGGAACAATGTCACAGGCCTCCCCAGATGTAGCAACTTTTTATTATGTTATTACTGATACTTTGCACCATACTTTTCTCTAGAACAACGGGATCCAATTGTTAGTGTACTTGTACAATAAATGGTACTTCTTTAAAGCATGATAAAATATTATTAAATCAATGATTTAAAATGTACTTTAACTCAAAACCTTTAATGTAACATTATAACGAAGAGCACTTTTTAAAAGTGTACTTAAGTCTATTAAGAAACTGTAATGAAATTCTCTCTCTTTAAGTGCACTTAAGTGACCTGTTATGCATTAATATTATATTATCTGCAGGTACAGCTTTTTGGGATCACTTGAAATATTTAAATTACACAAGAAGTGCACATTCAATACATTTACACACTTGTACACTTGTTTTCATAAGGATTGAACTAAATGAGCGCACTGATAAGTGACGAGCAATTCAGATGCAGGTGGTATTTCTAATAATCTAATTCTTGAACGCATTTAATTGGAGAAAGTTTACCCTAAACAATAAAAATGCTGTGAATCGTGTCCACATTTAGAATTTCACTTGCATTTAGATGATCTGCAAGCTAATAGACAGAAACCTTGGATGGAAACAGCTTTTGGCTTGTGCTATAATGGTTACACCAGTCAAAGAAAAGCCAAGTAACCTTTTAACATGTTACTCTGAAACTCGCAGACATTAACATGCCATCTGAGATGCCTGAGTCACCCAGCGATGGAAAGGTGGAACCAGGTAGCTTCAAATGGCTCCGTGTTACTGCCAGTCCAATGCAGACGAACCCCGAGTGGAGTTGTGCGTCACCTCGATCCCAGGGCCCCTCGAAGGAGGAACCGGCTGCAACAGGAGAGGCCGGCTTCCTCTGTAATCTCGGCTAGCGTACTCTGTGGTTGTCATACAATCCCACAGGTCAGGGCTGGGGCAGGGCAGGGTGTCACGAGGTGTGTTGCCATGGACTCAAAGAACACATGTTTTTTTATAGACAGGAGACAAGTGTGAGAGTGCACTTATGTGTTGATGTTGTGGAAAGGGCAGCGTCATGAGATTGTTCCTGATTGAACCGGGCTTTCGTGTGTCCGCGTCTGGAGAACTTAAAAAGCCTGAACGCAAACTTGTCACCTCTAGTTAAAGCGCTGTGTGTGTGTGTGTGTGTGTGCGTGTGTGTGTGCGCGCACATGGCGGGCTGTCATTCGTTCCAGGCCGTTCCCCATGGCCACTGGCTGTTTTAAGTGACAGGCCATCAGCGCTGAGGTCACTGGGTGAAATGAGAGGTGCAACCAAGGCTGAGTGTAAGACTTCACAGAAAGCCACACAATGATCCCAGTGCAGTGTGAGGGGAATAAGACATATTGAGATGGACTCGTAACGTGACATATTTGAAAAGAGTGACATTAAACTAGATTCTCACATTTTCTGAAGAACATTTGAGTGGTGCTCAAACGTGTGAAACTCATCAGCATGATTCCTTGGTGTACTTATTACTGAAATAATATACTTTAAAAGAAAACACTCAAGTGTGAACGAAATGTTATGTTTTGACATTAATTGTAGATGGAATTGCCAAAAATGAAAAGGCTTCTAGTTAAATGAGAAATAAATGGCAAGTGTACTCTTGGTTTGTTTATTTTTGATCACTTAACGGAATCTTTATACGTAAGCGGAATCACTCTTTGTAATTGAATAGCTAAAAAGTATACTGCTGAATACACTGATAAGCATTTGTTGTAAACTAATGTCATTTCTATTGAAACTTGTTGTCATGTATTTAAATAAATTTGTAATGACATGTTTCTATTGATGAAAATATAGTTAGTTATATAGTTACAAATATAGTTATATATGTCCTGTTACACATTTGTACTTACACAAACCATTCGGAGGGTTGTTACATGTGTGTAGTTACAGAAATATTACAGCTCTAGATACTATGTACCAATATGTACTTACACTGTGGTTGCATACTACGTACACATCTAGTTACTATGTAAGTACACAGGTATTAGGGACACTTAATATTAAGTGGGACCAAATAAAGACACCCATGCAGGTTTGGAACAACTTAAGTTAAATGATGAGTTTTCATTTTTGGGTCAACTATCCCTTTAAGTGTGTAACACTTGCATGACATATCATCTGTGAATACAGTTGTTGTTGTTGTTGTTTTAATCTAAATGAATTGGCCACAGCCAACAGGAAAATTAATTGGAATGACAGGAAGTTGAATTTACTGAAATGCAATTCAAAGAAATTCAATATACACTATGTAATGCATTCTGGTAAATGAAGTGTTTTTCAACACTGGTATTATTTATGTATTATTTAAAAGTGTGGCTTCCAAACTTTATTTATTTGTTTGTTTGTTTGATGAAATCGTGATGAATAAATACCATTTTGAATGTCATCTATCTATCCATCCATCCACCAAAACTTTCAAATTAAGCTGGGCCATGATTCAATGTTTGTTTATTCAAACTTAGTTTTTCTAGTTACAGATTTCATTTCAATGTATTTCTTTGAATTGCAATAATCAATTTGAATTCAGCTTCCTTACATTCAAATTCCAATTGCATCTGCATCCTGTTTGCTACAGAAATTTAAATTGAATTTGAAAGGCATTCTCAAGTCGGTTCAGAATGGCACAAATTCCATGGTTGCTATGGTGTTCCAGGTAGTTGCTAGGGTGTTGCTTGGCGGTTGCTAGGGTTTTGAGAGAAGTTGCTTAGTGTCCAAAAGAGCTGCTAATTCAAAAGAGCTGAGAAGTCTCTTAAGATGGCAACTGGGTTTGTCTTTCAGTGTAAGTCTACAGGATTGTCCCCCAATTGTTCGCCAGGCGAAAACTGAACATCTGAATTTTTAGAATAATAACGGTACACCTTTCCTTAAAAAAGCTGCAACTGGGTGGTAAAAAGATTTATGAAGCACTGATTCACTGGAACCCACAGGCAAATCAGTGAACAGTCACAGTGTTGAGAACAGGCAAGCACTCTCTCAGCTCTGTCACCACGCTAATGTACGCTTATTTAAATCGAGCTGTCACACTTGGTGTGTCATGCATCGCAACAGCACCCTGGGGAACATAAGAGATCCTGTCTGACCTTTGACCTGGCTGCCACTCAGCCAATCAGTTAAGTGTGATGTATGCCGTGGTCTCACGTGAGAGTTCTGATAATGCTCGATGAAGGGGAAGTCCTGATCTCACGGATGTAACAAAATATTAGCTTTAACCTGCATAGTAATCAAGTATTATGCATTAAACTGCTAGAAATACTACAAAGTCTGCTCTCTATCTACCAAAATTATAGTAAATGCATATGTTCATTTTGCAAATGTATATTGTCAATGCTGTGCTATATGATATCCCCGAGTTACCAGTTCATTTTCAATGAAAGAGACGTGGGATGCAGAACAGAACCAGCACTGCTAGTCAGTCTTGTTGGCGAAAATCCTAACATATAATCGCAGCATACTATACACACGATAAAAGATTTTGACCAATCAAAAATAATTTTATTTACAATAGCATTTAGTTTTGATGTGGTCAAAGAACATGAAGGGGAACTTTCCCTGTTTTGTTGCATTTATCCCTTTTCCCCCTCAAAATGATCATATTCTTGCATAAAAATGCAATGATCTGAAAAAGTCTGCAGGGAATTGCAAGCATGTATATTTACAAAAGCTTTGGCTCCATTATTCTTTTTTTCTCTCCTGAAAAAAAGAAGTTCAGAAGTCTGAACAATTAGTTTGTAGTTCACATTTGAATTTCTCACTCGAACAAACTGGACATGTTTTGGAATGTGTAGCTACAAAAGAGTAAGTACAATTGTCTGTAATTTGCACAATAACTAAATGCACATGGCTTCCCGATCAAAACTGAGCTGATTCTCAGTGAAATCACAGTTCACAGTTGTAAAAAATTCTTTCATATGTGCCAAAATGATCCATTTTCGTTTCTCAAAAATATGTCAGGAAAAATGCAATATGCCAAAATTATTTCTGACAGTGCTGTCTGTGTCCACGGAAACATTGCCAAAATACATGTACTGTATTACGACATTAAAAATGTGCAATTTGTTTTCTGTTGTAGTGAATGTAGCGAGTTTTTCCCAGGTAAACTTTTACCGACTGTTGAAATCTAAAAGTCAGTCGGCCTACAATTACACTTTTTCCCCAAACCTAATATTTTATATATATATGATATATATATATATAAGAGTATAATATATCTATATTATATTATTATATATATTATTTATTTTTTCCCCAAATCAAAACAGTAGCAGACCATGTTTATAAATGGTATTAAGATCTGTCGTGGGTGATCCAATCATATGTGACCACACTGTACCAGGACTAAATATAGTGTAAGTGAGGTCAAATCGCTTTGACAAAATCACACAGACCACATTCAGAGCTCAGAAACACATGTGACCACACTATATTTACAGTATAAACACATATCTACCCTGATGCATCTGGGGAGGGGGGCATCTAAAGGAATAAACTGCACTAAATGTTTTAATCCAATTGCAAGTGGTCAGAGAAGACAAACAGTATTTGAGATGCATGTTACTATCAAGTGTAAGCTGTGATCGGATCGCCTGAGACAGATTGCAAACGGAGCCAATACTGTAAAACCTAAAGTGTGTACAATAGAGTGCTACAGTGATGGCATATTTTTGTAGGAAGTTAGCATCACACTGGTTCCCTCAACAAAAACACAGTAGTATTTTTCTATTAGCTTTTGGATCATTGCATAAAATAAGTTGAGTTTACCTGTTCGATGTGATGACGTCCCCTACAACCCCTGTAGTCCCATATAGTTACTTCTTAGCAACCGACTTTTTCAAGTTAAGTAGCTTTTTAAAAAAAATCACAAGAGGGGATCACTGATGTATTTTGTGTCATAGAATAAAATGTAAAAGTACCTTGAGCTTGTGTTCACCACAGACCTTATTTCAGGTATTTAACACAAAAAAGCCACTGTCTTCAGGATGATGCAACCAGAAATTTTTCCAAATTTGGCCTTCAGAAATACCCCATCCATGCAGCACTGTTTACAACATCTCTTTGTTTCTGAGGTCACTGTATTTACCTTTTCCTAATGCTAAACCACATTATTGTTAAATATCTTTTGCAAATGTATTTCGTGCCATATTGGTCTAATAAACATCAACCTATTTTTTCTTCTGTGGTCTTCAGTCCTGTCTCTCTTTCTCTCTCTCTCTGGCTGCCCGTGGCTCCAGGGCCATATTCCTGGCTCGTTACTAGGTTTCACGGACAGTATAATTTCAGCCTGACACCGCCTCAAACGAACGGCTGTCAAGCCCTAGCGCCGCCATGGGGGAACTCATGGGACGTTGTCTCAAAAATGTCACTTTCCCACTTGCCAGCAAAAAAAGTAAAAGAAAATGAAAGGAAAAACAAACTGCACACGGCCTGGGAACCACTGTTTTAACCGTGACAGGAAAAATGGACACCGTTTTGGGACAGAGAAAATTGTGTGTGTGTGTGTGTGTGTTTAAGGTACTCTGTCGCTAAGAGCGCCACTTACAATAATGTAGTGAAGTGCTAGTGTGAGAATGACTGTATCTGATGCAGTTTTGGGCCTGAACTTTCAAAATAAGGAAAGTTTTTTACTGACATAAATGGGTCCATGAAGAACCTTTAAAAGAAAAATTCACCAAAGATTTTGATTTGCTGTTAATTTACTCACCGTCAGGCCATCCAGGATGTAGGTAGGTGCCTTTTTCAGTAGAACAGTAACGATTTTTAGCTGAAACTGATTCTTGGTGATTCATTAATGCAAGTCAATGGCTACCATCAATTTGAGAGTCAAAAAAGCACATAAAGAAACACAAAATGAATACCCATGGCTCCTAACGATATATTGAGGTCTTATGAAGCTTAACGATCGGTCTGTGCAAGAAACTAAACATTTACAAAACTATTACCTGTAATGCAAATGAATGAAAAGATCTTACTCTAGTTACTCAATCAAAACTCACTTTGGGACACCTGACAGTCAATCTGACTCAAAATGAGCCAAAATATCGGTGTATATGATCCTATGATGACCACAGTTGCAAACTCATGAAGGGATCTCCAGTTCCTCCAACAGTCCCTGGACTGAGAAAACAGTTCTGAATCAGACTGAAGTACTAGAACCGAGCACTTGAATGAAGGGGCGAAATGAAAGTTTTTTATGGTTTGTAATGGTTTATGTAAAAAGATGAGTTGATTAAGACTAGTTTATTCACTTTATATGCTTTAGTCACATATAACATCAGTGTTTCACATCAATAATGGGTTACTTCAACAATGTAATTGTGTACATTAAACCATTACATGAATAGGTGAAATAATTGGTGAATCAGATATTTGAAGAACTTCATTGAAACAAACTCTCTGAAAGAAACAGATCACAGAAAAGAATCAGACTTTCCCGTTTGTCTGAGGCTCTGGATTACAGATAATAATAATGTTCAGTTTCTTGCACAGACTGATCGTTTCACTTCATAAGACCTCAATATATCATCAGGAGTCACAAATATTAATTTTGTGTTGCCTTATATGTTTTTATTTTTTATTTTTTTTTAACTCTCAAAGTGACAATGACCCTTGACATTGTATTTTATGGATCACCAAGGACCACGGTTTCAGCTAAAAAACTTCTTTCTTCTTTTTCTCAAAAGTGTAGAATATAAATAAATAAATAATAAAACTAAATAAAGGTTATTTATTGGCATTGATGGTTCCATGAATAATCTTTAACATTAATGGAAGCTTTCCATTGCACAAAAGGTTCTTTAAATTGAAACAAGGTTCTTTTGTCTAATAAAATGTCTTCCCAGAAAGGTTTTTTTTTTTTTTTTTGGAACCCAGTTTGGTTTTTCTATGGCATCACCGCAAAAAAGAGTTCCCTTTTGGAACCCTAATTTTTAAGAGTTTGTTTATTACATTTGTGAATATTATGCTTTTGCCTGTTTGTGCAGATATACCACTTTTTACGCATTTGGGTTCAAGCAGTATTTAATACTTTAGGGATGTAAAACATTTTATATTGTGTTTGAGCAGGTGTGCGTTTGTCTTCTATCCCTACAGTGTGCTTCCCTGTGTCTGTGAGCTTCCTGGCCTCACTACAAAGCTCTCTCTCTAAGCACATGGGTCTTGCCTGATCCCAGTGTCTTCAGCTCTACCTCTCCTGGTCCTCCGCCAGCCGTGCTTGCCTGAGCTCCACAGCCAGGGACCCTCCGCACTGGACCAGGCACCCACCATGCCCCCATCAGTTACATCCTTTAAGCCATGGACAGGCAGAGACGGAGCAGCTCGCCAACGGCCCGATGCCAGGCCTGCCGCCTCTGATAAACAGAAACTCTCCTCTTTCTGCCCAGCTCTCTGCTTTTTTTCCTCCATCCCTCTCACGTCTCTGCAATAGCCGGCCCGTACCAGCATCTGTGGACTCAGGCGAAGGAAAGGCAGTTGCCAAATTCAGTTATTTTCACTGTTTTTCTCTTTTCTGGAACGGAAAGAGAGTTGCTTGTATGAGATCCAGTTTAAGCAGGGAAACAACGGAGAGCGACTGAGAAGCCATGAAGACGATTAGGAAAGCTTTTCTCCTAAACAGTGTTTTGTGATTCTGAAGTTCGTAAAACACTGAAGTGACTACGACGATTTGACATGAAATATCTACACAAATTAGTGTTTATGAAATGCTTTTCATATTGCCTATTTGAGGCAGATGGTAGAGCTGGACAGTATGATCATATATGTTGTGTGATGATAGAAATGTGTGACCTGTTGTGGCAAAGACTTGTCCCTTGTAAAAAACTTTAAAACAATATACTTAAATCATGCCAAAATTTACTTTAAAAGTAAAACCATTAACATGACATTATTACAAAGTGCACTTTTTAAAAACATACTTAAGTGTGTTAAGAAACAGTCATGCAAGTGTCTCTTGTGCCATTAATATATCAACAGCAAGCATAGCATTTTTAGTATATTTTTTAGATTTGAAGTACACTACATTTGCACATTCAATAGAATTAATTTCACTTGGCTACTGTATGAAATATATAAAATATTTCAGGTGGCTGAATTTCCAGCAAAAAAACATAATAGGCACCAAATGTTGTTGTGAATTAAAACTACTCATAATGATATAAGATTTTGGTCATGCAACCAACCTCTAGCTACAAATGCCTTACTTACAGATGTCTCTGCACATTAAATTGGAACAGGAGAAACTTTTTAGCAGTGCTTAAATCTATAGAGGTCTAGCAGATTTTCTCCTGGTTACAGTGTCGAGAATGCATTTTGGGACTTGTGCACCTCGTTCAGCAGATTACCACAGGCACTGTGCCATTCCTACTGGAACAATGAGGGTTAACCACTTGCTGTTAACCTAATTCTAATTCTGTCCTCCTGGTGACATCATCAGCTAGCGCCCCTGGGGCAAGTTTGAGGTCATTATTCCCAGACGTCTGTTTTAGGCAGAAATGGGGAGAAGGGAGCCTTCCCTTCTTTCATTTCACACTCTACTGGTTCAGGATCCTTCATAGTCAGCATGCTAACCTCAACACCTCACAAGAAACGCATGCACAAGCACATGCAGGTGTGTGGAGTAACACAAATACACCTGACAATGACATCCTTCACAAATACAATGGATACTATTGCATCTACCGCTCGTTCTTCAAGGGCAACTTCGACATTGATTGCAACACTATACAATCGCAGTATGATCTCCATGGATGCCATGCTGGAGTAAAATAAGATCTAATATATCTGGAAACAGCTATTGGTTACCAGTCCCATCAATCTCAATTGTACTTGCTCAGCTTGCATATAGTGCACCATTTGTACTTGCAGTTAATGTAATATTAACTAAATAAAAGGCCACTTAAGTGCACTTAAAGAGAGACACTTTCACACTTATTTTGATGTGTTGGCTAAAATACTTAAGCAAATCCTAAAGTACTTGATTATAATTTGAACTATATTTTAGTTAATATATTTAATATCTTTAAATGTACTAAATTGGAACTTCATTACAAATGTGTAACTACAAATGTATTTGTCATACAATTTTCAGTAGAAATTCCATTAAAGTATATTGTAGTTTTGTACATGCATTTAACCATATATCAAACACAGTAGAATGAAATTACATATGAAGATATACTTAAGTTCTACTTAAGTCAGTCACAACCACTCAAATAAAAA
The DNA here is from genome assembly GCA_018155175.1 of Sinocyclocheilus anophthalmus. NCBI lineage: Eukaryota > Metazoa > Chordata > Actinopteri > Cypriniformes > Cyprinidae > Sinocyclocheilus > Sinocyclocheilus anophthalmus. The sequence continues at coordinate 709,062 of JADLZN010009326.1, read as the reverse complement.
GTTCAAATAATTGCATTTAATATATATTTAAACTATAATACACTTTAATGTCGGTTAACTTGCAATTAAGCGTCTGAAAACATTACCTTCAGTTCACACTTAAGTATGTACCATTATTTCTATAATAAATGCAACGTTCTGTCATGAAACTCTAGATGGTGAAGGCTGATAGGTTCTAACTCAATCTGATATAACCACATCATTATTCACATGGTGCAACCGATTGGTTTTAGTTGCATCAGCAGCCAATGAGCTTGGTGCTGAACATTCAAATACAGTTATAGCAGTTGCAGCATGCTTCAAAAACCCTCCACCTTCCCCAGCTCCACCTGTACAGATCTGCTATGGGGTATTTCATCTATGTTATATGTGCAACAGCAGTATTTCCTACATGCTCACAGCAGCATGTCTGTGAATGTTTTGGCAGTAGAAAGTCGTGGTACTTGCTCTCCCACAGCAAGAGCAATATAGCAAATCTATTCCTCCAAGACCAAACACATTAACATTGTCATGTATATTACCATGCTAAACTTTCCGAGAGTTGTGATGACAGAAGTACTCTTTCAAAAAGTATGCTAAACCATGCTTTGGTCAGTTTGGCCCTGGTTTAGGCTGCACACCAATCATTGCTCTCAGGCCAAGCTGCCACAACAAGCAAAGCCTGTGCCAGTAACAAACCAGCATTGCTAAAACCAGATAAGCTTGGACTTTAGGTTGGTCCAAGCATTCTTTTCAAGCACAGTTATAGGTGGGAGAAGATGACTCTCTTATTGTTTGGGCTTAAGGCTTTCAAGTGGCATAGTGACAACTATTTTTTCATCTGCTTGTGGCCCAATTATCAATTCCATTTTGCATCACATCATGCGGCACACCGCAACAAACAGTTGCTGGGCAAACAAACCTCCCTTGAGAGCTGAGAGAAGTAAAGAACTGACTTACAGTCATGAAGTTTTTGTCACTATGTGTCAGAAAGAAGAACCACAGGGCCTTTCACCCACAGACCGACTGTGCCTGAGCCTCAAAGGCAGATCAAGAAGTATCCTCGGTATGAAAGAGAGAAACAGAGCGAGGGAGGGGGAAAAATAGCAAGTGAACTAAGTGAAGCTGACAGAATGGCTAAAAGGAGGAGAAAAGGCTGTGAGTGTTAATTACAAACACCATGCTGAAAGAGAGAGACAGAGAAGAGGAAATGGATTGAGTCAATCATGGAGGATGGCCCTATTTAAAAGGATAAAAAAGATAGAGGAGAAAAAAAAAACTTCAATTAGAATTAGCCATCATTTGCTGTGGGAGGGTGAAGAAGAGGGGATAACAAGGACAATTTGGAGTGATTTTGCCAGATCATCCAAATAAAGCTCTAAACAGTGCATATGAATAATCGGAGGACCCCAAAAGCTCGGCCTTGAATTGCTGACAGAATCAGAGGATTAGTATTCAATGTCTGAATATCAGTATTCTTCAATCATGACAGTCACTGTGAGGCTGAATTCAGTCTGTAGACGGATGACGATTATAAAATGGCCGTGGGTGTTTCTAGAGTAAAAGCAAATGACTGTGGAGGAGTGGGAAAATATGAGTAACTAACACAGCCTTTAGTATTTGAATCAGGGCATTGAAAAGTGTGTAAAATCAGATGTAGTCGGATTGACTATAAGTATTATTTCATATATCCAACCCCAGTTAAAATGCAGTAGTAAAACATCTGTACAGCAGCATACCGTAAAGTGTTTACAGTAACACCTGTGACCTGTGAAAAAGATGGGTGAAGTGTCTTTACTTCCTTCCACTATAGAAAAGTGAAGCCAAAATGTCCCAGTATGGCCGCTGCCAGCTTGCGCCAATGACGTCTTTTGGAGTGCGTGTCTGCGCAGTAGTGATTCATCTTGAGCCCATGTCTGTGCAGTAATGAGCGAGAGCCTTTTTGTTTGGAACTATTTCGCTGGCAGAGCAAAAATGGTATGCAGGTTATGCAATATTAACTTTCTGTTTATTCAACTTTTGCATAAAATCAGCATTGCATGGTTGTGCTGTCTACTTAATTATTACTGCAGTAACTTTTCAGAACGACACAAGTTGTTGCTAGTTTTGACTAGTGATTGGTCATTCAAAAACAATTCATTTCTGTCATGCGGTGAATCACTACTGCGCAGACTCAGGCTCCAGGTGAATCACTACTGCGCAGACTCAGGCTCCAAATGAATCACTACTGCGCAGACTCAGGCTCCAGGTGAATCACTACTGCGCAGACTCAGGCTCCAAATGAATCACTACTGCGCAGACTCAGGCTCCAGGTGAATCACTACTGCGCAGACTCAGCTCCAAATGAATCACTACTGCGCAGACTCAGGCTCCAGGTAAATCACTACTGCGCAGATTCAGGACAGTGTGAATCACTACTGCGCAGACTCAAGCTCCAAATGAATCACTACAGCGTAGACTAAGGCTTCAAATGAAACCCTTCTGTGCAGACTCGAGTTACAAATGAATCACTACTGTGCAGATTCAGGCTCCAGGTGAATCACTACTGCGCAGACTCAGGCTCCAAATGAATCACTACTGCGCAGACTCAGGCTCCAGGTGAATCACTACTGCGCAGACTCAGCTCCAAATGAATCACTACTGCGCAGACTCAGGCTCCAAATGAATCACTACTGCGCAGACTCAAGCTCCAAACTAATCACTACTGCACAGACTCAAGCTCCAAATGAATCACTACTGCTCAGAATCATGCTCCAAATGAATCATAATGCGCAGACTCAGGTCCAAATGAATCACTAATGCGCAGATCAGGCCCAAATGAATCACTACCTGAGCAGACCATGCTCCAATGATCAATCTGCGCAGACTCAGGCTCCAGGGAAATCACTACTGCACAGACTCAGGCTCCAAATGAATCACTACTGCGCAGACTCAGGCTCCAGGTGAATCACTACTGCGCAGACTCAGCTCCAAATGAATCACTACTGCGCAGACTCAGGCTCCAAATGAATCACTACTGCACAGACTCAGGCTCCAAATGAATCACTACTGCGCAGACTCCGGATACAAGTGAATCACTACTGCACAGACGCAGACTCCAAATGAATCACTAAATAATTTCTTACAGCAAATATGAAATTGTGAAAAATAACTTTACAGTTTGATTTGCTTCGTTCTGAATGAATCAGCATATTTTGAACGAATCAGCTCAATAAATGATTTAATGACCCACTTATCTTGACAATTCCATGAATCAGTAAATCAGTGTTGCAAATGAATTGGCTGAGTGAATGAATCATTGACTCAGACACTTGTCGCCACCTACTGGCTTAATGATGTAACCTGCAGAAAGAATCACTGAGAAATCCCATTCGCTGACTTCAAAACTGAAAAAAAAAATATTTGTCCACAATTTCATATTCACTGCAAGAAATTATTGTCACAATTAGCTATCAAAACCTAAAATTCAGCATTAGCAATTCCCGGATTTAACCTGTTTAAAATGTAATGTAATACTTATTTCAAATTGACTACTTTGGAATATTAGAACCATAAAACTAACTTTCTTTCAGGCCGTTTTATATGTTTTACACAATTTACAGGTCAAACAATCTCGTCCTGTCTAAATGGGCAGTTAATAGTCAGAATAAGGTGCATAATGAGCATACTTTGTTGTATCCTGAGATTCTTGCATTCTAAAGAGCAAAACTTGTTTCAGCACCCATCACATTCAGGAAATATGATTACAAAGACTGATTAGCAGCTGCATCTCTGTATGAGACTCATCGCACTACCTAGGCTAATGCTTAGCTGCATCATAAAAAAGTTTGAGCCTTGAAGGCAATGAAGAACATCTGTTAGTTCTTTTTTAATTGGTCGACAGTGATAGTTCTTACGGCAAGCCTCCGTACTGATGTTCTAGTACACGCTATTTGCTGTCAACAACCCTTGCGACAGAACAGGTGCCTCCCTTGGCACCTGTCTGGGAGCCTGTGTTTGGTTCATTATCTACTAAATGTAGAATTTCTGTTTTTATTCCTCATTCCCGTGCATGAGACGTTTCCCACTAAAAGGCTGACATTTGTTTCCATTAGGCAAGAGCTAAACGCCTCATTAAGAAAGAGCGCAAAGCAGAATATTTCCCTTTTCTTTTCCGTTCTTTCGTTTCTCATCTCAGCATCCAATAAAAAAAAGAAAGTCACTTGTGATGTGTTTGGGGTAATGGTAATTGTCACAGTGTCAGCCAGGGCTTTTGTGTTAACAGGGCGTGTTGGCAAGGGCCTATCAGTGGAAAATTGCACAGCAAAGAGAACACAATCAGCATCTCCACTTCTTAAAAACAGCTCACCCCAAACAAGCTTCTCTTTTAAGGGGAAAAAAGACAGCATTGCTCATTCCTCAAAAGATCTGACAACAAATCATTATGGCGCGGCTATCATTGATCAACAGTCACCTGGTAATTGATATCAACAAAGTCATTTTTTTACGCCCTCCCCCTTTTCACACATGAGGGCCACCCGAACGGCAGACATCAGAAACATTTCTCTCACAGCGCATAGAGTGCTCAACGAGGTGAACGCTTCAATCTATCAAAGGAAGCTGATGGCGAAATTTAATTATAGCAATGAATACAGCAACAAGATCTTATTTTACGTGTTGGAATTGTTCCTTTCCTGCTTCGCTTTCACTTCGACATCCCTCGGCACTGACGAGATGAAAGCGAGTGTATATTTCAAAGATATTAGGATCAATCGCATCCCACCGACGACTAAAGAGAGAGAGAGAGAGAGAGAGAGAGCGAGCAAGGTTGTGTTTACAGCACGGAGGAGCCTCGGCCGCATCACTGAGTTTAATTAGTAATATCACAAGCCGTTTTCTGCGCCAGCTAAGACTCTGATACTACTTCAGTAGCTGTTAATGACCTTCATTTGTGTGGGTGCGTCATTTTCAAAACACACACACACACGCGTTTTCACATACACTCAAAACATCCCTCTACAGTACCCAGATCAACCTTGCATTAAATTGCACAACAGATGATGTTAAATTGAGAGCTTTTAAAAGAACTTGTTGTGAAGGTCTGATGCAGCAATAGAGGGCTGCAATACTTAATGTCCGGAAAGGCAAAACACAGCTGGTGGAGGTGTATAAACTGCATTTCTGTCAGGACCACTATCGTCAAAGATGATTGACAATTAGCATACAGTTTGGATTGGCGGTATGGTTCTGTTCTGGGCAAGAACTCCCTGCGCCTCCATGCAGCCTAGCATGGATGAGAGCAGGGAGAGCAGCAATAACCAAACACCAGTTCAACACTTATACACGTGTTTGCCACAGTTTAAATTAGGACATTTTTATATAGAGCCATGTATAATTTCTACACAAAAATCTTGCAATGCATCAGATGGGTTAGTTTCTGAAAATTATGACTGGCTAAAATGATTGGATTAAATCACCAGCTCCAATCTGATTATCCACAACAATATTTGAAGACTATCTACCTTATTTTTACTTTATTAGTTCTATTTCCTGTAAATAAAAATAAAAAATAAATACAAATATAGAAACTAACAAAAATAATTATAATTACAATTTCATGATTTCAGAAGGTTTTTGTTGTTGTTGTTGTTGGGGGTAACAACTGTTTATTGAATTGTCTTCTGGGAATAGGAAGTAAAACCAACAGCAACTGTGCCAATTATAAACCATCCCAACCCTGTAGACTTAAAAAAAAAATATTAGATATATTTAGATAAATAAATAAATAGTAATAATACAAATAAATGAATTAATAATAATAAAAAAATAGCAATAAAATAATTGACAAAAGTTTCGAAAGCTGACAACAACATTAAAAGCTTGAATGCCATAAAAAATTACCGTTTTCACATGATCCAGGTATGCAAGTTATGATTTCGAAGTTTAAAAGCTAATGGTTCAGGGCTCTCAAGCATTTTGAAACCAACAGCAATTGGCATGAATTATATGGTGGTAGAGATTTACTTGATTGAAGATTGAGGAGAAGTATATATGTACATATAAAATATATTACCACTTGCACTAGAACGATAACCCTAAACCATTTTTATATAAATGATAACTTAATATGAATATAATTTTATATAATTAACATGCAATTTAAGTGTATATAAAATAGATATTACCTTTTGTTATGCACCAACGTGGATATATTTAATAAATTATTATTTTTTTTTTTTCAATAAATGTACCATTTAAGATGTCTCCAAAGACCGGCTGTAATCAGGCTGTATAAGAACACACCCAATGAGGCCTTGGTCCTGCTTTCATAACACACACACACAACACACACACACACACACACAAAGCTGTGTGATACCTCATCTATTGGCGATTACATCATTCTTGTGCTCCAGACAGTCTTCCCTGTGGTTCTGATGTGTAACTGAACAGGTGGGGGGCACGTTTCGATTGAGGCAGCTGTGGGAGGCTATACATTCACCAGTGACACAAATCAAATATTTAGCTTGATGTTGATACTTACAGCTGATGATTTAATTACCCTGTTGGGACAGACTATATGTGAGCATGTGAGAAAGAGAGCGAGAGACTTCAAGGAAACTTTGTTCTAGTCATTTGATTTGTGCGTACAATTAAGGAATAAGCTGTGGGAGATGGCACTCTTTGGTCACGGCTAAAGTTGGGGGAAAAAATATATTTTAAAGAATGTTGGTAACCAAACAGTTGCCAGTAGTTATTGACTTCCTTAGTATTAAATGGGGAAAACTATGGAAGTTAATGGCTACTGTAAACTCTTTGGTTACCAACATTCTTCAAAGTATCTCCTTTTGGTAACACTTTATTTTGATAGTCCACTTTAGACAATCTACTAACAGTAAGTAACTTTGCAACTTTTAAGTTCAACAGAAGAAAGAAACTCAGACAGGTTTGAAACACTCGAGGTTGCGTAAATGATGATAGAATTGTCATTTTTGGGTCAACTATCTCTTCAATAATAACTAGATTCACTAAACAACATGATGTCTACAGTATCCAAATCAGCCTTGCATTAAATTGTACAAAATATGATGTTTAAAAGAACTTGTTGTGAAGGTTTGATGCAGCAATAGAGGGCTGGAAAGGCAAAACAGCTGGCGGAGGTGTATAAACTGAATTATCAAGGTTCACGGTGATGCCCTGTTCTTCATAGTAAATTGAGAGCATGATCTCTATTTGTGTGTGTCTGAGTACCTGGTATTCAGCATCCATGTCATCAAAACCAACACCAGCTCAACACATATACACTTGTTTACCTAGCAATCTAAATTAGGATATTTTTATAAATAGATAATTATAATTTCTACGCAAAAATCTTGCCATTTTTTTGTGTGCAGCATGCATCAGATGGGTTATGACTGAGTTATTTAGGACCCACTTAAGTACATCTTTATATGCAATTTCATAATTACATCTATTGTCTTTGAAATATGGTTAAATGTTGAATATAATAACAAACCTTTACGGTAAACTAAAATATACTTTCATATAATTTCTATTGAAACTTATAGCGCTTTGTCATGATTTTGTAATTACACATTTGTAATGATGCAGTTTAGTACATTTAAAAACATTTAGTACATTAAAAATTTTGCAATTTAATAAATTAAAATATATTAACTTATGCTACAGTTAAAACAGGTCAAGTATAATTTTTAATTTGTCATTATTACACTTTTTAAAAGTGCACTTAAATGTGTTAATAAAGATAGTCATGAAATGTTTTCTCTTAGTACTCTCTTTAATGGCCTTTTATTTCATTAATATAATATCTGCAAGTGAGCTTTTTTTAAATATACTTTTAATATTTGAAGTACACTTCAAGTACATTTTCAATACATTAAACACTTATTTTCTCAAGGGCAAATATACCTGCTTTTATTAAGTGATTATTTCATAACAAAATGTTTAACTTTTTTATTATTCATAAAATTCATTATTATGCCATCCTTCCGCTAGAAGATGCAAGGTTTATTGACCTTAATGAGCTCAGTAGCTTGTTGAAATTATTTGGCATCATAGCGAATTAAGGTTACACATCTTAAGGTGTCCTTGTTACAGTGTAATTATACATTTAAGTACTGAGTAATATTTATTAACTACATATTCTTACTATATGATTAGGGTTAGGATTAGGGTTTGGTTTCAGGGTTACTTGCATATAATTATGCATCATTTATTGTTATTATAATAGTAAGTACATGTAACATATATGTAACAAAGACACCATAAAATAAAGCGTTACTGCGATTAATGTTATCATGTGTTTTAGCAGGACTGCTATATTGGCTAATCTCATAACGCTGCTTTTTAACATGAAGTACAACAGTATGAATGCAGAATGCATGTGCATGTATATAAATTAAAATGTGTCATTTCTCTGGCCGAGGAAAAGATATAAAACCGGATGACCTGTCAGAGGAATTCATCTTCCACCACTGCCCCCTCCTTTCAGTCGCGCCATTTCCAGTCGAGTGAAAAATCGATCGCTTCTTCAAATTTTGCACGTCTGCTGCTCCAATTCTGTCTCCAGTGCCAAAGGTGCATCCCAGAGTTCCTCGCTCAACCTGTTGCCCCGTGGCTCTAGAGCTCCTCCATTGCTAAACTAGCCTCTAAAACCCTTCACGGCATATGACTGTTTCCAGACGTCTCAGAATTTGAGTGCACCACATCTTAGTCTTTATGACAACATTCATATGTGAAAGTGACAATTAAAACAGCATGCACATACACAAATGCTCTTCACTAGAGAGACCTTCATATCCTTCCATAACAAATGGAAAAGGTTTAAATGGAATTGCGAAACGCAAGTATTGTGCGGTCATCCTAAGTGCTTCTTAATTGGCTTATTAGGCTCTCATTCTCATCTCTGTCTCATCCTTCTCTGCCACACACACACACACACACACACACACACGTATCCTGAAATGTGGCAAGCGATTAGATAGAGTGACTTAATTCATTACGCATATGTTCCTGAAGATTATTAAACTGCAGATGAGTTTAAGAAATAGAGTCAGGGACAGAGCTGATATGTGCGATACATGGATAAAAAGAGTGTCTTCTCAATTTCAGTTTAATATTTAGCTAAATTTATTTAATTGGAAAAACTCTAAGGCTCAGCATATAGCAGTGTTGTTATTGTTAACTAAAAGTAAAATAGTTCATTCATTAATTGCATAATTAATGAATATCATTAATACTAATTATAAAAATGAAATAAGAAAGAAATAAAATATGTCCAGGGTTATAAATCACAAAACTAAAATTTAATTTAAAAGCAAAATTAAAGGCAAAAAAAAGAAAAAAAAAAACTAATACAAATGACCAAAACACAACAGACTTACTAAAACGTTATCTAAAATTAAAATGAAAACATAAAATATAAAAATAAAAACTGATTTAAAATATTAGTAAAAGCTATAATTGTATCTCAATGACACTTAAAAAACACGATATCAATATAGAGAAAAAATAAAAATAATAATAATAATAATAATAAATGAAATACTAATAAAATAAAAACATGCATGGAAATAAAAAACATTTAATGACTGGCAAATAACGTAAAAAGGAGATTGTGCATGGGCAACTAACTGAAATTAAATAAGTTTAAGTGCTGAACATAAACAACGCTAAAATTGAAATCAATTTTTTTTTTACTAAATAAAACAATATTTTGTGAATATAAAATATAATAGCATTTAAATAATTCTAAAATAACACTGATAATGATTGCTAAACTTCAAATATCAATTTATAGAAATATTTTAAGCAATTTTAAATACATACAAGCATAGAAATTTACAGGACTAATTACTGAAGGTAAGATAAAGGTGGAAGTATGATGTCAAATGCAGAGTTATGTGAATAGGGCGCAATAATGAATATACACTACTAGGAAGGATGTGTTTGTGTTGAAAAGAATCACACAACTGTCTTAAATGGATAGTTCATCCAAAAATGAAAATTACCCCATGATGTACTTACCCTCAAGCCATCCTAGATGTATATGACTTTCTTCTTTCAGACAAATACAATCGGAGTTATATTAAAAAACATCCTGGCTCTTCCAAGCTTTATAATGGGAGTGGATGGTTGCCCAAAATTTGAAGTCCAAAAAACTTAACCAATCAATTATAAAAGAAGTCCACACGGCTCCGGGGGGTTAATAAAGGCCTTCTGAAGCACCGCGGTGCATTTGTGTAAAAAAAAATATCCACATTTGCAACTTTATTAAACCTCATCTCTACACTTCCCGAGAATGTGGTATGTGGTCATGGAGGGGGGGGGGAAAAGGAGTGGGTCCAGCGGATGACGTAAGGAATGTAGGCAAAACACGGTACGAACGCGGAAGGACGAGTGCCGAAGAACAGAGGAAAGAGCAAAAGAAAATACCGGTCACAAATTAGAAGTACAAAAAGAGGATTTGTAAAGAAACATGTCAGAGGATTTCAATATAAGCCAAGAAGACACTGGTTTTCCTTTGCTAAAGTAAGAAAACTTTGTTTCGCGAGACTAGCATATTCTCACCGGAGTTTATGCTACGTCTTACGTCATCCACTGGACGCCACTCTCTCGTGAACGCACATAACTACAGTTAGCGGAAGCTAGAGATTAAGATTAATAAAGTTGTAAATATGGATATTATTCTTACACAAACGCATTGCGTCACTTCAGAAGGCCTTTATCAACCCCCCGGAGGTGTGGACTTCTTTATAATATTTTGGACTTCAAATTTTGAGCCAGGATGTTTTTTAAATATAACTCCAATTGTATTCTTCTGAAAGAAGAAAGTCATATACACCTAGGATGGCTTGAGGGTAAGTAAATCAAGGGTCATTTTCATTTTGCGCGAACTAAACCTTTAATACTCCATTCAGTGTATACCCATCTTAGGTAGCTGTATTTTAGGGTGGTTAGCATTTTAAAATGGAAACGAGACAAATAATGTATGCCACAACAGTTTAGTAAACTTACCCCGACTATGAACATAGCATTTGTACTTTGAAGGATTACAGTATAGCAAAGCACAATCACAAAACCCTACCGATCCCAGAGGCCCCAACAGTCAGAGCCAGCACGAATGAGATCACATATTCACAAACACAAACAGAATTAACATACTGCCTGGCAAATCCTTCCATTCTGTCAATGAAATGACAACACACTGAATTTTCACACTCAGTCATGCACTGCAAAGCCATGCAATCACACAAATGAGCTTGCTTTCAGTTGCCCACAAAAGCATGATTCTACCTAGAGAGCGCATGCCTACACACTTAAATTTTCAGCATGTGTTCTGACACGAAATGACAAGTGCATAAATACAGGTCTAGATCCAAGCATCTCAAAAACATTGGATTTACGAGCGTCTGAGAAACACACACACACATACGCAAAAAAAATAACAAACACACACTCACTCTTTTCTGACGTTATCAGTAAGGGAGATTTATGCGTTCTCACAGAAATATTTATGAAAGGCAGCTCTTCTCTGATGGCCAGACCAGCTAAGAAATTGCTTTCGAAAAAAGAAGAGGAGAAAAAAAAATCAGATTCGAAAGATTTATTTCAATCTGCACCAAGAATGCATGATATATTCAATCTGTTTATTTGAGTGAAACAATCATTTTGAAGCTCGGAGAAGTCCAGCGACAGATAAGGCTGAAATGCATTTAGTGCAGCGTCTTTATAGTGTCTGCCTCAGCGTGTTCAGATCCATCCTTTCGCCGGCGTTTTGTTTCTCACTAGAGGGGGTGAGTGACGCCAATGGGTGCATCATTTATTCCTTTGTTTGTTTTCCCTTATTGATAGATTGTTTGCTACCATAACCATTGCATGATGGAGGATCACACGCAGGCAGACAGACAACATGTTTCTGAAGTGACAAGAGCTTGTGAGGGTTTCTTCTTTTTTTTTGTTATTTCAGAGATGCGATAGATATTTTAATTCCTGCCTATTACTGTTTTTGTGAAAAAGAAATAGCATACCTTTAAAAAGAGTACTAATAATGGAAATAATATAATAAAAAAACAACGTAAACTTTAGACTTAGGGGAACACATGTCAACATTACGAAAGAGTTCCGCATAAACTTGATGCTTATTGATAGTAAGTAAGGTAGTTGTGGAACGTGAGTATGCATGGGTAAGGGATCTAAAATACTTTTTTTTTTTTTTTTAATATGCTTAATATATACAGGATCTTAAGTACATTACAACTAAACATTCAATACTCTTTCACAAGAGTTAACAAAGTTGTTCATGCCGAAAATTAAAAACCTGAGTCCTCTGTGCTCCGAAATAATAGAAGTTATGCTACTTTTATTCATGACGACACCAGAGTCCAGTTTATTAATGCTGAAGCTGGCCAATATGACACGTCTAACCTTTATAATATGAAATAGTCGCACAAAATTATAACTTTGAACATTTCATTTACAAATATGATCAGGGACATTTGCAGAACCTGAAAGGCTTTATCGCCGCTATAAGAAAAGGTCATGTCAAAATACAGTCTGAGGTTCATTCTCTAAGAGATATATCAAAAAGACGGGTACATATTTAGCCTTAAGAGACTATGCTTCAGAATAGAGACCAGAGAGCTGAAATCTCCTTCAGAAATATACAAAATAAAACTCAGCTCAGACCTTATAAACTGTGTCATGACCACCAACCTGCAATATGAAGTGAGAGTTAGGCTATGTTCACACTTGGCGTCTTTTTTGAAGCTGCCAGCGTCTGTTTTACATTATAATCCTATGGAGTAAACCGTGTTTTCAAAAAAGTCGATAGTCCACTTTAGACATTCTATTAACTATAAGTAACTTTGTAACTACATGTCAACTACACATCAACTAATTCTCATTAATTTGCAACTACATGTCTATTAACTCTCAGAGTAGACTGTTAGGGTAGGTTTAGGGTTAGTAAAATAAGTTGACAAAGAAAGAGTTATAAGATATTAAGCAGACAGTCTACTAATACTCTACTAACTGCTAGTTGACATGTAGTTGCAAAGTTACTTACTGTTAAAAGAATGTCTAAAGTGGACTATCGAAATAAAGTGTTACCGCGCTTTTTAAAACGCCACCGCCGGCGTCTTTTCTGCAGAGCGTCTTTTCAAGTTGAAAAAAAGTTCAACTTTTCTGAAAAAAACGCCCTACGTCAAGCATCTTTTTGACAGCTGACCAATGACAAGCGAGTGCGAGTTGTTTCCATAACAGCAAAAACAACAAGAAAAATGGAAAAGATAGCCGGTAGATTAGTTCGTATAGTGTTCGGAGCACAAGGCGTTGTATGATATGAGCCACAAAACTGTATCGGAAGCTAGTCTAAAATATGCCACAAACCGTGCATCATTCAACCGGAGCTCCTGGACTAAATTGTTGTAAGCATCATACTGTTTCCGTCCCCGTATAATGTCGCGCACCCACAAACATCATTGTGATCCGACATTCTCCTCCCCGTTAACTGCGAAAGGCAGCACAAGAGCCAACTTTTTACTCTTTCTCGACATTTCTGCAGCATATAGCGCTAGGCTACTGTTGCAGCTGTTGTTATAGCAAGAAAAGACGCCCTCGGCTGCTATTTGCAACCAAAACGCTGCCAGCTTTTTATTTTACTAAAAAAGCGCTCTTGTCAACGTTGGACACGCCCTTAAACTTGATTTAACAGAAAATGGTGATAAAACAGACCGTGCTGGTATAAAATAGACACATTAACACTTGTTAGATGCATGTGAGATGAAAGATCACAGCCAAAGCTTGGAATAAAGCTTTCCAAATCCGGCTGGATTAATGGATGCGGATCCAGAGGGGTATGTGGAGGTTAATAGCTAGTCTGGGGTCAAAAGATCACAGCCGCAGTGACTGACAAATGGGAAGATAAACCTGGACGAGGCTCAGTTATGGTCATAACATGGCGGGCGAGTTAGCGCTTAGATAAACAAGGATGGATGGAAAAGATTCCCGACAGCCATTTATCTTAGTGATTTTATGAAATCATTTTTGAAGCTTGATTTGACAGGTTGAAGGAGGGACATTTTTGATGTTGGCAGAGACTTTGGGATGGCGGCAAAGGAGGAATCGAGGTTAGCTTAGCAGAGGCTTCTGCTGTCAAAAAACATTTTCTTTGCCACAATCTATATTTTACAAAACCCTGAAAATACAAGTGTGAAGGACATCTACACTGTGCGCACATACACACACACACACTGTATTTTTGCCTTGTTTTCCAGGAAAAGTTTCTGAACATTATTAAAACAAAGTACATTTACTTGAGTTGAGAAGCCAAATTGCGTAAAAAGCTTGTGATGTAGATTACTTCAAATCTTAAAAGTATATTGTTGATAAAAAAAATTACTCACAGATAATATATATTCATTTTAATGTATTAACATAATATAAAAGGCCACTTAATAGTACATAAACGAAGACACTTTTTTAACATACTTAAGTACACTTTTAATAGATGTGCTTTGTTGCAATGTCAAACTATAAGTTTTACTTTAAAAGTCAATGTTTTAATAATAATTGTGCAATTTATTATGCAGAAATCAAGAAAATTTGGCAAACCACCAAGCGTCGGTCTTGTGTTTTTTTTAGAGAATATATCTCGAATTAAGTTTATTTTTGGCCCTTTTCTTGCTCATGTATTTTGTTTTGATTTATGTGTAAAACTAGAAAATATGGCGCAAGAAAAATAAACAATTCAAGATACATTTTCTAAAAAAAAAAAAGTCATAATATCTTAAGCAATTTTGTTTTTTCAGTGAATGTATCTTGTTTTAAGCACATACTTTGTAGAAAACAACCCAAAGTTACTGATAAAGAAAATGATTTCCACAGTGTAGATCAAACCCTGATGTCTAGATAGAGAACAGCACTCTCATTTTCTCTCCCTGGCTCGTGCCTTGGTGGATTTTGTAAGTACACAAACGAATCCACAGGAGAACATCTGAAGATGTCCCTGATATTTCGCAACAACCTGAATATCATCTTGTGTGGGAGTATTTACACCAGTCAGCCAGTGCAAATATCAACTTCAGACTGCACTGCTGAACTCTCCCAACAGTAAACTTAACACTGACTCACACTCGGAGAGAGCAATTAAACAAGAAGAGCCATCAGTTGTGGGAGACCACAGCCAATGCACGTGGGTGTAGGCGAATAACGTAAACGCGGCACTGAATATACATGTTTAATGTCACCGTCTTGACCGGTTCCAAACTCCCACCTGCACACTTTACTGATTCAGACCACGCCCCCTTGTGCCCTGCTCATGAATAATGCATAAAGGTCTCCATAGCAGGTGTAGTCAGGCCCATGAAATGATATGAATATTCAGTCACGGCAATAATGAAATCAAAATGTTAAGGACGGTTGTGTGTGGGTTGAGTGTGGGAATTGCTGGGGTGCGCAGATGGGGAAAAATGAGAGATTTGATATGCACTGACAGAACCAAAATGCTTAGCCTTAAATTTAATAGCTCGTCAAAATTCAGATGGAGATGTCATTTGGATGGAAAGGATGGCAGTCGTTTTGTGTACACCTAAGATAATGGGTTAAGGTGAAAATAAAAGGATTGTAGGTCATGAATCATGAGATATGAATATTCAAAACATTATCGCTTTGGGAAGTTATCAGAAAAGAGTGTTGTATGATTATTTGGCACTTGTTGAAAGCCTTCGTTGTAGTAGTGGGCCAACTGTCTATTCCAGCTCACAAAAAAATGCTCTAAGAACATTCCCATTAAGTTATGAAAACATAATTTTTGAATGTGCTTAAAAAACTATGAACATTAACATTAACGTGAACGTTCTGTTTTATAATTTTGCATACATTATGGGAACGTCAATGTTCTCTGAATGTTCTGAGATGAGTAATAATGGTAGCACTTTATTTTACAGTTCTGTTCCACATGTACATACAATGGAGTTTTGTTTTTTTTTTTTTTTTTTTAATAGTTGATGTGTATAGTAAGTAACTAGGTAATAACCCTGAACCTACCCCTAAGCCTAACCCATGTAGTTACCTTATATTACAGTACTTTCTTAGGTAAGTACACTGTATGTACATGTAAGTGCATTCACTGTAAAATAAACTGCAACTGTAAAATGTTTTTAAAAAATCAGACATCCAACTAAAATATTTCAGAAAAAAGTTATATGAATGATTATGAAATTACATATAAAGATGTACTTAAGTCCTACTTAAGTACTGTAGGTCAAAAACACGCTTACGTTCCCAAGTTCAGTTAATTGCATTTAATATAAATGTAAACTATAATACATTTTAATTTATTTGCAATTAACATTCAATTAAGTCCCAACATTAAAGTGCCGTTTGGACAAATCAGATATTCTTTCAAATTATATTATTTATATATAGTTTGTGGACATGTGCAGTAGTCATTTACTGTATGTATTTAATTTAAAACACCCCCACACGTTTCTTCTTCTATCTATCTATCTATCTATCTATCTATCTATCTATCTATCTATCTATCGATCCTCTATCTATCTACTCTATCTATCTATCTAGCTATTATTAGATCATGTGAAACATTAAGAGAACATTCCTTGATTATTTGTAAACATGTGTGACATGTGGGGTGTTTCTCTGAAAAAAACATTCTGAAATGAGTAGTAACATTTAAAAAAAGTTGCACTAAACTAAAATGTTCCAGATGTACTGTATATATAATGTTTATATGTTGTGCAGTATATATAATGTTTTTGTGCTATCTTTTATAGAATATTATTAAAGACCAGATAACTCTTAAAGGAGCACTCCACTATTTTTGAAAATAGGCTCATTTTCCAACTCCCCTAGAGTTAAACAGTTGAATTGTACTGTTTTCGAATCCATTCAGCCGATTTCCGGGTCTGGTGGTAGCACTTTTTAGCTTAGCTTAGCATAGATCATTGCATCTGATTAGACCATTAGCATCTCGCACAAAAATGACCAAAGAGTTTCTATATTATTCCTATTTAAAACTGGACTCTTCTGTAGTTACATTGTGTACTAAGACCGACGAAAAATTAAAAGTTGCGATATTTTCTAGGCCGATATGGCTAGGAAAATACTCTCATTCTGGCGTAATAATCAAGAAACTTTGCTGCCATACCATGGGTGCAGCAGGCGCACTGATATTACGCAGCGCCTGAAATAGTCCCCAGCACGATCCCTGCAAGCAGGTGGTCACGTTGGTTATATTGATGTAAGTTAGCCTATTTTCAGGCGCTGCGTAAAATCATTGCGCCTGCTGCACCCATGGTACGCCGGAATGAGAGTATAGTTCCTAGCCATATCGGCCTAGAAAATCGCAACTTTTCATTTTCCGTCGGTCTTAGTACACGATGTAACTACAGAAGAGTCAAGTTTTAAATAGGAAAAATATAGAAAATATTTGGTCATTTTTGAGCGAGATGCTAACGGTCTAATCCGATTCAATGATCTATGCTAAACTACAGCTAAAAATGCTACCGCCATACCTGGAGATCGGCTGAATGGATTTGAAAATGGTAACACAACTGTTTAACTCTAGGGGAGTCGGAAAACGAGCCTATTTTCAAAAATAGTGGAGTTCCTTTAATGAACATTCTACTAATGTACTAGGAAAAACGTTTGTTCATAACTTTGAGGGAACCTTGCCTGAATATTGTGAGTGCATTGTGAGAATGTTCGCTTTTAGCTGGGATGAAAGTTTATTCTAGTATTAATGACATTTTAATGATTATTACTATTATTGTTATATTTGGATGACATACAAGAACATGCTAAAAAGCTTGAATGCAGTGCTGACTAAAATAAGTGAATCGCTTTCAAAACATTTTTTCAGCTGATGAACGATAAAAAACATTGACACCCAATTAGAATCAATACTGCTATAACGAGCTCGAGAATTTAAAGCAGCGACGCCAAACAACCCCCCAATTGAGTGACATAACCAGAAATATTGTTGTAGTGTGGACAATGATTAGACCATCGATCTAGCCCCCCATCGTTACGTTTGTTCTGTTTCAAGCGATTTTTACAGTTTGGCTGAGAGTTTTGTATCTTGGTGGAATGGAGCCCTTTCCTTTAACCTCGTCCTTCTTACTCCTAGCCTTCCTCTTCTTTAATCAGTGTCTAATTTTAGGTTTATGTGTCTGTAGGTGATGAATTTAGACTACGCTACAGCCCCAAACAAAAATCAAGTTATTTTAAATTTAAAGTTTTTTGTTATCTTAGGAGGTTAAAATTGGTTTTTTTTTTGATTTGTTGCAACTTTGGCTGTTTGTTGCATTCTTCAAAATTGATTCTTCAAAGTGCAGGCTTGTCCCTTCGCGACTGTTGATCCATGTCTGTTCTCACTCCGTTTACTGCGCTTTAAAATGTCTTCGGAGAAGAGCGCGAGTCGTGTCTGGTGGATGTCTGAGCAGCACAGGCAAGCCCTGGCTGCGAACCGGGAAGACAATACGACCGGCCCAGAGGAGGCGGAGTAGGAAGTGAGTGAGGGTTGGAGAGGAGTGTAGTAGTCGGAAGGAGTAAGTAGGCCGAGTAGAGTGATAGGTCCTTGGAGTAGGTGGAGGGAGGGAAGGTGTTAGATGTGAAGTGATGGGATAGGGAGGTACGAGTTAAGTGAGTAGTTACCGGTTCAGGTAGTTAGTAAAAGTACGAGTGCGTAAGCCGGAAAGAGAGTGACCGCCGAGTGTACGATGTGAGGAAGTGGAGGGTTAAGTGAAGTGAGAGGGTTTGAAGAGAAAGTAAGCTCGACGAGAGGTGTGGAGTGAGTAGTAAGAGTGAGTGAGGGGTGCAAAAGTATGAGAGAGTGAGGGCGTAGGTGGAGGGGGAGTAATGGGAGGTTGAATCATGACTCGTGAACCCCCGTGAGGTGGTTGTGTAAAGGTAGTAAGTGGACCGACGATTGGAGTTCAAAGTGTAGGGAGCAGTGAGCTAGATGCGTTAGTGAGGAGTTGAGAGTTCACCGAGAATAGGTGTGAAGGTGGGTTAATGCACGGTGGAGATATTGCAGCAACTATGGACCCGCACAGACAGGTTCCGTGGTGGGCGGCGGGGGGTGGGGGGGGGGGGGGGGCGGTGGGGGGGGCGGGGGGGGGGGGGGAGGGGGGGGGGAGGAGGGGGGGGGGAGGGGGGGGGGGCGGGGATGGGGGGGGGGAACGGGGAGCGGGGAGGGGAAGGGTGGAAGGGGGGGGAAAGGGGAAAGGGGGAACAGGGAAGGCGGGGAACGGGGGAACCGGGAGGGGAGGAGGAAGGGGACGGGAAGGGGGGAAACGGGGAACGCGGAAACAGGGGGATAGGGAGGGCAGGGAAGGGGGAGGGAAGGGGGGGAAGGGGAAACGCCCCTTATAGTGTGGGGGAGGTGAACGGGGGGGGGGGGGAAGGCGGTGCGGGAAGGTGAGGGGGGGGGGACCGGGAACAAAGGGAAACGGGGGAGGGGGGCATGGGGGGTGGGGAGGGGAGGGGGTGGTTTGGGGGGGGGGGAAAGGGATACAGGGGGGGGGGGGGGGGACAATTGTTTGATTGAAATTTACGCACCTTCGGCTCCAGACATACCGCCTAACGTCCTGTGCTGGTGATTTAATACACGCCGTGACTAATTAGGCCCGGCCATGGGCAAATTGGCAAAGGATAAAAAGGAAGAATATGAAAGACATGCTTTTAATAGCGAAACTCTCATCAAAAACAAAGGCCTAGTGCTGTTGTGTTTGCTGTTTGAAGTCCAGAGATTGTGGGTAGTCGCAATATGAGGGAAGAGAAGAGACGAGGGGCAAAGGCAGGAGGGAAAAGAGAGGAGACATATCACGTGTCCTTCAGGAGTAGTTTTTCCTGGAACCATAGTCCAACACCATTACCCACGGTCACCAGACAGCCGCGTGCTTTCTCTGTGTGAACTTCCCCCGTAGATCAGGCACAGATTTATAAACCACAATGCAAAAGTGGAGTAGTTCCTACTGGTTGGGACACCATTTATGCCCCACACCTGAAGCTACGCTTTCAGCCATAACTTGCATTTAAGGGCGAGATGATAACATGATATAAACGGGGGGGTTCCTTCCTAACGTAACGAAGGGAGAGACCCTCACACAACCTATTACTTATAAGCATGAATTCTAACCAGGCCCTATCCTGGCATTTCAATATCACGGTGATTCGCAGGTGTGTAAATTCGGCCAATTTAATTTTCCATAAAATATTGACGCTCAATCATAGGCACACACTTGCCTGTTAAAAATTCATTGTGATTGTGTTGCTAGGTGGTGCTTTGTGCAATAGAACAATGCTTAATTTTCCTGAATATGCACTAGTGTACTTCAAATTGTATAAGTATATTAAAAAATGTTTTACTTACAGATAACATAATATTAATAAAATAAATAACGTCAACTGAGCTACTGAAAAGAGGGTACGTGCACTTTCATAGCCATTATACAGCTTTTAAAAAAAGTTGCCTTTGTAAATAATAAAAGGTGTTTACTTTAAAGTAAAAATAATTACCGTTTTAGTAAATCCTTTTTAATTGTGCTTTTGTTAAAAGTACGACTATTTTTGGTGTTGGTCTAGCCATACTAAAAGCACACGGTTTTCTGTCGTAAAGAACTTTACAGATTATATTTATATTAATAATACAAAATGTTAACTGTAGTTATTCAATATTACATTTGATATATTAAGTATATTTTATAATTTACAGTATATTTCATGACATTACTCTAATTACAGTATAATACAAATGTGGGTACTAAAATATCACTACATAACAAATTCCATTAAGTGTAAAAACCAATACAAGTTTGCAACAGAGTTAAGTTTTAGTTTCTCTTATTTTCTAGCAGTGGCATTTAGTTAGTACTTTAAGCAAGCCTCAAAGAAGGAAACGGGTGAAAAGAAATAGGAAAACTTATTGACATACATATAACCGATTTGTACTTTAAGTTAGGCTAAACGCATTTTACATCAATTTAAACTATAATAAATTTGTTCATCTAGAGTTGCAGGGTAAGTTTAAACATGTGCAGGTAAGAGACTATGAAAACATTGCATTCAGTCTGCACTTAAGTATATTCTTTTAAAATGTATTATTTCCATAAGTACTCTTTTTAAAATAATTTAAAAAAGTTATTTTAAAAGAATTGCAGGTGATATCTTAACAGTGTTATACACTAAACTCAGATTTGCCAAGACATCAACATTTCCTATCATATAAACACATTCTACCTAAAACAAATGATCTTGGCCACACTATGCTGATCAATTGTTTAGCTCAATACTATTCAGTACTATAACCGTAGAGCTAGATTTTAAGGAATTTTAAGAGACACATCCTAAACAAAGTTGACATTTGACTGACGCAAAACCAAGAACTCCATTAAGTCTCCTGAGCAATGAAAGAGCAATCGCTGAGCAATAGAATTTTCCTCTGGGAAGTAACAAATGTAGCTAAGAGACAGAGGCCACAAATGAGAAAGAAAAGGAATATCAGCCTGGCTAGGAACTGTTGACACTGTAATATTCTTCTCTGACTATCTTGGCCCAAACACCATCAGCCTTTTTGATTACACTGCAGGGACTGTATTGCACCACACAGCAGCACAATCCTACCTACTAACCTTTCCTTAGACAAACTGTTCAGAGAAAATCAGAGCGGGCACGCAAAGGGATTGTATAGAAATTGGGTAAAAATAATAAATAGCCTACATAACCTGACCTTCATGCTGTTATAGCACACTGAAATATGAACCCGATCCAATGTAGTAATGTCAGATCCAATATTCCCAGTCAATATCTTATGAGTAAAGGGGCACAAACATCAGCATTCCAGCAGGATCTGATGAAAATCATCATACAGAAAATGTGTTCTTTCGAAGGATCCACCAGTTAAACGTGGCTCATAAATTGCTCTCCTTAGGGAGTTCTTTGTAATGTATTGTTTACGGGAATTCATCTCTTCTTGGCCTCTGCTGGCAGGCATTTTCTAGGTGTTAACAGAGAGAGCCATGTGTTGATGCATGCTGGTAGAACAAGTATCTGGACATCATGATGTAGACGCTACATACTGACCAATGACTGTAGGAGATTGCAGGTAAAGAGGGTTTTCATAGCGATGCAAAGAACCGTTCTGTGAACCGTTCTTAAAATGAGCATGTCTTTTTTTAGTATGAAGAACATTTCAATAATCTAAAGAACATTTTACCACTACAAAGAACATTTTGTGCAATTATAATGTTCCACGCTTTTAAAAACAAAGATTCCAAAAGGGGTTTTCATAGCGATGAAACAGGAGAACCGTTTTGGGTTCCCCAAAGAACCATTTTGTTACCAGTTCGTAAAAGAAGCCGTTTTATTCTTAAGGTACGCTCACATTTTCTGTTACTCTGTGAAATTACGCAGGTGAAATCTAGTCATTACTCTCAGGAGTTTTGCGGGAGGATGCAAAAGTTCTGCATGCAGATTTTGCACGTTTAAATTGTTTGTATGTTTAAATCATGCAAATTTACCACACTGACCAACAGAAAGCTGCTTGGTGTGAAAAGGACAACCCAGGATAATTCGAAATACGTTCCTCTAAATACATTTCTGCTGCATCGTTATTATTATTTCACGGCAGTTTCAAAGTGAAATGTCCAGTGAGTGGCGCTAAAACGCGGGTTCAATACGTGACCCTGGCACATATTTGTTACGATGATATAGGCACGTATTGCTCGGTTTGTGTTACGTTGCTTCGGGTACGTATTGCGGTGGTTCATAATTCAAATATTCAAGGAGTGTCACTAAAAGTTAATGCTCTATCATGTTGGAAATATCCCCTACACCAAACCCAACCCTAAACCTACCCAATAATGTTAACAAATGCGAAAGTGATATAAAATGTATTTGTTGATGCAGCCGTGCTATTTTAAATTCCTTAGAGCTGTTTTGTCGAACCATAGTTTCACGGGGTTCTAACCGGAGCTCTTCATCAAGTGAGCTACCGAGCAATCCTACTGCATTCGAAAACTCATGCATATGAAGCTGATATATGACGGCAACGTTCAAATGTATCAGTTTTCAAATCTCGCAGCATATTAAAATTGTTTTGAAGTCACAACATAATATTATTCAAGTAATTATGCGAAAATTTGGGACTGTGACATGCAAAATCATACTTTGTGTGAAAAGGAATAAAAGTTCTGGGAGTTTTACTGCCTCTAGTGTTCATTTAAAACCCCCCCCCCCCCCCCCCCCCCCCCAACCCCTGGAAACTGCAGCGATTCGTATGTATAAGTAGGTTTTTGGAGTTTCGGAGAAATGTAGGTAGAGGCACATATTTCCAATGAGCCTAGGTTGGAAAATGACTTTGGTGCGAACAGGCTTCACCGTGTTTTTGCCCACAAAATGTTGCCTAAATTTCACTAATGTAACAGCACCTTAAATTTGAAGAATATTTCAATAATTTAAGAAATATTTTCCTATTATAATTTGGTGGAACTAAAGCGAACAGGTTCCAAAATGGTGTTTTCACAGTAATGCCATGAAAGGCCGTGGGCATATGGACAAAACCCAAGTTCCCTGATGTCCTCCTCGTCCTTTTGTCCAGAGACAAAAGTTTAAAAAAAACCTTTAAACTTTTATTGATGAGGCTTTGACATTTAAGATTGGACAGCCATCAAACTTCTAAAGCTCAGCAGTCTTACCAGCTGAACCAAAACATGGCCATAAAAAAATGACTGTCCTAAACGCACTGCCCTTATCGCTCAATCTGGGCCCCGTCCCTGATCCGTTCGTAATGAACGCGTCTGAGGAGAAAAACTGATCCTTAATTACTTCCCGAGCGCAGAAGCTGCATATTCCAAGGCTTTTTTTAAAAGAAAACCCTCAAGTGCAACCTTGTAAAACAAATGAGTAGTGTCATTTTCTGTGACGGCTCTTCTCTGTGGGAAAAAAGAAACGAGCCGGCTGCGACGATGAATTGTGACGTACCTTATTTCCTGGGGCCTCGCGGCAATAGTCGATAAAAGGGAATAGCTTTAGAATGACCTACAGTCGGCCGTAATTGACCTATTTTGCATACGCTCTGGAACATTTTGTGCTGTGCAGGACAGACGTTTTATTTGCCCGGTTATTTATTGGCTGGCAACATGCTGCTAATGCCCGGCCAGGGACTTTGCTGGAGTGTGGTTGTAGATTATCATGATTGCCACTTATTAGCAACGAGCAGCCCGCGTGTGAGCTGGAGTGAAGGAGCGTGTTTACGTCCTCTGACAGCCGCTGAACTTTAGCCGTCTCTAATGGAATGGGACGTCACGTCGGGCGCATATTCATTTCCATTAGATGTATAAAAGAGTAGCGCCGACAAAATGAGCCGATCATCTCGTGTCGCGTCACCTCCCGTAACGTTTCAAGTCAAATGTTTTCGAGCGAGGCGTTTGTTTGCTATAATTTAGCCCTGCGATCGATGAAGCGGCTGACAATAATTGTGAAAAATCGTCTCGGCCCTCGCAGGCGGTCTAAAGGGCGGCTGTGTTTGTCTTTGAGACTGTCTCTGCCACAGGCTTAACTTGAATTCCCATCATCCCCTCCAGCCACCAACTCCAGCTAATGAACAATTGCAGCCGGCGGGATCACTTATGTTAACTTATGTTGATCATTACTGAAGGACCACTGATGGGAATAAATAGATGCTTTTGAATATGATGATCGGTTAATAAATTGGTCTGGGTCTAGAAGATGACCAGATGCATTTGTCAGTGTTGGGCAGTAGCTAGTAACTAGTTACAGTAATAATATTAATAATAGTAATGATAATATCGAGCATTCGTATTCATGCTGTCTTCTCTGTGACGGTGGTGTATCTGTTTGTGTCAGGTTCCACTCCTCCTTCTCCTCTAAATCCAACTGTCTGGTCCTGGGACATCCCCGTTCCCATAAACACAGCTGTCATGTCTGCTGTCTGACGGAAAAGCGGCCAGCACTGACAAAAGTCCCCAGCTTTGGTCTGTCAGAGCGTCTACGCAAACACAAGAACTGACTCCCTGTCTGATAGACATGAAAACACAAATACTGAATTATTATCTGCTCTCAGGGCTAATTTACTGGCCTACTTCACTCAGTCATTCCTGCAGGAAAGAAAAACACAAGGAAGATTCTGCTATGCATCACTTAGAGTGCAGATGAAGACCAAATGTAGTCAGTATTTGCTTTCTTAATGCACATTCCTGGTCTTATTGTGAACAATTTGGTGCAATTTTTTACTAAAGAAGAAACATTTGCCTCTATAATATGTCATAAAAAGAGTAATCACTTGCTCTAAAAGCCTCTAAAATGGCTTTGATTGGGCTACTGTCACCAAGCCCTCTTCTCTTTCTAAGCCCCTGTCATAGACTGAGTAATATAGAAGTAGCTGCAATAGGTTGCAAACATTTCCCAAGAAGCAATCCAAGTAGAGATTTCAATAATATTTCAAAAATAAACGACACTAAATTAAATTACACTATTAACAGTTGTTTGATTCCGGTATCTCCAGAGGAATTTTAGTAGAAACGTCTGCGATGGTTTGAGTTGATACTTATACACTTCATCAGGTCTTCTGAACGAAAAATACAATAAAGTAAAAAATAAAATATTATGTTCCATTCACTGTAAATAATAATAATAATAATAATACTTATAGAAGAAATAAATAGAAATAAGGCAGAAATTCACTGTAAAAATATTACAGCAGTATGTTGACATATTGGTGCAG
The DNA here is from genome assembly GCA_018155175.1 of Sinocyclocheilus anophthalmus. Classification (NCBI taxonomy): domain Eukaryota; kingdom Metazoa; phylum Chordata; class Actinopteri; order Cypriniformes; family Cyprinidae; genus Sinocyclocheilus; species Sinocyclocheilus anophthalmus. The sequence continues at coordinate 683,318 of JADLZN010009326.1, read as the reverse complement.
TATATTTTACAACGTATAATTATATATTTCATTAAGTGATGTTAATATACCAATCTACCTGCACTACCAAAATTAGATTTTTACCTTAAATTGTAAAGAGAGATAGAGAGAGAGAGAAGAAACAAAATTATTACATAAAATATGAAATCATACAAAATTATCCACAATATGTCATGCAGGGACGTTTGTGCAATTCCATAAAAGTGATTTAAATGCACAGTAGTATTAATAAGTTAACTGACCTTTAATCAATTAAAGTTTTTTTTTTATTTAAAATAATAATACATTTTCTGTTTGTTTTTACTGTAGCATTTTTACTGTAGCATGTTTTAAGTAAAAATTCAGTAAAAAAAAAAAAAACAGTATGAGGAAAAGGAATGGAAAAATTGTAAAGATTACCGATTAATGCTGGAAAACATTGTGAGGTTTTGGACAAAGTTAGTGTATAGTTCATACAGCTTTGAGAGCTGCTGCCAATAAAGCGAATGGCAGACCAACCAAACACTAAAACATTATAAAATTCATGTTAATTTTCACACAAATTGTTAAGCTAATAATATATTTTGAAATAGGAAAAGCAGAAAATAATATTAAAAGAAAATTAGAAAATAAATGCAAAATAGAAGCATTTGACTCCACTCTAGATACAGAGAACAAGAGAGTTCAGATTATCATGAACAGAGTGTCCAATAAAAGGATGAAAGTGAAAGAGGCTTGACATGAAACAGCAAAACATGCAGCAGACATAGAGAGAGAGAGAATCTAGCACCGAGCCTCCCAACATCACATCGATTAGGTCCAGTTAGCTTTGCGCTAGAGTCGACTCTTCTCACAAGGCCGAAGTGATGGACAGTGAGCGTTCAGTGATAGCGTGATTGTCAGCTGAAGTGGCAGTTATAAATTTACTCTAGATAGGCGTTTTCAGTGAACAGCGAGAGGGAGGGAAAGCTGGAGAAGCGTCTCTAATCTCTGGATTCCATCATCGTCACGATAAAAGCACTTTTATAGAAATCACATTCAGTGGTGGATGTCCTGGAAAAACATCTTCCCTTCCTCTCTTTCGCAGGATTGCAGTGATCCGAGAGGCCACCGGTGGGTTTACAGTAAAATATTGTTTCTGTTTAATCTTTGTTTACAGTATAATACCGGCAGAGTTCAATAGCGGCCGCGTGAGCTGAATAGCAATGCCCTCCTCCCTAAAGCCACCCCATCATGGATGACTTTTTCAATATCTTAAAAGCAAAGGCCTTCAGACTGCTTGATCCAATCAGGAGATATCAGGTACTTGAGCAAGGGTATACAGAACTTACAAATGCACAGGATGATGGTGAAATATGACAGCATGTTGGAGAACACACACACACACACACGTCGGTGGCGCCTGGTGCTTTTCAAAAGGGGGGAAACACAGATGTCACTTTATATAACATGGCATAATGACTACCGTCTGATTTAATTTATTATTATTTTGGTGACTGTTATTTTGTTCCTAAAAGATGGACTACTACTGAACATGGAATTTCAAAACAACTGATCTGAATAAAAGTTGTGAGTGATTTTGCTACTTATGTTCAAAAGATTTAGGATGCAGGTCTGTGTGCAACTAGGTGACTTGGCCTTGCATGTGTCATATAAATAACGAAAATAAATTTAAATAAATAAATACATAAATAAATAAATGTAAACAGCAATATTGCATTTAAATAAATAAATAAGCAATGCTAAAATGAGTAAACAGGTAATTAGCAATTACGCTTTTAAATAAATAAATTAAAAAAACAAACAGTAATGCTGCTTTTAAATAAATAAATAACAACTTTTTAAACAGATAAACAGCAATGCTATATTTAAATAAATAAATAAACAATGCTAAAACAAGTAAACAGGCAATTAGCAATTATGCTTATAAATAAATAAATAAACAGCAATGCTGCTTTAAACAAACAAACAAACAGCTATACTACATTAAAATAAATAAAATGTATTTAAATAGGTAAACAGCAATGCTATAAATAAATAAATAAAAAGGCCTTTGTGAATAGATAAACAGCAATTATTGAAATAAATAATTTAAACGTAAATCATTTAAATTAATTATATTTAAATAAACAAACAATAGCAATGCTGCATTTGAATGAAAGAATGAATGAATGAATGAATGAATGAACGCACTCAACACTGGCACCACAGCTTTAAATGTATTTAATCAGACGCTTCATGCTGAACCCAGTCAGAACATACAGAGCGTGTTGGTCAGGCTGAGCCTTTATGTGTGGTTTGGGTTGTACATCTCACCATGAGGCTCGACAGCCTTTTAATTACTGTCAATTTCCAGCTTGCAGCTCACCAGCAGAAGACAGAGCAGAACGTGCTGCTGATATGAACACTTTCACACACAACAGGGATACAGACTAATGCTCGTGTCACATTGATTGCTCTAACTAGATGGCAAACAAAAAGCACTTGACTGTTAGAGAAGCTGTTGTCCAACCATTACAACAATGAAGCCTGGCGAGGGACGCGGCAGCAGTGTATGATGAGTGGGTGATTTATAAAGCCGTCTGGATTTGCCAGGACCTGGCGCTCCCAAAAGTTGTCTGCTGTGCCACGGAAGGCAGGTGGCAATTAGAAACCTGAAGTGTCATCAATACTGTCTTCACCTCAGACGGTAAAACACAAACTCCACCGGAATGACATACTGCAGGAGTTCACAAACACACGAAATGTGTGATAATCTCATCTCAAGCTGAGGAAACCTAGCCACAACCATGAAAAACAAAGGAGATGATTCTGAAGTGTCCTAGTTAATACAGCTTGGCCTCAAAAAGTATTTGTACAAAATGTTTAAAATTGCAGTTTGCTATATACATTTAATCAATTGGCACCAATATGATTTTTCATTACTCTTTATGGTGTCCTTGGAACATGTATTTACTACAGTAATACCAATAAGCTATGCATAATTACATGCAGCTAACCCCAAACCAAACCCTCATCCTAACCCTAAACATGTAGTAAATACATAGTTCATTAATACACTTTATCACACTTTATTTTAAGGTCCAGTTCTCACTAACTTTTAAAACATATTTAAACATATTTACATATCCAAAGTACATGGAGAAGGACCCAGTACGTTAGAAAGAAGTAAACATTCAAAATGAAATGAAAAAATATAATAAAATTAACTATACTAAATTAAAATAAAAATAAAATAAAAAAAATATCAAATAAAATAATCAAATTTAAATTATATAAAATGAAAGTACCAATAAATAAATAATTTGAAGCAAGAAAGTGTTTTTCGATATAAAGTTTTACTTTAGTAAATTGTCAACTTAAAACATATGACACACAAGAAATAGCAACATTTCTGTTTAAATGCTTTTCAGTACATTCAGCAGTACACTTTAACAATATTTTAGATAATACATTTGTGAAATGTTATATAAAGATGTACTTAAATCCTACTTAATTGAGTCAAAAAGCACTCAAAGTTCAGCTAACTGCATTTAATATACATTTAAACCATAATGCATTTTCAGTGTCTGAAAACATTACATTCAGATTGTACTTTAGAATATTCTTTGCAAAGAATATTTCTTTTAAAGTATATTAATTCTGTAATAAGTGTGTCCTTCTCTTTTCTACAAGGGTTAGAATCGGCTATGGGTTTGGAGAAAGAAAAAAAAGTCCAAATATACATTATGTAAACTATGTATTATATGGATAAGAAAAAAAAACAGCATTACAAAGAAATCTTTATTAATATCATAAAATAAGCAGGTCAAGCTTAAATCATCAGTGCTACAATAAACATGTCTTTGTTGTGTGAAGCTATGAAAATGAACCATCTATTCACTGTGGATTTCAGTCCTGATGTTGTCAAAACATACTTAATGTATGTATTTTCATCTAGATTTTGATTGATATTTTTTCATTGATGTTTATACACAAATACGACTCCTACAATAGCATGCAATGTTTTCCAAATGCAGCGCTCTTCCACAGGCATCTGTGCTGGTAGGGAGTACTTTTCCCAGCCCATCCGGGCACGTCTGCTCTATGCATTATTTATTAGCTTCATCCTTGACAATCAGCACACATGGTACACATGCTATTACACCATCCCTGCCCATATTTTCCAGTCCTGTTTCTCTCAAGCAGAGGATTTTCTTCAGGGGCTTTCCCTGATTCCACTTTTAGAACAAGGAGGTGAAGAAAGAGGACAGCGAGCAAGATTTGATGTGCTTTGATATATAAAGTGCTTTGATTCCCCCACCACCTTTAAATAGAAGACAATTGCTGAGGGGCTGAGCACGAAGTGAAAAATCCCTCCATCTCAAGCCTCAGAGGAGTGATGGATGGACAGAGTGAAGGTGTGGACCGCCTCCAGCTGGCCGTGTGAATGCCAAGGGTTGTGGTGAACCTGTGAATCAGATCTGTCTTAGCCAGAGGTAAGGTGAAAAAGGAACGACTTTCTGAGATACGATGGTTGTCACGTGGAAGTGGCTTGAAGAAACACTGGGAGAAATAAACAACCTGCACACATGCTTTTTTTACAGATTATTTTTGTCTTGTTTTCCAGTACATATATCTAATCATTCTTAAATCAGTATACATTTACTTGAGTTTTCTTCAATAATAATAATAATAATAAAGCAATCAATAAACAATTAATAAAGAAAGAACGAAATATAGACAGATATTAATAAAGTTCCCCCCCCCCCCTTGTTTTAAAACAATAGTTAAACATTTTTTTTGAAAATGTGATCACTATCAGGTCATCCAAAATGTAGATGAGTTTGTTTCTTCATCAGATTTGGAGAAATGTAGTATTGCATCACTTGTTCAGCAGTGGATGCTCTGCAGTGAATGGGTGCCGTCAGAAATGGAGTTCAAACCACTGATAAAAACATCACAATTAGTAATTCACACCACTCCAGTCCATCAGCTAACTTTTAATCTTGTGAAGTGAAAAGCTGCGTGATTGTAAGAAACTAATCCACCATTAATTTTACTTTAAACCATCGCTTCCAGCCAAACTACGAGTCTTTAATATTGATTTCTCCAGTGAAAAAGTCCATCCCCAGTTGTCCTTGCACATCAAAATCCACCAAAATAATTGTGCAGATTTCTCTCCTTACTCAGATGAAATGACTTATGTAATATTATGAAGAGAGGACTTGTATTTTACCTGGAAGCAAAGGTTTAAAGGTAAAAATGTCTTAATGATAGATTGGTTTCTTACAAGCACGTAGCTTTTCTCTTCACAAGACATTAACTGATGGACTGGAGTTGTGTGGATTACTTGTGGATTATTGTGATGTGTTTATCAGCTGTTTGGACTCTCATTCTGACGGCACCCATTCACTGCAGAGCATCCATTGCTGAGACACTGATGCAATGCTATATTTTCAAACTTTTTTTTCTCTTTTTTTGATGGACAAACAAAAATCATTACGCTGGATGGTCTGAGGGTGAGGACACTTTCAGCAAATTTTCCGTTTTGGGTGAACGAGTCCTTCTAGCATGAAGCCACTACATTTTTTTTTTTAAGAAAAAAGACTTAATATCTTATTTCAGTTTTCTTCTCAATTAAATGTATCATTGTTTAAGAAGGTTTAGATATTTGTACTAAAACAAGACAAAAATACTCAGTAAGAAAATGTTTTGCAGTGCTGCGGGAAGCAGCTCGGAGAACGTGTCTTAGCCATCGATGATTGACGTGCATCTAATCGGTAGAATTAATGTGTTAAATAGGTTAATTACGCGCAAAAGCAGCTCATGAGTGTCACGTGAAGATGAACATAATTACGATGCATGCGATAATGTAGCCATAAATGTAGGCACCAAATCAAAACTAGCACATCAGTTAAGTTGGGCAGTGATGAGGTCGCAGCATGAGATTGTTTCTGTCTAAGGCAGATGCAGCCGTGAAAATACCCAGCGTTCACTGGGGCCTGAGGGCTAGTCTCCATTAACCCGAATCTGCAGTACTGTCAGCCGCAAACTGACTGTCAGCAGCTGAGATAAGAAAAAAACAATAACAACAACAACAACAGAACTAGGAAGTGATTTAATTCCAAACGGAGCCCCTCTCCCAAAGCAAGTCTGTAGGCCTGTATTACTTTCTTCCAAGTCTACAAATCTGATATTGTGTCTTTCCCTTGAGGCCACATGTCAGAAGTGACGTCCAAATGCAGGCACCTAAAAAAGACGCTCGGTTAAAGTGCGTAATAGTGCAAATTCAACACAGCTGGGTCGGACGCTCGGCTAGCTGATGAATTCGTTATTTTGCAAATCCAATAAATGACATATGAGCTTAACGGCTAGTGTTAAGGCATTTATAATATCGATGGACGAGGAGTCGATAGCAGCCTCCATGCAGGCTCATATAATATCACTCGTGTCAAAAAAGAAGAGAGGGAGGGGGAAATCAATGGCCATTGGCGATATTAAAAAAAGCACGCAGATTCTTAACTAATGGAGATAAAGAGGTTAGAAACATCTCAATCGAACGAGCAGACCGGGCCCGGCTTTAATCTGTATAAGATTAAACCCTTGTTAGTCTGCTAATTATTTAGCCGTGTCTTTATTAACTGTTGACAGTGCCAAAGTGAACCCAACCATAAACACGGCAAAATAAGTGAATATTTCACAGCGTGGCAGAGGCCATAGCGTATAGTGCCCCGCTGCCAAGCGCTGCGATCGATTAGAAAAAAAAGAGAGGCGGGACGTGTCTCTAATTGAAATAAATTTGTTATAGATAGACAAATAACTGGCCTGGTGGAATGAACTTTTACAGCGGTGAGTGGAGCCAGAAACATTTTCTCACCTTTCATCCTAATGGCTTATTGTCAGCGCGAGCGGCAAATAAAAAAGAATTGTCTTTTTGGTAATGGATTGATATCAGGGTGAGAAGTGTTCTACTTTTTCTGTGGCAGACATGCAGGTCAAGCAAAGCTGGAGGGAGGTTTCATGTCAAACAAAAGCTTTTCATTGTGAAAATTAAATGTCAGATTACATTAGATAAATATTTAATACTCATTAATATTAAACCCACAAATGATTTATTTACGCGCAGGAAAAGATCATGCATATCACCCGAGAACATATACACACACACACACACACACACCACTTTTACATGAGTTCAAGAGCTGTATTACACGAATTTGATACCATTTCGTTGTGTATATAAATTCTTTCTTTCTTTTTCATGTCATATACAATGAAAAAAATGAATGAATTAATCATTCAAATTAAACTTCCAAATCTGGAAAGCTCTGTAAAAAATGTGCATATTAAACGTACATGATTTTTTTTTAAACATTTATGTAAAACATTAATGGTGTATTACATGAGATTGATACCATGGACAGTCTTTGATTCCATTATTTCAAAATTGTTTTGTTGTGTTTATAACCTTCCTTCCTTCCTTCCTTCCATCATTACAATTAAACCTAAAAATTCTGGAAAGCTCTGGGAAAGATATTAACCTCTAACATCTTTGATGTTTTTAAACATTTATGTAAAACGTATGTATAATGATACCAGTATTTCAAAGTTGTTTTGTGGTGCATCTAATTTCTATCTATAAAATCTAAAAAGTCTGACTGTACATTTTCCCACTTACAAAAACAACCAAACAAATGAATGAATAAATATAGAACATTAACTATTACTTAACTTGTAGAACCCACAGAGATACAACTGACCAATCAGAATCAAGTATTCCTCTGATTACAAATAGGCTGCCATCACAGAAAGAACAAACTGCCACACTGCTGAAAATCCCACTGTGTGAATGGCAATCATATAACAGACACTCTTCTTTCTTACTGAGACAGAGAGAAAGAGAGGTGGGAGAACTAGAAAGAGTGCAAACACACAGACGGTGACAAAACATGAGCTTTAGAAGTCTGTGCGAAATAATGAGGAGAGACAGAGCAGAAGTAGAGAGTCATGTTTGCTTCTTAAAAATAATAATAATAATAATAATAAAAAAGTAAAAATTCTCAAATAGAGTTAGCATTAAGATGGCAACAAAATGTTTGACCAATATTGAAATTATACTTTAGATAATAACACATTCTTTATTAAACATATATCTAAAGGCTTTTATGCCTTTTATTTAAATGCAATTATAGAAAAAGGCTACAAATTCAAAAAGGAGAATTTCATTGTGTACGATGCAATGGCACAAGCTTACTTGTCATCTACAGCACCACAGCACTTTGATTTTTAATTTAATTTAATTTTTTTTATGAATTATTTCATTTATTTATTTATTTTTAATATTTTTAATAATCTTATTTTATTTTATTCCTTTTGACACAATATTTAGAAGCAAACTCAATTGTCTTACTGAGCAACACAGTGCCATAGCGCATTCATTTAAATAAAACCTTAGAAAGAAATAACACAGACCAGAATACAAAATGAAATGGGGGGAAAAAAAATGATGAAATAAACTATGGGCGTGATACACTATATTAATCCATTTAACTTGACAAATTGTGCTCAAATTCTTTCAGTGGAAGTAAATTACATGTGCAGTTCCTGAGGTATGATAGGAATCATTCACACATAAAACGAGCACCAGTCATTACATTAGCAAATGCATTGTTCCAGACTCAATCTAGGCAGCAATCATCCTCTAAATTCTCATTTTCTGTCAATAAACAAAGCAATAATTTCTGTGTGATTATGTTTGATGGTGCCATATGGCTCCATCCCACTCTATGTAATAAATAACGAGTCACTCAATGGAAGGACGTTTGAGGGAACATGTTTAAACCCTTGACACGAAAACGATGATTTAAAGGGGTCATATGATGCGATTTCAAGTTGTCCTTTCTCTTTAGAGTGTTACAAGCTCTTAGTGCATAAAGAAGATCTATAAAGTTGCAAAGACTAAAGACTCAAATCCAAAGAGATATTCTTTGTAAAAGTTAAGAGTCAACCACTCCTACTTAAAACGGCTCGTTCTAACACCCCCCACATATCTACCTCACTATGTGGGAATATTTGCATAATGCCGCCCAAATGTTCACTCAAAGAAAGAAGGCATGGTTTCAGTAACCGCAGTTAGTGTTGAAGCAGCATGTCAGGGAGACGCCTTGTGATTCAGTGCGAAAGCAAAAGCATTTTGTTTGGCCTTCCGGAAGTAGATGCATTAAGATTACTTACAACAGAACAGCAATGCATTTTATGGACGACCGTTTCGTGAACCTAGGAGAGGAGGTAATTCTGACTTTGCTATGACAATCTGGCGCTTCAGAATCAGCTACTGTTTTGTTATTAGTTTAAGTATTTGCTATTGACTGTTCAAATGCAGAGTTTTGCACATCGTGCATGTGTGCGTGTGTGTGTGAGAGAGAGAGAGAGAGAGAGACCAGCTTCATCACTGTGTCTGTCATGTGACTCTGTTCCCCTTTCGGGCTCCGTCTTTACATTTATTTTAAAAGATGAAGCTCGCGATTATGGTAAGGGGCGTTACATTTCCAACTAGTGCTTACGGTGTTCTGCCAATCACAATGCACTGGGTCAGCTGGTCAATCAGAGCAGACTGCGCTTGTCGGAAGGAGGGACTTTGTAGAAAACGAAGCGTTTGAGAGAGACGGGGCATTGAGGACCTACAATAATTTACAGTATTTTAAAAATAATGTGTTTTTTGAACATTAAAGCATGTCAACATATTCTGTTACACCAAATACACAAAATAATGATCTTTAAAAAAGCATCATATGACCCCTTTAATGAATGCAGGTTTAGTTGATGGTGAAATGCTGAATAAAATCACTTTCGAAACTGGAAAGAGATGATAATGAAAATAAATTATGACAAATATTTGGTCAAAAAAAATTTGGTCCTTTTAGATGTGGCTTTTCTAATTAAAATGAGATTTTATGTGTTAGTTAATTGTGTCAATAGAAATGATGTCGCTAGCAAGCGCATTTTATGCTAATATGCATTATTTTTTTCTGTGCTGTTGGTGTTTGTAGACCACGAACAGCCGGCGAATGCAATGTAGGCCTGTGTAATGAAAATTCACTACATGACTTGCTCTTCAGTGTGTACTTGCTAAATTGCTAAGCTTCTTGACAGGGCCAGACATCACAGCTAATGGCTTATTTGAATATGAAAATAGAGCATGAAAACAATTTCTAAACATCTCTGGTCAAAAATAAATGCAGTGAGTTCATTGCAGACAATAAAGTTGGCGTAAAAGTAGATCTTTGACCAATGAAATACTCTGAAATCCAAGTCAATGACACGAATTTTGGAACTTTATACTATGGCACTGGAGTTTAGCTACAAAGTGTATTCTATAGCTTCTGCAATAAGGTTGCGTTGTGCTTTTTGGAGATTTGCCATGTCAGCAGACAGGCAAGGACAATTGCTTCTGTTTCAAACCAGAAATAAACTAAACAAGTCCCTAACCACAATCGTTTTTGTCTGCATGCGGAGAGAGATTAATGTGTTATCAAAGCAAAGCACAGTAAAATTCCTCTTTGTAGCATTATTCCAACAAGATTAGTTTTCAGAACAGCATCGGAGTTACATTTATTAATGGAGGATATCTGTGATTTTGTGTATTGATTTAGACGGGATTGGGATTTCTGTAGTTATTGCTAAAATAGGAGTATCCGTCTGCATGTGTGCGTTATGAAGGACGCATGCATCACAAAACCACATGAATAAGACATGATTTATTGGTAACACTTTACAATAAGGTCCTGCTATTTAATGCATTAGCAATAAATGCAACTGTTCATTGCTAGATCATGCCAGCTTATGATATTAATACAACTTTTAATTTTAGTAATATATTAGTGGTAGCACTTTAGTTTAGGGACCAGTTCTTAATATAAATTAGTTGCTTATTAGCATGCATATTACTAACGTATTGCCTATTTTTAGTACTTATAAAGCACATATTAATGCATTTTTGCTAAATGTTGAAATTAACATGAACTAAGATTAATAATTAATTAATAATGGTCTAGAATTATTGTTTTCATTGTTAGTTCATGTTAACTAATGGAACCTTTTTGTAAAATAAATCTATTTGTGCACTATATAAAACTATATCCGACGCTGCTCAGACTCTCCTTACTGTTTTAATTTCATTTTGGATGGGATTCCAGCAGTACTTCAACCACTGACTGTTATTTTACATTTACATTCATGCATGATTTGGCAGATGCTTTTATCCAGAGCATTGCATTCAAAGTACACATTTACATTTGATCAATTCTTGGCCTCCCTGGGAATCGAACCCATGACCTTCTGTCTCTACTGTTTAATATACAGGAAAGCTCAAAAAAAGTAGCAAAAAGGTCTAAACTTATAATAAAAGTGTACAGGCAGCAAAACAACTAATTTAGTTTTAGTTTTGGTATTCAACAAAGGTCAAGATAAACTCAAAAGCACTGTGAAAAAGTAATACCGCAATCACAGACGTTCCTAACGGGACAGGATTCGATTTCTCACAAGACTCCTGAGTCAGCCCAAAAACTGTAGGTAATTTGTTGCCATAATTTTACCTAAGATTATATAAGAAAAACACAGACTTGTTCGATTAGGGCAGGATTAAACTCAGAAGGTATGTCTGTGAAATTGACCTGATCTGGAAAAACTTTTCTATTCCAAATAGAATTTATGACTAATATTTGAGAGACTACTTTAGAAAGGGGCTACAGCAGAGGTCTGCTTCAGTAAGACACTGGTGCTTTGAATTTCTGATGTACTTTTCTGTGTGCGCGAAATGTGGTGTGTTCAGTTCATTTGTGGAAGTCTGTATTTACGAGTTACAATGTCAGGTGCCTTCAAATAACTTTGGTCGGAGCAAGATGGAAACTTAATTATTAACTACAAGAATGTGTATCAGGTGCATTTTTGCTTTGTATGGTTTTATTCAATTTATGAAACTGCTTCTCAGTTTATTTGGACCTTTATTGAAAACAATAACTAAAACGAAATGTCTTGTTTTGCTGCCTGTGCACCTTTATCATAAGTTTAGACCTTTCTTGCAACTTTTTTGAGCTTTCCTGTATAGAGATCAATAGAGACAGAAGGTCATGGGTTTGATTCCCAGTGAGGCAAGAACTGATGAAATGATACCTTGCAATACTTCGTATACATGATATACGAAATGATACCTTGCAATACTTCCTTGTGGGAAGTCGTGGCCTAATGGTTAGAGAGTCAGACTCATAACCCAAAGGTTGTGGGTTCGAGTCTCGTACCGGCAGGGATTGTAGGTGGGGGGAGTGAATGTACAGCACTCTCTCCCACCTGCAATACCACGACTGAGGTGCCCTTGAGCAAGGCACCGAACCACCAAGTGCTCCACGGGCGCCGCAGCATAAATGTCTGCCCACTGCTCCGGTGTGGTGTTTCAACGTTTTGTGTGGTTTACTGCTGTGTGGTGTGCACTTTGTATGGGTAAATGCGAGCACTATTCCGAGTATGGGTCACCATACTTGGCCACACGTACTTCAATAAAAGCCAAATGCATGAATGTAAATGTAAAATAACAGTTGGTGGTTGAACTACTGCTGAAATCCCATCCAAAATAAAATTAAAACAATAAGGAGAGTCTGAGCATGGAAACAGCATAGAATTGCATTGCAATAGAGCATAAATAATTAGTTAATATTTTTCAGTAATGTTTCATTTTTCTAACATTAGTTAACAAAAACTAACAATAAAAAATCATTTTAAACAATTTATTAATCTTAGTAGGGGTGATTAGTCGAAGATTCAATGCTTTGATAGGAGGAGCCTGATTCGACTTCCAATCTCACAGTCGAATATTCGCAGAGGTGTTATGATCATGCCGTTTTGGCTATATGGGGGTGCTCAAATGTTTGATTTCACATAGAACTACTGGTTTTCTCCCAATAAGTTAATATACAGCCTATTAAAATAATGCTGTGAATAAGAATCTGAAAAGAAAGAAGCTTCAAATAAATAGTTTAACGTGCGCAAATAATTCCAACCACCCCTATAGGTTTAAGTTTCACTTTCCATAATCCGTGACTGACAGAGGAGCATCTTGGCAGCAGGGATTTAAAACTTTAACAAGACTCAAACTGACACAGACAGAGTGAAAGAATGGATTTTTCCGATCAGGTAGGGTACAAGTGATTTCAAAACATTTCAGCCGGTTTATTTATATATACTAGATATTTATATACAGTGGGTATGGAAAGTATTCAGGCCCCCTTAAATTTTTCACTCTTTGTTAATATTGCAGCCATTTGCTAAAATCATTAAGTTATTTTTTTTCCTCATTAATATACACACAACACCCCATATTGACAGAAAAACACAGAATTGTTGACCATTTTTTGCAAGATTTATTAAAAAAAGAAAAACTGAAATATCACATGGTCCTAAGTATTCAGACCCTTTTGCTGTGACACTCATATATTTAACTCAGTGCTGTCCATTTCTTCTGATCATCCTTGAGATGGTTCTACACCTTTCATTTGAGTCCACTGTGTTGATTATACTGATTGGACTTGATTAGGAAAGCCTCACACCTGTCTATATAAGACCTTACATTTCACAGTGCATGTCAGAGCAAATGAGATTTATGAGGTCAAAGGAACTGCCTGAAGATTTCAGAGACAGAATTGTGGCAAGGCACTGATCTGGCCAAGGTTACAAAAAATTTTTCTGCTGCACTTAAGGTTCCTAAGTTACAGTGGCCTCCATAATCCTTAAATGAAGACGTTTGGGACGACCAGAACCCTTTCCTAGAGCTGGCCGTCCGGCCAAACTGAGCTATCGCGGGAGAAAAGCCTTGGTGATAGAGGTAAAGAAGAACCCAAAGATCAAAGTGGCTGAGCTCCAGAGATGCAGTCGAAAGATGGGAGAAAGTTGTAGAAAGTCAAAAATCACTGCAGCCCTCCACCAGTCGGGCTTTATGGCAGAGTGGCCCGACGTAAGCCTCTCCTCAGTGCAAGACACATAAAAGCCCACATGGAGTTTGCTAAAAAAACACCTGAAGGACTCAAGATGGTTATAAATACGATTTCTGGTCTGCTGAACATATAAACTTTTTGGCCTTAATTCTAGAACTTTATGTGTGGAGAAAACCAGGCACTGCTCATCACCTTTCCAATACAGTCCAAACAGTGAAGCATGGTGGTGGCAGCATCATGCTGTTGTGGTGTTTTTCAGCTGCAGGGACACGGACACTGGTTGCAATCGAGGGAAAGATGAATACAAGTACAGGGATATCCTGGATGAAAACCTTCTCCAAAGTGCTCAGGACCTCAGACTGGGCCGAAGGTTTACCTTCTAACAAGACAATTATCCTAAGCACACAGCTAAAATAACGAATGAGTGGCTTCACAACAACTCTGTGACTGTTCTTGAATGGCCCATCCAGAGCCCTGACTTAAACCCAATTGAGCATCTCTGGAGACCTAAAAATGGCTGTCCACCAATTTTTACCATCCAACCTGACAGAACTGGAGAGGATCTTCAAGGAGGAATGGCAGAGGATCCCCAAATCCAGGTGTGAAAAACTTGTTCTTTCCCAAAAAGACTCATGGCTGTATTATATCAAAAGTGTGCTTCTACTAAATACTGAGCAATGTGTATACTTATGACCATGTGATATTTCAGTTTTTTTTCTTTTTTAATAAATCTGCAAAAAATGTCAATAATTCTGTGTTTTTCTTTCAATATGGGGTGATGTGTGTACATTTATGAGGAAAAAAAAATTAACTTAAATTATTTTAGCAAATGGCTGCAATATAACAAAGAGTGAAAAATTTAAGGGGGTCTGAATACTTTCCGTACCCACTGTATATATATATATATAGTGTATATATTATTTATCTTGTATAAGATGTATTTGGTTGAGTTGCGCTGCAGTAAAGTGCTTCATTGTAGTACTATGGTGATTATCTCTTCAGTGCGCAGCGCGAGCAGGACAAACGACAATGCAGAATATTAATAACTATGACTGGGACTGTCATAACATTATAATGAGAACACTATTATAATAAAACGCTGTGAAATTTTAGAGTTTAGTTGCCGTGGTTCTGCACGTTGCTGCGTGAAGAACGCTTCCACAAAAGGAGTTCATTCAGAGCCGCGCAGACGCATTCATTTGCATTCGGGGCATTTTGTGCAGATAGCCAATAAGTCGGAATATTAACGTTATGTTGTATAAATAACGAAGCATATTGTATATGAGATAAATCATGAGTTAAATCCCATTGATTAAAAACCTGCTGCTTCATTCTACTGGTCATCTTCAGCGCGTGCAGCTCAAAACAGAAATGCAGAACATTAATAACTACTGTCATATACATAACGTTATAATGAGAGCACTATTGTAAAAAAAATTGTGAATTCTTAGGGTTTTGTTGACGTTTAATGTTAACTATCTTTTAATCAAAACATAAAACATTATTTACCCCGTTTGTATCTGCGAGGCATCCGTAACACATTTTCCGTGTGTGTTAACGTAATTATGACTGTCGAATGTCTGACTTGACTCTTGGAAATGTATTTTGCCCCGCCCCCAAAACGATTCGACTATCAGTCGAATATCGGCAAGATTCGAAAATTACGATTCGACTATGAAAATCCTTAGTCGAGGACACCCCTAAATCTTAGTTAATGTTAAAGTGATGTAAATTAATGTATTTCACGACGTTCATGTGCATTCAACTCATGAATACGATATTTCCAACATGACTTGAACGCATCAAAAGTCACATTGTCCTACCAGACGAAATCTCTCTTTTCCCCTTTCACACACATTTTTCTCCAAAATCTATTTCCTCAGGGAGAACGGGGTGCTGGGTAAAAGAAGACAAGAAACTTTCAGACACACTACATTACTTTTTCATCAGCACACGGCAGCAGGAGTCTCCCGAACGTGAGCGTGTGCGCGTGAACAGCGGGATGTCCCCTCGTCGCATCACCAGCAGGCCCTTTCCCACTTCATACTCACAAAATTGCATATTCCCAGAGATACTATGACTGCACCTCTGATCTCACGAAAGATTGAGACACGACACACCAGCACACTCCCAGCCTGTAAACTCACTCAGCTGTACTGTAAGGTCAACACACACACACACACACACAACACCACACACACCCAGAGTGTACACTGTTTCTGTTTTGCGTCCAGTGGGGTTACCTTTAGGTCAGATACGTTGAACTGAATGAAGTGATCACAAGAGGACTTAAAACAGGACATGTATAGCTTTATAGTCAAACACTTTTTGTTGTTGTTGCAGAAAATGTGAACAGTGCAAAACTCAATAAAGGAACCTTTCATAGTTCCTAGAACTATTGGCGGAAGTACTCGCTTTTTGGCGTGTTCGCATCGCAGGAACTAGGAACGATTTTAGTTCTAGGAACTCTGTTTGGGGAAACTAAATTAGCTCCTACTTCAGAGTAGGTCTATAGGAACTACCAGTGCCGTAAGTGTACGCTGATTGGCCAAACGCATACGAAACACCGGCTACCCGGCATTTTTAAAAAGCCATGTAAAAATACTTACTCCATGAACATGAGTTTTGTTTACTGTGTGGAGATGTGCTGATATCACGTTTGGTCTTGTTATGTATCGCTTCTCTTTTCAGTGTCCTGCGCTTGCTTGGCCATTTTTTTGTGGAAAAATAGGAATGTGTCCCGCTGAATTAATTATAGTATTTTGTTAGAGGATATAAAAAAAAGCTAGTTTAACCACGGCACCGCTCGTGGAAGGCCTCCCTCGTGTGAAGGCTGAAGAGTGTAAAGACCATCGACTCCACCGGGCAGAGACACTGGCAAAGGATATGTATCGCTTTTTATTTCTCCTCTTTCTTACTACTTGTTTCACTTCTGTTTCAGGTTTTTTTTTTTTATAACCATTTCTTACTATGTGAAAGTATGTTGTTGTTTTTTAGCATGTGTGTTTGGCAGTTTTTATTTTTTAGGATTACTGATAAACTATTGTCGTTTGATTTGTATTATTTGTATTAGTTATTTATTTAAATTTTTGTTAAATTATGTCTACATTTATTATGTCTGTATAGGTCTTTTATTAAGTTTTAGTTTTATTTCATTTGAGTTATTTTAATACTTCAACAAACTAAATGGAAATGAAATAATATATATATTTAATTTATAAATGTTTATGTATATATTGTGGCGAGTATCCCGAGTCCAGATTAGCGTCGCCCTGGAAACGCCACGGCCACACTGATCACCGACGCACAACACCTGTGCGCGATGAGTGGCGCACCTGGAGCTCGTTCCCGCTGGCCTTAAAAGCCAGGAGAAGAGACGCCAGCGGGGGAGCACCCCAGAGCTCCAGGCAGCGTTAACGATTGTTCTCCTTATTTCACAGAGTCTGAAGGCACCCAGGGAGAGGGATCTGCTCCACGGCACTTCACCCCACGAGCACCAGTGTGAGACGGGCACCGAGCACCAGTCATCGAGGGCACGTGTGATCAGTGTGTGGGCAAATAAATCACCCCGCGACATATGGTGGAGAATGCGGGCAGAACAGGTGAATTGAGACACAGACGGGTACCGCCAGGTGGCCTTAACGATATCTGTGCTTCTTTTAGGAGAAACCGCTCTCTTCCCCCGGAAATGGAAGAGGTCATCCGCCGCCTAACAGAGCTCTCGGCCCGCCAGCAGCAGTTAAAGAGCGACTGGCCGCCCGGCAGGAATATACTGACCGGGTCGTGGAACAGCTGCAGGCCAGCGTGGCGGGGCGCCTGCCCCTCCCGGAAGCGCTGGTCAAAGCGCACCAATACCTCGTCCGGATGACCGAGAACGATGACATCGAGGCTTACCTCCACACGTTTGAGGTCATTGCGGCCCGGGAGGGGTGGGTCCAGGAAGAGTGGGCTCGCATCATCGCCCCCTTCCTCACCGGAGAAGCGCAGCGGGCCTATTATGCCCTGCGGGCACCCCGGAATGAAAAGTATGACGAGCTCAAAGCTGAAAATCCTAGCCAGGGTGGGCCTGTTTCCCATGGGGGCTGCGCAACAGTTATATCAATGGACCTATGATGAACGGCAGTCAGTGAGAGCGCAAGCTGCGCAACTGGTCCGATTGACTCACCTGTGGCTTCTCGTGGGGTCTCCGACCCCGGACCAGGTAGCCGAGAAAGTACTCAGCGACCGGCTTTCTACGGCCCTGCCCGTCCGCTGCAGGCGCCCGGTCATATGCGAAACCCCCATGACTTCCACCGTCCTGGTAGAGTGGCGGTCGAGCTGGCGTGGCAACGAACTCCCGCGATGCATGGACGAGCGAGCCTGCGCCCCGCAGGTGTGAGCGGCGTCCGCTCGAGGTGCACCACGACCAGCAGCATACGCGGTGGTCCCCGACGGGGCGATGGCCCAATTGCCCACTCGAACCGCCCAGCGCCGACGTCCCGTGCATGGGGGCGGGGGGTTTTCCTGCACCAGTACGGCCTTCCCCCTGGGGAGCCCCCAGCAGAGGTTACAACTGATGGGAACCCGCCAGGCTTTGTTGGATTCCGGCAGTTCAGTCACCCTCGTGCAACCGTCCCTGGTACGACCCAGGCCTGAGCAGAAATCCCAGTTGCCGCCCGCTGGGTAGCGGCCCGGACGGTGCGGATCTCGGCGGAGCCCGGGACCTGGGCCATCGAGGTGGGCATTGTGCCGGACCTCCCTGTACCTCTGCTCTTGGGACGGGATTGGCCGGGGTTCCAGAAGCTCCTCCTCGGCCCCAGGACGCCAGGCCGTACCGCCCAGAACGGGCCACGGCGACCCCGTCAGGAACCTCCCAGCCCCAGGCCGGTCCCCTACTGTCGACGGACTCGAGAGGGAGGGTAGTGTCAGCCTCCTAATCTTCCTCCTGTCCTAACCTTATGTGTTTCTTTCACCACAGGTTCACGACCGGGGCTCGTTCGGAATGGGACACGCTAGACGACCGCCTACGGAAATGCTGGGATGCAAGTTCGCCCGCATTGGATGAAGGTAGACATGCTCCCCGGGCCTCCCCCTCCCCCCTCATTTTGAAATACGCATGGTTCTGGCGGTACTGTTAAATCGCCCACAGGCGGGGGGAGAACAAATTCCTCCTTGTAGTGCCCTACCACCAACGAACTGAGACGGTCAGGAGCTGGCCCACGGCCACCCATGGCTGGACAGAGGACCTAGGTGCCGACAAACCGTCACGCCCAAAAAAAAAACAAATTCCGTACCGGTTCACTGGCCCAGGACTAGAGGCCGAATTAAAACGGTTTCTGGCCGTAGCTGTCCTACCTTCCAGCAGACTCTCCGTCCGCCTCTCCCCGCCCGTCATTCCACTACCCGTCATGAGTGCCTTCGAGCGGATCGTGATGGATCTGTTGGGACCGCTGCCCGAAGTCTGGCCGGGTACAGAGCACATCCTGGTTTTATCCTGGACTATGGCCCCCGGTACCCGGAAGCCTTCCCACTTCGAGCGGCCAACGCCAAACATGGCCCGAACTGTTTCTGCTGGCCAGCCGCGCGGGATCCCAAAGGAAATCCTGACTGACCAGGGTACCCCCTTCATGTCCCGGGTCATGGCGGACCTCTGTCACCTCCTCAAGGTCAAACAACTGAGGACGTCGGTCTACCACCCGCAGACGGATGGCCTGGTTGAGCGCTTCAATCAGACGCTCAAGCGGATGCTGAAGCGGGTGGTGGCCGAGGATGGGCGCGACTGGGACCTCATGATCCCGTACGTGCTCTTTGGCGTCAGAGAGGTACCGCAGGCCTCCACAGGCTTCACCCCCTTCGAACAGCTGTTTGGGAGACAGCCCAGGGGCCTTCTAGACGTGGCTCTGGAAGCCTGGGAGAACCAGCCCGCCCTCCTTCATGGCCTCGTCGAGCACGTGCGGGAGATGAGAGAACGGATTGACTGGGTCATGCCGCTGGTGAAGGAACATCTGGTGACCGCCCAGCGCGCCCAGCAACGGCTGTACGACCGGCCCGCCCAGGCCCGGGAGTTCCAGCCGGGCGATCGAGTGGTGGTACTGGTCCCGACAGCTGCGTGCAAGTTTCTGGCGACCTGGCAGGGTCCCTACACCGTAGTGGAACGGATGGGACCGGTGACGTACCGGGTGCGGCAACCTAGACGCCGACGGACGGAGAAAATCTACCACGTCAACTTGCTCAAAGTGGGTTCCCCGGCCCGAGCAACTGGCCGCGCTAGCCCATACCGGGCCCCCAGTAGTGGACATGGAACCGCAGCTGTTGTCGACCCAGAAAACGGAGCTTGAGGCTCTGGTCAGTCAGTTCCGGGATGTGTTCAGTGAGACCCCGGGCAGAACCACCGTCATAGAGCACGAGGTCCGCACACCACCCGGAGTCGTAGTCCGGCAGCGGCCCTACCGGATACCGGAAGCTCGCCGGCCGGCTATAGAGGAGGAAGTCAAGAAGATGCTCCAACTCGGAATCATCGAGCCCTCCCGTAGCCCGTGGTCCAGCCCCATCGTGATGGTTCCAAAGTCGGACAACACCCTCCGTTTCTGTAACGACTTCAGGAAGGTCAACCAGGTTTCGGCCTTTGACGGCTATCCCATGCCGCGGGTGGATGAGCTCCTGGACCGGCTGGGCAAGGCTCGCTACATCAGCACCTTGGACCTCACCAAAGGCTACTGGCAGGTGCCCCTGTCTCCCGAGTCCCGGGAGAAGACAGCCTTTAGCACTCCCAATGGCCATTGGCATTACCGGGTGCTACCCTTCGGCCTACACAAGGGCCCCCGCCACGTTCCAGCGGTTGATGGACATATTGCTCCGGCCTCACCAAGCCTACCCGCGGCGTACTTGACTATTTCTTCATTCCTCCGAGGCCCTGGAGACGCACCTGAGCGGTACGGAGGTGTTGACGAGTTGCGTTCCGACGGGCGGTGGCCTGAAAAAAACGTGCCCCCCCCCAACCCCAAAATGCCACCCTCTGCTACCGAAGCCAAATACTGGGTACAAATATGGAAGAGGTCTCACATGCCCCAGGAAACAAGGTCGAGGCTGTGAAGGGAGTTCCGCGTCCCGCCAACAGACCCAGGGGCGGGCCTTTTTGGGGTTGGCGGGCTACTACCGATGCTTCATTCCTAACTTCTCCTCTATAGCCTGCTCCCTGTCAGACTTGACCAAGAAGGGGCAGCCGGAGAAGGTAGACTGGACTCCCGAGACCGAAGCCGTCTTCCAGGCCCTCAAGACGGCCCTGATGTCCTCTCCGGTCCTGCATGCCCCAGACTTCGGGTGCCCCTTCACCCTATATACGGACGCCTCCGGCACCGGTTTAGGGGCAGTCCTCTCCCAGCTCCGGGATGGAGAGGAACACCCAGTAGTCTACATCAGCCGGAAACTCTCCCCCGCGGAGATCAGGTACGCCACCCTGGAGAAAGAGGCCCTGGACATAAAGTGGGCAGTCCTGGAGTTAAAGTATTACCTTTGGGGCTGCCGGTTCACCCTCGTCACTGACCATGTGCCCCTGCAGTGGATGTCCAGGGCGAAGGACACAAACGTCTGGGTGACACGGTGGTTCCTCGCACTCCAGGGCTTCTGCTTCCAGGTACAACATCGGGCGGGGTCGATCACGGGAATGCGGACGGTCTCTCCCGGGGATGGTCCGGTTGGGCAGGTCTGGCAGGTAACAGAAAATCCCCCCCCCGTAATACCCCCACAACGAGTTGTGTGTTTCCCTACAGGACCAGGGCGACGCCTAGAGGGGGGGATTGTGGCGAGTATCCCGAGTCCAGATTAGTGTCGCCCTGGAAACGCCGCGGCCACACTGATCACCGACGCACAACACCTGTGCGCGATGAGTGGCGCACCTGGAGCTCGTTCCCGCTGGCCATTAAAGCCAGGAGAAGAGACACCAGCGGGAGAGCACCCCAGAGCTCTAGGCGGCATTAACGATTGTTCTCCTTATTTCACAGACTCTGAGGGCACCCAGGGAGAGGGATCTGCACCACTGCACTTCACCCCACGAGCACCAGTGTGAGACGGGCACTGAGCACCAGTCATCAAGGGCACGTGTGTGGGCAAATAAATCACCCTCCGGGGCTCTTTCGACCAGTACTGAGTCCGTGTTCTCATTCACCCCGTCGACAAGAATATATATATATATATATATATATGTGTGTGTGTGTGTGTGTGGTGTGTGTGCAGGTTTTACATACACATTATATGTATTTTTTTTGGTGTTTGGCTTAGTGTTTTGTTAGAATCATTATTATACTCATACCTTTTGTTCTTTAATATTTTGAATAGTTTTTAGCTTTATTTTTTGTTTTTCTTTTAAATGTTAAGTTTTTAAATTTTGTTGTATGCATGTGTCATTTTTTTATTTAATTTCTTTATTTTTAAAATGTGTATAAGTAGTATTTATAAAATTTTAGCTTTTAGTTTTGGATCTCTTTTTAGTTGTTTTAATACTAAAATTGATTGCTTCTGTTGTCCTCATTAGTAAGTCGCTTTGGATAAAAATGTCTGCTAAATGAATAAATGTAAACAAATAAAACTTAATGACATGGAAAACAGCGATAACGGCGTTTACCTGTTGTCTGCAGTGTTGTGTTCTTTTCTCAGCCTCGATATGTAACACTGCAAGTTGTCAGGAGATTTAGTCTTTTAGCCCAACTTTTTGCTCTTTCAGCAGGGTTGCTACTCGAAACTAGCCCAAATCTAGTCCAATCGCGTTTCGAGGGGGTCCCCAGTTAAAAATTGCATTCCAGGGGGTAAAATACATGTTTTTTGGTGGAGTTCCCCTGCTAGAATTCGCATTCCAGGGCATAAATATCATGTTATTGGAGTCACTTCAACCAGCAGACATGAAAAACAACCCGCGGCAGCAACAGTGTTAAAGTAGCCCAATTCAGCGGGAAAACCACGGACTTGGCAACACTGTCTTTCAGTTGCTTAAATTGTGCATTTACATTCCATCTCCGTTATCACGAAACCCAAAACACAACAAAAACAGCTCTGATCATGGCGTTCTCCATTCAACGGTTGTTGATGTTTGTAATTGTCCGATGTAAAACGACCCGAGGGAGAAATTGGTTCTCTAGGCACCACCCTGCTGGCTAGTCCTAGAACTAAGTTCCTAGAACTACGCAGTGTGAAAGCCCCTATACTAAAGCATATGTAAAGCTTGATTATAATTTTAACTGTAGAGTGTTATTTATTATGACATTAAAAATAAGATATTTTAAATGTAATAAATTACAAACGTGTAATTATATATTTAAATAAATGACATGCAAGTTTCAGAAATGGCAGCAAAGTATATTTTAGTTTACCAAAAATGTTGATGCAATTACTTGTAAAGATAAAGTACTTAAATCATACTTAACTGGGTCGAAAAAAGGCTAATTTAATTTAAATTTAAACTATAAAACATTTCCATTTAATTGCAATTAAAATGCTATTATTAATAATTATAATGATTTGTGTCCAAAGACATTGCATTCAGTATGCACTTAAAGGTACACTATATAACTTTATTGTTCAAAATTGACTACATTTATATAATGAGCAAGCACAGCATCAATCCATTTTCCAAACTGTGTTTTTGTCTCCTGAATCACTATGGTACGCCTGTAATAAGTGTTTATATTCAGACTATTTTAGATCTGTCGGGATGACAACCACTGTGGAATAGTCCACTACCTGCATGACTTTATGTCATATACATAAACAGAGTGAAGTAGCTTTGGCTACAATGTTCTTCCGCAAGACACATACAGTGTTTGTTTATTAACAACATGGTCCACTGTAGTGTATCTTTAAGTACTGTATAAAAAAAAATAAAAAAAAAACAAGTTCTTAAAAAAAGTCTTAATTATTATTCTTTTTTTTTTTAAGTAAGCTAACGTGTACTTATTTTTCACAAAGGAATTCAAAGGCAACCACACCTGCATAGCAAGCACCATTAATAAACTTTTATATAAATTAATATACATGTGTACATAAATCATGGTCAGAATCTTTTTGAAAGATGTCAGATCAAATCTTACTGCAATTATCAGTTAGGTGTTTCTGGGAGTGGTGCAGCAAAGGCTGACAGACTCAAGCCGAAGCCAGCAGGTTTGTAGAAGCAGGAGATAAGAGGGGAAAAAGAGGAAAGAGTTGATCCCTTCATTTTGTCGGCCCTTGTAATGATCATGCACAGGGAAATGAGTTCTTCCATCAGAGAGGAGAGATTTGCCTCCAGCTGCAGGTCACACGTCACTGTCATCCACCCCTCGCACCCACACACTTGTAAAGGACGTGTTTGTGAGCAGGTGAGAATGAGAGCATGTGAAAGTGAGTGGGGCATCAACACTGCACTCTCAGGGTGTCAGAAAGGAAGGAACCAAAGTTCACATTACACCAATGCTTCTGGGAGGGACAATGTTGAAAGAATATTCCAAAGTAGCTCCTTATAAATATAGGCTGGACTACACTATCAGTGTTGGGGAAAGTTTTTTTATTTTTTATTAATGCATCATAGTATTGCGTTACTCCATAAAAAAAGTAACTAATTGTGTTATAAGTTATCAGTATAACATTACTTGTTCAGCATGTTTGTCACCTGAGCTTGGTATGCTTATTTTTAATAATAACAAAAACAAAAAAAGTCATATTTTCTCTTTCAGAAGTGCCTCTGTCTCTGCACTTACTCCCAATTTATCTTAAACCAGCGACAGGAGAGGTGTCAGTGAATAAATGCATTACTTATTTGGAAAAGTAACAGATATGCTCTTGTAAATTTAATGGGTTACTTTACTAGTTACTTAAAAAAAGTAACCTGATTATGTAACTCACATTACTTGTAATACGTTACCCATAACACCATTTTTAAAGGGGTCATATTATGCTCTTTTACAAAGTCTTGAGTTTGTTTTGGGGGTGTACTAGAACATGCTGTTATACTAGGTTGATTTGAAAAACATTATTTTATTATTTTTCACATATTTTACATTATTACAATACATTACCTGGGCCAGTGTGTGTTGTGATTGGTTAGCTGGGCCAGTGTGTGTTGTGATTGGTTATCTGGGCATTGTGTGTTGTGACGGTTAGCTTGGCCAGTGTGTTGTGATCGGTTGGCTGGGCCAGTGTGTGCTTTGATTGGTTGGCTGGGCCAGTGTGTGCTTTGATTGGTTGGCTGGGCCAGTGTGTGCTTTGATTGGTTGGCTGGGCCAGTGTGTGCTTTGATTGGTTGGCTGGGCCAGTGTGTGCTTTGATTGGTTGGCTGGGCCAGTGTGTGCTGTGATCGGTTAGCTGGGCCAGTGTGTGTTGTGATCAGTTAGCTGGGCCAGTTTGTGCTGTGATCGGTTAGCTGGGCCAGTGTGTGTGTTGTGATCGGTTTGCTGGGCCAGTGTGTGTGTTGTGATCGATTTGCTGGGCCAGTGTGTGTGTGTTGTGATTGGTTTGCTGGGCCGGTGTGTGTTGTGATTGGCTCACTCGGCACCTGAAATGTCATGCCTCTTACCATAGCCACTGCGAGCTTCAGTGTAAATATTTTGTCAAAATCAAATTAATTTGAGCGCGATTTAAACCCGGATGATTGTAAACACTCTACGTTTGTCTGCTTTGGGAAAGCTAGCGTGTCTCCGACATATAGTGATAACACTCGTTGCCTTCTCTAGTGCAGCTCAACCAGGTCTCGTCCCATTCGTCGATATTTGTGATATCACAAATCCCAGAAAATATGCGAGTCGTTCGTTGTAGTTTTTGAAAAGTGATTTCTGTTAAATAAAATATCTCCTTTTGAATTGGACTTTGAACTTTGCAGATATGTATATTCTCAAACAGCACCATTACAGACTAACTAAAGTTGAAAAAGTGAGAAAGCATAATAGGACCACTTTAAGCATCTTTTCCTTTCTAAAATTACTCAAATCTTTTGGAAAAAGATGCTTAAATTAAAAAGTTTATGTTTATTTTGATGTGTTGCTATGACGGAGAGTACAGCTGTGTATCACAGCTTGTATTCAGCTTGTTTTCCAGTAAAACGATCAACTTCCTCAGAATATGAATTTAATGAAAAGAAAAACTGTATAAGAGAACGTGACTTATTTTTAGAGAATCTATCTTGAATTAAGCTTATTTTTCATAAACCTCACAAAATCTTGTTGGATAAATTCTCAGAACAAGAGAATGATATTGCAAATGGGAATAACAATTACAGAATAACAGAATAAGAAAAGATGTATTCTCTGAAAACATTATATCTTACATATTATTAATTACAAACATTATATTTGCACTGTAGGGGAAGGAAACTGAGAAAGAAAGGCAAAAAGACAGAGAGACGAAGTAAGAAAGTATAAAAAGGAAAGACAGAGGCACTTGAGGTGAGAGAATTAGGCAAATGGAGAGACTAAAGAGAGGAAGAGGGCGAAAAAAGCGGGGGGTGGAGTGGAAGGGGAAAGAAGTCCTAAAAATATAAGTCCACAGAGGTTTGTGTGACAGTAGGGGTTAAGCAATCCAAAGGCTGCAGGCAATCACTCAATTTCAGACACGCTCAGAGCCCTTCGGTGCGAGGGGAGCAAGACGCATAAAGAAATTTAACAACTTAATGTTTTATGGCCGACGGAAATGAGATCCTTACGGGGCAGCGCCAGGGAGGGAGGCTGCCAGAGAGTCTCTCGCAAATATTCGCATAAACACACATTTGTAGTCCCCCATTACCGAACACCCCAGCACATACATATTCAAATGTAGGTCAGTCATACTATATGAAGCTTCTGCCCTTTCTTTCTCCCTCGATTTCATGCTGTATCTCGAGGCGAGACTTGCTCCACAGCAGGAGAACACTGGGTTTTATTGTAAATAGTCCAATGTGCACCATTGTCTGTCGAGCTGGGAGATGAATACGGAAGTGCTGCTGAATGGGGCCTTGTTAGCAAATCAATAGTGCAGACATCTCTAAACCTTGTCCTTGAAATGTACTCCTCCTTCGTTTTTGTAGGGTGAACAAATGCAGGAGATTTGAGAGAAAGCTTTCCCCATTCATATCCATCTCTTTCTCCGGCTCACGATTCATCAACATTTCTTTTTACTGTTAAATGATTATAATACTTGCATGCCTCAAATGTCATGTGTTGGTTATGCACTAACATATTGGAGGAATCAGACGAGTAATGTATCAGAAAATGTAGCTGCGTTGAGCCTACTGATGCCTAGCAGATGTTTGGAATAAGTCACCGCGCCTGTGCGAAAAACAACATCTGCAAGAATATACGATTTAAGATCGCTGTCAGATTAAAGGCGACATTGGTAATTGTTCTGTAAGTTCTGTAAAGGTTTTGATAAGAACACCCAGTTCAGGAAGGATATCATGCTTGGTTGTAATTGCACACACGGGATGGTGTATTTTTAGACGCTCCAACTTCAGAAAAATCAAGAGATTTGCTTTAATCATTAACATTATGACACAGAAAAGGAGGGAGAGCGCAGATAACTGTGACAGAAAACAGCGAAACGGAGATTATGAGATGATGGCTGGGAACGGCACATGATAGGAGGATGTAAGGCCACATAATCTCCACGCTGATAGCCCTGATGTGTCTTCAAAATCAATCTCCGGCAAAGATGTCCACAAATACAGAGCAGGGCAATCTGGCCTGGCTTCAGATGAGCTTTACAATCGGGTGCCATGTGAGCATTGTTAAACATGACAAGATATTGATTTGCAAATATATTGGCGTGCAAAGATATTATTTAAATTGGATTCACATCTTTGCTCAAAAAGCCTCTCAGGAAAGAAAATTCAAGCCAAACGAATGCAGTAAATAACATTTGTGCTGAGTATTAAAACAGCGTGCTTGTGTTTGTAACAATACGCCGATTGATTGGGTTGAGAGACAGGGATGGGAAGAACAATTATCTGCAGCGCTTTGGGGACTCGAAGCTTTGTAGCGCTGAATGAATAATGTGGGTTTGATTTTAAACACAGATTGAGCCGCTGCCTTCCTGACCGCTTTGCATAATAAATACCATCAGGTTCTCTGGTCATGATTGTACTACCAGTGAATAGATGACACAGCAGTTCATAATGATGGAGAAAACTGCAATTACAACACCAAGTTAGAATCTTAGCTGATGATAACGTCGCAATTTCAGATTAGTTGGACTTCCAAAAGGAAGATTCATCAAGATTTTGTTAACTGATGTGAGCAAACCACTGACCCCCAAGTATAAAAGTTCAGCATGTGACTCGCTCAACACTGTTGTACCTCAGAGGTATGATATTGCTTTTCTAGTAAGCAACTATAAAACAGGCAGAAAAAAAAGAAAAACATTGAAAGAGAGACTTTCTAGTCAGTAAACAATTACCTAGAACATTCTAGAAACATTCAGCATACCAACGCACTGGCAATCATGCACAACACTACAGCAACTGCATAACGTACGTATTGCTGTGTTTTTATTACATTGCTTCAGGTACATATTGCGGCGGTTCAGAATTCAAATATCCGGGGACTGTTGCTAAAAGTTAATGCTCTATCGTGTTGGAAATATGCCCTACACCAAACCCAACCCTAAACCTACTCGATAGTGTTAACAAATGCAAAACTGATATAAAAAAGCATTTGTTGATGCAACCGTGCCATTTGAACTTACTTATATGCAGATTTGAACCGTTCTGTCGAACCGCAGTTACACGGGATTCGAACCGGAGCTCGTCTCCGTACTCCGTGAGCAACCGAACAAACCTACCGTCGCTGAAAACCCATTGATATAAAGCTGGATATGTATGGTGCTAACGTTCAAAAGCATCAGTTTTCAAATCTCCCAGCATATTAAAATCGTTCTGAAGTCATAACATGATATTCTTCAAGTAATTGTGCGAAAATTACGCTTTATTAATCGAAACTCTGTAAATGTGTGCAAAAAGGAATAAAAGGTGTCGGAGTTTTACTGCCTCTAGTGTTCATTTCTTTTGGAAACTGCATTGATAAACTATGTACTTATTGGTACGTATTTCGCGTTTCGCAAAAATCTGCCCCCGTGTACGTTTTTGCCATGAGACCAGGTTGATAACAACATGCTAAAAACACTTTGAAAACCTTAGCAACTGCATACTGCAGCAATGTCCTGGCAACCACCTACAACATCCTAGCAACTGCACATCAACATTCTACCCTAGCACCGCCTAACACCCACCATGAAAACCTCTCACAACACCCTAGAAAATGCACAGCAACATTCTATCTTAGCAACACCCTGTCCACCACCCACAACACTCTAGCAACAGCACAGCCACATTTTACCTTAGCAACTGCACAGCAACTCCATAGAAACCACCCACAACACCACAGATATATTCTAAAAACACGCTGAAATCCTTAGCAACTGCATGGCAACACCATGGAAACCACTCACAACTCCACAGCAATATAAAAAAAAAAAAAAACCTCAGCAACTGCACCTACAGCAATGTCCTGGCAACCACCTACAACATCCTAGCAACTGCACAGCAACATTCTACCCTAGCAACTGCATAACACCACCATGGAAACCTCTCACATCACCCTAGAAAATGCACAGCAACATTCTACCTTAGCAACACCCTGGCCACCACCCACAACTGCACAGCCACATTTTACCTTGGCAACTGCACAGCAACTCCATAGAAACCACCCACAACACCACAGATATATTCTAAAAACACGCTGAAATCCTTAGCAACTGCATGGCAACACCAGGGAAACTTCTCATGACACCCTAGCAACTGCATAGCAACACCATGGAAAACACAACACCCTAGCAACTGCACAGCAACATTCTACCTTAGCAATCGCATAGCAACAACCTATAAATCACCCTCAACACCCAAGCAACTGCACAGCAACATTATACCCTAGCAACTGCATAGCAACACCATGGAAACCGCTCACAGAAACCTAGCTACTGCACAGCAACATCCATAAATCTAATTTCCATTTGCAAACACTTTCCTCAGTCTGCATCTAGTCTAAATATGAATTGCTGTTGAACAACAACACGTAACTAGATGATTTGCATCATTAATTACTAAGAGAAACTATCCCTTTATAATACTGGACTCATGTACTGATAGTATAGTCTGTATTGCAGCAGGAGTCCATTATGTTCTGTGATATCAATACAGTGAGTAGAGGCTACAGTACACCATCTACTTCCTGCCTGCTGAGTGTTAATATTCTCTTTCAAAACCATGAGTGAGAAAAGTTCCTTAAATTTGTCAGAGCTTTGCGTGGGCTTCAACCTTGACACAGAAGGGGGCTGGCGCTGGTGCAGATGGGCCTTTTATTTTGTTGTTGTTGTTATTGTGCCTGTCTCCCTGTCTCAGCTGAGGCCAGTTAAATTAGCAGAAGAATAAATTACATCAATTGCGAGCGGAGTAGAAACAGCTGGGGCGAGAGAACAATGAAACCGGGACAGACGAACAAACAGGGGGTCCATAAAAAAAACAGCTCCCCAGGCTTTTTTTCATTAAGCGAGGAGTCAATGCTGAGGACCTGCCTGCAATCGGCAGACTTCTTGAATCCTTCTTCTCCTGTCAAGGCCTCACCTGAAGAGAGAATACACAGACCCTCTTCTGCAGAGGAACAAGTTGGATCGGAACAGAGCATCCTGACAAAAATGAGCCCTGCTTGATCACCGCACACCCTCAGTGTTAGCGCAGGTGCGTATCTAATAACGGGCTTGTTAAGTTAGCACCTGTGCTTTATCCTACACGCCTAAATCAGACACCTCCTCCTCTGTCTCGCTCTCCCAGTCTGCAGTTTTGGATTTCTACCAACTCTTTCTTGTTTCTGAACCTGGAATCCTCTTCCTCTTTTGCATCTCTCTAATCAGCATGTGTCATATTCTTTGACTGTCTGCGCTCTAAACAGCTCTCTGCCTATCGGAAAGAAAAATAACTGGTTCTTGTGGAAGCCACTAAATTAAAAAAAGTATAAAAAATGATCGCAATTTATCTCACAATTCAGATTTTTGTTTCTTCTCACATTTGCGAGTTTGCATCTTACAATTCTGACTTTTTTAGAATTGCATGATACAAACTCGCAATTCAAATTTTTTTCTTACAATTGTGAGATATAAACTCGCAAATGCAAGAAATATAGAGGGATCTAGATCTTGAGATTATATCTCTCAATTCTGACTTTTTTTTCTCAGAATTGCAAGATTATACCTCGCAATTTAAAAAAGTCAGAATTGTGAGATAAATTTAAATGTAAAATGTATTTACTTTTATTTGTTTGTTTATTTTTTATAAATATATATATATATCCGCTATTCTACTAAGTTAAGTTAGTTTGTTTGTATTAGTATTAGTATTTATTCATTTATTTTTTCTTCTGTCGAAAGCGACAGTGCAGGTGACAATAGGCCATAGACACATGCTGGCTGGATTTCAGTTGAAATACTTTTAGCCACTGGAGGTTTGGGGCAAAAATTCAGAATATCAATACCATCTCAAACATTTGTCATCCAATTAAAAGAAGTCAGATTTCTCAATATGAACTCAAATATTTCTCTTCAAATTAATCAAAGAGGTATCAATATTAACTCAAATTCAATTTAAGTCAGAAGAATCATTATGATCTCAATAATTTCTCTTCTAATTAATCAAGGAGTTATCAGGAAGTCCTCGAATATTTCTTAACAAATTAAAGTAAGCAGTAGCAATATGAAATCAAAAATGTCTCATCACATTATTACAAGTATCAATATGTATTAAAAATGTTCCATTGAAGTGACAATATGATCATAAACATTTCTCACCGAGTGAATCAGTCAGAAGTATCTCAAACATTTTTCATAGAATTATTTGTTGTAATGGTATCTACTTTAATTTTATAGCTCAATAATCTCCTAAGGAATTTTAGGAGAACCGTCTGACATGAAGATGATCTTTAAACAAAGCTTCAATGAAAACTTTATTATATGACATGAGCTAAAGCTGAGCTGGATATATTAAGTCTCCTCTGCTCTCATGCACAAGAGTCCATACTGAGGTCAAAGTGCAATCAGTATCTTCAAAATAAACACGATGGCACAGAGCAGGAAAACACCTCAGCCATTTCCTCAGTTTTATTTCCTTTGTTTTTCTGCTTAACCAACTGTGCAACCAACTGAGCAACTACATTCCCCAATCTGTCATAAACAAGCGAAGGTTGGGTGTGTTGTGTGGTGTGTGGTGTGTGTGGTGTTTGTGTGTGTGTGTGTGTTGTGTGTGTGTGTGGTGTGTGTGTGTGTGTGTGTGGTGTGTGTGTGTGTGTGTTCATAGCATGGCTATGGATGTGTCTCCGACTGCACATTTAGAAACCACAGGGGTGTTCGGTCTTCCCCCACCTCCAAACACAAATAAACTGGAGACACTTCAGTCGGACACATACATTAATTATAGATTTTTTTTCAATCCCTAATCCTAAAAAGATCCATTAGTCTTCAATTATGCATTCCACGCATGTTTCATACCATAATTTGCTCTTCCGCTATGTGTTTTGTAACGTTTTATTAACCCGGACACTAACAACATCTCGTCTACTGTAACTCACGTCCAGTTTATGCCACTCTGTGTCATTTTCCTGTATTTCAAGTGTCATATGATTATTGATTTTATAGGAGCATCAGACTGGAGCCATTGAGAATGTACATTTAAATGAACGCAGCCTTTCTATCTATCAGTGCACGCGCTGCGTTTCCAGAATAGGAATATTGCGACAATGCGGCCTGCATTCAGATCCATTCCTCAGTCGTGAAATGACTGCCCTCTATGAAATGAGCATTTTAGAGGACCTAAATTATGCCCATCAGTTATTTAGCTCTACTAAATGGGGAGAGAAGAGCAGAACGAGAGCGCGAGCCGCAATCGGGGGTGTGGAATCATGACATGGTTAATTCCCGAGCGAGTCATCGAGGCATGTTTCTTATCATTGCGTAATGATGATTGCTTGTACACACTTATACACACACACACGCATGCCTAGAAACACATCTGAAAGAGACTCGGAGCATTCTGTGGCTCCACGGTAAAATACACTCCTTGGCAAATTATAGATATATATATTAGGACATTCAATTGCCCAAGATTATGCCTCGGCTGCTTAATAAGAGTTGTAAAAGGAAAACTCATGCATTTAAATATGCTTTTTAGCCTTGACTGGCTTTTTTTTTTTTTTTGGGAGGCCCTTGTGGCACCAGCAAGATACACCCCAGTATTATTTCTGTTTAAACCAGTGTGTTTGCGTTTATATATGAATGCCATCTTAGTTTTCCTTATTTTCCTCAAGCTTACAAGTCACTTTTGGTCCATTAGATTCTAATTAGTTCAAGCCCCACAGGCAGAGACAGAGAGAGAGAGTGAAGAGAAGCGTGAGACAAACAGAAAGAGAGTGAAAGAGAGTACAGGAGGAGAGGTGTGAGCTTGTAAAGCAGTTGTGCTTTTCAGACATCCATGAGGCAAGTTAAACAACGGAAAACAGAGTCATCCCTGTTACACTGTACAGAAAACATACACATCTGGATTTCAAAATGTTTGCAATAAAATAACTAAGCATCCATTAAACAAGATAAATCAATATGCAATATTTTTTTAAAGACCGATATATTAAATTATGTTTATTTGCACACTGACAACAGAGAAAATGTCATAAGAAAATATATCTTGTTTAGAGGATGTGTAGATTTTTACTACAAAACAACATTAAAGTACTGATTAAAATGTGTTTTTAGTGTATGAATTCTATAGCTTAAACTGCAACATAAACATACAGTATATGTTTTAGTTCATTATAACATGATTGTTTTTTGCAATGTCAAGAAAACGTGAACAGGTAAAAAATAAAGAGCTAAGATTGACATTTTGAAATTTTGCTGTTCTCAAACAACTTTCTGTAATTAATATTAAGATGCACAGCATTCATAAAATCTATCACTAATACTTACTGATGTTTCTGCTGTTGTTTTCCCTCCAAATTATTCACTTCCTGAAGCATGACATTATTCAGGAAGTGGCTTTTATCAGTTAAAGGGATGCAACCTAAATTACGTGCAAGGATTTTGAAGCTTTTTTTATGTATGTTGCTAAAATTTGCTAAACAAAGACTACAACCGCTAATTTATGTGCTTGACAAATTAGACAACCATTTTAGTCCTTTTATTTAATTTACTTTTATTCAAACTACCTCATATCCAATCTTTTATGAGTTAACATTTTTGGTGAGTTTAAAGTTTTATCCTACGAATCCCCGTGCTGGGGGGGGGGGGGGGGGGGGAAGGCTATTTTTAGATTACTTTTCAAAATATAATTTATAGGATAAATTAATATACTTTAAAAGAATATACTTAAGTGTGAACTGAATAGAAATTTAAAAATGTAATGTCATTTCTGGTGAAAGTTGTAAGACTATATATTTTGAATACATTTTAAATATATTAACTTAAAATGTAATTGAAGCAAATAACACTACAGTTATAATCAAGAGTTTTACATGTGATTTAGTATGTTAGACAACACATCAAATTAAGTGCACTTCTTTGAAGCACAACAAAGATTATTAAATCAATGACTTAAAAAAGTAACATGTAAAGTAACACTTATGTTAACTTAATGGCAAAGTCCCTTTAAAAGTGCAGGTTAAGTGCTTAGAAAAATAGTTACAAAAAAAGCCAGTCATAAAAACGTTCTTCTTTTTTGTTTTTTAAAAAACACGTAAATGGCCTTTTATTTAAGTCTATCTACATTATGTTGTTTTATATTATCTGCAAGTATGTTTTTTTAATATACTTTTAAGATTTGAAGTACATTATAAGTGCATATTCAATACAATTATGTACACTTCTTTTTTACAAGGGTATTAAGACATGGTAATGTTTTTAATATGCTACAAAATGAAAATGTACTGCATAACAGAAATGACCCAGTAAATAAATTGACAGAAAGGACAGAAAGTAAGAGAGAAAGAGGTATGAAGAGTCATGGGGATGTTTTGCTAAAAACATCTTGTGGATGAGTGTCTCTGATCCCTCAGTGACCTACTTGGGGTGTGGGTGGGTGTGGTGTTGTGTGTGTGTGTGTGTGTGTGTGTGGTGTGTGTGTGGGTGTGTGTGCGTGGTGTGTGTGTGTGTGTGAGTGAGTTGTGTGTGTGTGTGTGTGTGTGGTGGTGTGTGTGGGGTGTGTGTGTGTGTGTGTGTGTGTGTGGTGTGTGTGTCGCTGTTTCCATCCATCCCAGACACCACACAGTTTCATCTTTGGCACCACTACCTGATAGCTGAGGAGCCTAATGTCTAATATATGAAACTCAAATTGTTTGTGCAAGTCAGTAACACCAAACACTACATGTAATTTGGTTTACAAAATGATTTCCTATGTGCTAGCATATCCTTTATTCAGAGCGTTTAGATAGTCATGCTGCGTCGAAGCTGAACACAGGCCGTAAAGAAGCTCTAGGGAAGAAATCTTGTCCGATGCGCAGGGCTCCCCTGCCTGTTATTTCGATTAAGGCTCAGATAATCTTATCTATAAATAGGTATAGCTCTTTCTGTTTTGTGTTTTATGTATCACTTTTTATCACTGCAATAACCATCATAGCCGTAGTTTATGACTATTGCTGCCGAATGGCACCCTCAATCCCAGTAAGCTTTGATAGGAGGAGCATAGCCTTCCAAACCTTTGCCAATGATTGAGAAAAGCAATAACAAAACTATGAAGTATTATTTCTAACCAAGGCTCATTAGAAAATTCACTGCCGTTTCCAAATTAAATGAACGCTAGAAGTAAAACACCAACCACTTTTATTCTCTAAAGTATGATTACAGGGCAGATTATTGATAAATAAAGATATTTTCCATAGTGCATGATTTGTAAACTAATAGCTCGATAGCGCACCTGGTACAGCAATACACTTTCGATGTGGAGCACTTGGTTAAGAGTCCCGTGAATCATGAGTCACAACACTTGATAAAAGATTTGTCGAAGCAAGCTAAAATAGCATGTTTGCTTCAACATTATTGGGTTAGGTTTAGGGTAGAAGGGAATTTAATTTCAAATACTTTTTATCGCCACTCACCAGACGAACTACCACGATATGTACAACAACGAACATAATGAAATTTTGCTACATTCACATTCGTCTGTTTCTGAGGAAAATCGAACATGCTTTTAGCACCACTTACAGGATATTTTACTTTGAAAGTGCCATGAAACGTGCAAAAACCAACATAATATCACTTGAAATGTCTCCACAGGTACATTTTTACATTTTAAAATCCTTTAAACCTCTTAAAATAAGCAGTTGTTCATTTAAGAGAATAAACCCAGACATCAGAAGAATCATTGTACAGAAAGAGGAAATGTAGAATTGGCCGGTGTAAAGTGCACTCTAGATGACCAATCAGATTACGTGGGTCAGCAAACCCTGAGTGAGCAACAAGGATGGCAGCTCTGGGAACTGCCAGCACAAATGGAGGTGAAGCAGAGGAAGAGGTTTGGTGACACCTGCAGCAAAAAATATCCCCCTCAAATGGACAAGCACTCAAAAGGTAGAATTCCCTCAAGACTGCATAAGAAATAAATAACCCAGAGACTCAACGGGATGCTGAAATGTTGAACATTTCATTTTGTGCATTTGAAAAATTCCATTATGTTTGAAGATTTCACCTAATGCAAGGAATGTTCTGGACATTAAAATAGCCACTGAATGTAAAATACATGTTAAACTAACTGGCTACACTTTTAAAAAATAAAGGTTCTCTATTGGCATCTGTGCTTCCATTAAGAAACCTTAACATCCATGGAAACTTTACGTTCTTCACATTATTAAAATGTTCTTCACACTAAGAATAAAAGTGTTCTTTTAAGAACTGTTCACTGAAAGTTTCTTTCTGGAATCCAAAATGGTCGTTCCATGGCATCGATGTGAACTTTTGTTTTTAAGAGTGTAGATGGGCTTTTTTGTGGATATATTACCAAAAATGTGACGGGTTTGGCTCTGGCAGTTCATTAAGAAATGCTTTTCCAGCTCTGTAAATCTTTATCCTGTATAGTGCAGCACAAAGGTGCAGCTAAAACTGGCCCTTCTGAAAATAATAAAGAAAAAGTAACAATATCTTACCGTCAAGGGACAGAAGTCTACCATCAGCCAAAAAATAATATTAATACAGAGCAAGCGAGAGAGCGAGCACAGCTGCGTGTCGGCAGCCTTTGCGAGTAACGTTAAAGAAACAGTCAGTGGCTGGACTCAAATCATGGCCCAAATTTTGTTGCCTCTGGTTTGTTTTCTGTGAAAGCGCTGGCCTCCCATAGCATTGCTAAGAAATTTCAATTATGTTCTCGGAGAGGCAGGCGACAGGGCCCTTTGAGAGTGCCAGGCAACCCCATGACGTGATGAATGGCTAGCCTTTAATGTTATGGGGGATTAAAGATAACTTTTGAACGATCCCTTGCTCAACGTATAGGCAGCTCCTCTTTCACCCAGGCATAATAAGTTTTCAGCTGCCACCATTTTAATTACTTTCTTCTAAGACTTGAACCACGTTGGCCTGGGTTAAAAGAAACAGGAGCAGCAGGTTGGTGGTGTTATTAGAGCTTTGTTTAGCCGTGCGTTTGAGTCAAGGCTATGCAGGTATCCCATTGATTGCATAGGGGTGCCACTTAAGTTCCTAGAGAGGGAGGGTGCTGGAAAACATCCATCTCACAGTAAGACTGAAGCTCCCTTAATGATCCACTAGTGCACCATAAATTATGTTAATGGTTTTTAGCCTCTAAACGCTCACCCTTTGTTCCATCCAACTGGTGGAGCCGCTGATGTCTTCATGGGACCATCTCGCCAAACCGCTGCAGAAGTGTCGGGAATGGAGTGAAGCAGCTCTCAGATAAATTGATTAAGCTGCCAGTGGCGTTAGCATTGACTGCATTAGCTAGAGGGTGAATGGTGATCACATGCATTTGCTGTGGTCTTGTACCGCTTCGACAACAAGTCTAACTGCACGTCATGACAATGACCAAGGGTAGATGTAAGAGGTATTGACAGGCCACAGTAACAAGTATTGTAATGAGGACCGTCCTAGAGATGTTTGATAAGTGAACAAACCAATTGATCTTTTCAATTAATCGGTTTAACCAGTCTAAACAATTAAAAAATCGGTCAAGGTGGTTCTTGAGTTGACTTGTCTGACTCCTAATGACCCGGGAACCATGAGTGAACTGATTGTTTTAGCATTTAGAGTGAAACAAGGGTTCGGACTTATAGTGCAAAAAAAGTTACTTAACTAGATGGTCTGTAAATATGTTTATGACCTGACTGTGTAACAGTTTATTAAACAAAATAGAATTCATTTTAATAAATGGAACTTTATCAGCCGATATATCTTAATTGAAAATTTTATTTAGAACTTTTCATGAGCTGAATCATTACAATAAACACCTTTAGTAATAAACAACCTAGGTTCCAAAACCTCCAACCCCTAGGGCACCCACCTACCCAACTCAATGCGTTTTCGCTGACGTAAAACCTAGCATAATCCGCCTCCTTTTTTGTTGCTCTGGTCCAATGCTTATTTTGAAATCAAACACTGCCATAGTACATATATATTTTGATGTTTGCATCACATAAGTGTCCCGATACCCTGCGAGCCCCCCCCCCCTCCCCCCCCCCCCCCCGGAACAAGGAAACAAGGAGACGTGGAGATTCTCTCTCACAAAAGGAGTTCTAATACTACGTAGATCAACAGAGGGCCCCCGAGGGTGGTGGGAACTTGGGAGGAGGCTCAGGAGGAGGACGGACACCCGGGAGTGGGCCGGCAGACAGAGATCAGGGAGGTGATGATGGAGGGAGGAGCCAGGGAGGAAACAGCCGGGAGCCAGGGCCGAGACACCCGAGGAGGAGCAGGAGGAAAACAGGAAGACTTGGAGCAGGCCGGAGCCAAGCAGGACCCAGGGCCAACAGCCATTGAGGTGACCCACGGTGGAGCCGACGGTCAACAGGGAGGGTCCCATGGAGAGGAATGGGCAGACGAAACGGTGAGCCGATGGTGAGGGCGAGCAGAGGGGTGGCAGAGACAGCGGAGGGAACAGGAGGGAGGCAGGGAGCGGGGGGAGGGCTGGGCATTGTGACCTCGGGCTTTCTCCTCTTGGGTGTGGCACAGTCGCTCGCCATACACAGCTCACCCTCAGCCACAGTGCAGGGGGCGGAGCTCCTCTCCACACTCACAACGTCTGTGACTTCCTCCCTCGTGGCGAGTGTTGTTGCCGGCTCACACACCTGATGACATCATTTGGAGTCCGGCTCCGTGTCGATCCTCAGCACTGTCGGGGAGAGGGTGGGCTGGGCACTGGGTCGGGGGTGGAACAGGCGAGATTCTCCTGGGAACAGGCGGAGAACGGAGATCCATTCTCACCAGTGTCCACTCCACAAAGCGGCGAATTCCGCTCGAGGGCCATCCTCGGACGACGGCGCTCTGCACGCAGTGTTCAAACTGGCGTCGTAGAACGCACAGAGCACATTGTCTGGGTAGCTGTTAGAGCAGCGAGACCAGGAACAGTCGGGAATCATAGGAGCAAGACACAATGGAGGGTGGGTGAGCAAATGTGTTTTATTCACATGTTTGTGTAACTCTATTGTTAGGTTTAGGTAATGGTTAAATGTGTTATGGTGTTGTTTGTTATTCCACTTATGCGTCTCTTCGTGTATCCATGTTCCCTTTTCGCCTCTACTACCTCCCCGGTTCCCCATTCTTTCCACACCTGGGGTGTTGTCCCGCACCTCAAAACTTGGCCTAGCTCATGGTGGATCATTTGACACTTACGGCTAGGTTAGGTGTTTCGAAACGGTGCCAAGACGCATGCAATCTTATTTTTGCCTTGGTTCATGTGTCCGCCATGGCATTTTCACGGCAACCTTGGGGTGGTTCTAACTAAATGCATGATTCTGGCCGCTCGTGTTCTGCACTAGCCCATGCTAAGCAGCCGTGCTCTGGGCCCCGATACTCTTGCTTCGGCAACATTTCCTCGCGCATCTCCTTGCTCTTTGCAGGGCCCATGCCGGATCTGCAACCATGAAGCCGGCAAGGAAGGCGGGCAAGCGAGCCCCCTCCCCACAAACACGGGCCACGGATAGGCAGTAGGAGGGCGCGCAATCAGGCAACAACGCACGGACGCCTCGGGACCGAGCCTTCTCCGAGCATCTTATGCAGAGACGGGAGGCTCGGACAGTATAAAGAAGAACGAGGACCAGCGCGACAGGCAAGGCAGGAGAGGGGGACCAGACAGAAAGAAGCACGACAGGAGGGAGGAAGGGATGGGAAACGAACTCAGCAGCAGACCACAAACGGGGACAAAAGAAAAAGGCGGAAGAGGGGGATCGAATCCGAAGGGGCGGGAAGGGAGGCGGAAAAACAAGAGGGGGGGCGCAACGTGAAGGAGGGGGAGCCAGCGAGGGCGCGAAAAAGAAGAGAGAAGCGCAAGGGCGGAAAGCAGCGGAGAGTAAGGACACGGAAGAGCAGGAGAGACCGAGAGCGGGCAACGGCAGAGCAAAGAACAGGCAAGGGGCGAGCGAGGAGGAAAGGAAAACCCAAGGAAAACAGAAGGAGGAAAACGCGGAGAACGAGAGGAAGAGGCGACCCACACAGCGGGAGCAGGAGGAAAAGGAGGCGGAAGCAAGAGGGGAGAAGAGAGGGGGGACAGAGGAGAGCCGGAGCAGACTAAAAAAGCGGAACGCACGCGGGGGAAGCGACGGCACCCACCGGGGGCGAGCACAGAGGCCCGGCCGGGGACGGTCACGGGCCGCACCAAGGGGGCTAGCGCTACAGCAGGCACGACGGAGAAGCTGAACATCAGGAGGCGGCGCGTACCCCAGCCCCGCAAGGACAGGAGACATAAACTTGTCACACACCGCACAGAATGTTGGGTCATACGGTGTACAAATAAACCCGCAGGTCCCAATACGCAGACCCCAGCCGGCCAAGCGGCAAAGCCCGCGGCCCGGGCTCGCGCAAAGCTGCGCATGCACAAGTCCGGTCGGGACCGCTGAGGTCAGGGAAACAGAAGGGACACAAGGACAGTGTGCGCCGCAGAGCGGCAGCCTGGCGACGAGGGCATCGCGCCCCCCCGCAACCCCCCACAAGCGAGCTCAGGCGAGGCGGGAGTGTAACCCAAAACCAGCAGGAAACACCACCCAGCCGCACCCCACCACGTCCTCCACCCACCCCCCCCCGCACTCCCCCTGCCCACCCCCCGCCTCCCCCCCCACAATCCCTCCCCCCCCCCCTCCCCCCTCCCCCACACCCCCCCTCCACCCTCCCCCCCCCCCCCCCCCCACACACTCCGCCCTAAACTCCCCCCCTAACTCCCTCTTTATACTTCACCTAATCCCCCACTTGTTTTTCCCCTATACGAGTAGGAGTCCAGGCGTCTTCCTGTTAGGTCTGTATTTTGTGACTTATTCTCATTGTATTGACCTGTGAGTTGGTTCCTGTTCGTGTCGTTGGACTCCCTGGTTGGCTGGGGCGGTGCTGTACAGCTCTCTGGCGTGTTCCGAGTTGTGCTCGCTGGTCGCGGTTGGTGTTGAGTCCGTGACATATGGGTGTGCGAGCGTTTTGCGCGGAGTTGATTTCTGCGTTAGTGTTGGTTTTTGTTGTTAGTGTTGTGAGGAGTTGGTTGTGAGGTATAACGTGTGTTATAAGATATAGTTGATGTTTGTTAGATTTTTTGGTTTGATTGCTGAAACTAGAGGAGGAATTTGTCAGATTTGTCTTTTTGTCGAATGGTTTTCCGTTGCGAGAATATCGTAGTGAGTGTGTGCGCCCCTCCCCCAGATTCACCATATCTCTTCCAATAACGTATAGTTCTCCTTCAGATCTCCCTTATTCTTTACCCTTAAAACCAACACCTTATCTCACAAACCCCAATTCAACACTCAAAACACCCCCACCCACCCCCTCTTCCCTACACCCCCCATAACCCATCTACCTTTCACCGCCCACCCCCTCCCATCTCCCACCCTCTTCACTCCCCCCACCTGGTGGTGGTGGCGAGGGTGTGTGGGTTCTCGTTCGCCGCTGTGGTTGTGGGTGTCTGTGGGATTGGGAGTGTATTGATCGGGCTTGTTGTGTGGGGGGGTGGGTGGATGGTGTGGGGTTGGTGTTGTGTGGGGGGGGGGTGGTTTTTTGTTGGGTGAGCGCTTTGCCCCCCCTACTAACACATGCTCCGGGGGTGGCCCCCTCCTTCAAACCCCCTCCGTGTTGTTGTTGTGTGGGGTTGTGTGTGCCTTTTGTTGTTTTGTTAGCTTTTTGTCGTCTTCGGGTTGTTAAGTTTTTGGTTGTCGTTTGTGTGTTTTTTTTTATTGTTCGTTATTGTGTTTATTGACCTAGATTGGGGGTTGTGATATTGAGTAGTAAATGAGATGTCCCCCATTTGTGCCTGGTCCTAGGGGAGTTAGTGGTGGTGGACCATGATAATGATTGTGGTATGTTTAGAGCGGGTTTTTGGGTGGAGGGTGTGCCGCAGTTTGGTTAATCTCTGACACACTCATCACACCAGCACTTCATTACCTCAGGTGTTCTTTTGATTACTACTTGTCAAATGTGGTGTTTTGCGGAGGATGTTGCCTGGGTGGTACTTTACTACATGGATTTTGAGGGTTTTAATGTGTGGGTGTCCTATTTAAGTTCAGACATGAATACCACTACTATCCCCCGCTTTTTATTTTCTTTCTTGCGGGTTGGCGGCTTTTAAGATTGGATTTGCGACGTAGTTTGTTTTCCCCTTGTTGTTATGGAAGCATCTAACAGCCTCCACACAGCTTGTAATGTCTGATACATATTGCTCTCGAAAATGGCAGGAGCTAGATGAAAATGAGCAGTGCCAATCTGTTATTCGATTTTACACCTGAAGTCATAGTTTACTGGTCTTCCTGGAAAGTGCTTTTGAGGAAGACCTAATAGAATTTGCCTAAATGTGTCCGGTTAGTAGAATTGAATCTTCAAAAGATACTCAAAGGTTGTTTGTATTAGTTGAGACATTGAGTAGCTTGGTTTTCTGACATGCATACAGGGTCTAAAATATTTAGCCTTGAAAGCATTTACTGGCCTTTCTCATTTGATTTTGTATTTTTTTTATTTTATTTTGCTGGCCATGAAACTGTGCATAGAAATAAAATAAAATAATCTAATTGCAAAATATTATTATTATGATAGTATTAATATTAAAAATATGAACAAACAAACAAACAAATAGCCCCCCCCATAATACTATTTAACTGAAAAAAAATTAATGTACATAATATATAATAATAATATAACACGTATCATTATATTATTATTATATTATTATATGATATAACAACTATTATATACACTGAAAAAATTATGCTAAATTTTTTAAGGTTAATCAAAAAGTTTACTTTACAAACTATTTATTTTAGCTACATTTAAATAAACAAATTTAGTTGAAAGTTAGTAAACTAAATTTGTTTATTTAAATGTAGCTAAAATAAATTGATTGTAACCACTTAATTTAAAAAAAAATTATTAAATTCAATGAATCATTTTTTTCAGTGTACATTTACAATACAATACAATACATGTTGAGTTTTAAAATTATAAGTGTCTATAAAGCATTATAAGCAACACAAACTCACAGCACTTGCACAAATGGAGTTGTGTAAAACAGCATTTAGTGTGAACCGTGAAAACATCAAATTACATATTTATATAATTACAACCCAGTCTTTGCGATCGCGCTGAACTCTATTGCATTATCAGGTATTACTAGAATTAAAATTACAGGACAACTGACAATAACACTGTTTTTTTTTTTTTTGAGTAAAACTACACCAAAACAACATATAAAACCAAAACAGACTGTGGCTGGTAATTTTGCATGTCATGTAGGCTGTACAAGCTATAATCAACTAAAAAATGGACCAGACTTTATGCTGATCAAAAGTCTTTAGATCTGTATGGCACAGTTTGTGGTCTGAACCCCAGCTAGTCTTTGCGATCCTCTTTAAATAAGGAAAGATGTTCTAGATTGTCTGAAAATAGCCAAATCAACAGTGTCCTCAGCAAAGGGTGGAAATTAAATTTCACCAGCT
Organism: Sinocyclocheilus anophthalmus; assembly: GCA_018155175.1. Lineage (NCBI taxonomy): Eukaryota > Metazoa > Chordata > Actinopteri > Cypriniformes > Cyprinidae > Sinocyclocheilus > Sinocyclocheilus anophthalmus. The sequence goes on along the minus strand of JADLZN010009326.1, from coordinate 639,259 downwards.
TTCTAATGGAATCGTGCCTCCATCAGTGACACAGCTCCGATGGAAAGATGCATGGTCAGATTAGATAGAATGCTGTGATTTTCTCAGGCCGATGTCCTTGACTTCTTTTGTCAGTGTTCAGCCGTTTGTACAATGCCAGCTGTGATAAGCATATTTCAGTTTCCCCGAACACATTTAATTGAGCCTTTTAAATGATATATTAACCTTCGGGAAAAAAAGTTTAGAATGTTACCATGTTATAACCATGTTATTACTACACTTACTATTTTAATAATTAAAAAATGATCAATTTTTTAAACTTCAAATGTCAACTTCATGCTCAACCAGTGGCTTCAGTTTGTGGTGGGACTGCCTGCTTATCAAATCAATGAAAGACGGGACGGTGCAAAACTACACATTTGAAACTTTAAGAGAGAGCTTTCACTTTTCCTAAAGAAAAAACAAATTCAAACACAAAATAAAAACATATAGTGCCACAGATTTTAAAGGGCACCTAGATGCAAAGAATACGAAATCTCTATCACCAGATTTGTCAACCAATTTTTAAACCAATTTGCATGTTCCCCCCATCTTTAAGACATTTGAAATGAGAGTGCTAATGCTCTGGGGTTTGTGGGGTCATCACAGCGCTCCGGTCTGACTCTATGAGGGCTTAACGCATTCCTTTATTTCATCAAGGCTTGATTACTTCTGTGAAGATTCTCCCTCTCTTTTTGATAATCTAATGCTCTTCAATGAAAGCCTTTTCATTGTTCTACACTTTCTCATTTTCCTCTATTGTGCTCAGTGGACCCTTTAGAGAAGTGGCTCATCGGAGTGAACACCAACACATCTCTCAAATATCTACAGTGGCTGAAGCTATGTGGATTATTATTTTTGTACAGATTATTCTTTATGTCCTTATATATAGGATTAAATATTATGATTTTTAAAGATGGAAATTATAAGTAAGCTTTCTTATATCAAATGACAAGAGTTAAGTAATCATAGGAGTGAATTAAACATTTCACTTCTTAACTACTCTGCGGATGTTTGTTAAACATTTAAGACTTCTACACTGAAAGAAGTCTGGTGTAGGATTTACTCTGAAACAGCAATGAAAGTTTGAAAATGTTTGAATGTTTGAATTAAACATGACATTTTGAAGTAAAATATTTACTTTCAAGCACTCAGTACTGTTGTTGTTTTATTTACTTTATTTTATTTACATTTTGAAGTATAAAATTATTTTATTTTTATTGTAAAACCCACTCCGGACTGTTTGTTTTAATACTATATATTTAACTTTTAAGTAGAATTATAATTTTTTTTTTATCGTATTGGATTGGATTTTGCACTCAAGTAATGTTTATTTACTTCATTGAAAATGTATTAAACAAAACATGTATTTGTGAGAATATTGTTTTAATTGGAAATCTGAGTTTATTTATTTAAGAAAGATGTAGTAATTTTCCAGATATTATTATTATTATTATCATCATCCTTAACAACATCTTCATCATCATCATCTTTGTTTGTTTGTTTATATTTAGGCTATTAATCAGAGGAGTTTAGAAAGATATGAATAATTTAAGCAAACAAATGCATGAGTATGCATGAGATATATGCATGTATGTGTTCACAATGTAACTCCAGATAAATGTTGATACAAAGACTAAAACATGTTGTGCCTTCCAACATCCATTTGTATTCATACACTATTAAAAGTAGTCAGTGCTCAGCTCTGATTCCAGCCGTAATTTGAAGTTAAATTAATCTGGCAATGTTACAGCATACATTTGTGCCGCAAACTGCTCAATCAAGACGCCACATTAGCTGCACATGCTGTATCATTTCAAGCACTCATTCACTTCCTGCTGTCATCTATGGCTTCGCTCTATCCAGCTCACCAGCATCACAGAGGAAGACAAGAGAGGGGGAAAAAGTGATCAAACACTCTCCATACAAAAGTGTATTTATCTTTCCCGATGGGCCATTAGAAAGGCAAGGTATTCATTTGTAAATTAAATTTGCCAAGCAAATTAAAGAGGGGAGGACATAATGGATGGATACTGGCTGTGGAGACTCCGAGTCGGGCATAAATAAATGCAGGGAGGGGCTGGAGAGAAAGACAGCATTAGGAAAGAAAGAAAAGACCCTGCATTACATTCTCAGTGACCCCAAAATGTATTTGGACAATAAAATGTCTGAATGTCACTGCATTATATACAAACCAGATCTACCGCAATATGATAGCTAGCAGCCTTTTCAAAGACGTGGTAACTATCAGCTGTTTAAGATCTTTTTTGTGTTATTACGTCGTGGTGCCAAGTGCTTAGTTAGGTGGCGGATAGATGGAAGTTCCAAGTTGAACAGTAGATGTATTGCTTTATTAAAGCATTATGGGTCCCACTTTGTATTAAGCAGGGTGAGACAGCAGTAATACACTAGTACTGGTTAGTTTCCCTAGATAATAGCAGATTGTTGAATACGTAGGAGTGTGAACCACGGTGTACCCCCCAGCGCGGTCAAATAATTGCTGCAAATATCACAAAGTGCTATGAGCACCATCCCTCACGCATGGTTGATGTACGTACGCACATGTGTACAGGACATATATAACAAACTCCTTTTGTCCCCACAATATGTATAACGCGTAATTGGACATTTGATCCAGGGGGTTGTGAAGCAGCCACTGGGTCGGTTTAGGGATATGTAAATGGGAGGAAGTTGGAATCTCAAGTTGGTGCACCACTGTTTAATTACCAGGGTTACTACATGATTAAGCTCCTCAGGAAACGTCCATTACTATAAAGGTAAAATTCTGACCACCAACCACAATTTCTTGTAAAAGCCTCACTTACTGGCCGCTGCGGATGTCCCAATCAGAGTAATTACATGGGAAATCAATAGGGAATCTGTTTGCTGACCATAACGATTGGTAAACACTTCTTTACCCAACCAGTGAGTCTTAGTCCTAGTTCCACATGTGCTTTCAATTGGGTACCAAAAAGTGATGGTAACCATGTCCCTGTTACACATTTGGATTTAACACATACCTTTCAGTGAAGGTTGTTAAATAGTTACACCAAACATTACAGAACTGAAGATACTATGTACCAAGTGGTACTGTACCACGGTGACAGGTAACAGAATACCGAATGAAACACAGTCTATGCTTAAGCTATGGTAACTCACAGGTATTAGGGCAACGTAATGATAACGGTGGGACGCATTATGTGTGGAGTTTCTAACAGCTCTCTGTTTAAGAGACAGCTTCAGTGATTATAACGATAGTTTTGTTTTTTTGAGAGTGCGATAGACCAAAGTTAGTGATAATGTCCTTTCTGTACATAATTTATTCGCCTTTTGAATAACCGTGGGAAGGAACCGTTATATAATTATCAATTTCTAATGTTTTAATTAAATTGTAATTAATTGTCACATTAAATACAAATTCAGTCCCATTAAACATATTTAGTAGTCCATGATACCAATGGTGGTTCTTGCCTAAAAGACTTTTATGAGGTTTGTAGTTAATAGATTTGGCTGCTTTTAGCCTTACCCTGGAGTTGGTTCACCCTCCGCCTATGATATTGACCAATATTTAAATATCTTAATAGCAATAACAATAAAGACTCATATTTAATCAGTTAATCTCTTAACAAAACAATAATATTTAATTATATTAAGAGATTAAGAGTATTATTAGCTGGTATTGTTCTATTAAGATATTAAATATTAGTATTGTTCTATTAAGTGAATAAGAGATTAAATATTAGTTGCTAATCTCTGAATAGAACAATTACATCTCTCATTAGAACAGTACTGACTTAAATCTCTTAATAGAACAATATCAGCTAAAATGTGATTTCTTAATAGAACAATACAGACCATTATTTAAATCTGTTATTTGTGTTGAAGGCAGGGACGAGTGCCTGAGTCTCTGCTGGACTGATATACAGTATGTGATAAACAACACTATAAAAACAATACAGCTAGATCGAAACCCAGAAGATCGCTCGTATTATCATTATACAATCACCATATCCCCCAGCTTTAAAACTTGCTCTATGGTAAATGATTATAGACAAAACCGTACGACTTTCTGTAATGCTGCATGCACTGAGTATTGTGAAAAGTGCTAAACAAATACATTTGACTTGACTTTATGATGGGGTGTTGGCACGATCTAGCAAAAGTTAATTTGTGTGAAGTTGTGAGATACTTTCTATGTGAAAACAAAAATGTACTCGGTTTGTTGTGTATCACTAATGCAAAACAATTCATGCAGTTCAGGAGTGTCAGTCAAAATTACCTGTCGAGGGGCCGATGTACGTAATAGGACGGAAAAGGTAAAGAAACTGGACAAAGTGTGTCCAGGATTACTGACGGGCCTGACTGATTTTTTTTATCTCTCTCTGTGTTCATAAACTTGCATTTGAATGTCCAACAGTATGGAGATTAGGCAACAGCCTGGACGGAATTGACACTTACATTCCTCCGCGTCAACAGAACTAGTGTCCTGTTCGCCTATCACCAATGAATATTGGATTGCATCCTTTCTTTTGACGACTCAGCATGTCCACACGGACCACGGGATTGTTACCAACTTAAAGTTGATAAGTTTCTTTCCACTTTGCGTGTCCGTTTAAAACAATCTAAGCCGTCCAGCGTGCCAGGCGGAGCCAGATGAGAAAAAGCAAGATGCTATGACCGGAGAGCCACTTGAATTCCAAATTAGTGAAGCGCGCAGCCAAACCATAAAATGGTAGGCGACTCATCTCAACGGTAAAGCCATTTTGGCCAATCAGAAGTCTGAAAAAGTTTCCGGTAGGCGGAGATAACGTCACAAGCCAAAAACTGCGGTTTCGCTGTCTACACGATAAAACTGCAACCAGAGTTTTTGAAAATCTTACCCCTGGCAGGCGTTTTCAAAAATGTTACATTTCAGTGACCTGGTGCTGCGTTTGCATGTGGAACGAACGGCCAACACGCCGTAGAGAAAAACGCGGCGGTTTTAAAAATAACCACAGTTGATATGTGTGGACAGGGCCTAAAAAAAGACTTACCTATCTGGCAATAAAGTATACTGACACCGAAGCACATAAAAGATATTAATTTGTCGCAGAAATGAGAAGTCCTGTCATCGTAAACTTTTCCAGAAGAATGGCTTTCTGGTATGCGTGATGTTAAGTGATGTTATCAGGCGTTGTTCCAGGGGCAAGAGGGGGATGTATTCCAGTACCGGCCTGGAATAATCTCTGTCACTGGTCCTTCTGTATATCCCCTTTCCAAATGAGACGAGTGTGAACCTAACCATCTGCTTCTCGTCTGACAGCGGCTGTTGTCAGCTGCTGTCGGCCATCAGCGCTGTAATTGAAGAACTTGCTCCAGAAGAAACGCGGAGGAGTAAACAAGAAGGATCGAATTAATTCCCCAACCAGAGAAACACGAACAAAGATAAACGTGGATGTTTATTCCCTAATTTCATTTCCTTTACGTTCTGCTTTAAGTCCTATGACCAGTGCAAACCGGAAGTTGGACAACTTTGATCGCATAGAAGCACGGGAATAATCTCGTAAGATGTAAAAAGAGAGAAATGCTCTGTTCAAGTGTGGTAAGAGTAATCGAGCACCGTCCACATACAACCTATGTATGAGGACGTTTAAAAAGCGACCAAATAGGGAAGGCTATATCAATAACGTCTGCTGATTAAGAAACCGAGGGCTCCGCCTGAGGCTATCAGATCCGAACGCGTTCGAATGCAATTCAGGTTCTATATCGATGTTTCTTAGAGTACGCACAACAACGGAAGGAAGCTGGTATGGGAGGTCAGTCACACGAACGTGCCAAATTGTTTAATTATTAGAGGATTATAACCAATAACTGTGCAATTTGCCTTATGCGACGGTAAAAACACCCTCTTCCAGCCCACCCCTAACAAAAACAGCTTGGATGTCAGCTGAGCATGCACATCGCCGTTCAAAAAACTCCAAGTCTAACATTATAAAGCATGTAGAATCGGCCGCTAATTCTCATACTTTGGACCTCAGCACGCGTAGCCGGGTGCTGTAACATGATTAGCGCCACAACATTAGCAAGTATTGTCAGCAGTACAGGCCCCTGCGCACAGCAACTTCTTTATTATAACTGAGTTAATAGATGCTTGATCTTGATATTTCCCATAAAGATTAAAGCAGGATGCAGCCCTGAGCACATACATTAAACTCCCGCCGCTACTGTGAGGAGGAAAATTGACTGAGCGTAATGGCTTTGCTCGTAGGCCTCCAAAACATGGATTTTGTCGATGCACTATAGCGACAAGCAACCTTTTAAGCAAAGAAATAAGACTAATGTACATAGCAATGTGAACAAGGAGGTCTATGCTTAGCCTTACTGTAATAAGAGTTTACAAGTAGTAATAACCCTAAATATTCCTCAAAATAATCTTTACAAACAAGATTATTATGCTAATATCGCACTACCGATCAACAATATATGGTAGCCCAGAAACCTTAGGGCATAAGGAGCCTCTATGAGATTTCATCTTAAGTCTTAAGTTCAGATTTGATAGGTTTAGTATTCTAAATGAGAGCCTAATAACTGAATTCAGCACTGTTACTAAATGGATACATTTCTGAGTTAGGATGTTTCTGTATTATTTCTACCATAGATATGGCTCAAGTTATGGCAATTTCAACCTGGTTTATCATCTGGCAAGTCCAATCACTTCGAAACACAATAACACACTTGTTCTCATGCAGAAAGCTGCATGCTTTGAGGCATCATTCATGTCTGTAGTACAAATGTCAAGTTTAATGCTTAGGATTTGTGAAAAATAAGTGTGCTTAACTGAATAGAATGTGCACTTGTAGTGTACTTCAAATCTTAAATCTAATGTAAATGTGTGTACTGTTCTTGTTTATAATATAATGTTAATGGAGTAAAAAGTCACTTAAATGTACTTAAAAAGAGTACACTTTCATGACCACACTTAAGTTTAAAATTTTTAAATTTTAAATCTTTTTTTTTTATATAATCTTTAGTTATGCTTTGGAAGTACACTTATTTTGACATACTACAAAGTGCAAATGTGCAAATTATACACGAAGTTGTCATTTGTTATTCGATATTACATTTAAATTTAATATATAAAAATGTTCTGAATCACAGCTTCATTTTTACAAATGTGTAATATATTTGAATACATGACATACAAGTTTCGTTAGAAATTACGTTAAAGTATATTTTAGTTTACCATAAAAGCTTGTCAGTACATTTGGCAGTACACTTTATGTTTAAAAGACAATAAAAGTAATTATGAAATTACTTTCATGTACTTACGTCCTACTTAAGTGGGTGAAAAAGGCACTCTAAAGTTCAGCTAATTGCATATAATATATATTTTAAAATGCATGTTCATGTAATTGCAGTTAACATGCAATTAGGTACAGTGTTAATGCATTACATTATTGCGTTACTCCCTAAAACATAACTTGAGTTACTTAGTTACTTTTTATGGAAAGTAACGCATTGTGTTACTTTGCGTAACTTTTTCTCATCTGGGCTGGGCTTGCTTGCTTGTTTTTATGATATTTTTGGCAAACCTTTCACACCAAAAGTGAAATGAGCTGAAAAGTGAAATGAGTGAAATAATAAATGGTGTTACTTATTTTAAAAAGTAACTCAGATATTTTCTTGTAAATTAAAAAGTAATGTGTTACTTTACTAGTTTCTTGAAAAAAAGTCATCTGATTTTGTAACTCGCATTATTTAACACTGATTAGGTATCTGAAAACATCACATTACGTTCACACTTCCTTTAAAAGTGCATTCTTTTCATAATAAATTATCTTGTTAAAAGCATGCTAAAGTGTACTTATTTTCACAAGTGAGGGAATTGTTCAAATCCCTTAACTTAAATATGAGCAATACTTGCCTTGCCACTAAAAAGAGGAACGCTGAATACCATTGTCTAGAGAGACTCACAACATGCTGTGAATGAAAAGAACAGACTATAATAGCAAAAAATTACACAAATAAACAGCATCCAAACAGTCAGAATGCGAAGAAAAGCAGGTGTTATGAGAATCGCAGCACCATGGGGCCAAAAAGAGGAGCCCTGATGGAAATGGGAAAATCATAATGAGAGAATTAAATATAGCCAGCAGATGAAAAATAATAACATATCGATCTCACAAGTAGCACTTTAAAGGTGCATAATACCCTGATTCCTGATATTGATCAGGGCTTGCGCTCAGCGTTGCCGTTCGGTTGGGACCCCCAGTGAGTGGGAGATTGCCTCTGATTTCGGTCATGTTATTTATATAGCCTTATTTTGGCCTGCGGGAGTTGAATCACCTGACGTCGCATGAGCTGCATTCTGTGCGCTGCATGAGGGGGTCAACACGGGTTAAAAACACTTGATTGCATTAGTGCTTAAAAGGCCAAAAAATAGCAAGAGCAAATCATTTAAACTTAAACCATTTTGATGAAATGTACTGTTTTTCATGTGAACTTTAGATGACTGCACTCAGGTAGCCAATAATAGACTCCTGTGATAAATAATTCATCGATTCTGCACCAAACAGCACCCAAAACTACCAACCAGCTGATATGGATGCTGTACTATGAAAGCTTACAAGTCTCTATGATATTCCAGGGCCATATTACCAAAACCACCTTAACCACTGTATAACAAAAAAGCAGCATACTTTTAATTCAAGTCAAACAATAATACTTACAGAAATAATATACTTTAAAAGAATATACTTAAGTGCAAACTGAATGTAATGTTTTTTGATAGTTAACTGCATGTAAATTGCAATTTAATAAAAATGCATTATGGTTTACATTTAGCTCACTTAAAAGTACTTTTGTGTCCCACTTAAGTAGAACTTAAGTACATTTGTATATGTAGTTCCATTATTATTAATATTCTCTTTGAATAAGGTTCAAGGGTACTGGATGAAATGTATGACAAGATTATGGTAAACTAAAAATATTATTAGATTTGATAGATCAATTCTAATGGATTGAAAACTTATTTAGGGGAAAGAAAATGCATTTCCAATATTACAGATATATTACAGATATATTTCAATATTACCGATTTCTAGATCAAAACTCGATTTATAATGATCATAATGTTTATTGTCCCGCGTAATTTTGAAATGTGTTATGTTCACACATTACAGACAACACATACAGTGTTTTTCTTTAAATGTGAAATGTGAATGTAGTTTATATGATTGAAAATATTATGGAGGAAAATACATTTTTGACAACGTTCATAATTATATATTTAAAATAAAATAAAAAAATAACAAATACATTTCGAAACATATTTTAGCAAAAGTATTTTTGGCCATTGTCTGTATATATATATATATTATATATCTATAATTATATCTCTGATGATGGATAGGGATGCCGTACTGTGAAGCATTATAGCGAGATGTGAACACAATGAACCTTTCTTTTTTGCACACAGTGCCAAATCTGTCATTTTGGATTTTAAACACTGTAAATCCATAACGCTATCATGTATATTACATGTCCTTTTCTCTCCTGCAATGCATACAGAAGAAAAGGGCAATTAAAGCGACTCTGATGTATGATGTCAGTGGGACTATAGCGGAGTGTGAAACTGTCACTGTGAGTATCGGGCCGCTGTGTTAACAACAGTCTCGTCTTTTGCCCAGAGACTGCTGGGACCATGATGGAATATGACATATGAGTAAATCCAAAGCAGGCGGCTGAAGACTGGATTAGATTAGCATTGGGTGGAAAACAGGTGGGCTTTTATTGGCTACGTGATAATGTCAGTCTCAGAGTCTCTGTCACATTCTGCAAACACAGAAGACCGGAGCTCTTCGATTCATAGCAGCGTGTCATGTGTGCGGATGTATGTAGCGGCTTCTATTCATGGGGCTTGGCGTGTGTTGTCCAACTTGAGTGGTGCAAAGCCAAAAAAAAGCAGCTGTTTAGTAGGCAAAAGCGTTTTAAACTCATTGAGAATAGTGGGAACTCTTGCGGTGTTTGCCAAGGAAGGACTCGTGTAGTCCTTATCAATTATGGACACGTATCAGGCTTGAATAATTAATGACAGTGTTCGGAGTTGCTCGTAATTATGTTCAAAAAACCATAACTGGAAATTAAAGTCAACAGACATAAACACCGAGCTTGGTCCTGCGCTGAAGATGAAGTACGGTGTTCCTCTGTGGACCCAGGAGGGTAGAAATGAATGACAGATGCTTGTGAGATTACAAAGAATTATAATTAGGCGCAGAAATATGGATGAGGAGTCGAGAACACTTATGATCCTCACAGAATTGACATACGGGACTATTTGTAAATAACTGAGGCACGGCACCAGAAACATACTGGAATCCATTATTATGAAATATGTGGGATTCTGCTAAAACTAATGGTTTTTACAGGCAGCCAAATTTGGACCATATGAACCATATGTTGGAGTGAAAGAGGATCTGCTCTCTCGTGAGGCTTTTAAAACATTAACCTTGAGGATAATTATAAGATAGTCATATGCTATTTTAGTTAGAGGTCACAGCTAAAATATTTAAAAAATCAGAAAATAAACTAAATTAAATATTTGTACTATACTTTTGTACGCCTAAGTCATATTCAGACACACTTAAATATATCCAAATATAATTATGCAAGTGATATCTTTTCAATTACTTGTAACCAGATGGTCTGAAAGTGATTTTTACTAGTTTTATGAAGTCAGTTTGCCATATTTTATTTTATTTTAGTAATTTTTTTATTAATTGCATTGTAACCACATAGCATCATTATGTGGCCTCCTTTACATTTGCTTTTAATATTCTATTGTGTTTTAAAATAATTAAAAATGATCAATTATAATAAAAATAAAATAATTTGCCTCAAATTGACAGAAGGTGTCCTAATTTTGTTTTGTTTTATGCATTTTAAAATAAAATAAAATATTGATAAATAAATATTATAATAAAACAAATAAATTTGCCTCAAAGTGACAAAGGTGTCCTGGCAAGTTCTGTTTTGTTTTGCTTTTTATCTTAACTGTGAAGCAATTCCGACACAAATATTAGTAATTTGCTGTGCATTGTAAATATGACCACATCTGACCAAGATGCAAATGCATTTTTGTCATTCATATATATCAACATACTGTAAGCAAGTGGCATTTTTCATTATGCACCAGCAAGTATGATCAGATTTCTGTATGATTACACTGGAGATGTACTGGAATGAAACTGTAAATGCAATAATGCTAAGAACATCTAGAAACTATATTCCAGGTGTAAAATGAGGCCTGAGAGAATCCTTTCCATGTTTATGTGAATCAAAGCCGTTTTTCATTTTTGAAAGTGCAATGCACATTTATACTCCAACAGAGCTCATCATAATGTCAGTTATTCTTTAGAGATTCAGTGCAGTTTAACAGCAAACTTTTCTTTGGTGCTTCTCTCTTAAGAGGAAGCAATACATTTATTGTCTGATGGCTACCAGCGGAGCCGCTCATGCATTTACAGGGAGCAGAAACTATATTTTTAGGCCGAGTAACAAGGAGATTGAAAATTGAGTCAAGGAGAGAGGGGGAATAAAGGAGAATGAGTGTACTAAGCTGGACTGACAGACTCCATTGTAAGCAGAGCCAGTACCAGGGAGCGGAGGAGAGGAGAAGCTGTAGCTTTTATCTGTCGAAAGTACAGACGGGGATAGAGTTTCTATAGAGGATGCACTGGAGATGCACATTTCTGAGAGCTAGGAGCCTCTTGTAGGAGCTGCCGTTTAGAAGAAAGTTGATACGTAAACTTGACAGAGAGCATTCGGTTCGAATTACATTAGATTTGCCCACTTCTTTTCATTCTTTTAAAGAAAATCAAAATCATGTGGCGTGTTGCTCTTGCCAACAGCAGTTTGAAGCAAAGTAACATATTGTGCCGTTTGTTTTTCAGCTCTGAGAAACTATGTTAAAGATGGGGAGAGCTGGAAGGTGGGGTGAATTTCTCACTGTGGTAAAAAGTTAAAAGCACAGCTGTCAGATCACAGGGAACAGACTAGAACATAAGGAACATCTCACCTCAGGATGTGCAAGAAAAAAGCAAGCAGCTGATAAGGGGCTAAACTCACCCAACTGAAGCAGGAGAGAGTAAAAGATGAAAGTTGTGAGCGTAGCTTGAACCATGAATTAACCATGATGATCAAATACAGATTACACTTTTTCTTTTTTTTAGGCTCGCTGGAATTCTTAATTCTGACTGGTGAATTTCTGGTGAATGTTTTAGCATAACAACTGCCAAACTCTTTAACTAAACATTGCCAAAAGCAACTGACTTCCTATATAGCTGTGGTATCAGTCCAAGGTGTTTTTCTTCTCTCATAATAAGAAAATATAGCATATATAGCTCTTGTGAAAAAGAAGTGCACTTCAAATATTAAAGTATATATGTGACCCTGGACCACAAAACCAGTCTTAAGTGTCAATTTTTCGAAACTGAATAAAGCTGAATAAATAAGCTTTCCATTGATGTATGGTTTGTTAGGATAGGACAATATTTGGCCGAGATACAACTATTTGAAAAGCTGGAATCTGAGGGTGCAAAAAAATCGAAATACTGAGAAAATCACCTTTAAGGTCGTCTAAAGGAAGTTCTTAGCAATGCATATTACCAATCAAAAATTAAGTTTTGATATATGTACCGTAGGAAATTTACAAAATATCTTTATGGAACATGATCTTTACTTAATATCCTAATGATTTTTGGCATTAAAAAAATCATAATTTGACCATACAAGGTACAGGTGCATCTAAATAAAGTAGAAGTCGTGGGAAAGTTCATTTATTTTCAGTAATCAGCTCCAAGTGGAAACTCGGTGTATAAAACTAAAATTCAATGCACCACAGGACTGACGTAGTTAAGTCTTTTTTTTAATTGTGATGATTTTGGCTCATTTTAACAAAAACCCACCAATTCACTATGTTAACAAATTAGAATATGGTGACATGCCGATCAGCTAATCAACTCAAAACGCCTGTAAATGTTTCCTGAGCCTTCAAAATGGGCTCTCAGTTTGGTTCACTAGGCTACACAAATCATGGGGAAGACTGCTGATCTGACATTTGTCCATAAGACAATCATTGACACCCTTCACAAGGAGGGTAATCCACAAACATTCATTGCCAAAGAAGCTGACTGTTCACAGAATGCTTTTTCCAAGCATGTTAACAGAAAGTTGAGGGGAAGGAAAAAGTGGGGAAGAAAAAGATGCACAACCAACCAAAAGAACCACAGCCTTATGAGGATTGTCAAACAAAATCGATTCAAGAATTTGAGAACTGAATTACTGAAATAAATGAACTTTTCCACGACATTCTAATTTATTGAGATGCACCTGTATTTTTGACCTATGCTACAAATATACCCCAGCGACTTAAGACTGGTTTTGTGGTCCAGGGTCACATATACTAAAAGAAAAACACTGTACTTGCAAATAATGTAATAATAATAAACTAAAATACCACTTAAGTGTACTTAAAGAGAGACATTTTCATGACTGTTTCTTAACACACTTAAGTACAGTTTTAAAAAGTGCACTTTGTAATAAAGGCAAATTAAACGTTTTACTTTAAAGTAAATTTTAAATCATTGTTTTAATAATATTTTGTTGTGTTTTACACTTATTTTGATGTGTTGGTTTACACCCTAAAGCACATGTAAAGTATTTGGTTTTTATTTCAACTAGTGTTATTCAAAATAACATTTAAAGTCAATATATATTTTAAATTTACTAAACTGGAACTTCATTGCAAATGTGTAGTTAGAAATATATTTGCATACATGACATTATAGAAAATGTATTAAATTGTATATTCAGTGCACAGCAGTACACTTTTACCATATTTCAAAGACAATAGAAGTAATTATGAAATTACATACAAAGATGCACTGAAGTCCTACTTAAGTAAGGGGGTATTAACGGGTATTAAAGCACTATTAATGCATTTAAACTGCATTTAATATAGATTTAAACTATAATACATGTTCATTTAAGTGTAAATAACATGCAATTAAGCATCCAAAAGCATTACAATCAGTTGACACTTAAGTATTTTTAACTTTTTTATGTCATGCATTGACATTTATACATTTTAAAGTGTGGCTATTTTATTTTCTTATATTGAAGTGTGGCTGGTAACACTTTAGATTAGGGAACACATTCACTATTAACTAAGAGTTTTCCCTCAATAAACTCTAATTTGCTGCTTATTAATAGTTAGTAATGTAGTTGTTAATTAAGGTATTGGCTGGATTAAGGGATCTAAAATAATGTATGGTCATGCAGAATAAGGCATTAATATGTGCTTAATAAGTACTAAAAAAACAGACAATATGCTAGTAATATGCAAGCTAATAAGCCAATAGTGAGAAGTGGTCCTTAAAATAAAGTGTTACCTATTTTATAATATTTACGTTGTAGATTATGGTGACTAGTTAATGGTGGTAGGTGTGCTAGTATAGAAGGCTATGACTGATTCAAACATGCTTTCATAATGCATTACCGAAGCATTGATATCTAGACGAGATTTCCACAGAGAATGTCATTCTGTGACACAGTTTTGACACTGAAGATGGATTTCACATGCAGGAGGGATTCTCTCCAGGAATCCTCGTGTCCATAATGTTAAGGTGGTGTTGAGAGCAGCATGGGGGATGTCGACTCGACACCTCGGTGTCATTAAGTACACTTTAAGAATTCCAAAAAGCCATTTATCACAGTAGGAGGAAGAACGAATTTGCCCTGTTTCACCAACAGAAGACCTAGTGCCGCTAAAAGCATAAGTGCTGATAAATGACTTCTTAAATGCTACTTTTAACACACAACCTCCTGTCCTTCACAGGGGAATAGCATACTTTAGCACACATTTAGGCCACATTCTGCCCCGTGTCTAAGATCATGAAGTGCAAGCATGAAGGTGTAGCTCTCTGATCTATATTGGGTGGCCATCCATCCGGTTTTGAAACATCACGTCTGTCTACCGGCGCAGGCTTTGCCCTCATTTTAAGATCGCTAATTTATACTTGGTACAATGGTATATAATAAATAAATAAAAAAGAAATTTCATGCTATATTCAGGTTAATATGACATACTGTACAGTACACTTTAGACAAAATATAGCACCTCTCATCAACATGGTGGCATTTCATTCCTGCGTTTTTGAGCAAATTTAGTGAGTCAATGATTCAGTAAGTCATTCATTAATATGTTTCTACATTTGAAAATGCATACTAGTATACTACTCTTACTATTTTAGCATACCTTTTTATGGGAAAAATAGTAAGAGTAGTATGCTAGTACGCGATTTAGAAATCAGCAAGCCACTTGCTTCCTTCCTGAATGAATCAGCCGTTTTGAACGAATTGGTTGAATTAGTAAATCAATTATTCACGTATTAAGATTTGCCGCCAGCTACTGGTGGTTTTAGATTCATATTTAAAGAATCCTTTCATAGTTTTATATTTATTCTGTTTTATATTTAAAACATTAATTTCATGACATTATTTATGTTGTAAATGCAGTGTAAATGCATTCATGGCATCTCTGAGCTGCATTAAACAGTCTGTGTGAATGCATCTAAATGCCACTTCAGATGCTGCTTCTGCAGTGCAAAGATGGATTTTATGTTTTTATTATTTATTTACTTTTTTATATTGATTTAATTTGATTGCTATCAGCCATATAGAGCAAAGACAGATTATTATTATTATTATTATTACTGATTTCATTTGATTGACATTAGCCATATGGTGTCTTGTTATTGAAATTGCATTTATTGAGTGAATTTAAGAATTTACATGAAAGATGACACATCTCCTTTATTAAAGGGATAGTTCACACAAAAATGAAAATGTGCTGTTTATCTGCTTACCCCCAGGGCATCCAAGATGTAGGTGACTTTGTTTCTTCAGAACACAAACAAAGATTTTTAACTCAAAACGTTGCAGTCTGTCAGTCATATAATGCAAGTGAACAGGAATCACGGCTTTGAGAGCTTTTTTTACACAAACAAAATCAAATTAAACCCTGCGGCTCGTGACGATACATTGATGTGTAAAGACACGAAATGATTGGTCTGTGCAAGAAACTGAACAGTATTTATATAGTTTTTTACCTCATTTTCACCGCAATGTCCGAACTGTCATGAGCACGTTCTCAACAGCTGGCGAGTGACGCGTCTTCTTCTTCTTGCTTTACGGCGGATCGCAGACTTATAAGTGCATTACCGCCACCTATCTCTCAAATGGACCATTGACACTCTATCTACAATCTCAATTAGGAGTGTCAATGGTCCATTTGAGAGATAGGTGGCGGTAAGGCAATTATAAGTCTGCGGTGGGATAGAGGTAAAAAACGATTATAAATACTGGTCAGTTTCGTTCGCCCCTTTCGTGTCTTAGGACATCAATGTATCGTTACGAGCTGCAGGGTTTAATTTGGTTTTGTTTGTGTATGTTTTTTTGACTCTCAAAGCCGTGATTCCTATTCACTTCCATTATAAGACTGACAGACTGCAACGGTTTGAGTTAAAAATCTTCGTTTGTGTTCTACTGAAGAAACAAAGTCACCTACATCATGGATGCCCTGGGGGTAATCAGATAAACATCACATTTTCATTCTTGGGTGAACTATCCCTTTAAGGATAGCCAAACTACCCTTATAAAGATTTTTTTTTAAATCCCCTGGAAAAAAATGAAGGGGTAAATATTGTTACTTAATTGGAAAAGTTAATTTCTTTCACTGATTTAGGATTATTTTTTCAGTTTTTATTCTGGCTTCACTGCAAAGTCTCCTTATAGAAACGACCACCATATATCTGAGGCTGTGTGTGCATATCTATTTATATATTTGTACACCCTTCCCCACAGATGTAGCCATCATAAGAGTATTATCCGAAGCTGACATTCACACGTTACGGCTAACCGCTGCGGTGCGCACAATTTCCCAGGGACTGAGGCAGCGATGGGGCAAAAAGACGTGTTGACCGCGTGTATTTTTAACACACCAGTTATATAACAGCACGCCAACAGCCCAGTCATTTAAATGGTACGACTCGTGTGCTATGTAGAGTGGGAGCCGCTGAAGCAGGGAAACGGGCCCCTGCTGTAGCGCGAGCAAAAGGTTAACACAGCAGGGGGAATTAATGTCTTAATGACACTATAATGAATGGGGAAATATGGGCGAAATGAGGAAATATGTTTCAGTGAAGAGAGAGGACACACAAATGCATTAATTATCACCCACGTGGCCCGGCGGATACTGGGAAAGACAGTCCGGTAATGAGAGCGATGAGAGTACGGTGCATTACCTCTGGGGACGAAGAGAGGTGCTGGGGTTTTACATGTGGAAGAGAGAGCCGTGTGTAAATTAAGGGGCTTCGTTATCACATATTCCTTTGCAGTGATTCTCCAGATGTTCTCCAGAAATTGCCTTTCATAAATCAACATTCTACAACTTCACTTGCAAAAAAAGTAGCATGGTACAGTGAAACGTACAATGTTGATATATTTAAATGTATGGGGTTAGATGACCTTCCACCTTCATTTTTTCTCTTGGTGTACAGTAGAAGGCATGCATTTTCATTTCAACACATTTAATGAATGGTCATGCTTTTCTTCATTTTCTTATTTCATCTGAATATCAACATTTGCAGGATAGTGAGATGAAACTGTTTTGAGGTTAATTGATCCAATTTCGTGTCTCTGGAAAATAATGATCATGTGATCATGTGATAACTACATACATACATGCATACATACATATATAGTGAAATAATTGTTACTTTATTATTATTATTGTTGTTGTTGTCTGTCATGTTTGCAAGTAATACTACTAATGCTAATAACACACACAAAATGTATGCAATCTTGTGTCTCAAGTAAATGTATCTTGATTTAAGATTGTTTAGATATTTGTACTGGAAAACAAGATACAAATACCTGGTAAGAAAATCATTTACAAACTGTAATATTGCACACATGGCATTGCAAATAAAAATTATTTTTTTGTTTCTCTCTTTCCTATGATCATTTATTTTAGTGCCACATTTGGTCACATGAGACCCTTTCTTTGTCCTGAAGAAGTTAAGAGATATTTTTAAAGATAGCTAATGCTTGTAAAGTAAATTTATCAAGTAGACAAATACACAGAGGGAAAGTCAAGTAGGCCAGTTTACTTGCTCAGAAACGCACTGATTCAAAGCAGTGGCCTGATATCACAGCAGGTCCGAAAGTAAATGACAAACGATCTATTTGAAATCAATGCGAGCAATCGGACACGCTCACCCATGTAAATCCTCTTTTCAATGAACAAGCCTCCATTCAAAATGCAAGTCATCTCAAAAGACGTGTCTTCTTCCAGACCATCCAGGCATGAGATCTGACTCAAATAAACATGAAGACCTTTTTAAAACGCTCGATCCCTCGACCCTGTGCATCGTTTTGATGTGGCTCGATGATGAAAGCTCTGGAATATCTCAGGTTGAGGTTTACTGCAGCACTTACACCTCAGCTTTTATATGCATTAATGATGCGTTGTGACTCTTTTGATATTAGTGGGACGGGATGCGTTCTGTCGAGGCCAATCAAAACCACATCTGTTGCATTTTGGAGCTTCATTATTGAAGAATAGCACACATTCTCATTGATTCATGTAGAATTGTTTGTTGTTAGAATGTGTTAAAATTAGTAGTTTTATTTGTACATGCACCATGGCATATATATACAGTATATATAAATTTAAGAATATATATACACTGCCATTCAAAAGTTTGGGATCAATAATGTTTATTAAAGAAGTATCTTATGCTCACTAAGGCTGTATTTATTTGATCAAAAATACAGAAAAAAACAGTAATATTGTGAAATATTATTGCAATTTCTAATATTGATTTCCAAATTTATATACTTTAAAATAACATTTGACACCACGCTGAATTTTCAGCATCATTACTCCAGGCTTCAGTACATGCATTCTCATTTTAAATGATATAATTATGCGTGTTTTGTTATCGTTTGAAAGTTGTTGCGGCTTAAATTTTTGGAACCTGTGATATTTTTTTCTTTGATTCTTTGATGAATGAAAAGTTAAAAAGAACAGCATTTATTCAAAATAAAAATCTTTTCTAACAATATAAATCTTAGCTATCACTTGTATTCCAGTTAGCACAACCTTTGAGAGCATAAGAAACTTGTTTAAAAAAACATTAAAAAAAAACATTAAAATCTTCTGACCCAAACCTTGAACAGCAGTGTTGGTAATCATTAATATATAATATATATATTATATATTATATACAAATTGCCAATTGTGTGAAAAAACTAGGTCCCTTTCATGGGAACTTGAACTGCGTCCTCTAGGGGTCACTATGGAGAAACCTAGAGGACGCAGTGTCTCATTCCCTACTCAGGGAACCATGGGTACATAAGTAACCTGAGACGTTCCCTTTCATGGGAACTTCGAATTGCGTCCTCTAGGGGTCGCTATGGGAAACCTAGAGGACGCAGTGTCTCATTCCCTACTCAGGGAACCATGAGTAACCTGAGACGTTCTTAATAAAAAAAAAATTTTTTTTTTTGGCCAACCATTTATTAAAGATTGCGTAAGGATATTTCAGAACCCCAAAAGATACTTTAAAGACATTAGACTACATTGTTGTGGCAGACGAGTGTTTTATTTCTGTATCATTAAACACAAGCTCACACAGGATGCTTTCTTTAGTTTGCTATATGTTTTACAGTAACTGTTGATCAGGAGGCACTTTCAGCTTACACTGCTCATGTTACAGGAAACAGATCAGGAACATTTGAATTGTTTTGTTGCTGTGTTATTTGGCTATAATTAATAGAGCGTGTGTGAGAGCAAAATGCAGCATGTAGTGGTATTTTTGTATTAACTCTTTAATGTATTTCACAAAGACAACATGGCAGTCCTGAAAGAGGTCTGTGAGGAAGCGCAGAGTGGAAGCCACCTGTCTCTTTCCGGCTCCAAGGTTTTACAGCTTTGTGGCCATATGCTGCTATAAAAACAGCACAAGACACATACAAGAAAAGCTTCCGGCCCTTTCTTTCTTACTCAAGTCTCTGGACAGGCGTCGTCTGTCAACATTTTGGTATCTGTATGCGTTAGGTCAAGGGTTGGAAATACAGACGTATTGCGCAGCACAACAAAAGCTGTGCTTTCACGAGCGAGACGTGTAAGACGTGGGTGGCCTACAGTTTATGTTTCACTTGAGATAGAGTAAATCACAGCAGCTCAGCCAAACTGAATTCACACCATCAGGAAGATCAAAAATGCTTGCTTCCGGTGAGTGATGTTCCAATATCCCAGACCTGAGAACTATACGAACAACAAATGCTTTACAAATATAACAAATAATCATGTCATTAAATCTATATATATCTATATTATACAATTCGAATAATGAAGAATTTGATTATAACAAGTAATAATATTCATAACAATGAATCATATTGCAGAACTATTCAATTAAATTAAATAATAACAAAGTTATAATGTAAAAATTTTTTAATAATTAGTATATTTTATATTATAAAAGGAGTATCAATCATCAGTTATGATGTGATGGATTTAAACACAATATGAAGTGTAAACAAGATGACTATACTATTACTAATAATTTATTATTATGATTATTATTGCTATTATTATTATTAGATATTTATGTTGTGTTATTATGTCATCATACATCATCAATCATAATTATTATGTCCCACCATTTGACAATGTAAATTATACTTTTCATATTACTTGCAAACCTGACAGGTAATAAACTTAATAAGAATAATAATAATAATAATAATAAGAATAATAATAATAATATAAAATAATAATAATAATGTAATGATGAGAGTACCTACTTAGGTTGCAAGTAATAGAATAATAATAAGTTAGTAATAATAATAACTT
This sequence comes from Sinocyclocheilus anophthalmus, assembly GCA_018155175.1. NCBI lineage: Eukaryota > Metazoa > Chordata > Actinopteri > Cypriniformes > Cyprinidae > Sinocyclocheilus > Sinocyclocheilus anophthalmus. Next base: position 618,279 of record JADLZN010009326.1, on the reverse strand, counting down.
GCAAATATATTGATAATACTAAATATAACAATAATAATAAAATATTTTACATTTCATAATTATTGTTCTGGTATTGGTTTGTTAATGTTTCTTATTTTGGGGGTGTTGTTATTATCAGTCTTTTTGCATAATTGTGTTTATAAATCATCACCATAATGGATATATTAATGCTTTTAAAATTATAACAATATGGTACAATAATAGATAAAAAAATATATATTTTGCATTAAACTTAATGATATTCCATTTTTTTCCTCAGTAATAAAGGTCAATTTCTCTCCAAATAAAGCTGATATTTCACTCTTTCAGGATGTGTCGCTTTCCGTCTAACACAACATTATCTGTGGCAATACAGAGGATGCTAATATCCCTTCCTGAGCAGGTGCAGTGCCATGCAATCACATTAGACCACTCCCTGTTTAGAACTAGAGGAAATCTGGTTTCACAAGAACCACAGCGTACAGGATTGCACCGACAGACGATACACTAGCTCTACAATCACACCAATCAGCCGCTCGACTTCTTCCAGGCCTCCAGTGCAGGAATCCAGTCCCTCTTCAAAGGTAATTAGTCTTCATATTGTGGCATGTCCATCCAGTTTGCCCCACACTGCTCTAGGGAGCGTACACACGGACACGGTTAATAGGCTCTGTTAATGAGCCAGTCCTTTATTATCAATCTTACGCCGGACCTCCAGTTTATGAGAATAGCATGCTGTGGAACGCTCTGGGAGAAAACGTGCTATAATTGTTATGTACATATATGGAATGAGCGTCCGCGGAGGAACAGCGCCGCTCCGAGCGTGAGAACAAGCGTCCTTGTGATATGGCGAGGGCTGCTAATTTAAACACAGCCGCACACTATATGCAGACTCGATTCCAGGCCTTTCTAGAGGGGGAACGCTGCCCTCTTTGTCCTCCACCACCACCTGGTCAAAATACTAACAGCTGACTTGCTTGTGACCTCCACAATGGCTATAAATCATATCTCACCTCTAGCAGATCCGTTTACTCACCCTTCTCTCCATTCGCCGCGAGCCAGGATCCATCTATAGGTGCTTTATGACAAGATTATAACCAGTTTTACTCGCCATCTGTTTCAGATGCTGTCCAAAAGAAGATTTGCTTTGATAACGTGACAAATGTTGTGTCATCGACCTTAATAGCTGCAATCAACCTATTAAAGAAAAACATGATTGATTTACATAGGATTATTGACAGCTAATGCCTCATTGTCATCATTTACTCTCACTCATGTTGTTCCAACGACTGCCTTTCTTCTGTGGAACATAAAACAGATACTTGGAAGCAATTTTTTTCTATTGTTTTTGTCAAGACAATGTTTTTGAGACATAATAGTAATAATAATAATAATAATAATAAAAACAAAAAAATTGTGGCACAACTTCAATTGCAATCAAATGAAATTGTATTATAGTTTACATTTACATTAAATCTATTTAGCTGAATTTAAGATTTAAGAGTTAAGACTTAATGTAATGTCTGTTGACGCTTTTATGTAATTTATTCAAATATACTGTATTTGTAATTACACATTGATGAAGTTGCAATTTAGTCCATTTAGTCAAAAATGATTTTTTTAAATAACACCCCGATATCACAGACAAGGCTTAAGCCTAGTCCCAGACTAAAATGTAAATCTGAGTTTCAACTGAAAGAAACTTGCACTGGTTGATCTTAAAATATGTCAATGCCTTTGTTTTGTCTCAAGATGGACACCAGTAAAGTTTTTTTTTTTCCCTAAGTCACGTTTATAAAAATTACTTAAATGTCCAAATTGAACTATAGCCTAATCCTGGTTTAGTCTAAACCCAGTCTGTGAAACCAGGCCTAAATGTAATACTGAATAACAGACTAAAATTAAAATGAGTACTTTACATGTACTTTACATGTTAGTCAACACAACAAAATAAATGTACTTTAAAACATAATACAAGATTATTAAAACAATGTTTTAAAATGCATTTTAAAGTAAAAAGGCACAGCATTTCAATATAAGGACTTCTTTCATCTTCTTTCATGTTTCACAGAAGAGAGAAAGTTGGTTTGGAATGACATGATGTTGCATAAATGATGACAGGATAATCATTTTTGGGTGAACTGTCCCTTTAACACATTTTATTTCTAGGCAAAAATGGAGTCCTGACTCAGCTTCAGCTCAATGAACATGCTTCATCACTCAAATAAAGCCTCATAAAAATGGAAAAGAAAATGATGTTCCACTTGAAATGCTTTACCTTGCGTTGAAAGACAACCTCCTACACGACAAATCAGCTCTGCTTGCTTATAAACAAAGCAAGACCAACCGTAGGTGCCTCTTTAGCACCGCAGCCAAAATGATGAGCATGCATTAATCAGTAAATGTCAGTTTATCCACATCTTGCTGCAATAATGACTTCATGAACGCTGGAATTATCACAGTGTCTTAACAGAAAAATAAAAAATCATGTCAGTTTGTGAAAGTCATGGAGTCCTTTGAATAACACGTGCTCTAGTTGACGTATTCGGCGTAGCATTGAGTTTATAAACCAATGAATGGCTAAACGCTAATCAGTGTTGGGAAAAGTTACTTTTAAAAGTAATGCATTGCAATATCGCGTTACTCCCTAAAAAAAGTAACTAATTGCATTACTAAGTAACTTTTTATAGAAACTGGCGTTACTTATTTGAAAAAGTAACTCAAATATTTTCTTGTAGATTAAAAAGTAATGGATTACTTTAGTAGTTACTTGAAAAAGTAATCTGATCACGTTACCCGAGTTACTTGTAATGCGTTTCCCCAACACTGATGCTGATATTCGATGGCTCTGGTTTTAGGGACTGCATCAATGACCTTACAGGGATTTGTAAAGGACATCATGCACTCAGCTCTGGTAAATTTCCTGTACGTTTAATTAAAAAGCGCAGAAAGGCCTCTCGCTGGCGACATGGGCTCCTGCAGACTGACATGAACCTTCACTATCTGCATTCAGACCCCAGTGTAGAGGCACAGGAAACTCATGTGATCGTCTCTCATTACTTCTTATCTCACCGCATCGCCTGCGACAACCAGGAGCCTGCTGCGAATTCCTTGTTATGTAAAACTTGTAACCTGTCAAAACCAGAGCCAAGATGGCGTCCGCTGGTCCGGACAGCCAGGCAGGCAGTTTATGCCGCTTTTATTGAGAGTGGCAGCAGCTGGGACGAGGGTGCGTTTGTGTCGTAGCCGCGGGGGGATTTTCAGCGTCCACAGCAATTACAGCTGATGTGACACATTCAGCGCTCCTCCGGGATTGACGAAAGCACCAAATTGACTTGGAAAAACGGCAAAAAAATTCATCTCGGTGCAGTTTTGACACCCGCCGTACGCACCGCTGCCATAATAAACCTAGTGCATCCCTAGTGCCATAAAGTGTAGCAATTCGCAGGGCGCGCAAGTCGTAAGTAATGACTGAATCGCATGCTTGTGAAACTTACGTGACAAACGTAACCGCTGGTTAGCCGTACGCTATAAATGTCTCCCAAAGCCCTCAAGGAAGGCAGGGAAAAAGACAGATGTTACATTTAATGCTACTCTAACACATACACACACAAGCCAGAGAGCAAATGATAAAGACGACTCTTTCAGAAAAGCACTGCTGTTGCCTCCAGCACAAAAACTTCCCATCAGAAATGTGAGTTAATTTCTAATAATGACATGATCCCTGACATCTTTTTGATACACACACACACACACACACACACACTGTGTATGTATTTCTGACTCTCAGAACCAGGTGGATCCTCTGGGCTGTGGATTCGCTGATCTTTGAACCCGTCAGGATTTTAGAGTCAAAGCTCCACAGTCCCCTACAATGAATACTTTGACCATGAACTACATCCCACCCTGTACTTTCACCCGGGGGTGGATGGGGTGAAGAGGTGGGATTCTCCGACCTACATCAGCACCCTGTCATGTGAAGTACTGTAGGTATGGGTTAAAAGGTCAGATGTGCTTGATTTATCTTCACCTGGCAAGTGTTTCTGACCCAGAAATCTGTACTGTGTGTTAGTGGCAATTAGGCTTCTATAGGAGGGACAGAATACAAAAATAAAATAATATAAAATAGGAAAAAGTGTGAACAGTCAAAATGTTACAGGACACAGAAATATAAATAATTAGTTTGCATATATGCTTACAGTTTGTAATGTCAGTATGTTAATGTATATCTATCTGTTCTTTGTGTGTGTAGTAATTAGGCTTAGGAGGGAAACAATACATAACCTAAATAGAGGCATATTTAAACTAAAATAAAAACTAAGCTAAACTAAACTAAATTAAAATAATATGCTCATTCTTTTTACATAATAGATGCATATCAACGAATATTAATTCATATCAAACAGAAAAATCTGTTTGTACTATGTGTTAGGGGCAGTCAGACTTCTAGGAGGGAAATAATATAAACCTAAAAGGAGACATACTTACAGTAAAATGATATAAAATAAAATAACAAAAAATTAAATTAAAATTGTAATAAAGGTGGTGAGAAGTCAAACTGTTACAGAATGCAGAAATATAAATAAATGCTTATTCTTTTTACATAATATGCTTATATTTTGTATCATCAGCCTATATTAAAAAACATGTAGAATAGAGAAATCTACTTGTACTATGTGTTAGTAGCCATCATGTTCTATAGGTGGGAAGAATATAAACCTAAATAGAAGCATATTTTAAATTTAAAAAATAATTTCAATATGTAATATGCTTATATTTTGGAATGTCAGTATATATCATTTCATATCGAATAGTATATATGATTTGTGACCCTGGACCATAACCCAGTCTTAATGTCTCGGGTAGAATTTGTACACTAACCACCAATTCTTGTAGGTTCAAAGTAAGTTTTTCTTTTATGCCGAAAAATCATTAGGACATTAAGTAAAGATCATGTTCCATGAAGATATTTTGTACATGTCCCTACCGTAAATATAGTAAAAACTTTTTTTATTAGTAAATATCATTGCTAAGAACTGCATTTGGACACCTTATAAAGATTATTTTCTCAATATTTTTTTTTTTTTGCACCCTCAGATTCCAGATTTTTTAAATAGTTGTATCTTGGCCAAATATTTTCCTAACAAACCATACATCAATGTAACACTTATTTATTCAGCTTTCAGATGGCGTATAAATCTAAATTACGAAAAAATTACCCTTATGAATGGTTTTGTTGTCCAGGGTCACATTTATGAAACGAAAAATGTGTTACTGAGCAATCAACTCTCTCATGCTCCTACACTGAAAAAAAAAATTATTCATTGAATTTACTATTTTTTTTTTAAGTTAAGTGGTTGCAATCAATTTATTTTAGCTGCATTTAAATGAACTAATTTAGTTGACTAACTTTCAAAATTTTTATTTATTTAAATGTAGCTAAAATGTATTGTTTGCAACCACTTACCTTAAAAAAAAAAAAAATCATTTTTTTCAGTGTATAATATAGTCCTAAAAGTGATTTCTGAGTTAAAATGAAGATAAATTGTGAAGTAGTGGATTTTGTGCTGAAACACTGAATTTCACTCAGATATCTGTATCATCATATCCATTCAACAGTTTTGGTCAAAGAGGGTGACCTTTGGGGTCAATTATGTGGTCAGGGGTCTTGTAAGCCGTGTCACAGGGGTTAAAACGACAGACTGACCCAAACACAATGAGCTAGCAACTGAATGAAGATTAAAAAAAAGAGCAGCACATCCCAAACATATCAATATCACACACTTAAATGTGTGAGGAATGACAAGTGTCAGACGAGTTGTTTTGAGTCACTATAAAGGCATCAGCATTCAAAGAACAGTAATTCTTTGTCACTTTAAAACCTCACAGATTTACAGCGATGCCTGTGTTCTTGGTTAACCAGCATTTGGTCTGACAGAACATCTTCCCTGCTTTAGTTGATCTGTGCTCATCATAAATAAATAACGCTGCATTTTCATCTCCTCTGCAATCGCATAGGAAAATGAATGTTGACGGCTTGAGGAATTTCTATCAATATTTCCTCCTTATGCAAGTGTATTTTCTCCATCTTTATACTTGACAAGCGGATTAATTCAGAAATGCTTTGACTGGAAGTAAGTGGCTCCATACAGTTAAACCAACACGAGGAAGAAGGTCCCATCTCTGTTTCTTCTTACGGAGAGGCCTGTAGTCCCCCGCTCCCTGGAGACATCTGCAATTTTGACTGGTGTCTAATGTAGCATGAAAATTCAATCCCCTATTTCAATACAGAGACATGTGAAAGCTATCAGATGAAGAAATAAAACTGTGCCATGCTAATCTGAGGAGAGTAATAAGTCACTGTCTTACTAATGGAAAATGAAGGAGTGAAAAATGCAGGAATACTGAGGCTAATTGGTGGCAAGGCATTTATTAATAGAAGGGCTTGAGGTGGCAGTGAGCAATGGTGTCCGCAAAGTAAATACAGACCAGCAAGCTCACAAACATGCCAAATGCACCAAAAAAAGGCATGTGTTATAGTTCACTCAAAAATAAAGGAAATAATCGGATCTTTGACCCAAGTACATGTAATTTCAAAAATATTTATATTGAAATGGATAAATTAATTGATTCACTCATTCATTCATTAATAAAAAATTTCATTATTTACTGTACACTCTAAAAAATGCTGGGTTAAATATAACCCAGCGCTGGGTTAAAAATTGACAAACTTAGCTATTGGGTTGGCAACCGCTGGGTCAAAACAACCCAACCGCTGGGTCAAAACAACCCAATAGCTGGGTCAAAACAACCCAACCGCTGGGTCAAAACAACCCAATAGCTTGGTTTGTCCCTTTTTAACCCAGCGCTGGGTTATATTTAACCCAGCATTTTTTAGAGTGTACTCACTCTCATTTTAAAAAGAGTACTTTAATAATATAAAAGAATACACCTTAAAATAACTGAACGTAATGCAATGCAATGAAATTGGAAATTGTAAATTCATATTAAATGCAATTAGCATTTATTAATTATTAATAATTTTTGACTTGCTTAATTAGAACTTAAGTACATCTTTACAAGTAATTTCAAAATTATTGCTATTACACTCTTGAAAATAAAGGTTCCAAAAAGGGGTTTTCACAGCAATGGCATAGAAGAACCAGTTTTGGTTCCCCAAAGAAGCTTTCAGTAAGCAGTTCTTAAAAGAACCACTTTTTCTTAGGGTGAATAACAGTTTAATAATCTAAAGAACCTTTTTCCTCTGTAAAGAAGCTTTTGTGGAATGAAAAGTTTCCATGGATGGTAAAGGTTCTTTGTGGAACCATTGATGCCAATAAATAACCTTTATTTTTAAGAGACAGTGTATACTTAATTCATTTGACATTATTACAAAGTGCAAACTGTATGTAATGTTTTGAACACTTAATTGCAATAAAAATTAAAGTGCATTATCGTTTAATTTTATATTAAAATAATAAGCTGAACTTTAGAGTGCTTTTTTGTCCGGCTTAAGTAGGACGCAAGTGGGTCAAAGATGAAAAAAAGGTTTTTAATGTTCAAAACCAATACAAGTTTAATACAGCTTCTTTTTTTTCTTACATTAGAATGTGTCCCATTTAACTTTAAAAAAAAAATTTTTATTATTATTATTTGTTTTGTTTTGTTCTGAGCAAACATTAATTACTATCATACGTTTTTACCATGATTTAGAGAAGAAACCTACAAAATCCAGTGTAAAGGCCGGGACACACCAAGCTGATTTCAAAGAACTAGTGGCGACGAAAGCCGACGGTGTTGTCGTCTCACGTCGGCAGCGTCGGACCAAAAAGCTGTGCTTCAACACACCGCACAGACTACAGCCGACAGCAAACTATCACGTGTGTTCTGCGCATGCGTGAGAGGAATTAACTGTCTATATCAGCAGCTATCAATACTATATTTTCGTAATTCAAAAGAAGAAACCGAAACAAAGATATATGAGATAAACGCAGATATACGAAACGTAGACAAAGCAGTGCTTGCTTACCATTTTGAATATCAGTAACGTTGATAACTTTATATTTTTAGCGCCTCAATTTTGTTCTGAAAACATTCCGCTTATTAAATGATTGGGAAATTCACTCATTACACAGCCTTCTGTCTGTAACGGCCTTCATTAGGTTCCTTGTTTTTCATCACTTCCGTTAAATTTCTCGGGCACTGACTCGTTCGACTGAACTGAACTCCAATCGAGGCTCTCAATCGCGCCGACGGCCCGCAGACGCCGATTCACATTGTGACTCGGGCAAACTGCCGCCGACGTGAGCCCGACGAGTGGAACACACCAAACAAACTAGCCCGACCGTCGGCTTGGTGTGTCCCCCTTACCATCGTCATATACCAAAAATCCTATCAGGCATGTTTAGATATTATTAAAGGACTCTATTTAAGGATCACAATGCAGTTTCCTCCAAAAACTAATTCATTGTAATTTTTCATCTTTACCAATCTTTGCCACTTTCCTTCAAACCACTAGGTTTTACCCATTTAAATGATTGTTTTTAATCATTTAAAATATAATAAAATTAAGTATGGTCCGAATAAGCAGTGTTCGTGTCTTTTACATAAATATCTGTTACGCCGAATTGACGATGGAAAATTCCCCATATTTTGAATTTTTATTAGTTATTTGAAACATTCAAAGTAGACCTTTACTTGCACTTAATTGCTTCTTTCTAGGTATATAAACGTCAATTTTGTCAATTTAATTTTATGCTGGGACGTCTCGTCTTGACCCAGTATCTTTTTATGTAATTTCAAAAATATGTATGTTGCATTTGAAACATGAATTTAAATAACTTTAATTTGACCTTACAATTGCTAAGAAACGTCATGAAAGTGTACTTTCTTTAAGTCACAAGCATACATTTCCAATTATTCAGCAAGGTCTGAATATTTTGAATGTGTTATACCCGTGTCTTATGGAGTAATGACGCTGAAATGTTTGAAACTGTTTTAATTTTGGTTTAGGACTGTGGCTGCATCACCGGCATCTTGCACAAGAAAGGCACACGCACGTCGTTCAGTTTTGAGTTCGCTGGAAAATCCTACTGAGTAAGTGCACAGTATAGTAATTGTAATTTTATTATTCCCAGAATATGTGGTAATATTATTTTTGGTTGATAGTGTTAAAATGTTAGAATTGGCATTGTTTTCTCATGAAGTATGCATACTATACTAAGGTACTGTGGGGAATACACCACTCTTGCCTTCACCTGCATCTCTCATAGGAAGGGGGCACTCGTTCAGTTTTCAACTCCGTTTCAGAATTTTAGAGTAAGTGTGCAATTCACTATTTTACAGATGTTACTTTCATTGATTTAGTTACTTCGTGGTAAAATATGTTTGCTTTGTGGTAATTGTGTTCTTTGTTTAGATAACTTAGTACTAGTATCAGTGAACATCATAATAATGTTAATAATGTAGTTTGTGTAAACGGCATGCTTTCTTTTTTATTTCAGATGTGAGAATAATAGTGTAAAAGAACCTGTTGCAAAGAGGGCCAAAGCAAAGCAGCCCACTCGGTCATGGAATACAGAGACTGACGTTGACATGTTCCACAGGCTCTGAGATTCCTGCCCCGCACAAGAGCCTGGACCACAGCTAAGACCATGTGATGCACACACTCCCAAAATGATGTGATAGTTATATATATTCTAAATAAACTACAAACAAAAAAATAGATACATTTCTTTTTCCTCATTATTTCTTGTAGCAATTCCCTCTCAGTCACACACCTGACAGCTCATTATGCAGCTCATTATGCAGGCCTTTGTCTTCTCAGGTGTGAATCACTCATTATACATGACCATTCACGCCCCCTCGCATATTCCTTTTCTACACAAAAAGTGTCTTAGAAAATTTAAATCAATATATTGTTTTCTGTGAGTGAGTAAACAAGATGATTTTCACATCATTCTGATGCAAAAACTCTAGACTTCAAGATCTGTTCTCAATAGTCCTGTGATCAAATGTTCTGTTTGTGTTTTATGGCCTTGTTTCAGTGACTTTAAAATTTTAGTTTTTCCACTAAGCACACATAAACGTTGTTTTCTCAAAAACACAAACACATACATTCATGTTGCTTACATATTATTGTAGCCCAGTTTGTGCTGGTTATGGTGCTACTAAACTTAGTCATTAATGTTTATTAGCAACTGAAAAAAGCATAAATGTCAGGACATGTCAAAACTTCTCCAGGCCCCAAAACACCCTCAGACCCCAGAGGGTTAAACGCTCTAATTAATATATGCAAAGGACAGCATTGGTGGTTGATTCAATTTTATTGTCATATTATTTAAATAATCGTTGTTTTTCACCAAAACTGATCTGATCTCTTAGGAAAACCTTAGCAAACCACATTTATTTATTGGTTTATTTATTTGTTTGAAATAAGTCACTGCACTGTTCTATTGAATGACCCATTATTTTGTGTTTCTCAGAAGAAAGCAAGTCATACAGTCTTGAAATGGTGTAAATGATGACAGAACATTTATTTCTGGGTGAAATGGCCCTTTCAGTGTAAAACCAAATAGCATTGCTCAGCATCTGAAAAGCACACATACCGCACTGCTAAACATTCACACAATCACTACAGCTATTATTTACAATTCCACTTTTATAATATCCCAGTGCATTTCCTCTTCAATCAATACCTGCGCTAGCGATGAATTCGACTAGCAGCAGATCTAGCTCTGTGTGGCCAATTATAAACCCAATTTTAGTCTCCACTCTCCTTCAGCATGTGCAGCGTTTCTGGGAGGGACATGAGCTTTGAAAGCTGACAAAGACCTTTGACCTAAAATCCCCCGACAACCTTAAGTTCCAGATGGAGAGGAAGTGCTGGAAGGTTCTTGAGTTCCACGCTCCGTACCCTCACCTTATTACAGCAACAGCTTGTGTTTGGAGAGCTCTTCCAGCAGAGCCTGACCTCATTTGGCAGACTGGCTTTGCCTCGATGGGCCTCGTGAAATGTTGCTCCCACTGTGATATGAAGGGAAAATAACTTATGGATGATCTGTGTAGTTATTACTGACTTCCTCCTAAGAACGAAACTACACATTTGGTCTCATTCGCCATAACTGTGTGAAAGTGTTCCTACTGATGTGCACAGAAGAACATTTCTGCATTCAGAACAGCTGCACACACATTTGTTCTCATCCTTGATGTAATGTTGATGAATTCAGATTATCAGTTATTCAGTTATCAATGACAGTATTCTATTCTTGTATAGTCATAAGCTGGAACTTAATGTTAAACGCAGCCTTAAGAAAATGTCATTTAAAATATAGATTTTTTTTTTTTCAAATAGAAAAAATTCAAATAATATATAATAAACAAAAAATGTGAGTGAATGAATGAATACATACATACCTACATACATAAAAAATAAACAAACGAAAGTCCACAAATAATTATTTCAGTTCCAAGACAACGAGTGCATAGTCACTTAACATAGACACAATACATTTGAATGAAGCTGAACAATGAAATGAATGATGTAAAAAAGAAAAAAAATGATAAATAAAAAAAATAATTAGCAAAATCATATCTAAAAAAAAATAAAATATGCCGTTCCAGACAATGAAAATGTACTGGATAGTACTAAATAAACACATAAATAAAATAATAGAAAAAAAATAAAAGTATATAGGCATAGTATAATACATAAAAATAAATAGGAGACATAAAACACGGATGTAGTAAACTACGGATGTAGTCCTTAAACATGAATGAAAAAAATATATAACAAATGAACAAATTCTTAAATTAAATTTAAAAATAAGAGAATCTATAGGCAAAAGTATATATAAATTAAATTAATTAATTAATAAGCAAAAGTCCGCAATATATGTCAGTTGCAAGACAATTACAATGTATAGTCACTTACTAATAAATAAAAAATAGTCCAAAAAAAGAAAAATGTTAATTGCACCTGCATAGGTAAAGAATACAGATCCCACTTATTCCCTGTTATTTTGTTCAGGTTTTATCTTTAATACTTCAAAAGGAGACACATCCCTCATCATCTATTTACAAGTCCGCAGGCTGATGTGGGTCTAAGGCTTTTGAGAAGTTTTGAATATCAATACGACAGCATGGCATGCTCAGAATATCACCAATTAGTCTGTGTGTTTGCTCGAGTCGAACAGCAAACTAGGCTCTAGTGCAACATACTGTCAAATAACATGGAACAAAATGACAAAACGGTTCAGGTAATTTGGTTGTGCAGTTGTCACCGTTTTGTCTCTCTTTAGTTTTGCTGTAGCAATGCAAATTTGGGCCAAACTAACGCAGCTTGAGTAAAAACACGAGTATGAGAGTATAGATGACATTTGAAATGGCACTGACACACTTTGCACTGCTGTATAAATATCTGTGTTTATTGTTCCAATTTTTATCTTGATATACTTCACAAAACCGGGGGGCAAAAATTGAAATAAAAGATTGGAATTTGTGTCATGCCGGTCTCTGCATTAAACAAAACAGGCCAGACATGAGCCACAGATGACAAGAGCAGAAAAGAGGAGATTAATGGGTGTGAAATTGATTTCTTAAGCTTCTCTCCGTTCAGCACAGAGCCAGTCAAACAGGATTTACCTTCACTCCTGAGAAGCCCATCTGTCTAGAGTACGTCCTCTCAAAAGGAGCATGTTGAGCATCAATACTGGTCCAGATACAGCCTGCAGACTCACAGCTGTGTGTGAGCGGACCGCGCATACAGTATGTATGGCCTGCATGAGCACTGCCATTGCAAAAGGTCACGTTGGCCCATTTTTTAGTACTGCAAGAGTGTACCTACCTATACCTAAACTTTGTCAACCAGTCTTAGAAGAAAGACGATGGACACAGAATATACTGCAGTACATCCATATGTTGTTTTCATCTAAACTCACAAAGCTTAATTTATGTTCAAAGCAGTACATGTTACTGCTTTTGTATGGTTCGTGCTATTATTTGTGCAGCTTCTGATGTGATTTATGATACTTACTGTAAGTGGATGCAATTTCAATAGTGCATTTTTTTTGCATAATGTAATAATTAAATGAACAGTTCACACAAAAATGTAAATTGTGTCATTATTTACTTGACTCGCCATGTTCTTTCAAACCAATGTGGTTTTCTTTCTTCCTTTAAAAACACAAAAGGAGAAATTGTCCATTCACCGAAACTGGACTAATGCATTCAAGCTTCAAAAAAGGATTAAAATCTACCATAAGATGTACTTTATTTGACAAGTTATGTGTCATATTATAGCTTTGTGTCAATTGTCTAGCTTCTCAAAGTCAAAAAACCTTTTGATGGCATCAAGTATCCCCTTGTGAAAACTTGAAGTGTACTTTAAATCTCAAAGTATATTTGAGGATAATATAACATTTATGAAATAAATGGTCACTTAAGTGTACTGAAAGAGAGATACTTTCATGACTATGTTTCTTAACATACTTAAGTACACTTAGTAATAATGTCAAATCAAATTTGTCTTGATATACTTCACAAAACTGGGGCAAATATCAACATAAATTGAAATGTGTGTCATGTCAGGCGCTGCATTAAACAATCATTGTTAAATCGTTGTTTTAATATTTTTTTATGCATTAAAGAAGTACACTCATTTTGATGTGTTGACTAACATACTAAAGCGCATGTAAAGTACTTGATTATAATTGTAACTATAGTGTGCCATTTGATATTGCATTAAATGTTAATATATCTTAAATGTACTGAATTGCATCTTCATCAGTATATTTTACACTTTAACCATATTTCAAAGACAATAAAAGTAATTACAAAATTATACTTAAAAGAAGTCCTACTTAAGTGGATCAAAAAAGCAGTCTAAGGTTCAGCTAACTGCATTTAATATAAATATAAACTATAATACATTTTGATTTAATTACAATTAACGTGCAATAAAGTGTCTGAAAATATCACATTCAGTTTGCACTTAAGTATATTCCTTTAAAGTATATTATTTCTAGAATATGTGCTCTTTAAAAAAATTTTTAAAGTGGAATTTATTTTTCAACCAGGGTCTCTTCACTTTACTGCAAACCCATCATGGTACCCCATTACTTTTTATAAGGAAATATACTACAAATTAAATAATAAATAATAGTAATAGTCATAAACTGTAAAAAAATAAAAAAGAAGACTATTTATGTTCATTTGAAAACAATATATTAGGATTTAAGATTACTTATATTGATTTACAAACAAACACTTTTCTTTAAATTCTTAAAAAATAAATATCTATGGGATTGATCCCTGAACAGCGTAGTCTGAGCCAACCCTTCAACAGCACTGACAGCCAATTCAAACATTGACAAAGAGGAAACCCTCAATATTGTTTCACAAAATGGTTCGTCTCAAAAATTACAGTCTGAGCACAGATGTAATTGAGACACTTAGCTAAATGTGGTAAAAAAGCATAATTCATCAAACAGAACCTGGTACATAAAACATGAGAGCGTAGCATCAATTATTTATACTGCTGTTGGATTTCATTAATGGAGACAGCACGACTAAATGAGTTAAAGGCAAGATGTACCTCATATTCTGAATGACACACAGCAATCATTTGAGCTAATTGAGGAGAGCTGGGGAAATACTCAAAAAAAGGAGGGAGAGAGAGAGAGGGAGGGATGTAGAATGAGAAGCAGAAATGAGGGCTTACATCAAGTGTTGGTCAATGATGATAACCACTCCATATTCATTCTACAATATAAGAGGAGAGTGATATAAACCCAGGAAGGGAGACAATGGGTTTACATATGGCCATATTACAGTAGCTGACCTTGGAAAGGCACTCTTCCTCCACCCCAGCTTCCCCCAAAGCCAATTCCTCCCTAATGAGTCTCGTTGAGAGGCTCTGGAGGTGGGGTTGGGCTGTGCGTCTCCAGCACACGCGGGACTGTTTTCTTGCATTGTTAATCCCATTAGCCCTTCGGCAACTGCTTCAATATTTAACGTTCTTGATTTTGCAAGCTCTTTTTTACGCCTCTGTTTCTCTCTTTCTGTTCTCCCCAATTCGTTTCGAGTTGTGCAATTAAAAAAAGGGGTCCAAAATCGAATCTGGCTAATCAATCTTAAAGGGATAGTTCACCCAAAAAATGAACATTCTGTCATCATTTAATCACCCTTATGTCCTCTAGGTTGTATATTAGAGCACGACGACTGATATATCGTTTAGCCGATATTATCGGCCGATATGTGCCTGTCGCCAATATATCGGTATCGGCGAATATGCCGCTGATATGAATTTTTTTTTACAGAACAATGCAGATAAAATGCTTGAAACGGTGTAATTACTTAGTTTGTCAGCAGAGCGCGCCCATTGTTGCTCCTGGACCCCTGGATGAAAAGCTTAAGTGATGGAAAAACCATGAAACTTGAACGCCATATCTCAGTAATGGCACGGCGGATCTGCACCATATTCGGGGGATCCCTTCAGCTCGAGGAACCCTCTCAAACGCAATCCGAGTGACGTTAGAGCCCCGTCTTTCGAATGAGACAACCCCTGCACGATAGCCCACGGTTCGGGAGTACGGTCCTGTTCAATTCGCGGTTGCGCCGACAGATCTAGCGATCCGGGGGGCTACGCAGTGCGGGGAGGGTTGGCGTCAAGGAGGGCTCCCTCGAGCTGAAGGGCATCCCCCGAATTTGGTGGAGATCCGCCCGGCGCGTTGCGAGATAGTGCCAACAGCCAACACCTTTCACGGTCCGTAAGGAGGTCTCTGTCGGGCAGCAGATCAGGTTTCTTATCGGAGTAAGAGGCCACCTGAGAAGGGAATTTCAACTGATATTCCGCCATGATTCAGTCCAGGGAACAGTACACGTACATTCAAAGGACATTAAATGGCGAGACTGAATTTATTATTACAGGGGGTAAATTTGTACACTTCTCTAGTAAGCTTCGTCTGTGTGTGAAGACAGTAGCGAAAATCCGTGAATTAATGTTTCGAAGTGAAAAACTTCAACAGAATAAAGTTGAATGGAATTGAATTAAAGTTGAATAAACTTCAACTTTACTGTTCAGTGCACTGATGTCAGACTCATTTTGGATAATAAAGTTTATTGTTAAATTGTTAAATGCCCTGCCTCCATCATTGCATATCTTTGTCACGTCATTATAAGTGTTTGATCACCACATTTAAGTGATCATTGCAAAAAATGTGTTTAGGTATATATATTCTGTTTATGTATATATTGTATTCTATATATAGTATCAGTCAAATGTTTGGACACACGAATGGGACAAGGTCCAAACTTTGATGGTACTGCTGTACTATAATATACACAAAGAATATCGGCCGATATATCGATATCGGCCTTTTTACTCCCAAATATCGCTATCGGTATCGGCCCCAAAAAACCCATATCGGTTGGGCTCTAGTGTATATGACTTTCTTCTTTCTGATGAATACAATCAGAGTTGTATTAAAAAATGTCCTGGCTCTTCCAAGCTTTATAATGGCAGTGAATGGTGCCCCTGTTTTTGAAGTCCAACAAAGTGCATCCATCCGTCATAAAAAGTACTCCACACACCTCCAGGATGTTAATCAATTCCTGCTTTGCTACAGTATGTTGTGCCAAAACATTGAAATTGCAGTTCATATCCTTTCCATTAAGTTCTTTTCCCGCTGTATTTCTTTCTTTCTGTTCATCCACAATTCATCTCAGCGAAATTGATTTGTACAGTTAAACAAAGTGGTCTGACATAGAATCTTTGGCTAATCAATCTTAAGCTCCCAAATAAAGTGGCGCTCACTGTAAAGCATAAAAGGAGACTGGGGGGTAATAAGTGCTGTACTTTAAGGTCCCTTTACCCTGGTAATTAAGATGTGTTTTAATCAATACGAAGTGGACAGCGTTAAATACAGGTGTAAATGGGGTCTAACATGCTTGTCCACTCTTGACCACTTCCAGAGGTAGTCAAATACAACTGGATTGCTTTCATTGTGCTGATGCTCATGTGGTCGAATACACTCGAGCAGCCACAAAACAAACCTATTTAACGCCCACTGACCTAATACATGAGCATTATGGGACGTTTTTGAGTAAGTGCATCAAAACAATCAATTCCAACTTCTTGATGTTGTGCCAAAACAGCGACATTGCCGTTACCATTCATATCCTTTCCATGTGCTTCCT
Organism: Sinocyclocheilus anophthalmus; assembly: GCA_018155175.1. Lineage (NCBI taxonomy): Eukaryota > Metazoa > Chordata > Actinopteri > Cypriniformes > Cyprinidae > Sinocyclocheilus > Sinocyclocheilus anophthalmus. The sequence continues at coordinate 601,104 of JADLZN010009326.1, read as the reverse complement.
TTCTCACTCTATTTCTCTCTTTCTGGTCCCCTGAATCATCTCAGCCAAATCGAGTCGTACAATTAAACAAAGTGGTCTGAAATCGAATCGTTAGCTAATCAATCTTAAGCTCCCAAATAAAGTGTCATTCACTTTGAGGTGGAGAGGATTTTGGGGGGGTAAAATGCTGTTCTTTAAGGCCTTTTTTCACCTGATGTGTTCTAATCAATACGATCACAAGTGGACAATGTTAAATGCAGGTATAAATGGGGTCTAAAATGTTTTGTGCTTGTCCACTTTCAACCACTTACAAAGCAGTAGAAAACACATTCAAATCGGACTGCTCTCATAGTGTAGATGCTCATGTGGTTGAAAGTGTTCAAACAGCCACAAAAGTCAATCAATAAGCCCACAAATAAAGTGTTGCATAAAGTGCTAAAGTGCTATACTTTAAAGGGTTAGTTCACCCAAAAATGAAAATTCTGTCATTAAGTACTCACCTTCATGTCGTTCCAAACCCTTAAGCACTTCATTCATCTTTGGAACACAAATTAAGATATTTTTGATGAAATCCGAGAGCTCTCAGACCCTGCATAGACAGCAATGCAACTGAAATGTTCCCAGGCCCAGAAACATAGAAAGGACATTGTTAAAATAGTCCATGTGGTATCAGTGGTTCAACCATCATTTTACAAAGCTACGAGAATACTTTATGTGCACAAAGAAAACAAAAATAACATTATTCAACAATTCATCTCCTCTTCCGAAGATAAACGAAGGCCTTACGGGTTTGGAACGATATGAGGGTGAGTAGTTAATGACATATATACATTAATTTTCATTTTTGGGTGAACTATCCCTTTAAGGTTCTGTTTACAAAGGTATTAAAGAGACAGTTCACCGAAAAATGAAAATTCAGACATCATTTAAGCATTCTCAAGTTGTTCCAAACCTGTATGAGTTTCTTTGTTCTGTTCGACACAAAAGAAAACATTTTGAACAGTTGCCAGTAGCCATCGACTTCCATAGTATGGAAAAAAAAAACTTAAAATCAGATTAACAAATAAGGACACTGAAGAAAATGAACTCTGCGGTGAGAAGCCGCAAGCCAATGGACACATTGAAACACTGGTTGTCTCACAGCAGCAGTTGGAAATGGAGGCCCAGACGCCAATGGCCGTGATGGCCAATAGTAGCATCCATGGCCAGTCAATCGTCAAGAATTTGGCCGAGCTCAACAAATGCAGTTCCCACATTTATCCACCTCATTTATCAGCAGACATATTCAGCAGCTGGAAAAATTCCATCATAAATTATAGTGTATTACTTTACAAGAATGCCTTCAAATTGCACCGCAAAAGAATGATAGTGTGTCTCCATGGCAACAACCCAGCAGCCTTTTCTCATAAAGTCCGACGCAGGTATATAAGACGCGGTTACAGGGTGTGAACGCGTCCATGCAGGAGGCTGATTTATTAAGGCATTTGCATGTAAAAAGTTCCAGTAATTGACACTGGCGGCACCGTATTAAAATACAGCCTGCACGATCGAGCCGGAGACCTTTCCATTTACGCATGAAAACAAATCGGACTGCACCCAGCAGAAAATAAATTCTGACTTGTAAGTAAATACATGTAATTGAGGCAGTGGACTGTTGAAAATGCATCAGGAGCAGGGCCTTTCAGTTATGAGGATATTTATCTTCTCCCACAAACAAAAAGGCCAGGGGAAGCAGAAGGCTGAGGGAGTGCGATGTGTTTGTGGAGATGTGTGTGCCGCACGCCTCTGTTCGAGCATGTGAGTCAATGTATGCATGACAATTGATCTTTCAGTGTAATTGCAGCCACTTTCTTTTCATTTGAGGCTCGTGTCAGATCGCACACTGATTATGGGAGGAGCTTCTAGACGTCTTGAGCGTTCACGAGGAGGGGCTGGATATTATACAAAACATGTCGTTCTCCTGTCTGCTTCCAGTCCATCATCAGGATATTTGACTGACAATTTGACATCAAACACTCGTTTACTGATTAAAACAGTTGCTAACAGTTGACAGACAGACAGACAGACAGACAGACAGACAGACAGATAGATAGATAGATAGATAGATAGATAGATAGATAGATAGATAGATAGATAGATAGATAGATGATTACTTGACAGGAATTTTTTATTATCAATATTTGCTTACTTACAGTTTCCAAACAATAGAGCACACAAAACAAAATGAACATTTGTTTTCCCGATTGGATACATATTCAGTTCATTCACGCATTCCTTTTGTCTTTTCCTTCCTTCCATTTATGAACAAAAATTGCCTTATTTATTTCTCATTTAGAAATCTATTTAATTTCTTTTTCAATAATTGTGTCTCCTTGTTTAAATCTTCTGTGCTAAATTTGTTTTAGATTTCCTTTGGTTAAAATTTGAAAGGAAATGTGAACATGTGATAGGACTGACAAATAATAAATAAATAAGGAAAACATCTACTAGACATTAGCTGAAGGGATGTGACACCAAACACAGAAAGGAAGCAGAAGACCCTTGGGAAATCTGAGAAGAGGTCACAAGTACAACAAGTCACTCTCAGGCAATTCTTCGGCTTCTATTGATTTGCTTCCTCTGAGATAATACATTATTTAAATATATTGTCTAAAAAATGAATCACCGCTTAAAAGTCGCCTACTTTTCACTGAGAAGGGTCGCTAACCTTTAACTAAAAAACTGGTCCACGAATGGCGCGGCGAGTAACCACCAAACGGGTTCATTCTCAATGCAGAGATGCAGACATTATCTCCACTGGAGCAGGTTCAAATGCAGGTCATATCATCTCCGCTGCGATATCTGAGGTCTTTTAATTGAGGATTAATCACAAAGAATTGGATCTGATAATCACTCGTTAACTATAGCTTACCTCACAGTCACATATCGGAGAGATTTTGATGTCAGAGAGAAGAAAACCATGAAACCGCCTGCAGGTAAAGTCCGAATTTAGATGTTTTTGCTGTGATTGCATGTGCGGCCTTCATCTGTTTTAACGCTGTTATTTTGTAAACACGATGCCACCATTGGTACCCAGTGTTCCTATAAACATCAGTCAGACAGTCTGGCATAATTTCATTTTGTTTGGAATAAACAGAAGTGTATTCCCTCAGACTGATTACATGCCCTCAGAGTCTTTCTGCTCGACTCCCACTTTGATGAAATGGCAGGCACTTAATGATGCAGTTGATTTTTACCACTTGAAGATCAGAGGGAAGTGTAGCTCGATTGCTGAGAAGAATCAGCCCCATATCAGCCGCTCCTCTAACACACGGACAAGAAAACAGCCATGAATAAGTCATCTAGGCTGCTGCAGGAGAGAATCTGCGAGGAGCTAATTACAACAGTCTCCATTAATGGGACTAAAGAAAGTTTTGCACAGAGTTCATTTTCTACAATCCTGCTGTAAACTCTGTAATTATGGCATTTCTCATTATTTTGGTTAAAGGAGACAGGAATAGACCTCTGGTTTGAGACTGATAAGCAAGTACGCTTAAGTATGGCGTGCAGAAAGTGTTTCAATGTAAAGAAAGTTTGTGAAACAGGAAACGGTTTAATAATGAGAAAAGAAGTCATAGAACTAACCAAAAACTAGTCGTGAGGTGAGATCGTTCTATTTCGCCTAAAAAGACAATTTCGCTTTCATTTTTGTCCATGAAACAGAACAGCAAAAATGTTGAATACTTTGCCACTGTTTTAGCTTTGACGGTTCAAAAAAATATGCAAAAGCACCATAGAAATATAGTAAAATAGATTCACATTGCCAGTGCAACCGGTTCAGTGATCCAATTTCAAAAGAACAAAAATCAAACACGACTTTCCCATTTTAAAAGTTACCAAGATCAAATTAGGCAGTTAAATGACTTTTTTACTTTTTGAAATGTTATATTTTTAGACACTCTTTTCCCTTGTTAAAAAGAAGTGCGCTTAATTATTAAATGTGCACTTTTAATATACTTTAATACAATGATTACTGAAAACTATACTAACTTATTGAAAATAAAAGACACTTAACTGTAAAAGTACCTTTTCTTGGGATTCTTAAACTTAATATGTACACTATTAAAAAGTGCACTTTGTAATAGTCAAATTAAAAGTTTTACCTTAAAGTACATATTAAATCATTGTAGTTTGTCATACTTTCAAAGAATGTTTATTTCGATCGGGTGTTTACTAACATACCAAACCACCATGTAAAGTACTGTTATCATTTTAACTGTAGCGGGGTAGTTGATAGACATTTAAAATAAATATATTTAAATGCCATTGAAGATTACTTAATGTATATTACATATTTCATTTTAAAAATAAAACGAGCTTTTAAACAGAAAATTACTATTTAGTTGATCATAAATGCTTGTCAGTGCATTAAGCAGTACAACGACAACATAATTATAAAAAGACCCTACTTAAGTGAGTCAAAATGCATTCGTAAGGTCAATTAATTGCTATATATATTTAAACTATAATGCATTATAGTTATGCACACTAAAGTAACGTTCTTTTAAAGTATAACATTTCCATAACAGGTGCTCATTTTAAAAGTATGCATATGTAAGTATACAGGTGTCCTTTTTTTCCACAGGGGTTCATTCTAAATATTTCAAAACATCAACATCACAAGATTACAATTTGTAATGCAGAGCTCCGAGCAACAAGCAGAGCGTCCAGAGACGTCTCAGAAGAGTCCTGCTCATTTCCATGCTTTGCTTCAGCCAGTGCTCCTCCACAGGCAGTGCTGTATCTCTGCCAGCAGATGTAAAGTCGCTGTGCGCTGGAATGCATCCAAGAGAACAAAACCAACATTTTCAAGCAAACATGTTAATCCCCACATTTTGCCGGCTCATTATTTGTGCATGTAATTAAAACCCTCACGCTTTCCCTTCATGTGGTTACCGATACGAGATGTGCTGGATTACTGGTGGCACAGTAGGACATCATATGTTTTAAATAATAAAAAAAACACACTGGAAGGATTCCGTGAATAGAGTTTTATTGCGTTTAAACAGCCAGGAACCCCGGGTTCTTTTTCAAGTTGAGGCCAAAAATGTTGCGGCATCTTTAATAGCTATTTAATTAGCCTTAATGCAATACAAATGAACATAATACAAATGATTATAACTACTTATGCAATTATTTAAAAAAAGAAGTAAAACATATGAATTTGAATGCATGCCATGTACAGTGTTTAACATATTTTTGCACTAATTTCCGGGAGAAAAAAAGTAACAGGGCTTAATTCTGGGGAAAAGGTACTATTAATTGGTGGCCTAATGAGGATTTTTATGGGTTGCCACAGTAGAGAGCACATAAAGAGACATCGTCATCACTAATTTAACATGGCAGGCCTGCAGAAGACCATCTGCTGCTCAACAAACTGTTCATAAAGTCACAATTATCTGTTTGTAAGCACTTTATTGAGGAAAAGCAGCTCATTAATTAAGCTACAAAACAAAACGTGCATGAGAAGAAGACGATCAAATGAGAGAATTCGGTCCTGGGGTGAATGAAAATAATAAAATAAAAGCAGCAAGCGAGAGTTTACAATGAAATTAAGGAAGCCAGTTTGTTTTCATTGGACCACTGAGACCCTGTCATTTTTCTAGTCCCCTTTTTATTGAAATAATTTCTTCCTTTTAATTTTAGTTTATCCCTCACCTTTTCCTTTGCTAGACTGCTAAACTGTTTCATGTGTTTAAAAACACTCTAGATTACTGAGATTATTATATAATCTACTTTCCAAAAATGTTTATTAAATTCCTTAAAAATTATTATTATTATTATATTTATTATTAAAAAATCCCCAAGTAACTAGTAGTCTAATACAATTAGTACAACAATCCAGACTGTTATGATAAAATTTCCCTTTCCAAATAAATAAATAAATAACAAATGTAAGAACCAAATAATAAGCATAAGAATATCTCTAGACTGTTAAGCCCTATCCCTTTTCTAAAGAAGATAAATACAACAACAGTCAGACTGTTAAGCTTAATACCCCCTTTTCAAATAAATAATAAAGTGGTAGGAAAAACAACAACGACAATAATAATAATATAATAATTATTATTAGTAGTATTATTATTGAAAAATGCTGACATGCCATTTCACATACGTACAACTGGTTTTCAGTGAGACGGGTAAAAAATTACTTTATTACTAAAATGCTGTAGGTTTTGCAGACATGTTTCTATATGGCTGAAATGGGCCTTTGGAGGCACAGCGGATGTTGCCTGTGTATGTCGGGCACACATTCATCATGGCTTCTTCAGTATGGAGGCAGAGAGTAGAGTTATCAGCAGAAAATACTCTCTATGTGTCTCCTTTGTCTCTTATCTACAACAGCAGCCCGCAGGCAACCTACGACCTTAGAGGTGCATACACCTGACCTCCAACACACACCGCAATGTGTGTGTGTGCGTGTGTGTGTGTGTGTGTATGTGTGTGTGTGTGTGTGTGTGAGTCTCAGGCTGACAGAGGAATGCCGGGCAAGGAAATAAAGCGGGATGGATTAATTATAAATGGCTGCCGTTTCACCCTGGTGACAGAAGAGCAGCGATACTGTGCCTTTGAGATGAAGCTCTCATGCTATTTGTTTCATATTCCAGCAGCCGAGCACCACGCATATGGAAGCGGGGAGAAAAAAGAAGTGCAAACTAATCGTCCTCATTAATGTGATTTATGAACCATAAATTCTCATTCGTTCAGAAAGCCCCTTTGAATAATAGCGGAAAGGATGTCCTTTTTAATTTTTTCATTTAACACACAAACTGCTACTAATAATACATCGAAAACAATGTGCCGTGGAATATATTATACTAGGGAATACAACGTGTGCCACCAAATATGTGAAACTGAGTTAGTCGTAAACAAGAATGCAAATCAAACACAGTATTAAATTTGGAACATTTCATGCATTTGATTTATTGAATCCAGAATTAATATACGGCACGCTCTGGTACTGAGTAATTGACAGTGGGAATGCAAACCCAGGCAGTGCCATTGTCTGTGTTATTATTGGCCAAAAGTCAATAAGGGTAAACGCAAAACACACAATCATTAGTTGTATGTGTTGCAACAGTAGCCATCGTCTTGGAGTTTGACGTGACAAGAGGGGTTGTTTAGCACTAGACATTTTTTCACTGTCAAGTCACTGTGGGCCGTGTTTAGCACTCAGGAGCAGTAAACGCTCCCCAAACAAACACATGCAGAGAAAGAAATAGGCTCACTGTAGTTTTCAGTCAATTCACATGGGTAGAGAAAGAAAACTCCTATTTATTGCTCTATATTGTGTGTATATTTCTCTATCCATTCTCTTTCCCTTTAACTTGTTGCTCGTATATTATCCCGAACGAAAGAAAAAGCACAAATGAGAGCTGTTTCTCCTGAAAGCCAATGAGATTAAATGGAGAGCAAAGGGAGACCCTGTGTATTCCCTGAATCAGAGGCAAACAACAATGTGAAATGATCATATTTGCCAAAATACCACTATGAAACAAGTTATGGATTATGAACAGAACGTAAACATTTATCAAGATCAAATGATCATGAGCTAATATCTACACTCATCGTACAGCTCTGAACCCTTGCAGATTAAGGGTACTTACATGTATTGAATGTGCACTTGTATTGTACTTAAAAGTATATTCATACATTCAGAAGTGTATTCATATTCATTACAAATGTGTAATTACAAATATACATAAATACAAAAAAGTTATAATTGCATGAGTCAAAAAAGAACTTAAGTTCTACTACAGTAATTGCATTTAAAATCATTTAACTAAAATACATTTGATTTAAAGGAGATTAAAATGCAATTACTGTTAAGTGTACAAACACATTCAGTTGCTTTATTTAATATATATATATATATTATTTCCATAATATGTACTCTTTTTAGAACCTTTACAGTGATGATGATCTTATGATTATATATTATATATAATTTTCATTATAGACTATTGTGTTTCCAGCATCATGAGGATTTTACTGGCAAATAATCTGCAGAAAGTGTGACCTGACTGACATGTGACCTAAATTTAGACAAGCTTGAGTGATTTCTGAAGCAGCGTTTTAGACAAACACTTTTTACTTACAATAATTGTGCTTTTTAATGATATGATATGATAATATTTTTTATTTATTTCAAAGTTACATTCAAAAGTCACTTGTCTCAGAATCCCAGTCATCACTGAATGGACATGATGCTGCTGCACTCTATTGTTTCTTGGTTTGTATTTTTACTCATCCCATCGAATTCAAGAACACTCATCCGAGGCAATGCTGATGCTCTCTCTCTCTCTCAGTGACCCTTCCTTCCAGTGTCTCGGTAGTTCTCTCTTTCTCCTCTTATCCTCTCCCTTCATTCTCCTCTCTATCTCTTCCTGTGTATTCAGCTGCTGTCGGCTCCTCTGGCCGATCAGTGATTTATGTCGTCCCCAGGTGAGCGTGTTCACATCAGCATTACCTTCCTTTTCCGAGGTAGTGATCTGTTTCCCAGAGCTCACCGTTCTCTCCTGCTCGCTCCACTTCACCGGCCAGGTGCTGCTCCTCAAACCTTTCCCTCACGTCCTTAATTCTCTCTCTCTCTCCCTGTGAAGGTCCACAGCATACTGTATGATACACATGCTAGAATAAAGAGAGATATCTCAACATCCACATTCACTGACTTACTGTACCACAGTAAATGCGGCCTCAGAGCAGCAGAAGGTTTAAATTACAGATGAGCCTTGAGTAATGTCAGTACTGTGCAGGTTTACACTGTCTACTCTGTCATGCCATTAATATCACGATATATATATATGTTTGGTAATCTTCAGTAGTCTCTTAATTAATATTTTAATATAAAATATTAATAGTATTTTATTAAAAAATGTCGTGTAAAAGAATAAAAAAACAAGGATTGACTCAGGACTCTGTATGGACTCATCATTAATTCAATAATACCAATAGCAATATTATTAATATCAAAATCCCCCAAAATAAAAAACAAACTTTAAAACAAAAAAACCGATGTAATAAAGAATATTCATAATACATTTTTAAATTTTACATTATATTTTAGAAATAGTATGTCTGTGACTTCGTAGTATCTGCAGTAGTTTTTATAATACTATAATAATAAATACGGATAGTGGTCTCATAAGACTATTATTACTATATTATAGAAATAATATTACTATAAATATATGAATAGGATAGTATATAGTAAATATGAATAGTGAAAAGGAATAATAGGGGTGGGGGAACAGTAATGGGGAAAAAATAGCTATTGATATCTGAAACTACGATGTTTATGCAACTTCTGAGAATCCCTATCAGTTTACAAACTGAGCTTTAGTGTTTTACTGTACGAATCTTTCCTACCAACAAGACACTTTGGAAAAATAAAAAGTGTTGTTTGTAATTTGTAAGGCAGCTGTTTTTCCACCTGTCACATTCGCTACTGTGAGGGAGCACGGAGCGAGGAACGAGGAAACGTGGAGTAAATCAACAAGGAGACTTTAATAACATCAAGGAAACCAGGAAAACACACGTAGCAGGAGAGGTTGACATATACAATTACGGACAGAGAACTCAAAACAGGAAACACTTTAAATACACATGACTAGAGGATGGGATGATGAGACACACCTGGAACTAATGAAACAATAATTTCCCTCAAACATGAGGGAAAACTGGGTCATGGAACACGTGGGGAGCAAAACACAAAACACGTAACAGAGTCTTACATTACTCCCCCCTCCCGGAAGGCGTCCACGCGCCTCATAACTTCCAACGGGGAGGGGGCCCGGACACGGCAGGCCGTAGGGGAGGCCATGGTGGAGAGAAGACAGTTCCAGGAGGCCATAGCGGATAAGGGAGCTCCGGGAGCCATGGCGGAGCAGGCAGGTCAGGAGGCCATGGCGGAGCAGACAGTTCAGGGGCCATGGCGGAAACAGGGAGCTCGGGGCGCCATGGCGGAGCAAGCAGTTCAGTGCGCCATGGCGGAGCAGGCAGACTAGGGAGCCATGGTGGAGCAGGCAGAGTAGGGAGCCATGTTGGAGCAGGGAACTCAGGGGGCCATGGCGGAGCAGACAGTTCAGGAGGCCATGGCGGAACAGTGAGCTCGGGGAGCCTGGCCTCGGCACTCGGCCCGGCCTTCACGGATGGACCCCTACTACCCCCCCCCCCCCCAAAAAACCTTGTGGATATAGTCTGTAGCGGTCCCTCGTAGGCATAACTTGGAACTGTGGCCCTCCCAGGGCTTGCCGTGGGGACTGAAGCCCTCCTTGGGCTAAACTCGGGGACTGGAGCCCTCTCTGGGCTAGACTCGGGGACTGGGATTCTCTCTGGGCTAAATTCGGGGACTGGGGCCCTCTCTGGGCTAAAATTGGGGACTAGAGCCCTCTCTGGGAAAAACGTGGGAACGGGAGCCCTCTCTGGGCTAGACTCGGGGGACTGGAGCCCTCTCTGGGCTAGACTCGGGGACTGGAGCCCTCTCTGGGCTAAACTTGGGGACAGGGACCCTCTCTGGGCTAAACTCGGGGACAGGAGCCCTCGGGTGGGCTAAACTCAGGAACAGGAGCCCTCTGTGGGCTAAACTCAGGAACAGGAGCCCTCCGTGGGCTCTATCTTGACACTGGTCTGGGGCTAGAGCCAACTCTCGACTCTGGTCAGGGGATAGAGCTGATACCGGAGCGAACTCAAGGGCTGGAGCCGACACTGGAGCGAGCTCTGGGGCTGGAGCCGACACTGGAGCGAGCTCTGGGGCTGGAGCCGACACTGGAGCGAGCTCTGGGGCGGAAGCGCACTGGAAACGAAGCTCTGGTGGGTGCTCTCGGGCGAGGAAGAGGGCCGTGAGCCATCCCTTTCTCCTCATCCACCTCTTTTGGTTACGGGTGAATAGGGCGGCCAGCAGGCTTGAGTAGCGTTTCCAGGAAAACTTCACAGCAGATCCGAAAATAAACCGGGACAGGTTGAACCACGAAACGCCTCCTGACACCATAATCAGTGTTCTTGATTTCATTTATCTGGATAATAATTAGAGTATGTGTTTACAGTCACCTAAATTTCTCCTGGTTCCATTGTCTTGTCACAATCTGTAGCTGTATAATTATGACAGATTATAATTATGGTGATTAGAGAGTGCCCTAATAATTATGATGATGATTGTCATTCTGCGAGAAGATGAGCAACACCCAGCATTTTATTAAATACACACGTCTCTTCATTTGATGGTGAACGATCTGATCTGTCATTAATCTACTAGTTAAAACTAAAGTCAAGCTTCACCAAAACAGGACCATAATGTGTGAATCTGCACATATTTTAACCATTTATACTTAGAGGTTTTGCAGAGCAAATGTAGCAATTATCTGATGTTCTAAAGTCCTACTGCAGTGGGTCAAAAAAGCAGTATTTAATACAAATTCAATCATATTTTCATTTAATTGCAGTTAACATTCATTCATTTCACACTTAGGTATATTATTTTAAAGTATATTATTTCCATAATAAGTACCATTTATAAAAAAAGTATGTGAAACTTGTACTTGAAGTGTACTTCTTTTTCACAAAGGGTCCTATATATTAATAAAAGCAGCAAAATCCCTAAGAAACCAAACACACATCACCAGTGTTGGGAAGGTTACTTTGGAAATGTAATAGGTTACAGATTACAAGTTACCCTATCTAAAATATAAGTAGTGTAACTTTTTCAATTACTTTATTAAAGTAATGTAACTGATTACATTTGATTACTTTTTGATTACTTTTCTAAATTTGTAATGTTTTCAACTGTTAATCATTTCAAACCAGGCAGGGTTAACCTTACAGTAGTACTCAAGACTGATTACTATCACCTTCGCAGTCCTTTATCCCTTGAATTAAGATTATAATAATTTAATTTTAAAGCACAGCCACCACAAAATCAGACATTAATTTGAGATACTTCTGAGGTTAAATATGATTTAAAACCATAACAAAGAAATATTTTAATAGCTATGATGCTGTTTTTGAAATCAAATCTTTGCATATAGCTATGACAGGAAACACTGGCATCTAACATTTAATCTGAAAAATAAAGCATATACATAAACCCAGATAGGAAATAAAACAGTTATGGAATAAGCATGTGTTCTATTCTGTGTCCTAAACTCCTAAAACATTGATGTCACATATATTAGAGCAGTCACTGCAATTTATGAAAAAAAAAATTAAATCTGTATATATTAAATCAGATGTTAACCCCCTTTGTAATCATTAACATTTCCATAAGTATTTTTGTTACATTTATTACGTAATTCGTTTAGTTACTTTCCCAAACTTAAAAAATAATAATAATAATATAATTTTTCTTTAAACAAAGAGGCAGATAAAAGGAAGTAATATAGATAAGAATGTATCTCAATTATACAAATTCAAAATACAAATAAAAATAAATTGCAATAATATTGCAATATATAATACATATTATGTACTAATTATAAGGTATTATAAAAAAGTTTTAATTCTTTTAAACCGTTTCGTAATCACCCAGTGTCCCATCATGAATATTATAGGCGATCTAAAAATACAGTAAAAAATATTCACCAAAATAAATCAAGTCGCTCATATCTTTAAATATTCATCATTAGGTCTTGCGAGCAACTGTAGCGATTCTTGGACATCACGCAAATTGATCCTGAACAGCACCAGCGCTGTGTTTTCTCGTGCTGCAGAGTCACAAACATGCTCAACATCTGTTTATTAAGAGTGGAGCCTCAGCAGACAAGCTCCACAGAGCAGCGAGAGCAAAAGGCCAAGAGCTGTGGCAGCTACATAACTTGTCCATTGATTCCACATGATCCCGTTGTATCCCCTGTGGATTTTAACGCTGGATTGGAGGGAGCTGCCATAAATCGAATTGTAATCTGAGCACACACCACGCTCGTCCCAGAGTCACATTCTAAAACACAGGAGGGATTGTTGCTATTAGTGAAGTATTCAACTAATATGAGTACAAAAAGACAAACTAGGGTCATAATAAAAGGAAGACTTATATGAAATTTTGACATTTTCCTCAGGAGTGTTATAACTTCCAGTCCAAAAAAATGAATGAACGAATGAATGATGGCCATGCTGATAACTATAAATGTACCATCTTTTGCAATTTTCTGAGGGTGGACTTAAAAAATAAAGTTAAAATATTCTAAAAATGAGTGAGTGAGTGAATGAATGAATGACACGCTCTTTAACCTTTAAAGGCACAATTTTTGCACATTTTCTGAGTGTGTGACTTTAAAAAAGTACAATATACAAAAAATTAATTCATGAATGGTGAGTGCGGAGTGAGTGAGTGATGTGAGGACTGATGTGAGTGAGTGAGTGAGTGAATGAATGAATGACACGCTGTTTAACCTTTAAAGGTACAATTTTTGCAAATTTTCTGAGTGTGTGACTTAAAAAATTACAATATTCTAAAAATGAATGAATGAATGAGTGAGTGAGGGAGTTTCCAGTGAGGTGACGCTGATCGTCACGGGTGAGTTGAGGGGAGGGAGGGGGGTGGGGGGCTGACGGGGCTTGTTCCTGTGTGGGGGGAAAACAACAAAAAAATACACAGAACAAGAAAGCGATACATACCACACAAAAAAACACACAGTAAATTGTTGCACCTACACGCCTGGTGTAACCTTTGAAGGTACAATTTTTTGCAAATTTGCTGAAAGTGTAGGACTTTATAAATAAATAATTTATTTAATAGTATTGTTTTAATAAAATTCTCAAATAAACAATACATTTACAACCTAAGAAACTATTAAAGAGAACTGGTTTGGCCCTTGTCAGGATTTACTCAAGACTCCTGGCCTTTAACATGGCTGTTAATTAGGTTACAATAAGTACGCTGCCAACAGGGGGGGATTTTTAAAATGGACATCAAATGAACAGCTAACGACGAAGTCTAATTCAGTGGACATGAGCTCAGCTATATACCATTCCTTCCTCCCCTAATCCTCGTATGTGTTTCCCCCCCTGTCGGATGACCCGTATGAGCACCGTCCCCTCCACAGCATTTACTAAGACCTGCTGCATCGTGAGGACTTATCGTCAACTTCAAAGACCGGACTCTTCTATAAGAACAGGGCCCATATTACATTGAACACCAGAACAATCCAGCAGATTTACCACAGAAACGGAAAACAAGAAGACATTCACACTTTCTAACTCCTACAGATTTTTATACTATAAGCTATATATATATATATATACGTGTCCATGCCTAAAGGCACGGCCAATATTCTGATCTTTTTTTTTTTCAAGCATATTTTACCAATTCCAAATCACATCAATCATAATAACTACTATTCATTTTGTATATTATCATTTATAAGTGATATATAATTGTTAACAAGGGCTGGAAGCAAACTATTAAACAGGTTTAATAGTCTTTTTTACCAAAAAAAAAGAGATGGAAAAAGGATCCAATACTATAGAAATTGCCAAATTAAGGCGTGACCATCAGACAAGAAATGCTCAGTGGGGCATGAGATCTGAAAAATGGTTATTAAAAAAGCTTGCTGTATGCATATTCCTTGGATCATGCCGAATCCATAAATACCAATTTTGGCGGGATCAAGTGAACTGCCTGTCCGCCATTTTAAAATCTGTCATAAATTGCAATATCTTTTAAACTATTTGACATACTGGCATGAAATTAGACTGGGATCATCAGCATTATGTCCTGAAGATACCTGAGAAGTCAGAAGACAGCGCACCGTAGTGTTCCAGAGATTTAAGGATTTTTGCAAAACATTTTGAAAACATCCTCCAAATTTTGCTTTGTGTCATTCCTTGCATAATGCAGATTCAGATGATATCTCATTTGACATTTCCAACATTTTTCACGTGACATTTTGAATGATATGCAAATCAGTTCTCCAGCAAATTGCATCCAGCTTTGTCCAAAACATGATCAGATGAATTTCGGACCGAGTCGCACAGAAATGACAGAGCAGATTCTGGATATTCACTACCGTTGCTGTCTCATGTTAGCTAGCTTAGCATGCTAACCAGTTGCCATTATTTATAATTATTTATCATTTTAACCTTATAGTCTCCAGTGCCACCATTTTCTAGAACTGCAAAGTACCTGGAGCCTCCAGAAGTACACGGTGTCGGGTTAACAGAAATTTAAAAGGCTACAGGCTACATTTACACGAGTGCGCTCTCGTTTAAAAACGGTGTTTTAAAATAAAAACCCTTTATTTTATTTATATTTATTTGCTTGCTTTTTTTTTTTTTAAATACATTAAAACCCATGCCCCCACCCCACCCCTGACCCCGTTTCAGCAAGGATGCATTAAATTGATCAAAAGAGACAGTAAAGACATTTATAATGTTCTCTAAATCTAGATAATGTTGTCTAAACGTTATAACAATCTAAAACTTTTGAACGGTGGTGTATTTTTTTTTCTGTACAACACTCTTCTGCCACACTCAAAAGTATCTACTTTTCTTTCATCAAAGGAGTCCATACCATTAGGGCATAGTATAAGTAGGTGAATTGGGACTCAGCAAGAAAGAGAAGATGGAGCCATTCTCTCCAGCACAATGGAGCCTAAACAGGAGGAAAATCATTCAGATCCAGCTCGGTCTGAGCCCTTAATGGAAGTCCTGCCAGATGCAGCACGAGGCCTGGAGTGTCATTGAATCTGAGGGGGTGATGGGTAACTGTGACTCTCTGCGGTGTTTTAACTGGATCACAGAGCGCCATCGGGCTCTGGTCCGGGTTTCTCAAGCTCACAGCTGACCAGGATATGTGAGTGACAAGCAGGTGTCTTAATTCACCACCATGTGCCATTGAGGCCACAAACAGTACACACTGCAGCTAAATTTGGTTTTCAGTTTACCTTTTAGAGCTCAATTATGTTCTGTTTACACACAGTTCCGTTTTTTTACGGGAGTGACAACTACGTTCTACAGACAGATTGACTCCAGAGAAATTAGTCACAACCGCATTTACAGAAATTCTACGCACCATGTACTGAACTGATCTGAACAACTAGTTGTTAATGGTGAATTTAGATGCGTATCAGTTGTGTCTTTTTTGTGTGGTTCAAGAAATCACAGGGTACATTTGAAAAATCAATAAAATCCAAAAATTCAAAAACTCAAACCCAAACATGTTATTACGGAAATATGTCACATGCCAAAATATAGTGACCTACCTACTTCATTAACGTAAAATGGATCTCTTTATGAGCTGAGCCCAAACAAAACGCCCAAAGATGCCTAATAAGCATAGCTTATAATAAGTGGACATGGCAACCCGTCAAGAGCGTCCTCCGTGAAGCAGTGTTGCCAAGTCCACTGTTTTCACCACACAATTGGGATACTTTTATACTATTGCTGTGGGTTGTTTTTAGTCCGCGGGTTGAAGCGAATCCCCCTTCCCCCCGGAACGAGATTTGGAGCAATTTTGATAGCCATTTTCCCCAGAATGCGATTGGGCTAATATTGGCAGTGATTAGGCTAGTTTTGAATACCAATTGGGCTGGCTTTGTTACACAGACCTGGCAACAGAAGTAGCCTTCCAAACATAAACGAACATTATTGCTCTTGTCAAAATGAGGTTTAGTTAAAATTTCCAAAAATAAGGTTTTAGTCACTGTAATATTACTTTGTTTAACAACAGCAGATACCAAATGTGTGAGACACCAGAATGTTGACTATGTTGACTATAGTGTCAATAATCGCAATTTCGAGAGCAAGTTTTTATCTGTACACACACAAAATGATAATTTAGGGGATTCTCTCCTGCATTTAAGTGTGTTTGTCCCTTCTGTAACTACAGTGCGTACGTGGCCTGAGAGAAAAATGGTTCATCCTTTGATGGCAAGTCTCACGGCTCGGGATGAACTTGGGAAGAAAATTGCAGAAAAATAGCACAACATGCAGCGTAGACGATTTAAACACAGGTCAAGAGTGATAAGTACAATCAGCGTTATGCCAGAAAAGATAATGACAAAAAATGTCAGAAGACCCGCTGAAATGAGGTAGAAGGGAGCGACACGGAGGGCAGGTCCACTGAGGGAGATTAATAGAGCGGTGAGACCCACACACACTTCATACGGCACAAGAAAGCAAATGGGACTCGAAGCGCATTTACATGCTGCTAAAGTGTAGGAGGAACCGCATTACAGCCGCTCGCTCTGATACAGGCAGAATAGCAATATGCTATGCTAATCTGTGTGTTGTTGTGATGGATTGTTCCGGTTATGGTCACGATCCTGATATGACCAGAGGATGAACAGTGAACACAAAGATTTGAAGGTGCATGAATTTGTTTGTGCTACAGCAGAAATTGTCCTGTAGTTCTATAGTAAAATTTGCTCATAAAATTTGCATTCATAAACACAAACGCACTTAAAATGTCTCTCAAACTGACCAAAAGTATGCTTGTGAAAAAGAGATGTGCATAACTGTTTTGAATGAACATTTGGAGTCTACTTCAAATCTTAAAAGTACATTTTTAAAAAGCTGTACTTGCAGATAATATAATAGTAATGAAATAAAGGCCACTGAAGTGACTTAAAGAGAAACACTTTCATGACTGTTTCTTAACACACTTCAGTACATTTTAAAATAGTGTTCTTAGTAATAATGTCAACTTAAACGTTTTAATTTAAAGTATATTTTAAATCCTTATAATCGAATAATCAAATTTGTCGTACTTCAAAGGGGTGGTTTATTGCGATTTCACTTTTTTTAACATTAGTTAGTGCGTAATGTTGCTGTTTGAGCATAAACAATATCTCCAAAGTTAAGACGCTCAAAGTTCAATGCAAAGGAAAGGATATTGTCTTTTAAAATTATGGCAGTTTAATGCCTAAAAAAACGGCTCGTAGGGACTACAACGAGTTACTTCCCAGGTTTGTGACGTCACAAACCCAGATGAACCCCGCCCCCGGGAACATGCAACAAAGAGGGCAGAGCTATGTTGCGCTGCTTTTGAGAAGAGGAAGAGTGGTTGCCATAGCCATGCAGTCAAAACTAGGGATGCACAGAAAAATCTATTCATATATGAATCACGATTCTGTCTTCTAATGACGATTCTAATGGATTCATAAGTTTCAAAATCAATGTTCAAAAGCAGTGGTTCTCAATACTGTTCCTCGCATCCCCCTGCTCTGCAACTCTCTCTCACCTGTTAATCAGCTCGTCAGCTCCAATAAATTGTGTTCCAGTTACACACTTTATGTGTACAGACAGACAAATATTTTTCACATAGCTATGAGAAGCGTTAAACATGGACACGCATGCGGTTGCCGTGCTGTATTAAAGCTTTAATCAGGATAAAACCGTATATTAGAAGCTAACAGAAACAGTAGCATTTACAAATAACAGCGTATCTAAAAGTATGAGACAACAACAAACAACAAACATACCATTAAGCCGTGCTTGCACAGGTTCTGCACTGATCCTCTTCAATAATATCCTCTGCATCTCAATCGGGCTAAAATGATAAGCGATATTAACGATGTCATTGTTTACAATACAACCGGAGCACGAGCCACTGATCTGAGGGGCGGGACGTTTAGACACGCACTAGAAGCGGTTTAGCCAATCACAACACAGTGGGCCAGGTGTCTCTGAGGGAGGGGCTTCATAAAAACAGGAAATCATCAGAATGTTCAAAGGAGAAGGGACAGAGCGGTGCGGAATAAAGGTAAATTATGTGAAAAAAAAACGAAGCATTAACACATGTTAGCCTGCACCACATAAACACAATCAAGCCTAGAAAAAACAGTCAACCACCCCTTTAAATAAATACATTAAAAATGCAAGTGATCTATTTAATGTAGTAAATTGGCAAACATCATCATTACTACAAATTTAAAAAGGAAAGATAAGTATCAGAAAATAAAATATTTTAGTTTATCATAAATGCTTGTCAGTACATTCAATACTTTACTGTACTTGCAGTACTTAAATCACATTTCAAAGATCAAGATTAATTAGACTAATTATGAAATTACATATAAAGATGTACTTAAGTCATCCTTAAGTGGGGCAAAAAAAACACTTGAATGTTAAACTTCAATTGCATTTGATATACATTTAAACTGCAAAACATTTTTATTTATTTGCAATTAACTTGTAATGAAGTGTCCGAAGACATTACATTCAGTTTACACTTAAGTATATTATTTATTTTTTTAAAGTATGCAAAAGCATGCTTCTTTTTCACAGTGGTACTGATGACTCATCCTGCACTAAATATATTCGTCCAATCAGATGCTTTCTAGAATAAATAGTACTTGCAACCAACTAAAGTCAAATAATGGTTCTTGGCTGCGATGTAAACTAACATCTAATCTGCTGAAGCTGATAAGGCTTTAAATATTTCTCAACAAGTAAATATGTCGAGACATGAAAGAAAACTGTGCTTGTCCAGCATTTTCATGTGGTACGTACTAGCTAAAAGCTCAGCAGATTTACGCAGAATTGAAACGTGTATTTCTGCACATGCCTCACCCTATTGTGTTTGCTTATTATTATTTTCCATTATATACTCAAATTTTTAGATACCAGTATTAAAGATTAAGTAAAAATAGACTCAAATTGAGAGACGCACATTTGACACTGCATGTCAAATGTTGTGAAAAGCAGAATCATGTCCTGATTTCCAAGAATATGTTGTTTGTAGACTGACTCTGACCTCAGACTCAACTCAATACAACGCAAACTCCTTCCACTATTAAAAGCAGAATAATTGTCAATAACTGTCTCTGTCTAAAAACAGACAGTATGTGTTCCAGCATGGGGATGAGTGACATGAAAGGCAATCATTTTGAGAAACGTGTATCACTTCCTCTCTCCTCTCCGAACAGAGCGACCTCTGCTTCACCTCCCCATCACCCCCCCCCCCCCCCCCCCCCCCCCCCCCCCCCCCCCCCCCCCCCCCCCCCCCCCCCCCCCCCCCCCCCCCCCCCCCCACGCCTGAGCCAAGCGTACCATCACGCCTGTGTCAATAAGGCAATTTGTTTTTCTATTGCCTTCCTTATCAAGGTTAAACTGAATAAATCAACATTGTCATGAGGCAAAAGAGAGAGAGAGAGAGAGAGGAAAAACTTTGTCAGAAACTGGGGGTTATAAATAATATGCCAGCAGCAACCAAACACTGCCAATGTGAATTTTCAACACGCAAAAAGGCAATTAACAAGGAAGGAAACCTGAAACAAATGCCTTCTGAAGGTCCTTCCGCCAAATGTAAAATGAGGGGACACCCAGGATAATTTCAGCTGTCTCCGTGTTTAAATTACATGCTTTCTGCCCTTGACGGATAGATATTAATATTTCATAACGAAACGTTACCAGAAAATGGTGCTTTTCATTCATTTTCTCCTCAGGAGGTATGATTTGCAAATAAAAATGCCTATTTTGTACAGGTCTGTTACTGTATCTATTTATTCGTAAATATTGTATGCCTAAACTCTTTTATTCAAAAAAATAAAATACAGTAGCAGTAAAAGCAGTTATTGTGAAATAATTACAATTTAAGAGGACTGTTTTCTATTTGAATATATGTTAAAATATAATTTATTCCTGTGATCTGCAGCCTTCAATGTCACATGATCCTTCAGAAATCATTCTAATATGTTGATTTGCTGCTCAAGAAACATTTCTGATTATTATCAATGTTGCAAACAGTTGTGCTGCTTTATATTTTTGTGGAAACTGGGATACTTTTTTTATTATATGATGAATAGAAAAAAACCCCAGCAATTATTTGAAATAAAAATCTTTTGTAACAATATAAATCTTTACACTTTCCGTCACGGGATGACTTGAAAAACAAAATGATCCAACTGCAGCTTTTAATGATCCAATAATTCCAGACAATAATCCAAAACAGGGAAAAACAAGGCAAAAACACAAGATAATCCAAGGCATGAACACGTAACAGCAAAAGCAAGACTGAAGCCCCGAATGACACAAAACAACCAACATACATACACCAGCAGGATCAAACTAATAAGACACAACTGAAACCAATGAAACAATGAGGAAGCAGGGGATGATGGGAGCAGAATGAGGGGAACCATGGAAAATGCAATCCAGTTAAAACAAACACAAAGTCCAAAAGAGTGATCTCTGATGGCTCTTAAGGGCAGTCCAGCAGATGACTGTGACAGTACCTCTTCTCTAAAGAGCAGCTTCCAGACGCTCTAAAAGGGAAAAAAAAAATCCAAAAGATTAAATACAGGTGGGAAGTGGAACGGAGGCAGACCGGGGGCGGGGGGGCTGGGAAGGGGGAAGGGGGACAGAGGTAGACAAGGGTACGAGAGCAGAACCAGCAGGGTGGAAGGCCAAAGCGGGGCCGGCAGGATGAACCAGCAAGGACCCAACCATACAGGAACCCCAGCAGATGGTCAGAACGGAGCCGGAGGATTGAGTCAATGAGGCTCCAGCCAAACAGGAACCCAAGCAGGTAACCAGAGCGGAGCCGGAATCCTGCCAGGCAACACTGGTGGGACAGAAAACCCTCGCTTCACCAGCAGATGAACCCCCCCCCCCCTCTCAGCGACTGTAAAGGAAAACTGTAAACAAGAGCAAAGAGAGTTTAGTACCAGCCTCGACGGCTGCAACAGGACAGATAGATCGCTCTGCAATGGTCTCCTTGACCCGTAACCGGACAGACCAAGTGTTCCTCAGTGAACTAAGGACTCCCAGACTGGCATGAATTCATAAATGGCTCTGAGAGCTCTTGGACTGGAGCAGGTCCTGGAGTGGACTCCGTGAGCTCCAGGACTGGAGCAGACTCTCGAGTGGACTCTGAGGGCAGGCTCCTGGGCCAATGTTTAAGGAAGCTTAAGTGGGACCGGCAAGGCAAGGAGTTTGGTTGGAGCTGGCAAAGGAAGAAGCCTGGGTGGAGCAGGCAGGGCAAGGATCATGGGTAAGACAAAGAGAGTGGGCTGCTCAGAAACTTCTGGGACCACCAGAGTCGGGTCCTGTGCAGTTTTTAATGATCCAAACATAATCCAGACAATAATCCAAAACAGGGAAAAACAAGGCAAACCCACAAAATAATCTGAGGCTTGAACACGTAACAGCAAAAGCAAGACTGAAGCCCCGAATGACACAAAACAACCAACATATATAAACCAGCAGGATCAAACTAATAAGACACAGCTGAAAACAATGAAACAATGAGGATGCAGGGGATGATGGAAGCAGAATGAGGGGAACCATGGGAAATGCAGTCCAGTTAAAACTTAAACACAAAGTCCAAAAGAGTGACCTCTGATGGCTCTTAAGGGCACTCCAGCAGATGACTGTGACAACTTTCAATCAGTTTAATCCCTGCTGAATAAAAGTATAAAAAAAACTTGACCCTAAACTTTTTGAAATATAAGATTATTATTAGAGAGCTTATTTGAATACATAAAAATATTATTTAATTTACCATTTATGTTATTGAATATTGTATATTGTAATATAACTAAATATAATAT
Source organism: Sinocyclocheilus anophthalmus (assembly GCA_018155175.1). Lineage (NCBI taxonomy): Eukaryota > Metazoa > Chordata > Actinopteri > Cypriniformes > Cyprinidae > Sinocyclocheilus > Sinocyclocheilus anophthalmus. The sequence goes on along the minus strand of JADLZN010009326.1, from coordinate 578,602 downwards.
TAAAATAATATTCAAGATATAATTGTACAAATTATATAACTGTTTTTTAATATAAAATGCATGACTAAAATTCATATTATTTTTCCTATTTTTTATTTGATAAATTATTTTCTTAAATTATTATTTGTGTTTTTTTACAACGTAAAAAAATCAAGAGGCCTTGCTGTATTTGTGAATGCATGCAAATATTCATAATATAACAGACTCATGTACCTTATTGCTTTAATTATGGCACAGCATTTCTTTTTCAATGTATAATTAGTATAAGCCATGGATCAAGAGATCAGTCAAGGATAAACATGGATCAGTATGGATAGCGGAAACGCATCATGACTCCAAATAGGACAGATGATTCTAAGACTTTAATTCATCCAGATGTGCCAGATGTTCATGCATGGAAATAAGGGGTGGAGGCAATGCTGTCACCCGCTGACTGAATCGAGCTCACATAATCAACAAGCAAGGTCACGGTCCATCTCTGGTCACAAACCAATGACTGAGGTTAATTTTTGGCCAACTGTAAACTAGTCAGCCAGGTCAGTTTTGACACACGGGGTGAGTTTGTGTCCAGTCAGACGCGGGGTCACCAGCAGAGCATGTGCAAGCCATCCATGCTCGCAAGACATTAACATCCCCACCTACGGATGCAGCCTTGATGCACATTGAGTCCAATAAACCTCCCTGGACAGGTTAGTGGGCGTGAGTATTTAAAGCCTGTCTGGCCCAGGTGCTGTACAAACCGCGGCACCTTGCTTTGTTTTTATTGCACAGCTGTTTTGGGGGCTGACACTGCAGTATAATCACCTCCTGACTGAGCGCAGCTCCCATAATCATCATGGCCTCCAGAAAGCCAAAACATAAAGCCGGCAAGGGTCATAAACTCCCCGCAGCTTGACCGACAGCATGGCAGAAGCGTAGCGGTCAACACTCTCGAGTGAGCTGTCTGCTGACTACATAGGTTGCCGCCTTATGAAAAGACATCCTAACCATTGATTTTGAGCTTGTTAGCATGTGGCTAAGCTAACGGCTCACTATAAAAAAAAACATTAAAATACATAATATAGGGTAAAAAAGGGCAAAATGAAGTGCTCTTAAAAAATATTAAAAGTATACTTTAAAAAAACTGATGCATGTAATTGAAGAAATAAAAGGCCACTTAAGTGTACTTACAGAGAGACGCTCTAATGAGTGTAACACACTTAAGTACACTTTTTAAAAGTTAATTTTGTAATAGTTAATTTTATAAAGTACATTAAACCATCAACTCTAATATTTTTTTGTTGTGCTTTAATGAAGTACATTTATTTTGATGAGTTGTCTTACTGAAGCACAAGTACTTGATTTTAACTGAAGTGTGTTATTCAGTATTACATTTAAAGTTAATATAATTTAAATGCACTAAATTGCAACTTTGCAACTATTACAAATTAAATGTGACATCAAAGTTTCAATATAAATGACATTAAAATATATTTTAGTTTACCATAAATAATTATCAAAGCCAATAGAATTAATAGAATTAACATAAGTTGTTATCTACGTACGATACAGCAGTGTTGCCTCATAAATTAACAAAGGGGCTAAAAAGGGGGTGTTTACTTACACAACACCATAATAGAAAACTTTTTGTGTTTGACCATTCATTTACTCAACAACAGCATTTTGGGGGCCTGAAAAAGCTAACTTTTTAAAACGTGTTTTGAAAACGATGACGTAATATGGTAATGCATATTACGTGTTCAGTCTATACGGATATATACATACAGTATGTGCGCAGGTGCGTAGTGTTTGTTTACAAAGTGATATCGCCATCTACTGGCCTGGCATGCATAATACAGCGTTTTTAGTCATTTTCCAGGTTCGGTGTGAACGGGGGAATTGTTTTGATACAATGGCCGTCTGTACACAAATTCTTTTAAAAAACTGTAATGAAGAACTTTTTATTTCTTTAGTAAGTGTGTGTTTATGTACACACTTACACTTAAGTGTTTACACACTTTTTATGTGTTTTGGACATTTATGCACAACAGCGGCATTTTGGGGGCCTGAAAACGCAAACCTTTGAAAATGGGTTTCAAAGTGAATGTTTTTGAAAACAATACAACTACAAAAAGTGAATTTGTAAAAACGGTGATGTCATGCGCATCATTTGTTTGGTATATAGAAATATAGTAGTGTTTAGTGGTGTTTCTTTACAAAGTGAAGTCGCCAGCTACTGGCCTGGCATGCATATTACAGCAGTTTTATTTATTTATTTGTGTTTTGTTTTGCAAATCATATTGACAATGGTGTCGTCTATGCACAAGCCTTTTCAAAAATGCTAACTTTTCTATTTTTACATTGTTATCATGTAAACATACCTTTAGGAGGCACATAACTACCTATCAGGAAGCCTTCATGATGGGAGAATCCCCTGCGATGCCTAAAATACCTCCGTAGGCAGTTCACTAGTTTGTAGAAGAGAGCAAAAGTCTGGTCCTGAAAAGTTTCTTTGAAAAGATACTTCCATAAACACTGTGACAGGAGGTGACTGAACTCCTCGCATTAAAGCGGTCCTCCCCTCCCTAGTTTTCTGCTCAGAGGTCCCATCATGTCCCACCCCACGTAGAGGAGAAACATTAGCCTCGCTCGGAGCGCTCCGGTGCAGCTGAGTGGAAATGCAGTGTGGTGCCACTGTAATCATTGTAATGCATCTCTGTTCTTTTAATTAAGGGATAATGTCCAATTTCATGACGTTTATGAGGTTATAACATTCATTAGCCCTCAACAGATGCTGCAGCTGAATAGCTAACTAGCCTGGAGCGGAGCGGTTCTGGGCCCTCCTCCTGGCCGTAGCCGCTAGTCGCGCTGGGGGGTGGGGGGGGGTGGGGGGGTGGGGGGGGCCTCTGGGGGGGGGGGGGGGGGTGGGGGGGTCCTTATGGTCAGGGGAATTCATGACTGCCGTTGTCTTATAGTCTCGCCGCTCACCTAAAGAAATGGGACAGATTTAAAGAGTAGAACCGCTGAACTTCAAGCAGCTCATAGCCCCGGCACATAAAACTGGCATTAAAATTTGTGATTGCAATTAAAGCGAAGATACTCGCAATGAGAATGTCAGAAGCAGTTCTAATCATTTTTATCGCGCTGCTTAATTATTGTTACCTGTGCCTGCACGAGGGCCAAAAGTTTTACAGGCATTACATTTCAACCTATTGCTCCCCGCTTTGTGACAGTCCATAACGGATTCATGATAACCAATGCTCTCGATGTTCGCTAAAATACCAGAAGACTGAGAAATTAAAGTATTTTAAAGGGGAAAAAAGCTGAAAATATCTGGTGAAAAAAATTACAAATGTTGCCTTGGCATGAAAGTCGGCATGAAATCAAAATTGACTATTTACTTTACTTGCGCACCTTGCTAGTCTTGATGTGAACAATTAATCCATGCAAGTTAATCCGCTGAAAAAAATAGTTTGTCTTGGTAATCTTTAATCAAAATCTGATCATTTGCTTCTGCTCTGGAATGGCAGTCCTTCTCTGATGATGTCAGTTTGACGGCTGGGGCAGAATATCCTTTTAAACACACCCCTCCAACCGTTAGTTTGATATGAGTGAGAGACAGAGAGGAGGAGCGCAAAAATAAAACAACAACCTCAATTCAATATTCCGTTTCAGATGGAAATACGTCACTACACTGAAATAAAGTCGGCAGCAACTTCCGGTTCACACGGACTTTAAGCTTCAAAGAAAAAGAGTTTAAATAGAATTACTAAAATTAATAAAATAAATACATAAAGCTAAATAGAAATATAAAATATAAGAAATATAAAAAACTAGTACAAACAATGAAAAGCGCATAACAAAATTACTAAAAATGAAAAATAAAAACAAAAATGAACTATATTATAATATAATAATCCATTTGTTTCTTTGATTAAATTAGATTTTGAATCAATGAGGTCTCAGGCATTTGGACCCAACTGTATATAAAACTCATATTCTAAAAAGCAAATTAATTTCATTTTAAGAAATTCATTTGAATCACTTTGTGCCTGTTAGATGAAAAACGTATTTGTTATAAGTTTTAGCGATTTCAACAAATGACACGCTATTTTTAACAGCCCATGCAGCACTGATGATCAGAAGCACAAATCGGAAGAAAACAATAAAAGAAAACCTGTTATAAAACCCACATCATTTAAGAACCTCATGTGACTCGTGTGAGATTATGAGTGCATTTGCCCTAAATGAGAGAGCACTGCAATATTCCGATATGTTGTTTAGGTGTGGATCCATGAAGGCCAGGTTCTGAAGGAGGTGGATGTTACAGCCTTCCCCAGAGTGAGCTGGGCAGCTGTCTGCTAATTAATCCCCTCCCAGGTGCTTGGCCCCTGGCATCTGTAAGAGCAGACCCACTACACGAGGGTGGCCTTCAGCCGGCACCGTGGGACACACATCAATAAGATTCATTATGCCTTATTTAACAACACACGCAGACACCGATGTGAGCAGCCCACAGACACACCCACTAAGATGCTTAAACTAACCTGCTGCTCTTTCAGAGCATAATAATGCCAGGTCGACTCTACTTTACCTGTTCAGTGCCAACGCTTGTGTCTCATTCACTACCCACCTGCTAACAACGGTATCTTCCCCCCTAACTCTTAGAACTCTTTACCAATTATAGCACATGTGAAATACTGTATTCAATGCGCACTTGTACTTTAAATCTTGAATGTATATATATTTTTAAAATTTGTAGATAATATAATATTAATGAAATAAAAGGCCACTTAAGTGAACATAAGAATGACACTTTCTTAATATACTTAAGTACCCTTTTAAAAAGTGCCCTTTGTGATGTCAAAAAGTTATTTTAAAGTATTATGTTGAATCATCTTTTGTCTTGCTTTAAAGAAGTACACTTATGTTGATGCACTGACTATCATTTCAACTGTAGTGTCTCTTAAGAAAAGATGCACATTTAAATGTATTGCACTTGAAGTGTACTTCAAAGCCTAAAAGAATATGTGTTCAAAATTATACTTGCAGGTAATATATTCTTAATAAAATAAAATAAAATACCACTTAAGTGTACTTAAAGTGAGACACTTTCATGACACCAGTATGTTTCTTGACACATTTTCATTAAGTAGACTTTATTTATTATTTTGTTGTGCTTTAAAGTACATTTATTGTGTTATTTACTAAGATGTAAAGTACTTGTTTATAATTTTAACTGTAGTGTTTTTTATATAATATTACATTCAAAGTTTATATTTTTTAAATGTACTAAATTGCAACTGCATCATTACAGATGTGTAATTACAAATATTAAATACATGACATACAAGTTTCAACAGAAATGACATTAAAGTACATTTTAGTTTACCATAAATTATTGTTAGTACATTCAGCAGTACTTTGTAACCATATTTCAAAGACAATAAAAGTAGGCTAAAAAATTACATTTAAAGATTTACTTAAGTCCTACTTTAAAAAATACTCTAAAAATTACATTCTTTAACTATAATCCTCATTTAATTGTAAAGAACATATAATTAAGTGTCTGAAAACATTACATTCAGTTTGCACTTAAGTATTTTTTTAAGTACATTATTTCCATAATAAGGGTGAATAGAAACATTGGCAGATTCAAGAAGTAATTGAAGATGTCAGGATTTGTTCATCACTTACAGACCTCTGTGCCCCTTAGCAGTTTTTGTCTACTTCATTCTGCAACACTCTACCTCTGTTCCTCTAGTTCAGTGTCTTAGTCATGGCGTGTGTGTGTGTGTGTGTGTGTGTGTGCTGAAAGTGAGTTTAAGTGTCCTTGGGTGAAGGGGGTTCCTGAGGAGTTAATGGCAAGGCGCTATGACTAATGGGGAAAAACCGTGACAAAATAAGACAAATGGTGTTGGCCAACTTCATTACCTTACTGACAGCTTGGCAGCATCATTGTTTAATGTGGTCTTTTTCATCTGCGTCTCATTTGGTTGCAAAAGAGACTATACAAGTTCTTGTTTTTCACTCAGAAATAATGAAAATGGACAGATTTCACCTCTGATGGTCAGGTGTCAAACCTTCACACGCTGACGGATGAATGTATGAAGAGTGTCAGGTTCATCACTACTACAGACTCATTCACAATGTCTGTAGTGATTATCAGAGATGTTAGTGTCTGCTGACTCTACTGGACAGATTACTTGTATCATATTACTTGATTACTTGGATATGATCTTGTTTAGCAAAACATAACTGAAACCACCTGAAAAAGAATATAATGGACCCTTTTCCCAAGACTGATGACGCGTTTCAATGGTCATCAGCATCGTAAATCCTTTAGATTTTTTAAAAATGTATGTACATTTATAACACTCTACTTTGTATTGTATCACCTTTGCATCAAATTACAAAAAAAAAAAAAAGTTAGTGTTTTTAATGCAGAGTCTATGGGAGGGACGGTAAATTTGACATCGTTCTCTCTTCTGACTGCCGTTATTAGGTTTCTTTTTTATGGGGGGGGTCTTTACCATTTTTATTTTATGTGGCCTTTTTTGAAAGTCATGAAAACACTATTGTGGAGTTTTTATTTTGCTATTTGAGCAAATGGGAATGCAAAAAATATTTTTGTGGTACTCTCCCATTCACCGCTCTCAAAGTTAACCCAACTATGACGACTTTTGCTGAGAAACCTGGAAATGTGAAAAAGGTCCATAGTAAATGATAAAGAATAATAAAGATTGTTCATATAAGGAAGCACTAATTGTTAATCTAATATATGTTTCTGCAACAGACAGATAGAAAGATGGGTAAAACGATAGAATATAGAAAGAGAACAACAGAAAAAAGTAATAAAATGAAATGATAGATAGATAGATAGATAGATAGATAGATAGATAGATAGATAGATAGATAGATAGATAGATAGATAGATAGATACAGAGGTTTTTCCGTTCACTCGGGCTCATCGCCGGCGGTGAGATAATCTGAATAAAGTCTAAATAAAGCATAAAGTCAGCTCAATATCAGAGATATACATTTTTCATGACTGCAGGTCATCAGGTCTACTGTAATCTCAGGACCAGAGACTGCCGTCAGGATCAGCTGTCTCTTGTCTTTGACCATCATATGCATTATTAATCTGCTGGACACTTTTTTGTAAAGAGAGACCTTGGTTTGTTTTTATTTTTCATGAAATTACACAAATTTAGCCTGGAATATTGAATCCAGTGTGAATAATGCATGAGTCTTCGGGAGTCTGGCTTTCACTTATCATATGACACACACTTGAGGTGCATTGTTGTGTTCATTGACAAATGATGCCAGTGGATGAACCATGTGAGAATATTCTTCGATTCTAAATGATGTCTCAGACAGTTACTCCAGAATTGAGGCATGCATTATATCTCACTGATTCTGTACATATTGGATATTTCACTGTAAGCAGCCTGAAAAAGTAAATGAAGTAGGCCAAAGTAAATGAAGTGCCACACAATGACAATAGATATCCAAACAAGAATACTTAATCAACCAAGAAAACATACGAATGAATGGTTTTAGCTTGAAACAAAAATGTTTCAAGCAAAGATGTAGATGAGTTTGTTTCTTCATCAGATTTAGAGAAATATGTCATTTCATCTCTTGCTCACCAGAGTCCTCTGCAGTGAATGGGTGCCGTCAGAATGAGAGTCCAAACAGCTAATAAATGAGTCCATATTTCATAATATGAGTCCATAATCCATAATAACGCTTCCTCCAATGAAAAAGTATATCTCCTGTTGTCCTCTCACATCAAAATACACACACATTTGTTTAGAGCTGTTTTGGACTGTTCTTGCTTGTAAACAGTGCTTGATCTGCACATTTCTCCAAATCTTTTCCCAAGAAGAACCAAACTCATCTACATTTTGGATGACCTGAGAGTGAGTAAATATTCAGCAAATTTTCATATTTGGGTGAACATTCTTTAAACCTATAAGGTCAATTTAAAGTGGCTATCAGAAAATATCTGAGCCACGCACAAACTCACCAGCCGTCACACAACATCTAGAAACATCCACACCCCCCCTCCAAACGCAGAAGGTACCCCCGCCCCCGCCACACGACACGACACCCCAGAATGTAAGAAGAGGGATCCCACGCGTAATCCAAGTCAGGTAAAAATAAATCTACCTAAGTAGAGTAAGGGCTCTGATGTGAGGGTTTACAATATCTAGTAGCAGCTCACAATTATCACAAAGAGTAAGTGTCGCACACATCCAGGCTCCCACCAGCAAACGGGATGAGGAAAGCAGCCAAAGGGAGTGAGAGAAGGGACGAGAGGACAGCTGACGCGGGCGAGGGAAGGAAAGTAGACAGATAAAAGCAGCGCCGGAGTCAGAGTAGGAGAAGAGGAGCAAAGGGTAGCGAAGAGCCTCACAGCCAAGGAGAGTGAGGGGAGGACGAGAAAAGCCCTCTCATCTGAATCTATCTGTGTGCTATATTCATCTGCATTTCCTGTTTTATTGTTATGGAGAATGGAACTTGGGCCATTACACAGCTACAACTCATGCAAATGCTATCCAAACTAGCAATGCAACTTTTTGGCGCCAGAACAGAAATCAGCCCCCCACCCCCCGCTTGGAAATATGTATGTGTTGGTTTCATTTTCTCCCCTGAGAGCCGAAAGGTCTCCAGCAGAGTCTAAGCAGGAGAGTTTCACTTATACCTTTGCGCAAGACAATAAAAGTCTTATGATGTTCAACAAGAGAAAAGTAATTGAATAAAAGCCAGTAAATCAAAGCTTTCATTTGGCACACCTGATGCATTCATTTCAAGGTCTACAATGCCCACAGAAGAATAAGAGAAAGGTAGTGAAGAAACAACTCAGCCCTTAGTTTTCTGATGTATAATCAAGGAGCATTTCTTCTGGTTTCGCTCTGTCAATTACACCAATTTCAACTCGATTACATGTACTCTAACAGTGATGTTTTGTGAATTCAACCGATGTCAAACAGAACCTACTCAAGACATGAATCCTTTGAAAACTCTTCCCATCACCCCCTTGATTTGTGTGCACAGGTTAACATGCAGCCGTGCATTTTGCAGCATAAGAAATAATATGATCATGAGTAAAGGCTGATTAAAGAGAGTTTGAAAGGGAGCAGATAGTATCATCAGGTGGCAGATGAATGAGATATAGATATTTTCTCATGGCATTGAGAGTTTAATGCTTACCATCTAACATGCTAATATGTGCTATTACTAGCTAATAGCTAGTTATCTACATAGTACAATCTGATAATTCAGTCATGGAACACAAAAATCTATGAAATTAAAGGTGCAGTAAGTGATTTCTGAGGAGTGCTGTTGATATTTGAAATTACTAAAACAAACATGCCCATCTCGACATCTTGATAGCTCTGCCCACACGCAACTTCCCCATCATGAGTGGACACGCCCCCTTACTTGTGATTGGTGTGTTTTGGTGCTCGATCCAATTCATTAATAATCCTGTCAGGAAACCATATAAAACATTTTAAGGCTACTTAATTAGGTCACTTAATAATGACTTTATTCCATGATGTTCAAATGCTGTGAAAAAATTACAGTCGTTTAACTTGATTAATGTGGGACCGATGTACATGATTAAATCATGTAAATTCAAAACACTGTTTTTCAGTGAACAATAGTGAAGGACTATTTTAAGTTGTACAGTGTGCACCCAGCTTATGTTACAATTGTATGAAGTAATTCATGATACTTTTAACCAACAATCTAGAGATAAAATGAATAGTAGTGCATTCAAAAAGCATCTAAACGTCAGACAGTGAAGAACCCAAAAATCCTTATTTTTTTGTTCCTAAAATTTTTGTATCCTAAATTTTTGTTGTTGTTGTTGTTCCCAGAAATTGGGAACTCTCCTGAGCATGTACTGAATACATGGCAACACTCTACAGTACACTCTTAAAAATAAAGGTTCTTTATTGGCACCAATGCTTCCATGAAGATCCTTTAACATCCATGGAACCTTTCCGTTCCACAAAGTGTTCTTTTGAGTGGAAAATGGTTCCTTGGATTTTTAGAATGTTCTACACACTAAAGGAAAAAAATGGTTCTTTTAAGGACTGATCACTGAAATGTTCTTTGGGGAACCAAAAATGATTCTTCTACGGATTTACTGTGAAAAAAAAGAAATAAACATTTTAAGAGAATGGAAACTTTCCACTGCAAAAAAGGTTCTTTATAGTGGGAAAAGGCTCTTTAGATTATTAAGGTGTCCCTATTATGCCATTTCGAATATTGTCTTTTATGCAGTGTCTAATGTAGCTGTATGTGAATGCAAACAATCTGCAAAGTTGTAAAGCCGAAAGTGTAAGATAAATAAAGTTATTGTCTCCCAAACGAAAGAGTCGACTCTGAACAGTGGAAACGAGTCATTGGTCATTCAAATCCCAATTCCGTGATGGCTACACGTTACGGGGTAACACATTTGCATAATGCACTCCTTTGTTCTACGTTGGCCGGCCACGAACAACTTGACCCGCTCTAAAACGCGTAATTTTACTGTTGACTGCTTCTCTAATCTCGGAGAGTTCAACGTGGGATTCGCAAAACACTTGCTCCTGATAGATGGCTCAGTACCCAGTTTATTCAGACCAGTTGGATCCACTGAATCTCAACATGTAAGTATGATAAATAATAGATTCAAAATTTGGAAAAGTATTGTTTCCGACAAGCGCTGTACGCGGTAGACCAATCATAACAGACTGTGCCATCTGACCAATCAGAGAAGAGTGGGCTCACAAAAAGTAGGTTCGAGAGAGGATGTAATCTTTATAACTGCTTCGAACGAATTGTTTGAGAATCGTTGGAAAATTAGGTAATATTAAATGCATATTTTGAGAAAACGAAAGCACTGTTTGACCTTGCATGCATGTAAACCTATTGTAGGAGACTCCCAAAACAGTATCAAGAACCTTAAAAATGGCATAATGGGGCACTTTAAAATGTTCTTCAGACTAAGAAAAAATGGTCCAAGAACTGATGACAGAAAGGTTCTTCAGGCAACTAAAAATGGTTCCCATTGAAACCTTTATTTTTAATAGTGTAGAGTGTTTGTGACTGAAGAAATTTACTGGTACATTTGACTGTTCCACGGTCTCCCCCTGCTTTGTTACTCCCCAAACCTGCATTCAGCATGTTTCATGTGCTCTCAGTTCTCAGCCAAACAGCTCTTCTTTCCTTCCCTCACCAGTTCTGTCTGAAAGGAATCAAAGAGCACTTTCCCCTCCGCAATTAATTATTCTTTAATGGAGCGCTCAATGGGAATAAAAGCAGTCGGCATCAATAATTAAGCAGAAAAACAATATAAAACAAACATGAAATACAACAACTCTGACATTTTTTTACAAGAAAGTGTCTGGATTAGGTTTAGCACCAATCCCTCTCTGTTTTTCCTTTGTTTCATGACATCCATCCTTCAATAAAATCGAAAGCAGCCTCCTTTATCCACAACTACAGTAATATTCTCTGGCCTGTCTTGTCTAAAGATGACAGTTATGTGCGAAGAAACACCAACCTCTCTCAGACCCTCGCCATGTAGCAGGACAAACTCCTTCTGTAACAAACTCTCAGCCGCATCCACAAACACACATTTGGGCAAGGGAATACAAATTAACCTGAGGTGCCATCAGCAATTAAGCCTAATTTCAATAACATTTAAGCAGTTCATATTCGTGTGCATTCTCATTAGCGTAATCAAGCGACAACAAATGTTATCCTGCATGGTAATAGCTGTCATCCCGCATGTGTGGAGAAATTGTGCATCAAGATTCGATTTGGTTTCTCTCATCAGCATCCAGTAGGACGGCTAATATCCCATACCGATCTGAGAGAGAGAGAGCCGAGTGGGACGCATTAGTTGCGAACTCAGCGATGGCCATCAAAAAAAAGCTCTATTGTTTGGATTTGGGCTCCTAACAATGTTATCTCTCCAATGATGAAACACCACTTTTTTTGAGAGACCCTACATTAATATTCCTAGTGGCAGCATAAAATAGGTAAAGATGGATTCCATGCAAGACAAAAATGAAAGTGCGGGATCAAGCAGGAATCTTTAAAGAGACGATGCCGATAGAATGCCACACTATAGGTTTAACACATTCACAGACTACCGAACAAAAGAAAAAATCCAATTTCAAACTGGTCATGAGAAACAACTGCAGAGCCATTTCTTTTAAACATGCATTTCTGGTGGTGCAGTACCGGCCCGGTTGTGTGTTGATTACACATAAATGAGGTATTTGTAACCACACTGCTAAATGAAAACCAATCACCAGGCAATAACTATTACTTTTCTGCAAGAATTGTAATCATTTGAAGACCAAGTTTGCAAGCAATGCTATGTTATGCCTTAAAATTAAATACCCATATTTTAAGTGATCAGAAAGAAAAAATGAAGAAAAAGTGAGCAACCAAGCATGTTTGATCTTCTGTTTGCCATCTGTTATGTTCTCTATGTGCATTGTGTTATCACTGAGACACTATTATAGTTTTTATTAATATTTTAAATCAGTTTTTGTCTGTATTTTTTTTTTCATTTAATTTTAGTTTAAGAATTGTTATGCATGTATGGATGGATGGATAGATAGATAAACATTTATTTTATTCCAAGTAACAACATTTTTTTTTAATTGTTTTGATTTTAGTTTCAGTTTTAGTTTTATTCAATCACCCTATAGTGCATTGAACATTGTTTATATGTGAATAATAGCTTAAATTAAATATATTCCTCATATAATGTGATATTTAGGCCTAAATTGAAGGTTTATGGATTTGAATTGCGCATAAAATGTCCATCCATCTGGATGTTTATTTGAACATAAACAAACTAATAAATTCAGTGTAATGCATATTTGTGTCATGGCATAGTTTATTATTAGCTAATTCCATCTGTTTGGTTTATTTAAATAATATTATAATATTTTTCAAAATACACTTATTCAATTAGCTTAGAATCAGCATAAATCAGTTCACTGTAAAACAATTAAATGTATTCAGATAAAAAAATTCAACATGGTTAAAATATGGCTAGCTGTGGAACAAGCAATTAATAAAGAAAATGTATGAGATTGAAATAAACTAGATTTGATTATAAATATATAAACTTTGTACAAAAACTGATTGACCATGTTTGTTTATGTTAACACTGTGCACTGGATTTATAATATTAGATTATATATATATATTATAGTCTTTACTTATTTTTGTAATAAAAAAATATATCGATATATATTTTTTTCCAGTGGAACATTTTTTACTTTTTGCTTTACAATGAGATTTTGAAGAGTTTTGAAGAGAATTACATTTTTGATCACTGAAAATCCTCCTAAAAAATATCTTTATTTGTATTTCAAAGATGAACGGAAGTCGTATGGGTTTGGGAAGACATGACGAAAGAAAATTATGACATTTTAATTTTTGAGCAAACTAGCTTTCTCAGTAATCTTGTTCAAAACAGATAACAGTTTCTCACAGATTACTCTCCATCAGGTCAAATGTCATGTATTGACTTCCAAAATCTCCCGGATTAAGTCTAGCCTACAGTATGTTATCAAAGATCTGCTGGGCATCTACTAAACCGGCTCTTTCGGTACGATCCACCAATCACCTCCTTCAGCCTGTTTGCCAAAGCGTTTAATTACATGTTATAGTCTACACACAATAATGCTGTACTGGCCTCTGGTCTGACCTTTCTCTGATAATCCTGCCCTCCAGTCAAACTATCACCCAGAAACAGCTTGCAAATCCTTGCCCAGAGACACCCAAAAACCTGCTGCTCGCCCATTGCTCATTCCTTCTGCTGTACGTATGTCTCTTTTGAAGACAAAGGGCACTGAACAGACTCTTCATCATTATGAAATTCCTCCGCAGTAACAGGTTCCCAGTACGAATAGCTGCTCGTAGCAACCGACAGCTTGTCAACATTACAGAGCTCAGCGAGTCTGCACTGACCGCACAAATGCTGATTGTATCTGCAGTGCAGATCTGTAGACGAGCAGGAGGATTTCTTGTATAATAATAATATCCAGCTGTGCTTAAAGTAGAGGGGACATTAAAATAAAGCTACATTGTGTTTCTATGAGTGGAATGGAAGAGCGTGGAACTCAAATCAGCTGATAACAGTGTTATGTAGGTAAACTCTCACAGCAGCAACATTAGGCTTTTTATGGGGGGGTGACAACAAAGTGATTGTTGTTACTTTTTTTAAATGGGTTTTTAACCACATCAATGTTAGCTAAAACTGAAACCATTAAAAACAAGAATTGAAATAAAATTAATCAAAATTAATAAAAGAAAAGGCTATAACTAAAAGAAGGAAAATAAACAAAATTAAATCTATAAATATGAAAAACCATTAAAAACATTAACTGAAAAAAAAACTCTAAAATAAAATAAAACACTAGAAATACTAAAACTAACTAATAACTTTTCTCGAAACATAACTTTTTTCTTGTACTTTAATGAATTTATTCTCAACATTTTATTTCGACTTTTTTTCTCGAAATTTAACGAGTTTTTTCTCGAAACATAAAGACTTTATTCTCGAAATTTAATGAGTTTAATCTCAACATTTCATCTCGACTTTTTTCTTGATATTTAACAAGTTTTTTCTCGAAATTTAACGACTTTAATCTCGAGATGGTTTTATTTTTTTTATTATTGCTTGGCCCTAACCCTCTTTGTCATCGTTCCTACAGCGGTTCATTTTCATTTAGTTTATTTTGATGTACTAAAATAACAAACTAAATAAACTAAAACCTAAAACTTTATAAAAAACTATAAAAACGTTTTAAAAAATAATAAATATTACTAAAACACACAATAAAAAATTACTAAAACTTGAAAACACATATAATAAATTATATAATTATATTTTATAAAAATACAAAAAAATAAATAATTGTAATATATATTACAGTAACAGTATGAAATTACTAATTCACTTCAAATTAGTATTGAATAGTAGTAATTCAATTCAGATCTAATTCAAAACTAACACAAACAATAATAAATATAACAATGATACTAAAATAGCATTGTTTTGAACAGCTGCACTCATCCACCATTGCAAACAGAACAACATAATTCCTGTTATTTGAACAGTCTTTGAATTATGTATATATGTATATATTGTTGTTTTATGCTTCTCTTAAGAAAAACAAGTAATATTATTACATACAGTGGCTTATTTTTTATAGATGTAAGTTTATTACAGAATTAATTGACTATTTATTGTTGAGTTGAAGCCTCTATTAAAATGCTTTCATTCTGAAGATTTGAGATGCTTTTATGTTTAATGTTGCGCTCTGCTCT
Organism: Sinocyclocheilus anophthalmus; assembly: GCA_018155175.1. Classification (NCBI taxonomy): domain Eukaryota; kingdom Metazoa; phylum Chordata; class Actinopteri; order Cypriniformes; family Cyprinidae; genus Sinocyclocheilus; species Sinocyclocheilus anophthalmus. Next base: position 563,263 of record JADLZN010009326.1, on the reverse strand, counting down.
CTCAGCGGGAAGCTTGTCCAGTCTTTAGCTCAATGTGGGTCGCTGGGTTTGGAAATTCCCTGTGCAGTCTGGCAAGTTCACTAGCAGTCTTTCATGAGACGGCCAATTTATCCAACAACGCAGAGCTCGTCTTCATATGAATAAAACATCTGTCTGCACTGTGAGGCCGAAGACAGACAGAAGAACCAGCAGAACAAGTAATACAAACAGATGTGTCAACATGAAACCCAGACATGGTTTGCCAATTTCTTTCTTTGTTTTCAAGTCTTTCCCAGCAGTGGCACTCGTTCCTCAGAACAGATTGTACTTGACACAGAGAAGAGACTTTACAGGCAGCAAAAAGCATGATTACAAAATGGACCGTTTTAACTGGCACAACAAATTGTTCTCCAGCATGATTTGAGAAAGATCCAGATTTATAGATCTTGCGCTTCAGTGGGAGTCTGTACAAAGAGTCACATGATCAAAGTCACTCATTTACTCATCTGATTGGTGACCTAGAAACAGAACAGAATACACTGTCATAGTGTTTGTTAGTTTTGCATTTTTAAAAATCCTAAAACGTTCTGTTTAGTTCAAGGATTAAATTAGATTTGGAATTCACGTGGTTTTAATGTGGTCTAAGAGTTTTGAGCCACTGTATATACAGCAAAAGTATACCTATTTTTGTACTATACAATAAATGCAGTGTTGTTTTAGTATTATTTATATATTATCATAGTATTTATTAACATTTCAAATTAGCTTAATTTTAAAGTTTCAGTAATTTTGTTGTGCTTTTGTCATTTTTATTTTTTAATGATTTCATTTATTACTCATATATAATATGCTTTAATATAGTATGTAATATAATTATAGAAATATATTAGCTTTAATTCAGTGCATTTTAGATACATACACTATCATAATATTTTTAATTAGCTTTATTTTAAAAATTTGAGTTTCATTCAAAATTTAGTTTAAATGTCAGAAATTTTGTTGGGCTTGTCATTTTACTTTTAAAATATTATTTAATTTTATGATCTTAATATATTCAATATACATTAATATATTATTTAAATAGAATCTATTATAATATTAGCTTTCTTTTAATCCAGTATTATGCCGTTTTTTTTTTTCAATTTTTTAGTACTTCAACATAAACTATTTACTTTATTTTATTAAGTTTTTCATCTATTATTTATATTTTACTAGTAACACTTTATTTCAAGGTGTCCTTGTAACAGGTTACATGCATTTACTGTTATAATAAAATAATATCGCATAATTACATGCAAGTAACCCTAAGCCAAACCTACAAATAAAAGTGTAAATTCCGTTTATTTCAGCTTTATTTCGATTAACACAAATTAAATGTAGGATTTACTTAACAGGATAACAAATCTAATTTAATGTCAAATTATAAAGTAGAAAGACTGAATTAGTGTTTTCTTGTAAAACGTACTGCAAACATCTGCATCTCTCTTTTTTATTTACAACTTTGAAAAAAAATTTTTTACAGTGTGCTAGTAAATATTTCCTATTATTTTTGAAAGCCAATTTCTGCATAGACAAATACCTTAAAACCTTATGGTATTTTTTAACAATAAAACAATTACACAGCAAAAAACAAACAGGTACTGTAAAAGTTATAATTTTTCCAACAAATATAAATTATAAACTGTAAAAATTAACAACTATTAACACATATGTGAAACTTTGTAACACTGTCACGTAAGATACATGTATTGATCGCTCTACAGATTTGATGTATATTACAGTTGTAATTGGCTTAACAGACCCACATAACAATGAAACAATCTCTCGTCCCCCATATTACTCTTTAAAGAAAGAATAGCTACGTTTTGGTATTTCACAGAAATGAGGTCTCTGACATCAAAACTCAGACTCAAGGAGAAACAGAAAGTGGACAGTATGAAGACTGCTGCGGGCATCCCATTTGCACGAGGCACGAGGTTGTTTCTTATCTGTTTGGAACGGCACATCTGTTCAAAACAAGCCGATCAAAAAGCGCCATTTAAAGAAATGCAATCAAAAATGTTTAGTTTGCCGTGACAGAGACGCTGCCTTCATCTTCAGCAGCACAAACACGGGCTTTCTTCCACCTCGCAGGAGACAAGGAGGATGCCATCCTGCAAACACGACAAGGCATCCATGCTTTGTGGAGATCACAATTATTGTCACCCGTGTGTGAAAATATTATGTTTGTGAAGAGCTGCTACCTGTGTCTCCGGTAATAAGTTGGCTGGCAAAAAATAGAGCCAAGAGTTGGAGTGAGACAGCAGACGTGACACAGACGAACACAAAGAAAAATGCGACTGAGACTTCTGGAACAATGAGGAGATATTTCAAAACGACTTCAGAGCGTCTTCCTGCACACACTGACTCTGAATGCACATTCAAGAGCTTCACACACAAAAATATTCTCCCCGCCAGCTTCTAAACAGCACACATTCATACATATATCACTTACCTAAACAGACAACATTTCAGTGGCTTATAATAATAACCCAAGGAGGTCTTGGTCACACGTAAGTTTGGGGTCCAATTCTCACTATCAAATAACTATGACTTCTACCTAAAAAAATCCTAATTTGTAGCTCGTTAATATTTAATAAGGTTGTTGTTAAATTAAGGGATTAAGGGATCTAGAATATGGTCAAGCAGAATAATAGTAACAGCCAATATACTAGTAATATGCATGCAACTAAGCAACTAGTTAATAGTGAGATTAGGCCCCTAAACTAAAGGTTAATGTCTAAAGCAAAGCAGCCCATAAGACAAAAAACTATATTTTTTCTGGCCATTTTAAATATATGCTAACAATATGCTGAAAACCGTGAAGCTCAACGAAATATAGTTTTAATTTGAACCATATCATGTACACTCATACACAAAATATATATATATAATTTAAAATACAGTATATTTCAGTGGCAAGAAAATACATTTCCCAATCTTACAGTATAGCCCACATTTAAGATAAATGCAAATGTGGATGGAATAGCCTACTATTTACAATGATTTAATAATGTTGTTATAGATAACAAATCAGGTTTTTCTTCAAATGTGACATATGTGAATGTATTTTCTTGAAATATATGGAAGGCAAAATATAGCTTTAAATGCTTAAATTCATTTTTTTAACTATTCATTTGTTAAAAATATACAAAAATGCCCAAAAAAATGCATAGAGTAGAAATATATTTACATAAAATATATTTCAAGAGAAAAAAATTGGGAAATTTTTTGTATAATCTTAAAATCTTTATTTATTTATTGTTGTTTATTATTATTTTTATATATGCATGCATGCCATATGGGAAGGCTCTCAAAACTACTTTATTCTGACATAATAAATGCTGCAGCAATTAGCACACACAAAATAATAACACAGTTACAAGGTGTGTGTAACTCAAACCGCATTATTAAATAACACCCAACCAATCACATTAACAATAACTGCTCTTCAGTCTGCATATGTGCTGCTCTCCTTCCAAACGAGTTCTCTTCATTAAAGTGAAGGGTTGGCAGATGTCACAAAAAAGCAACCTGATCTAATATATTCATTGAACTCAGTTATTGTGCTCTGGGCAGAAGATAACAATAAAAAAAAAAAAAAAAAGGCCAATACAAATATAGAGAATTTGTTATTAAAAGATTAACAAGGCAGGACATGCAATTTATTATGAATAAAATAGTTCAATACAAAATATTTACATTTTGTTAAATAAAAACAATAAAATGCCATTAAATTTAATACTTCCGCCAAGCAAATTGAATTCCAGGGAATGCCTATGAAGTAAAACTCTGAAATACACTTTAGCATAATTTTAAAAAGAGTACGTATTGCAGAATTGATATACTTTATAAGAATATACTTGTGTGAAATGAATGTAATGTTTTAAACACTTCAATGCATGTTATTTGCAATTAAATGAAAAAATATTATAATGTGTTATACTTTAAATTTAGCTGAGTATGTTTGTTTTTGTTTTGTTTTTTGGCCAGTAATCAAGTACTTGTGGTTTAGTTGTCAACAGATTAAATTAAGTGCACTTTTAAAGCACAAAAAAAGACTAAAACTATTATCCAAAATGTACTTTAAAGTAAAACTTTTAATTTAATGATGATATTATTACAAAGTGCTCTTTTTAAAAGTGCACTTAAGTGTGTTACGAAAGAGTCATTAAAAGTGTCTTTAAGGCCATATCCACACGTACACGGGTATTCTTCCATTTTAAAAAAAATTTCCGTCCACATGAAAACGCAAAAGCATGCTAAGAAGCACTGTCAAGAGCATGCCAAACCAACAGTTGGCGATATAATCTCAACCGTAAAGCAATGTTGGCCAATCAGAAGCCTGAAAAAATTTTCGGTTTCAGTGACCTGGTGCTGCGTTTGGACGAACGGCCAAACCGTGTAGAAAAGGCTGTGGTTTTAAAAATAACCGTGTTCGTGTGGACAGGGCCTAAGTCACTTAAGTGGCTTTTTATTTCATTAATATTATATTATATTATCCGTCTGAAAAACTGATAATCAGTCTGAATGAGACGCGTCTACATAAAGCTCTGCTAACGTGGACTAGATTTCACACTAAGCTAGGCCTGGGCGATAAAACGGTATCGATATTTATCGATGGTATACCTTCTTTGATAACGATATAAAAAATGTTCGATATAGTGCACGATATTGGCACGTGCTATGAGTGACGCAGACAGCTCACACGAACACACGTGATGAGTGTGCGTGCCTGCTGTGTGAAGGAGATGGGTGAATAAAAAAAAATGATACCAGTCGAATTATTTTAAAATAAAAATTTGCATTTGATGTAGGATTTGGTTCAGGGGAGGTCATCGTGTGTGCCGCGAGATGCGGTAATAATATGTACAGTGACGTTGTTGCTTTTAAGGTTTTGTTCGTTATAGCACACGAGGATGCGCCGCTTTTCTGCCTCGTGGATGCTCAAAAATATTAAGAAAAATATAGATGTTCATGCGGAGAAGATCTTGATTTAGTTTAAAGTCGAAACAAGCCATTCACATTTTGTAGGACTGCGGCACTCGCGCTTCACCAGAGATGTAGCCAGCCAAAGTTAAACAGTTTTAAAGTTTAGAAAAACACGTCGCCGAATTTGTGGAGGTTTATTCCTTGGCCACTGCGGTCTCTTCTGTTTTTTAAATGCAATCTTGCGTGATGGGCGATTTGGCTATCTTGATTGTTAAGCAATGCATAATACATGATATGTTTTGTTCATAATTGTTTTTGCAATTTATGAAATTATATTTGATTTTTATTAGTTAATTTAGACGTAATGCACGGTTTTTTATAGACAGTTATTTCCATGCGTTGACAATATGTGCTGCATTATTTTGCTCACTGCACCCTCCTGTGGCCTCGGGAAACAAGACAAAAAGTTTCCTTTAAAACCTATTTAATCTGCAATCAACATCGAAATAAGATATTTGTGTAATTTTTAATTGTTTGTTCTCAATTAATGGGTAATTTAAAATCAGTGGGTTTAAATTAAAAAATAAATTCTATTGCTCTGTGCTTTTAAAAAGGTTATAAAAAAGGTCAATAATTATCGATACCGAACGATATGAAACATTATATCGTTGATAATTTTTTTGCAGTACGCTAGCTAACGTAGCAAATAGTAGGGTCTTTTTATCCGCAAGGTCATGTGCTAGAGTTTTGTTGCTCTGTAATATGATATTTTGACTGCGCTTGCTCTTTGAAGTCCCGTTCACTTAGAGATCGTCATTTAAAACCTTTTCAAGACAACACATTAGATCACCGCCAAACACTTTCTATTGCTGCTCCCCCTTCTTGATTCCAGTGAATTGCGGCTGTCAGCACATTAGCATTCCGTGATTCGATTTTAAGGAAGGGTGACTCCCTCATTGTTTAATTAATTTAACGCACATCAGTTTCAAATATCAAGATATAATAAGATATATATACGACAAGGGTAGATATATGTTAAGCATTCAGGCATAAATGGATGTGATTTAGGTTGTCCAGTGCAATCATCAGCTGAGGAGAAAGCAGCAAACAGAATAGCAATGGAGCCTCCACTATCACAGCACACTGCACAGCGCTGATTAGGCACTGATTATCCGCATATTCCCCTCGCAATGTCTGATGACATTATGACAGGCAATTTTCACATTCAATCTTCGCTTCGTGAAAAAAAGTGCATATTCATTTAAAGTCATACTCTCAATTTTCTATTCTATTACGCCGTGCCTCGCGGAGTCACATGTGCTCATAAAATAGGGTTCTACAGTGGAAACTAACACACCATGACTGCCCCGGGTCCTGTTCGTTCACTGCTTTAACAAATACCAATCCATGTAAGAAAGTGAAGCAATTTTGGGGAACAGTTAGCCAACACAATTTACCCCTTCTATACAATAGAAATACTCAAATAGAAACATTATCCCAAGAAGCAAGGCACAAAGAGAATTATGGAGTAATGCAAGAATCTCCTGTAAGTCCAATTTCTGATGCATGTATACGAAATGACAAAGAAGGTCAAAAAATTATGGAAGCCCGTTTCCGCCACGGAATAATTTATAGATATATTTAATAAAAAAAAAACAAGTCAGCGTTTTTCCTGTGGAATTGGGCTACTTTTACATCGTTTTATCTCACAATTCTGACTTTTTAGCTGGCAATTGTTGGTTATAAACTCACAATTGCAAGTTAAAATCATGCAATTCTGACTTTTTTTTTCTTGATTCTGCATTCATATACAATAATTTATATAGAGAGTTTATATCTCACAATTCTGGCTTTTTTCTCAGAACTGACTACAGATGTTTAGAAAGAGCATAGGTCATTTTTTCAGCAGCAGAATAAAAAAAAGAAAAAAGGTTATTGGCAAATTTTTGTCTCACAATTCAGACTTTTATCTTAGAATTCTAAGTTTACATCCGTTTTTTTTTTTTCACTATAGAATAAAAAAAATTATGGTAATTGTGAGTTCACATCTTGCAATTTTTCTTGGTTCTTGAGTATATTCAGAAAAGTAAAAATTGTGAGATATAAACTCAAAATTGCAAGAAAAAAGTCTGAATTTGTGGATTTAAAAAATATACTGTATATACAGTATAACCTTTTTTTTTCATCCCGTGGTGCAAACAAGTTTCCATAAAACATGGCCAATGTTGTTTCTAAGCATCTGTAAATGGCATCTTCTCAGGGAGGATCTGGAATCCCGGACAGTTACGCTGGGTACACAGACATCTTAATTTCCCTACATATCTTATCTCTTTTTAAATAGGCAGGGCTGTTCATAATAAGACATATGAACGGAGCGCCGATAACCTCTTCCTCTCGCCTTTTCCATCTAATCATAGTTAGCCACGCAGCCGCGAGGAACATGTGCCAGAGACGTGCCTCTCGTTCACCCACTGTCCCTCCAGCAATTACTGTTCTGACATCTCCACAATGGCCCTGTAATTATGGCACTCATATTTATCCACCGAGCCTGCGGTCTGAATGTGGATCACAGCTTCATGTAAAACAAGCCAATAATAACATATGTGATGGCTAATGAACTGTTAGCATTCAGCGTTGTAAGTGTATGTCATTTCCTCATCTTCATTCCATACTGCGACAAAGAAAACAAGCAATGGTTTCATTAAAGAGATAGCGCACACATAAAAATGGAAATTCTGCCATCATTTACCAACCCTTCACTGCATGCCAATGCTCAAAACACTCTGTATGTGTATACATATATCAAGTATATCTTCTGAAGCCATACTCTTGTGGGAAAAAAAGTGTGCTTAATTGTATTGAATGTGCACTTTCATGATTGTTTCTTAACACACTTAAGTACACTTTTAAATAATTTTAAGTTCAATCTTAAATCATTGTTTAATAATATTTTGTTGTGCTTTAAAGTACACTGATGTGATGACTAACTAAAGCACATGCAAGTACTTGATTATCATTCAAACTGTTGTTTGTTTTTTTACATTAACTAAATAGAGATGTGTAATTACAACATAAATAAATAATTTTTAGATAAAAGTATCAGTGAATAACATTACATTTTGGTCCATACTGTTGTATGGTTTCAAAAGACTAAGTCATATTGACTTAGTTTTAATACAATTTAAAAAAATAATTAATACATTTTTGGGACTTGGACTTTAACACCATTTACTGGTGTTAAATATTCACTTTCACCATTCACTTTCATTATATTGGAGCAGCCTCAACATTCTGCTAAACATCTCCTTTAGTCTTCTACAGAAGAAAGAAAAATCATACAGTTTTGGAATGCCATGATAATTTGTCAATGATTGAAGATAATTTTTTAGGTGAACTATCGCTTTAAACTTCACTACCGATCGATCTGAAAACAATTTTCTCAGCATCCGAGGGCTGGAAGAGGAAATCCTGCAGTACTTTGTCTCCTTAGTTCTCTTCCCCATGTTGATTAAATAAATTAGGGTGAGGTTTGTGGCATTGATCCTGTACCTCAAATCAGGATGTTATCGAGTCTGAGAGAGAGGAGTGCTCACTACCCAGAATCCCTGATTTTGATGAACCTGGAAGGGTCTGTCTGCGCTGATGAGGGACTAAGTCTGTTCTCGGCACAAACACACTCTTAAAAGCACCTTTGGTGATTGGCTTCCCTGATGAGACAGACGATAAGAGTCTTACGGGAAGCCAGACCCAGGTCTTCCTGGACCATTCCCAATCTGATGAGAAAAAAAGGTGACCGCCAGCCACAAACTACACTATGTGGGGAAAACTGTATAGAAGAGATTTTCTCTTTTTGTGCGATTTAATCAATACAGGCTCATTGGAAATATTCGGAGAGTAGTACTAAAAGCATGTTCAGTTTTATCAGAAACTGATGAACTTTAATCTGGCAAAGTTTTAGTACGTTGGTTGTTGTACGTATCGAAGCAGTTCGCAAATGAAACATCTGGAGATTAGCGCTAAAAGAATAATACACAATTGCATTTGAAAATAAGCTTGCTTATATCATGACTTGTGTTTTACAGGAATTATACCCGAGCGCTGCGGATTGCAAGCAATCCTGCATCAGGTGCGCTACTGAGCAAGTTTACCATGTCAAAAAAGCCATATATATTGAGCTGGTTATGTGGTGCAAACATCACAATGTATTAGTTTACAAAATCATGCACTGTGGTAAAAGTGTATTGAGGTCATAAATTTGTGTTCACTTCAGCTGGAAACTGCAGTCAAATGTAAGTTCTGTCAGGACCTCTGTCACAAAGGAGAGAACTTAGGCATAAAGTTTGGTTGCGGTAGGGGTCTGGTCTCGGGCCAAAACGCCCTGCCAATCCACGCAGCCTGTCAGGAGCATGAGCGGGAGCGGCAGCAATAATAACCCCCAGGGTTAAACAGAACGAACAAGGCAGTACTTAATGTACTTAACGACATTACAGTGTAACACTTTAATTCAAGATAAGGAGGGTGAGTTGATTAGCAAGGAATATTCAGAAAGCAAGTCGACCCCAGCTGCGCCGAAAGGAGAGTGGGGCTGGTAGGAGGGCTTAATTTTGCTAATGAGCCAAGCTGAAAGCTGCTGAATCTGCAAGAAGCTGCTTGAATATACGACTAGAACTTATATAGGATGCGCGATGGGTGTCGTATTTATAGGTAGAGTGATGAGGAATCAGCTGTGCAAGCTTGACCACGTGTTTGACTGCCAGAAAGAACGCAGAAGACGCTAATTTGGAGCTCTTTTTCCATTTATTTGTCAATTTGCTGTATTTCAAACTACATTTGCTAGTTTCCTTCAACTGGACAAAACAAAAGATGATTATTGCAGACTATTCAAGCTGTTTTGGTCTGACAAAAAGGACAAAAAATAGTCCATACAAGCACCGCCCATAATTTTTTAACTCCCTGAAGCCATATGAAAGTGAGTTACAGTTTTAGAACAACCAGAGCAGTGTTGGGAAAAAGTTACTCAAATTATTGCCCTTACAATATTGCGTACTCCCCAAAAAAAGTTACTAATTCCGTAAGTACTAGTTACTTTTTTATGCAAGTAATGCATTACATTATTTTGCGTTTAACTTTTTTTATTTGGACTGGGCTTGCCTGTCTTTTTTTAATATAAAGTGTTTTCTGGGGAATGTAAAAGCCTTTCACACCAAAAAGTGTACTGAAAAAACCTCAGATGTACAAATTCAGATGTACATTATACATCTATGTCTTAAAGGACATAAAACAGGATTAAGCACATAAAGGATATTTGCGATACATATTATTTATACATATATTATTGCAAAGTTTGCCATGACTGTGAGTTTCTTTTCAACTGGGGGAAGGAGAGCTGTCGTCATAAATGGGGACAAACAAATATAACGGCCTTATTTATTTGAAAAAGAACTAGGGTTGGTTTATTGTAAATTAAAACGTATGCATTACTTTACTAGTTACTTTAATAAAAGTAATCTGATTATGTCACTCATGTTACACCAATACCGAACATGAGGGTTAATAAAGGATGACCAAATTTTCATTTTGGGGTGAAACTCTTTGCAGCTATTACATATTTTTTTTCCTTATGTTCCTAAGGAGTACATGAAATTTGCCCTGAGAAAATCATCAGTCAGACCTCATCTGAAGAGTGACATCTTGGCACCAATTTCATTTTGTTAGAGAAAATCAAAGTCCCTCATAGTACGATTGAGAATTACTAAACCCACTTCTAGCAGCGAAGGCCTAGACATTTACATATCTTAGTGAATATATTTCCGACTCTTGGTTTCACATAATGACTTGCATCCTTAGAGAGTTCCCTGCACTGTCAAAGTGGGTTGTCTATTGGTTATGTACATCACCCAGGAGATGCAATCTATCTACGCTGATTTTCATTTCACTGGATTTCTCGTTATATTGTGAGAGAGTTCCATTTTTGCAGGGTTTAAAGATTATAAATCAAGGATACGAATTAGCTGCGGGCAACTTTTGGCTTAAAACTCAAAAAGCAGAGGTGCCATCAAACAACTTCCTAATGGAACAGGGTAAGAAGGCAGGGAAACACCAAATCCATACAATTAGATAGCATAGGATGGTTGTGTCTAGAGGGGTTACTTGCTCTCATCTTATTTGTGTGTGGCAGACGGCATCTGCACTCAGTTCAACTATCATTAGTTGGGAGCGAACGTGACGCATGACTTCAGTGGCACCTGGTGGTATTAATGTTTTTGTTTGTTTGTTTTGTTTTTGTTGTTTGTTTGTTTTAGTTTTGTTTCCTTGTAATGCATTGGCAATATTGACACTACAACAGGGGGATTGTTATATAAATCACAAATGTTATTATTGTATAATTGTAAATTTATTTTTTTTTATCTAAAAATTCACAATTATTTTGTACACTCATAGTTAAAAGATTAGAATAATGAAGATTTGTTTAAATGTTTTTGAAAGAAGCCTCATTTGCTCACCAAGGCTGCATTTATTTGATCAAAAATACAGTAAAAACAGTACTATTGTGAAACATTACAATTTAAAAGAACTGTTTTCTATTGTAATATATTGTTAAATGTAATTTATTCCTGTGACCAAAGCAGGATTTTCAGCACGATTTGCTGCTCAAGAAACAATGCTTACTATTATCAATGTTGAAACCAGTTTTTGCTGCTTGGTATTTATTGTGGAAACACAACCATTCAAATGTTTGTGGTAAGAAAAAATAATAATTCAGCAAGGATGCATGAAATTGATCAAAATTGATGAAATCGATTTCAATGCTGTTCGTTTTAACTTTCTATTCATCAAAGAATCCTAAAAAGAAATGTATCACGGTTTCCACATTAATATTAAGCAGCAAAAACTTCTTTCAATGTTGATAATAATAAGAACCATTATTAATAATTGAGCACCAATAATAGCCTCTAATTATTGAGCAGCAAATCAGTATATGAGAATGATTTTGAAGGTCATGTGACATTGAAGACTGGCGTAATGATGCTGAAAATACAGCTTTGATCACAGGAATAAATTACATTTCAAAATACATTAAAAACGACAACAGTTCTTTTAAATTGCAATATTACATTTTTACTCTATTTTGGTGAAATGATTTCATGAGCATAAGAGATTTCAAACACGGAATTATTCCAAACGTTTGACAGGCAGCGTAGGCTGCAGCAGATATATGTCTGCAACATATATTTATAAAATAAGCCTTCATAATGTTTCTTTCAGGGTTTTTTGAGAACACAAAATGAGGTCTGTTTTTAGGTTTGAGAACTTTATAATCCTCTTTCTGTAGTGGCATCTGGCACATCACAGTATGTTCTGAGTTTGAGTCTGTGCCATTTCATTGGAGGAGAGCTGACGTCTGGGGAAGAAAGTGACTGTTGACTTGATATGCATGTCTGCTACTGTTTCCTGGCAGTGGCTCTCAGTATATTTTGCATCATAGTTTAAAGCTATTTTCAAGTGGCTGTGAAAGGGCTGCTGCGAGGTTTTCTTTATAGCAGTTTCAGCATCCTGTCACTTTGGCTCTGACTCCAACTCAGCTGACTGCACTTGTTAAAAACAAGCCATCCAAACAAACTTTCTCTCATTTTCGGATAATGGTGCCAAAAAGCAAAGGGTTGACTGACAGTGTAATCCAAGACTGTACCACAAAGATGTGTTTTATAGAAACAGGAAGGAGCTGGAGTCGGATCTGTGGCTCTTCCACATCTATGACTGGAGCTGATTCTAATTTAGATCCGATTTTTCCTGCATGATTTCAAATGTGATCCGTTTCGATGATTACATTTGTGGGGCTCAATGAGGTGTGACACTCAGTGAAGAGATTTGAGGAATAATTTACCAAAAAAATGAATCACCCTCACGTCGTTCCAAATCCATATGCTGTTATATTTTCCATAGAACACAAAAGGAGAAAATATGAAAAAATGATAACATGCTCTAAATCCATATATTCACTCTAAAGTGAAAGTTTATATCAGGCTGCACATTCTAGCTCATAGTAATCCCCGTTTACACGGATCTGCAAAGACAACTAAAAACACTGTGTTATTCATGCCAGGTCAGTAGTTGGCGATGTCACTTTGTAAAAAAAAACATTATGCATCTGCACACATACGCATTACTAGACTGAACACGAAATACATATTGTAATTTTCACAAATTTGCGTCTTTGCAATTTACACAGAGATGAGGCTGTAAATGAATGGACAAACCCCCCCATAAATACGTTTTCAGAGTGCAAGTACACTCTTAAAAATAAAGGTGCTTCACGATGCCATAGAATAACCTTTTTGTCTAAATGGTTCCATAAAGAACCTTTAACATCTAAAGAACCTTTCTGTTTCACAAAAGGTTATTTGTGGCGAAAGAAGGTTCTTCAGATTATAAAAAGGTAAGAAAGAGATGGTTCTTTAAAGAACCTTTGATTGAATGGTTCTTTGTGGAACCAAAAATGGTTCTTCTATGGCATCGCTTGAAGAACCTTCCCAAGCACCTTTATTTTTAAGAGTGTACAGTGCAAATATCACAGACAATTATGCTTAATCTGTGAAATTGTGATCATGATTAAAATACAATTTATCATCTGAAATATAACCAAATGAACCTGAATCAAACTGAATCTGGCTGGTATGAACTGTGTAAAAAAAGAGCTGCATGAGCATTCTTCTAAATATCTTCTTTTGTGTTTCAAAGTACAAACAACAGCATAAGGATTTGCAAAGGCATAAAGACATTTAGTTTTTTTCAGGTGCAGACTGCCAATGCCAGTTAAGAGGGACACTTTTACAGCAACAATTTGTATCTTGAAGATTTGAATTTATTGCATGTTATATAATACAAACAAACTCTTTAGCAATCAATTTAAAAATACAATGTTGCTAATAAGATCCAATCATTCCAAGCAGCAACTACATCAGGCAAAAACGGATCAAATGCGAATGAGATGGATGTGGAAATGACAATATTCAAGCCTCATTGTATGAATCTCATCAATGCTTATGCTTATTTTGAATAGTGCTGGTTACAACACTGGAGTGGCAAACGCCAAAATATGATACAGTCTGATGAATGTTTTCGAATTGCTCACTGCTGAGACTGAATCCAGAGAGGAGGGAGAATCCCAAACATCTCGGCACATGCTCGGAAATGAGCCGCGCTCTGGAGAGGGCCGACTCTTCTCTCACTCTATTAATTTGCATCATTCCGAGAGAGGAACGCTGTTATCATTCCAATTCAAGTAATTAAAACATCAGTCTGCACCACAGATTTCATTTTTTTCCCACTCTGTTCCCCACTCAGGCTTTGGTCTCCAAAAGCATCAGCACATAACAAGCCAATTTCCCAACATCAGCTTATATTCACATCTGATTCTGTCGCAGTGCTGTTGGGAGCCGGAACAAGGTCTCAGTACACAGAAATCTAAATAACGTTATGACGCTTGGCGCAAACCTCATTTATAAACCAACGCCTCTGCTGAATTCGATTACTTTTTTCTTTGTTTGTTTGTTTGCTTTGCTTTTTGACTTGGATTTTCCCATTGCAAAAAGAAAATAAGAGAAGCACGTACAGAATAAAAACATATTTGGAAATGCCATTTTGATGTTTAGAGGAACGATTACTGAGATCCAGCTTGTTATCGTGCTAAAGTGCATGGAGTGAAAGCGCATGGACGCATGCAGGCCATTTTGACACACTTAATGATTGTCTTTTTAAGAACTTTTCTAATTAACATGATAAGATGAGTGTGATCTGGCCATGCATTTGAAACCAAAAAGGTTGAATTAGTTTGTTTCACATTACTTTGTCATGACAGGCCAGTCAAAAGCAAAAAAAAAAAAATTATATATATATATATTCTGTCAACATCAGGATCATAGGCAACTGCCTTGATCATACGTGGAGGAGGAAAATTGCATGTACCCTCAAACAGTTGCATCATGTGCACACTATTCTTAGAAAATAAAAATGAAAATCAAGACGGAGAAAGTTTAACTTTTAATGCACAATTCCTGGCGTTATTCGAAAGATGTGAGTTGTCCGTAAAGTCAACATGAAATCAAGCATCGCTGTGCATTATTTCCCAAAGTGCACTTAATTATACTGAATGTGCACTTATAGTGTACTTCAGATCTTAAAAGTATATTTTAAAAAAATGTACTTGCAGATAATAAATGAAATAAAGGCCACTTAAGTGTACTTAAAGAAAGTACACTTTCATGACTGTTTCTTAACACACTTAAATACACTTTTAAAAAGTATACTTGCAATATTATAAAGTTTTACTTTAAAGTACATTTTAAATATTTGTTTTGTAACAGCTTTAAAGATGTACACTTATTTTGATGTGTTGATTAACATGTTAAAGCACAAGTACTTAGGGATGTAACGATTCACTCAACTCAAAATGCGATACGATTCACAATACTGATTTCACGATTCGATTTTCTCATGATTTATTTTTACAAAATGAGATTGAAGACATTATACAGAAAATGAAAAGTGTCCTTTTAAAGGCTAATGCTCCGTTCCTTTATGAAAGTGAATATAAAATAATTGAAATTTAAAACCAACCCTAATCAAATAAAGTAACACAAATAAAATAAATATCTTAATATAAACAAACTAGGGTTTTGTCTGTGCTCTTAACATTTAAAATGAGGCAACCACTGCATTTTAATCTTGATCTAAACAAAGATGCTGCATGCATGCAACACGAGCAGTTTTTAATCTGAATTACATTGTATAATTTCTAAATTTTAAGCAAAAACAGAATGGTTTGACTTTAGATTTGTGAAACTATACTACATAAAACATTTCTGAACGAAACAGCAGATGAGCTGAATGAGACGCAGATTCACTCACTGCCAGCAGGTGGAGGCTGAACAGCAATGGTATAGTGTTACCGCCGTAAACAAAGCAGTGCTGCGTTAATGAACACTACTTTAATTTGCATCGTTCAGAGGCAAGATTAAAAGAAAATACCACGTAAACTTTTCTAAAGACAGTCAGTTCCCCTCAAAGATACATTCATATAAACCCTACTTAAATTGTATGCGCGATTTGTTTAGCATCTCAAACCATTTTAATCGTCAAGGATTTAATGATTTTCAACGGCTAGCGTTAATCGTTAATCCCTACCAGTACTTGATTAGGCTTTTAACGGTATGCGTGGAACATATTTACATTTAAAGTTATATATTTTTTTAAAGGTACTAACCTGAAACCTTTCATCATACAAATGTGTAATTACAAATAGGAATTAAATACCTGGAATAATACTTTTTCAGAAATGAAATGTCATTAAAGTGTATTTTAGTTGATCATAAATGCTTCTCAGTACATTCATCTGTACATTTTAACATATTCAAAGTAATAGTAATTATGAAGTTACATTAAAGATGTTACTAAGTCCTAATTAAGTGGGTAATAAAAAGACTTAAAGTTCAGCTAACTGCATTTAATAAAAATGTATACTATATTTCACTTAATTGCCATTAACATGCAGTAGTGTCTCTACGGCAACGCTACGTATAATTCGGTAACACTTCATTTTAAGGTGTCCTTGTTACAGGTTACATGCCCTTACTATTATAATAACAATTAATCATGCATATACCATGCAAGTAACCCCAATCCTAAACCTAACCATATGGTAAGTACATGTAGTTAATTAATATTGCTCAGTACTTAAATGTATAATTACACTGTAACAAGGACACCTTAATATAAAAGTCTGTATTTTTTATGTTATTTCTGTACTCTTTTTAAAAGTATGCTTAAGTTTACTTCTTGTTCCACTCACATATATTAGACTACAGAAATAAAATATATTTTACTTTGATTTTAACCTTAAATGACACAAAAATCAACCACCATATCTCTTCGTGCACAGCTAACTTAAGTAGCCTAGTAAGGTTCCAAGGGCAATCATACACAATGTCATGGCAGCCATTTGTCAGCACAAGACTGCTAGGAGTCACCAATGGAAACTTGGGAACATCTGGGGATGCCCTTGGTACCGGGTGGCCACCCGGCAGGGAAGACGCCGCGGGTTGTGAGTGACAGATGTATGTGTTTTCGTGGCCAGTCTAAGGGACAGAGCTGAATCATTAATCAGACAGCCTCACCTACATAGACAAATATGGCAGGAGGTGTGGGAAAAAGAGCCCTTCACTGGGGGTTGGCCTTTCATCCTTGACCCTGACAGCCTTCACAGCCTTTTCTCTGCATTTAAACTTCCCCCGCAGTATTTAAGTGTGAAAAATGTAAAGTTCTGGATGTAAAAACACTCCCCTTTCCTAGTTTCATTTGCAAAGAACTGCCTAGTATGTCTAGTTTCCATTTACAATTCATAAATAATCATGAAATAAAATTATTAGTATAGCCTATTTAAAATAGTATAGAACTTTGTAAATGCAAATATGTAAGCAATAAAATCTAATAGTGTAAAAAAAATGTTTTCGTAGTTTTATATAAAAGGATTCCTGAAGTATGTTTTACAAGAAAATACTTTTTATTTAATACTATGTCTTTCTGCTTAAAAATTTCACATTTAATTCAATGTGTTACTAATTTATTGTATTTTATTGTGAAATGTACTACCATTTTCTGCGTGAAACTGATTTCACTAAATCCTACACCATTTTTTCAGCGTAAAACAAGGTAGTGAAAACATAAAAATGGACATTATTGTATTTGTAATTTTAATTAATATTTTGAAACTTGACACTTAACTTACAGGGGCATTGCTCAAATATTTAATATTGCATAAATTGTAACCTAGTGCCCATCAGGGTTATTATAATTAACTAAAACCATAAAAACATTTTGCATAATTGAAAAAAAATTAAACATTAATATATTGAAAAAAAAAAAAGAAAAAATTAAACTTATTTATTTCAGGGAAGTTGCCAAGACATTTCGTTTACTAAGTATAAAAAAAAAAAATTTAAAATACATTAAAACTTAATAAAATGTAAGACAATAAAAAGAAAAGTAATAAAATGTAAAAAAAAAAACTATATTTTTATATATATATCTAGTAATATATGTCTAGCTATATTAAATATATATTCTTAATTAAAAAAAACAAATATTAATTAAAAATAAAATATGATTAAAACATTTCAATAAACAAATGAATAATATAAATTCTAAAATAACCAACAGTGCCAATTTTATACCACAACTAGCCTAAAACAAAACTTAGTGACACAGCATTTAAGGTCTAAAAACAATTCAATACAATGGCACACACCTACAGAGTCCTGCACCGGCCAAGCAACTTCCATTGAGATGAATGAGAATGCTAATGCATAGCTTTCTCCCAATATTACAAACCTTGGACAGAACAATGGCAGACGCTGTAAGAAAATAAAAAGATGCGGAAACTGGGGCAAATATTTAGTATGGGTTTCCAAAGACAGACAGAGAACAACTGGCAAAAAAAATATTTTCTTATTAAATTTGGTCTCGCTCTCGCTAGTGCTGCTGAAATTACACACTTCACCTTTAAGTTTAAAAAAGCCTCAACTAGAAGAACAAATCTTCACTACTTTTGGGCAACATTTTTGGAAGGCATTTTGTTATGTAACGCTAGCATTTCCGAACATCTATAAATGATGTATATCAGCTGAACCAAAGAGAAACTTGAGCCATTCAAACGCTATAACTTGAATTTTCATCTTTTAATGTCATGTGCTGTCGGAGGCTGTTGGTGGTAATGTCTTTGAACAACAGTGACTATAAGTGCTGACAAAAACAATTCTGTCCTTTCCCTGTGGACTGCAGACAGGCTGAATATGACAAGAGCGGCCATAGAAACCAACAGCAGGTAGAAAACGTCCATTACCCTTAAGGACTCTACGTGTTAAAGATAAATGAAAGCGCTACCTGTCACCTTTTCCTGGGTAAAGGGGGGTTTAATTACTTATCAAGAGGCCCTCAAATGTCAACAGACTAAATCTTTTTCATAAATGTGCAAGTATTTGACTTTTCACTTCCCAGGGGGTGGAAAATCAATTTTAATCAAAATTCCCCAATCCCCCTTTCCATATGTATATTCCGGCACAATGCACCATACATCATCAAAGGTAATAAATATTGCTGTCGGCCTGAGAAATGAAAAATACTTGAAGTTGCTTAGTGAGGCAGTTTTAAGTGGAGGGGTTGGGTTCACACTATATAGGGTTGTCAATTGCACTAATGAGTTTGTCTTATAATTGAGAAGTGTTTGCATGTGCATGTTCACTTTATTAATGATATTGATCTGCATTGCATTCCCGCCTGACGGACAAACACAACTTCAGTCGTTGTTTTCAAACCCAACTCTATTCCATCCCTGCCGAGTCTGTTAAATGCATATGCAGAGACTTTATGGCAATGTTCAATGCTAATACTCTGGCATTTTATTCCTCATAAGGGTTGTTTCTTTGTGTACGTCTTGCTTAATAATCTGGTGAAAGGCTAAGAGGGATGGTTTCCAAGCAAATTAAAGAGAAAGTTCAGACAAAATTTAAAATATGCTGCTAATTTACTCATCCTCAGGCCATCCAGCCGAGATTAGTGAATTGGTTTCCTCCTTCTTGATAGAACAGGAAGAGACGAGTTTTTTTGCTGAAACTGTGGTCCTTGGTGATTCAGAAAATGCAAGTCAGCGGCTGTCCATTTTTGAGAATTAAAAAAAGCATACTGTATAAAGGAACACAACATTAAAGGGTTAGTTCACCCAAAAATGAAAATTACCCATTATTTCCTCACCCTCAAGCCATCCTAGGCGTATATGACTTCCTTCTTTCAAATTGTCTTTGATCTTCTAAGCTGTTTAATGGCAGCCAGCGGGTGTTGCATGCATCAGTCCAAAAGAAGTGAAATAAAAAAGTGCTCATCCATCCATAAAAAAAGTGCCTCACACTGCTCCGGGGGATGAACAAAGGCGTCCTGTAGTGAATCGATGCGTTTTTGTAAGAAAAATATCCATATTCAAAATGTAATAATCACTTAAATCTAGCTTGCACCAACAGTTTAAGCAGTTTATGCGACTGGTTCTACTCAAGAAAAAAGTAGGGATGCACCGATACCGATACTGGTATCGGTATCGGGCCCGATACTGGTCTCCTGTACTCGTACTTGTACTCTTAAAATGCCCCGATACCAAACACCAATACCACACAGCATGTGATAAGTGCCATATTCAAACAAAGAAACACAGACGGCAGAAAACAGACAGAGAAAGAGTTAAAGGATGTCTACTACGCAGTTATGTATGCAAGGAATATAATGTTAAACATTCAGTATTAACGCCTGTATGCTGATGTGCGCAAGCTGATAAGCAAAGCACGCTGAGTGGATTGAACGTGCAGCGGTGCATATGGCGCGAGCTTATCGAGTGAATATATCTTTCTCACAGACATCACTGGAAAGTTTGTAGTTCGGTCGGATATGTCAAAAACAAGTAAGTAAAACAATGCACAAGTTACTTAAAGGTAGGGAGAGAGAAGAGATAGAGATAGAGAGAGATAGATAGAGATAGAGAGAGAGAGAGAGAGCGTGTACTTCTGTTTGTGTGATCTTTGATGTTCACTCACTTCGCACACGCATCATTTGGATTAAAACTAAAAAGTAAAAATAAGACCATTTATAGGGGCATTCACAATAAACATAATTTATTTTCAACCTTAGGCATACACGACATACTAGGCTGTACTACTGTCCTCTCATTCTCACGTACAAATACGTGCACGCGTTGCGCCTGTTTTGCTTGCTTGAGTGTTTCTGCATTATATGAGTGGCTTTGGAATATAAATCGCAGCACGTTTCAGATGAAAAAACGCGACTTCTATTTCTGAAAATATCACAGTTATTACCGTCCATAGAGAAAACACTGAACAATGAAAAATACAAAAACTTGTAAAATACATTTTAATGTGCATAATTAAGTGTGAAAATAACCGAGGGATATACAGTGAAACCAAAAATTATTCAGAGACCAGATATAATTTTTGATATTTTTTTTTACTAGTGGGTGTAGGACACTATAGTTCATTTATTTAAGTGAGGATAGCAAAATAAAGTAAAGTGTGACAAATTATACCCAAAATTCTTCATACAGTGGACTATACCAGGAAAAATGATACACATTTGGGTCTACAAATTATTCAGACCGAGTCTGGGAAAAAAAAAGTTCAGGTTTGCATGAAGCTGGATGACAGCATGCCCAGGAGACTACAGGCTGTCATTGAGGCTAAGGGTTGCCCGACTAAGTATTCATAGTTGTGTAAATAATACTGTCATACTAACAGTTGTCTGAATAATTTTTGGTTGATTGTAATCTATTACATAGCTTTCTATCAAAGTAATCTGACATTATCAAGCTGAATTTGTTCTGACACAGTGTAACTCTGAGTTCTTGTCATATTTTATTACCATTTTCTAAACTGTGATAGTGTGAGAAATGTTGAATGTGTCTGAATAAATTTTGGTTTGACTGTATCTATTTGATAAATGAAGTTAACCAACTAACATTATACATACCCTTTTGGTTTCTGTACCCAATATTTAAAACATTTACAAATGCAATAAAAATATCGGTACTCGGTATCGGCAAGTACCAAAAATAAAAGTATCGGTATCGGGCGAGTACTGGAAAAAGTGGTATCGGTGCATCCCTAGAAAAAAGTCAACTACATTTCGGTTGGCCTGAGGGTGAGTAAATTAACAACAAATGTTCCTTTTTGCGTGAACTATCCCTGTACTGATATTGATCTGCATTGCATTCCTGCCCGACGAACAAACACAACTTCAGTCGTTGTTTTCAAACCCAACCCCATTCCAACCCCTGCCGAGACTGTTAAATGCATATTCAGAGAAGTTATGGCAAATTTCAATGCTAATACCCTGGCATTTTATTCCTCCTAAGGGTTTTTTCTTTGTGTACGTCTCACTTAATTCAAGTGCTACTGCATTTGCAACCCCCTAATCTGGTGGAAGGCTAAGAGGGTTGGTTTCCAAGCAAGTTAAGGGATGTATATATTAATAGAGCATAGAAATTTGTTTATTTCAGTCTAAACGCTAAAGGGGCCGCTATCCTTTCAACTGCCATTACCGCGCCTGGCACCGAAATGCCGACATATTAGCGAGAGTGACGGCTCCCCATGCAATATGAGCAGAAACTCATTTGCTCCCTACATTTGAAGACTAATCTATTTATCACACTTGGGGCATGCGATGCTAACTTGACCAAACCGCTCAATTCGAGGTGGACGTTATTCGCTGGGAAAGCTCTGTGGTTTTTTTTTCTCCGTTTCCCCTCCTTCTTCTTCTCATGATGGAAAGTCAAGCATGTTTATACATGAAATGTCCTGAGAATATTTGCTCTGAAGGGTTCCGTCCATGAATCACAATAGCCTTCTTAAAGAGGACGAAAAAGAGCGGGGAGAGAGAGCGAGCGAGAGAGGGGATGGACAAATCTGCTTACTTTGGAGCTTATTGAGCAGAATGAATCATGCACAGAGATGAAACGTGACTGCAAAGCAAAATGTACCGACGACTCTGTGAGAGACAGAGAAAGAGAGAGACGGCAGGACTGAAAGGCCAGATGAAATTAGTTCCATCAGGCCTTTCTGATTGGTCTTTTTATAGGGTGGCCACCGCCGGGGAACCGCTGCCTTGGGGGAGTGTCAACAGCGAGGTTGCTGACATCGAGAGCTCTCAATATCACCGACAGAATTGTTCAAGGTGTCGCTATTGATAGTGACACGGCTTCTCGGGAAAAAAGGGAAAGAGGGCTGAGTTTTCACCTTTGCGCAACTGTTTTCGAAGTACCTCTATTGTAATTGTTTTCTTTTTCAGTGCAAAAAGGTGAGGCTTTGTGAGCAAGCGTCTGATCGGTGAGCTTGAAATAAAACGTCTATTCGGATCTTATTGCAGTGTCTGTAATAATAAAGACTTTGTGTAGACTGCTAGCCCTGGGTCAATGCATGCAACAATGCAAAAACACCAAGGACAAGTGAAAATGTTCGCATTATGTTTGCATGTGCATTGGACATGCAACTCCACACGCACAGTAAACTACACAGCAGCAAACAGCATTTTAGGCTTTATGCATTACCATCCAAAACACTGGATATCTATGGGTGAGCACATTTCAAATGCCAGTGTGTATAGCCAATCTTGTACAGCAGGATTTCTGTTCATTGTGAGTAGACAGACTAAAACGCTTTTTTATTGCTGTTCTACTGCCGCAATTACTGTATGTATATAAAGAGTGGAAGTGAATAATGATAGGAAAACAGGTTTGCTTTAATACTGTAATTCATGAACATTCATGTACTAATATTGATAATAATGATACTTTACTCAGCAAGGATGCATTGATCACAAGTGACAGTAAAGACATTTATAATGTTATAAAAGATTTCTATTTCAAATAAATGCTGTTCTTTTGAACTTTAGTCATCAAAGAATCCTGAAAAAAAATGTATTATGGTTTACACAAAAATACTAAGCAGCTCAACTGTTTCCAGCACTGATAATAATCAGAAATGTTTCTTGAGCAGCAAATCAGCTTATTAGAATCATTTCTGAAGGATCATGTGATCAGTGTTGGTGGTAACGCATCGCAAGTAACGCGAGTTACGCAATCAGATACATTTTTTCTAGTAACTAGTAAAGTAACACATTACTTTTTAATTTACAAGAAAATATCTGAGTTACTTTTACAAATAATGCCAAAGTAACACCAGTTACTTTGTTTTCCCATGTACTGACTGACAGTTCTCCTGTCTGCACATTGCAGAGGCGTTGTGTTCTCTGTGTGAACATAATGTTACTATAGTTTTAGAATAAATGTGAACACGCATTTACTCATCTCTCTTGCACAAAAACAGATTCAGTATTCCTCAAAATGAATAAAAACTGTGGAATGCAAACGCACAATATGGGTAATAACAATTGTCATAATTTCAATCTACAACTAAGCTTCTTGATAATAATCCACATGCTATTTGTTCATACAACAGTGACATCAGTTCTGATTCTGTAATCTGATTGGTTCCAAAAGTGCTGATATACTGTGCACTGTTTCTATCGCTGCAGTCGTCTTCATTTGCCACCTTACAGAACAGAGTACAATTAAATGCTAACAGACACTGAAAGCAAACAGAAATTAGGAGGAGAACAGAATCATGATTTACATAGCAGTAGATCTGCATGTCATGCCATTTCATCTAAAAATACTAGTGCTGCTCCTCAAACTGTGGTTCAGGCTGAAGCACTAGGACTGAAAAACAGCTTAAACACAGATGGTCAAGGCCTTTTACAGAACATGAATGCTGTTTGCATTCAGATGCACATGCTAAGCAGCATTAGGCCAGCCAGGCATGGGTCCATCAGAATTCAACACAAGGCTCCACTGAAGCCTCTATCTTCAACAATGCACCTGTGAGAGCGGCAAACGTGGCCTCGTTACCTGCTCCGGGGAGTTCGGGACCCTTGTGTGCTTCTGTGAAACCTGCTGACATGAGACACACTTATTACAGCTTCATTTGATAAGATGTCCGAGGAAACCGCATACATTGCCTTGATGTTTTGATATATGCGCAATCAGTGAGCTACAGTATTTCATGCTCTTTTTGGTTCTCTCTCGCTTTGTTTGGTTTTTGTTACTTGGCAAGGCAGCAAAAATGCCATCCAACTGAGAACATTTGAAAAAGATGTAACTTTAAATGTACAGAGGAAAATGGTCCAGTGTGATATTCACTGTGTATTATTAAAGCTGTAAGCCAACAGAGATTCACGTTGTGCACCCTTTAACCCTTTAACCACGGTAAAACCACTGTAGTGCACGTGCATAGTCCAACTTCTTCTTCTTCTTCTTCTTGGTAATAGTTGTATTATTCAATTAAACAAGTACATAAATAATATTATCATTAAAAAGAAAGAAATAATAGCAACAATAACATTTGCTGTTGTTATTATAATGATTATTGTTGTTGTTGTTGTTGTTAATATGCTACTACTACTACGACTACACACAAAAGAACAATATATTATATTATTATTATTATATTAAATAAAACAAATAAATACAATAAAATATCACTAACGTATGTATTAATAACACCATAATAAAGTACTACTACTCTACTAATATACGTATCTATCTATCTATATATATATAATAATTATTATTAGTAGTAGTATAGTAGTAGAGCATTAGTAGTAGCTTCCAACTAGCTATGTAAAATTAATTTAATACTGACACCACTATCAATTATATAAGTAGACATAAATATTAATACACATAAGTAATAACTGAAAATCACAATAATAACAATACCAAAATTTTTGTTAATATCACTATGCTGCTGCTGCTATTATTAGTATTCTTCTTAATTAGCTTGTTTATTATTAACAATACATACCGAAATAATATTAATACCACTAATAACAATACGCAACAAAACAACATTATATATATATATAATAATATATTCTCTACTACCAATATAATAATAATAAAAGAATAATAATTATTATATTATTATTATTATTTTGTTGTTGTTGTTGTTGTTGACCCTGGACTATCTTGATGTAATTCTGGGGTGTCCATCTGCTCCTTCCTGTTTCATACTTGTAATAAAACTCTATAGCCCAGACGACAGAAAATGAGCGGAAGGAAAATGTTAGAGTGAAGAAAGAGAAACAGAGAGAGACAGAAGCACGGGTTCAAAGTATGGAGGTCTGTAGAGCATACAGCACTTGAAGTAATACATCAACTAAATAAAAGCTGAAATGAAATGTTTTGAGTTGAAGTCGGAGGTGGAATGAATAATGCAGAGGCTTTTTAGGGTGAGTGAACAACTATGAGCAGAGAGCGTGTTGTTCAAACGTCTACCCCAACAACAACAACAAATAAATAAATACAGGAAAAGTTCAGCAAGGCTGTAAGGGAGCACAGGTCAACAGGAACGCCAGCAAGAAGCTGTCAACCCCAAAAATGCCAAACAATGGTTTGCTGAAAGTAAATGTTAGCAGCTCTGTTCAAAACCGTCTGTATGAAATACGAAATGCTTCTCTATCTTTGTACTAGCAAATAGTTTGTAAAATACTAGTGCTGTCAATGCTGTACTATTAATTAATCAGACATTTTTCTGAAATTAATCACGATTAATCGTTTTTAAATATAGTTTTATATTACAATAATGTCACATTGAATCTTCAAATTAATGTAGAAACAACATAAAGACAGTTTATTTTTAATATTTGTTTAATGGCATCTTTTTTATGACTGAGTACCACTAGGCGAGTATCACTGATACTAATACTACTGATGTCTCTAGGAAATTGTTCTTTTTTTCCTAATATTTAACCATTTATTATAGCCATTCCACATTACAGTATAATTTTGTCAGCTATCAATTTTAACATTTATTAGACTTTAAAAAATAACTTCTAATTTAATTGAACAATTTTCACATAAACCCATTATAATACATGTCATATTTACCTGTGCCCTCAGCAAGTAGGAAATATACAGAAATTAAATAAAGTTATCAAACACTAAATTCTAAATTAAATATAGATGAATCCTTAAAGCTACAAAAGTTATTGATTTCCATGTTTTTGTCTTTCTTTCTTTTGTTCTTGTATGAACAGACATCACAGCAGCTGGGTTGTAATTTTTGCCTGCTATTACTTTAAGAGCTGCTGCTGCTGCTGAACGTGACGCAGGTCTGACACACATGCTCGTAGTTTCATTCATGCTTTGATATGAAATGATACAGGCTACAGCGCGTGCTGCCGTATTTGTGCGTGCAATTGAAGAGAACGCGTTATAATGGCTGACAGGACAGGAAAATTCGTTTTTACTGGCATATTACTGACAACATCTCATCTGACCACAATTCACTGATGTTCTACTGAAGCTCCCTCATCACCTCTTTTTTTTTTTGTCTTGTGCCTGCTGCTGAGGCAAAGCTGGAGTGCACGTCTAAAAAGTATCCCATTTGATGTGGTCGTAAAGAAGTTCTGCATGCGTCTAAATAAACGCAAGAAAAAATGAGACGGTAGCAGCAGTTGTGAGTGGGTTAGCTCCGCCCCTGCATTAACTGCGTTAAATATTTTTTATTGCTCTCGGTGGGTTCATGAGCGCTGAACGGCCGCTGACATCCTGGAGCTCACATCTCAGAAAATGCCGAGCAAATTTTCAATAGACTTATCTTTATTCACAAACCGCATATTTGAAGTCTAAACAAGTCAATTCTCGCCAAAAATCTTCCATGACACAACAACAGTAGTAATTCTAAAATTTGAGTGGATTTGGTCACAGTCGCAGTGAGAAATTCTGAAACAGTTCAGAATTAGATTTGCGGACCAGAACAACTGTTGTATATATATATATATATATATACTAATGTCAAATTTTTTTATGAAATTAACATAAAAAATCTCTTCCTTTGGGTCCCACAGAGAAAAAAAAGTGATAAAGGTGTTAAACAACCTATGAGTAAATTTAACTTTTAATTTTGGGCTGAACTATCACTATCAAGTGTTTTATCTTTTTCAGTTGTTTCCTGTTGACACTACGTCAGATGAATAGCTAGATACATTCATTTTGCATTTGCTGCTGATATTTTGGATTCATCTTTGTCCAATATAATATTCAGCACTGGATCGGCACTTGCTGTATTGTTAACAAAATGGCATTTGCTGGAAAATCAACTCAAGGGCCTTTGAGCACAGTGGCCCCTCTCGCTCTTGCTCAGCATCCGACTCCGGCAGACAGTGAAGGGCAGAGCGAGCCAAAATGAAATGCATAGTCGCTCATCTTTAATTTAAACTGCAAATTGTAAGAAAGTGCTGAGAAAAAACAGCTCCCAATTACTCCGGCTGATAGAGATACATCATCATTACGCCATTCCAAAAATCATAAGGTCGAACATCACACCATGATGAACAGCAGCTGGTGGCAGAAGCGAGAAGCAATCATATAAGAGAGCGCAGGCGCACATTAAAGTGGTTCACTTCTCGACTAAAGCCTCTTCTCAAGGTTTTTCGCTTCTTTTCAGCAGCCTTCTCCAACAATCAAACACATATTTCAAATTGAACTGTCACACAGAGGCTTATGCGTTGCTCCTCTCTGAACTGCATGAGTAATACATAAACATTCCCGTGGGTGGAGGAGCGATAAGCCATAGGCGTGCGAGGGGAGTGATAGTAGGGGTCATTTCTTCCTCCATTCATCCTCTTCTCCTCTCTACACGGGCCTTTCATGCTAATTACAAGCTTTGACTTTAATCCCAAGAGAAGCCACGGATGCCGGTGCAGGGAGACTGACGGACAGAGCGCTACCTCATACATACATTGGCCATGCATGCCTAATGACCGAGGCTCTCTTTAACCCCTGCTGTGCTACAGGTCAGTGCCCAATACGGTTGAGGTGTGCCTTACATGCACCGGCAATGCTTTGTTTTGTTCTGAGTGGTTTAACTCCTGCCGGGCCGAGTTCAGGGAAAGGTAAGTCAGTGGTACGGTATGTTGCTGCCAGTGCTGGGGAAACTTACTTTTAAAAATAATGCATATCTCCATAAAAAGTAACTAATTGCATTACTTGGTCACTTTCTATGGAAAGTAATGCATTATGTTACTTTTACGGTAATTTTTGCCACCCGAGCTGGGCTTGCTTATTTATTTTTAATGACAAAAAACAAAAAAATATATATATTCTTGGTAACTGTAAAGGCCCAAAAATGAAATGAATAAGCCTCAGACCGAAAGAAGTGCCTCCCTCTTGATCTGGCAAGGAGCTAAACTCTGCAAGACAATTGCTCTCCAGGACCGCCCATCTCTACCCCACAGTGTTTGGAAATGAGTGAACTATCACTCAAAATAATGAACATTTTGAAAATCAACATTAAATACCATATTGGCCCGAATATAAGACGACCCTGATTATAAGACGACCCCCCTTTTTCCAGATGTACCTTTCGGAAAAAGGTTTTTTAAAAACCAAATCTTGTTTTTTCTCAGTAAACACATTTTGTTTTCAATTATTTTCATATTGTATATTTTTCCTATTTTAATTTTTTTTGAAAGTATGGTAAAAACTGGTAAAATGTACCAACAATCACATTTAAAAAATATACACTTTTTGATATACCATAAAAAAAAAACAGGTAGCCCATCTGAATTAGGACATTTAGGCTATCCATCTAATAGTAGCCTACCAAAATCTTATTAACAGTAGAAGTTCAATCTTACTGTAGTCTTCAAATCTGGGTACTGTCTTATGTTTTAAAATCACGAAGGGAGTTTGGTCCCATCAGGCTAACGTGACAGTCACGACTCATGCAGCTGTGAGCTTTTCTTTTTCTTTTGTTTTTACTCGCGATCTTTACAACACGCATTACGTTACGTATTTCATGGCACACTCGTTTTATGCGCATTTGGCGCCACCTATTGTTGTGTGTGTATTATTGACATGTCAAAGTCTAGACCCTGAATATAAGACGACCGCGTTTTTTCAGATGTATTTCCAAGAAAAAAACATCGTCTTATATTCGGGTCAATACGGTAGTTACATTAATTTTTTTTTAGATATCAGCTTTATATTAACAGACACTCTCAGTATATAACACTGTTTATGTTACAAGAAAATATCAACATTAAAATGATTAACAACGGCAACAACAAAATATTGAGACATTTCATAAAAAATATTCTTTTATGTTCCACAGAATAAAGAAAGTCATACAGGCTTGAAACGGCATGTGGGTGAGTAAATGATGACGGAATTTCCATTTTTGTGTAAACCTTCCTTTTAATACCCATTTATTCCATCGCATTATTGATAGTATGTAATTGCAGTGTAAATGCATTCATGCCACCTCTAATCAATCTGAAAAGCAGCTTCTGACAAAAACAAAAAACAAAAAACATGGCCACTGTAGCCTAAAATTTGTGTAATAAATGATGTAAAATCAAATAATACATTTATTTCTAAAGCAACTTTTTTATAATGCCTGTTTGATGCTTTTCTCATTTAACACTATAATGAGATTAGATTAATTACACAAAATTATTAAAATAATTGCTTGACAGCCCTAATTTAAAAATAACTGTATATTATATGAATGAAGTTGCCATTTAATACATATATAAAAAAAAACATTAAAAGTATTTCCAAATAACTCAATACATTTAGAAGGATTAAACATCAGAATAATCAAGTACTTTACATGTGCTTGTATGTTAGCCAACACATCAAAATAAGTGTATTTCTTTAAAGCACGACAAAAGATCATTAAAACATAATGACGTTAAATGTATAACATTTAATTTGATACTGTAAAGTGCACTTTTTAAAAGTGTATTTAAGTGTGTTAAGAATCACAGAAAGTGATGAAAGTGAACACTCTTCACCCTTAAGTGGCCTTTTATTATAGTATCTGCAAGTAGTTTTGTTTTTTAAGTGTGCATTCAATACAATTAAATGCACTTCTTTTTCACAAGGGAAGGAACAGTATAAGAACGAATAATATATTGTTCCAATACATTGAAAAAACAAGAGAGAAAGAAACAGTGGGAAAGGAAAATTAACAAATACAAAAAAAAAAAAACTGACTGAATGGGAAGACCAAAAATAAACAAAACAGAACAGTTTACTGTCTTGATGAATACCTAATCACGCATATCGTTAAAATTGCAGCAACAGAGAAAATCATAATTAGTTTGGTACCCTGAGGGAAGCTTCTTTTGCCTGTGAAGCGGTGATGCTTGTGGTCCCCCCCCCCCCAAAAAAAATCCCTTTTTAACTTTTCTAAAGGGAACTGCTTTACTCGCTTAGACAAAATGAACCAATTTTCAAAAATAGAACATAATTAACATTTATATATTTTGCCACACATCAAGGTATCTCCACTGCTTGTTTCTGAATGCTTGCGATCCGACGACGCATTACTGCCAAGGCACAGTTTCGGCTGCGGCTCTATTTTGTTTTGATTAGAGGTTTGTTCTTACCCAATGACACCCTGTCTGCTTCTCTGCCATTATTGAGAGATAAAAAAAGATGAAGTTGGTTCATCTGCGACTTTAACTCTTCGATAGGGTCCTTTGGCTCTCACCTCACATTCTCCCAAAGCCCAGTTCCATACATCATCAGCAGACCCAGCAGGCGGCACAGTAATAACTCTGCAATCTCTAGAGCAAACAAGCAGTCGCAGTGCATGAAGAGGTATCTTTTTTTAATCAGTCCGGTGCGTCAAACAATGCACACAGAGCTGGAGAAAAAGAAGCGGTGGCCAGATACTTCTGCCGAATGAAGAGTGATGCATGCAGGACAAGAATGAATCATACTAAATCACCACGACTATAGAAATAAAGATGAAGAGAGCAGCGAGTCCAGCAGGTGCTCGGGCTGAGCAAACTCTGCCTATTCCAATTCACTTCCCTTCCATCATTTTCAATTATCAAACACTCCCCTTTCAAAATGACTTATTTTATCGCTACAGAAGGGCCAATTGTCCTCAGAGCTGCATTTTACATTAGCCAAAGGGCTTCGGTGAGCAAATGACTTTCATTAAGCTCTACAGCTGAATGGCCTCTTCAGAAAATCATAAGAATAGTCGGAGTGCATGATCGGGTCACGTGACGGGGCGCGGGGACGGGCGGCGAAGATGGATGCGCGAGCCGGATATCGGTTCGTGTGCACAATGAACACAATTAATCTCTGCTGCCGTTATTGCTTATCGGAGATTATTTGAGGAGCGTGACTCCAATGTAGGAAAATCCAGAGGGAGCAAAACAAAACGTAGGCCTCTGATAGTTGCAGTGACTCGTTCTGTCCGTGCTGTGAAGATCTGAGGTTGTGAAATGTGCGGTGCGCCCCCTATGGGAGAGGTGGAGACGCTTGTGCGCGCTTGCTTCCTCTGCTCATTGTGCTGCGCTTGTGCAAATCAGTGCTGTTATTGTGAACTAAAACACTTTTTTTTAAATCAGTAACTGATTTTCGGTAACTGAAATAAAGCTGAAATAAAATATCAATATCACATTAAAAATTAAAGAGATTAAAAAAATTTATTTAATTTTAGAAATAAATTAAAATATCGCTCTCATTTATAATTTTTAATAATTTCTGAAATTAAAAAAAATAAGTTGAAGTACTAAAATGACTAAAAACTAAAACAAAACTAAATGAAAGCAAAATAAGTAAAGCAAAGTAAGTAGAAATATTTTTGTGACATAAAAGTGCAAAATATTTAATATATTTTTAATATTTAACATAAAATACTTCATAGTCAATCAAAATCAAATGACAAAATCATATAACTAAACATTACTAAAACAATCAAATGAAATCTGAAATATACAAATAAAAAACATAAAAAATTGCTAATACATACAATTGATATAAATAATGGCTAAACTAAACTGATGTAATTAAGAGTATATTTTCAATATCGTATCATATGAGATTTGAATTTGGGAGGAGAGAACATATTTAATGTAATATGTATTACAGATTAATTATATTATAGCGAGATTTGATTTTTCACTCTATTTTGTAAATCAAAATATGTTATAAACACATTGAGCATTCAGTTTTTCTAATTCCAAAGGGGGAAAAAACTAGAACCACTGGTAAAGATAAAAACAGAAGAACAGCAGGATATTTCCTGAAAATATTTCCTGAGATGTTGTGGTTGATGACGTTGCGGCTGAGTGTTCATCGACAGCAGCAGGTCAATATTTCAGCTGCCAACAAATGGAGGTGGAGGGGAAGGATGCATGTTGACAGGGGAACTAATAGGCCTTTCTTGTCTTATTTCACCTGCTCTATGTTCTCAGATTGTGCAGAAAGGCTTGAGAGCTTGTTCTGCAGCAAGCATACCCAAAACCGCCTTCCCTTAAAGTTTTGAGTCTATTGACACAGACCAAATAACTACAGCCAAGCCCTTGTGCAATTATAGTCTTATAAAGCCATATGATAGCTTTGTGTGATGAACAGAATACACTTATATTTATCTAAAAATTAAATATCCATTATATGGAGGATAGAGAAAAATAATATGGACATGAAACAACTGAAGAAATATTGACAGAATTTTCATTAAAAACATAATGCCTGCTATTACCGGTATTTATTTTAATTCATTTGTTATTTGTTTGTTAGGGATACAGGATTATATATATTATATAATAAAATAAATAGACTATTTGGACAAAATGAGAAAAAGATTAGTAATTTACACTAAGTGGCTGTCCAACGCTTAATCGTGATTAATGTCGCATCCAAAATAAAAGTTTTTGTTACATAATAGGTGTGTGTACTGTGTATATTTATTATGTATCTATAAATACACACACATGCATGTATAATATAAGCAAAAATGTGTTACGTTTATATATTAAATATATTTATATGATATAATTTATATGAATATAATTATATACATGTAAATACATGTAAATATTTCCAAAAATATATGCTGTATGTGTGTGTCTTTACATATACATAATAAATATACACAGTACACACACATATATTATGTTAACAAAAAATATATATTTTGGAATGCGATTAATCGTGATTAATCGTTTGACAGCATTAATATACAAAACAAAAAAAAGTTAGTAATAATTACGATTTGTAATGTTTTTGAAAGAAGTCTCTTCTGCTCACCAAGGCTGCATTTATTTGATACAGTAAAGAGAGTAATATTGTGAAATACTATTACTATTTAAAATAACCTTTTTCTATGTGAATATATTGTGAAATGTAATTGTTTTCTTGTGATCAAAGCTACATTTTCAGCATCATTACTCCAGTCTTCAGTGTCACATAATCGTTCAGAATTCATTCTAATATGCTAATTTGCTGCTTTAAATTGTAATAATATTTCACAATATTACTTGTTTTTACTGTATTTTTGATAAGCATAAGACCAGTCTATCTTTTGACCAATAGTGTACATAAAATCCTCTTTCTACATCAGCCTTGTAATTTCACTTCCATTTAACCCAACATATGAAGACAGCCTGACCACTTTGAATCATTCACACATTAATGCCAATTAAGTCATTTTGCACAAAAAGGACAACTCATGATCAGCTTGGGCTCATTGATTGAGTCGCTCCACCACAAATGTCTGTATGGAGTCATGTAGAGTTAATCTCTGGCCTACAAATCAACTCCTGCTCAAGCCCGGCTTACAGCAGATTCTCCGGATCCCCTCTTCTGAACATCCCAGAGATCGGAGAACATCCCAGAGCTCATGAGATCTAGAAACCCCTCTAATGATGCAAGCGCACTAATGTGGATGCCGCTGAAATGTCAACAGTGGTATTTTCTCTGCTTACTGCCTTACGGCTGCAGTGAGCTGTCAAAGCTTTCACCACGGCGCCTCGGAGCTCCGATGCTAATGCAGGCATTCAGGTCCGCTTTGTTTCTGCCCCGCTCAGCTAGATTAGCGCTAGAGTGTCGCAGACGTGGGCCGACGTGACTCAACCAAAACAGACTGGTGTGGAGCTGGAAATGAAGAAATAGCTACGGGGTGGATGATCAGACAAGATCACATTCACCTTCTTAACTTTTCCTCTAAATTCCATTTAGTCTGTAAACTCACTGTAATATTGTAAATATTATATATTAATAAAATAATATCACTGAGTCTATTGAAGACCATAGATGGAGAAAAGGGCTTCAAAAACGGCACTGCTATATATGAATTACACATTCAGGCTGAATAATATTTGCAGTGGTTTTGTATGATTGTTGGGGAAACGCATTGATTGAGGAAATGAGGTCATTAGGCACAATCGAGTGATCGCAAGAACTGCAGGAGAACAACTTGAAAGCTGGAGTAACTAAAAGTAATTATTCATCATTTAGCAGGCACTTTCAAATTCAGAACAATAAAAATAAAATAAAACTCCAACTTAGGTGTGGAAAACAGTTACGGAAAATAATCTTAATGATTCAAATATTGCGCGGAATACACAATTTAAGAGATAAGAATAATGAATAAAATGAATAATGAAAAATAATATGTCAATAATATGCGACAATAAACAACTGAATGCATCCATTGTTTTATAATTCTAAAAAACATATATCATACATCCAATGTGAGAAGAATGAATTTGTACTTGAAGTACTTCACGTATCGCCTACTTCTCTGTCAATCTATAAATCATAACCACATATGGCGGATTGAGGGTAGAGTGTCGGTGGAATTGGGTGTTTTGTGTATTAGTGGCTGGCCTTGCGATCCATCGGGGTTTGGGTGGGTGTGGTTGTTTGTGTGTGTCCGGTGTGGGGTTGGTTTTAATATGGTATAGGTAATTTTAAGTTATTCGTTCAAGTAGTTATTAGTAATTTTTGCACAGTTTTTTTTTTTAAAGGTTAATGTTTTCTTAATCTTTTAATTTTTAATATATATACAGTGGGGAAAAACAGTATTTAGTCAGCCACCAATTGTGCAAGTTCTCCCACTTAAAAAGATGAGAGAGGCCTGTAATTTTCATCATAGGTATACCTCAACTATGAGAGACAAAATGAGAAAAAAAAATCCAGAAAATCACATTGTAGGATTTTTAAAGAATTTATTTGCAAATTATGGTGGAAAATAAGTATTTGGTCAATAACAAAATTTCATCTCAATACTTTGTTATATACAATATATTTGTTGGCAATGACAGAGGTCAAACAATTTCTGTAAGTCTTCACAAGGTTTTCAAACACTGTTGCTGGTATTTTGGCCCATTCTCCGCAGATCTCCCCCTAGAGGCAGTATGTTGTTGGAGGGCTCTGTGTCGGACGGTGGGAAACCATGGGGCAACACAGATTTTCAACTCTCTCCAAAAATTTTCTATGGGGTTGAGATCTGGAGACTGGCTAGGCCACTCCAGGACCTTGAAATGCTTCTTACGAAGCCACTCCTTCGTTGCCCGGGCGGTGTGTTTGGGATCATTGTCATGCTGAAAGACCCAGCCACGTTTCATCTTCAATGCCCTGCTGATGGAAGGAGGTTTTCACCCAAAATCTCACGATACATGGCCCCATTCATTCTTTGTTTACACGGATCAGTCGTCCTGGTCCCATTGCAGAAAAACAGCCCCAAAGCATGATGTTTCCACCCCATGCTTCACAGTAGGTATGGTGTGCTTTGGATGCAACTCAGCATTCTTTCTCCTCCAAACACTACAAGTTGAGTTTTTAACCAAAAAGTAATATTTTGGTTTCATCTGACCATATGACATTCTCCCAATCCTCTTCTGGATCATCCAAATGCTCTCTAGCAAACTTCAGATGGGCCTGGACATGTACTGGCTTAAGCAGGGGGACACGTCTGGCACTGCAGGATTTGAGTCCCTGCGGCGCAGTGTGTTACTGATGGTAGCCTTGTTACTTTGGTCCCAGCTCTCTGCAAGTCATTCACTAGGTCCCCCCGTGTGGTTTCTTGTGATCATTTTTGTGGGGGGGGGGGGGGGTTGGGGACCCCACGGGGTGAGATCTTGCGTGGAGCCCCAGATCGAGGGAGATTATCAGTGGTCTTGTATGTCTTCCATTTTCTAATAATTGCTCCCACAGTTGATTTCTTCACACCAAGCTGCTTACCTATTGCAGATTCAGTCTTCCCAGCCTGGTGCAGGTCTACAATTTTGTTTCTGGTGTCCTTTGACAGCTCTTTGGTCTTGGCCATGGTGGAGTTTGAGTGTGACTGTTTGAGGTTGTGGACAAGTGCCTTTTATACTGATAACAAGTTCAAACAGATGCCATTAATACAGGGAACGAGTGGAGGACAGAGGAGCCTCTTAAAGATGAAGTTACAGGTCTGTGAGAGCCAGAAATCTTGCTTGTTTGACCAAATACTTATTTTACCGAGGATTTTACCAATTAATTCTTTAAAAATCCTACATGTGATTTTCTGGATTTTTTTTTCTAATTTAGTCTCTCATAGTTGAGGTATACCTATTGTGAAAATTACAGGCCCTCTCTCATCTTTTTAGTGGGAGAACTTGCACAATTTGTGGCTGTCTAAATACTTTTTTGCCCCACTTTATATATATATATATATAATAATATAGATATTATATAATATATAATAATATATATATTATTATTATGTAGAAGAACATTTAAAATAAATGTTGAATTTCATATCACTTTAAAAAATATAATTTTAGAAAAAATATTTGCATTTTTAGATTTTCAAAAAAACTAATTCTGTATGATTTATATGCTTGTTTCCTCATGGGGACCTAAAAGATGTCCCCACAAGTTCAAAATGTACTGGTATTACTAGCTACATTCTTGTGTATATATCCTCCTTCATAACGATTAATACAGCACACACACACACACACACACCACACTTTGCCCCAATTTACCCTACTAATATGTATACATATGTTTTATTAAAGGGGTCATATGCCGTTGCTAAAAAGAACATTATTTTGTTTTATTTGGTGTAATGAAATGTGTTTTTATGCGGTTTAAGGTTAAAAAAACTTTAAAATTATTTTCCACATACTGTACATAATTTTTTCGCCTCTATGCCCCGCCTTTCTGAAACACGTCATTTTTACAAAGCTCATCGGTTGAAAAGCGCGGTGTGCTCTGATTGGCCAGCTATCCATTGCGTTGTGATTGGCCGAAAACCTCAGGCCCCGGGCCCGTGTGACGGAAATGTTAGCCCCTTACCATATTGTGCTGTGTCCCGGTGTGACGAGACAAAACCAATAAAACCCATTATAAACGAGGCATTTGTTGCATCCAGTGGGGACATAATTACTGATTATAATGACTTTTACTGTCTTTTTACGCGTTGTGTTGCATCGCACCGTGTAAATATTAAACCATGTCTGCATTTGTGATCAGAGAAATGACAAACAACAAGCCCTACTCTACACTGCTCAAAACTCGCGTTTGAATCATCAGTGGCAAATTCGTTAAATATAAAAACATACTTACAGTCTTTGAGTCAGAACAGCCGGCATTGTAGTCTACTCTCCCAGGAAACAGTCCTCATCCTCTGTAAAATGCGTTGCACACATCTGAATATTTGGTTTGAACTGTTCTGGAACAGTGTTGTAAATACAACTTAACCACTGATTTCTAGTCGTGTCCTCTTTTGGAAGACCAAACAAAGTAGTTTCACTTTCGCAACGAAACACACAGCGTCTCCACGACATGGCTGCAGTGTCAACAATACAGCGAGAATCAAAGTTACACCTTCTTTCTTTGCGTGAACATTTGGGAGGTGTTATGCAAATCTTCCCACACAGTAAAGTAGACATGTGGGGGCGTGTTTAAACGAGGCGTTTTAGGAGGGTGTGGACGAGTCTTAACTTTTAAATAGAATATCTCTTTAGGTTTGAGACTTTAGTCTTTGCAACTTTAGGGATCTTATCTATTCACGAACAGCTTGTAACTCTCCAAAGAGAAGGGAAAACTTGAAATCGCATCATATGACCCCTTTAAAGCTTTTCTCAACCAGTAAGCAGAAGATGTAAATTTGCCCAACAAAATACACCAGTTTATTCATAATTTATTTCGGGGTATGAACTGACAGCATTTAGGTTAGCAACGTGACTGCTGGGCCACTGACAGCAAGAATCCATTAATACAATCCATGTGAAAATGAAGCTGGTCACTAGAGATGGTGAGGGCCAAAACATGCGGTCCAAGCACTCTCCATATATTTCTAGAATAGCTTCCGCTGGCAGTGAAACGCTCAGAGCCGTAAGTCCTGCTGATGTACGGTATTGGCCAGCTGCAATCACAGTCTACTCAAGCTGGCACTGTTATTCTAATACAGCAGCTCCGCAGCACGTACCCCATACCTGCAATATTTATTTTGGGTTCCTTTGACTCACACTGCGGCTTTTTCCTATTTCCTCGCTACAATTATTTGTGAAGATAAACTACACTCAGCATGGCCTGTATTGGGTCTCCTGCAGGTTTTGGCACACCGGCTACAGGACGGTTGTTTGATTGGCATGAGCATGCAAGTATTGTGAATTGTGAATAGATCCACAATGCATGCTCTACAATGCGAAAAAATATGGCTGCGTTTGTGAGATGTATTCATTCTGACCTGAGATGATACAAACCAATTATCTGGCTTAATGGAGAGCGTTCATGAGCAATATTATATAAAAATGAGGACAACCATGCAAAAAGAAGGCTCAGAGTCATTATGTATATGCATTATGTTATGTGGTTCTCCATTTAGTTTCCTTGAAATGACTGGAATATGGCCACCTAAAAATTATGAGGCACATAAATATTTCATGACGCTTCAGTCACAGAAGCTCAGCGGTAGATCTAGTCAAATGCTGCTGTCACAATCACTCTTTGATATTAGACTACTACCTTGTTCTTCCTGTAGCCTATGGCTGTAAGAGCTTATAACAAAAACCACTTCTCTTATTACCCATATGACCCATATATAGATTTACATTATTAACAATTCGATTCTATATGTGCAAAATATTGTTATAAATGTACAACACTTACCTGAGTTTTTCTAGGCGTGATCCATTGCAGTGCTCAAAATTCATTTTTCTCTGGCCCGAAATAAAAAAAAATACAACTCAATTCCTTGTGAAAAAAGAAGTGCACTTTAGCATGTTTTAAAAGGAGCACTAAAGTGTATACTTACGGATATACTTAAGTGCAATTTTTATGTAATTTTTTTCAGACACTTAATTGCATGTTAACTGCAGTTAAATACAAATTTTTGAGGTCCCCATGAGGAAACAAGCTTATAAATCATACAGAATGAGTTTTTTTGAGAAAGTAAAAATGCACAAAGTCTCCTGTGAGGGGTAGGTTTAGGGGTAGGGTTGGTGTAGGGCAATAGCACATACAGTTTGTACAGTATAAAAACCATTACGCCTATGGAGAGTCCCCATAAAACATGGAAACACAACGCGTGTGTGTGTGTGTGTGTGTGTGTGTGTAATTTATTTATTTTATTTTTGTTCATTTGCGGTAATATTTGGGAATTATACACCTTATATCCCTCAATGTCAGCTATAAAATCATAAAAGCACTTTTTATGGAAAACGTTGGCATATGATGCAAAACATTACTATTTTAAACACATTGTAATGGATGCTTTTTAAGACTGTCACAAGATATTTAACAAATCCTCATTTATGTTAGCAAGCTAGACTATTTCACCTTTAAAACAACTGCAATAATAATGTTGAATCTTGTTTCTGTTGTCCCTCTCTCTCTGGCCCTGGGTCATCAGGTCAACGTACTGCTGAGTCCTGCTTGCCCTGTCTTAAATGTCGGGTAAATCATGGATATGGATTAATAGCAACACTCTTCATTTACACCTTTAACACTCCCCCACTAAGAAAACGCTCTTCATGTGGCTCAAGAGGCAGTCGGCCGAGCGGTGACAGGCTGTGGTCATACTATCAGTCATCGCTGTCACTCGAGTGCCCTCAATCTGTCTGTGCAGCTGTGACAGCGACTTCTGAAATAACACGCTGACATCTACACGAACAACGCACGCATTTAATGAACCTTACATAGTCAAAGGAAAACATTTGTGCATGCTCTTAATGCTTGTTTCCCTTTTCAAATAGGGAAAATCTGCCATTTTCTTCAATAGCTAGAGATAACATGGATATTCATTAAAACTCAGAAGCATCACAACTTTAAAAAGCA
This sequence comes from Sinocyclocheilus anophthalmus, assembly GCA_018155175.1. Lineage (NCBI taxonomy): Eukaryota > Metazoa > Chordata > Actinopteri > Cypriniformes > Cyprinidae > Sinocyclocheilus > Sinocyclocheilus anophthalmus. The sequence goes on along the minus strand of JADLZN010009326.1, from coordinate 522,579 downwards.
GGAGAAAAACACTGACATCTTGTGAAAAAGAAGTGTGCTTAATTTGTAACTTCTATACTTCAAATCCTAAAAGTACATTTAAAAGAAAAACTGCACTTGCAAATAACATTAATTAAATAAAAAGGCAACTTAAGTGTATTTTAAGAGTTGACTTTTATGAAAGTTTCTTAAGTACACTTAAATTTAAAATATGCTAAAAGTTTTAATTTACGAAATTAAAAAGTTTTACTTTACATTTTAAATTATATTTGAATCATCTTTTGTTGTGCTTTAAAGAGGTACACTTATTTCGATGTGTTGACATACTAAAGCATATGTAAAGTACTTCATTATAATTTTAACTGTAGTTTGTCATTTAAGTTGAAGTTAATATTTTTACAAGTACTAAATTGCAACTTCATTACAAATGTGTACACTGATTGTTGGAGTATAATAAGAAAATACTATTTTAGTCTTTCTACTTAAAAAAAAGTTTGCGATTTCTTTGTAATTAATTGTGAATTTGACTAGCAATTTCTGAAAACTGTCAATACAGAGTGAAAACGGTTTCAAAGGCTTGTTCTTGATTTTTTTAAATGATTATAAAATAGATTTAGTTTATCATAAATTACAGTGAGTGTCTGAAAACATAACATTCAGTTCACACTAAGTCATATTTCTTTAAAGTATATTATTTTCCATAATAATATAAACTATTTTAGAAGTGTGTACATCTTTTGTCAGCACGAGTGACTCTCTATCTATCTATCATCTGACTCTATCTATCTATCTACTATCTCTCTATCTATCTATCTATCTATCATCTGACTCTATATATCTATCTATCTATCTATCAATCTATCATCTATCTTCTATCTATATATCTATCCATCTATCCATCTATCTACCAACTCTCTATCTATCTATCTCTCTCTATCCATCTATATATATATCCATCTATCCATATATCTATCTATCTCTCTCTACCTCTAATATAGCTTTCTCATCCATCTATCTATCTATCTATCTGATCTATCTATCTCTCTCTCTCTATCATCTATATTCTATATATCTATCTACTATCTATCTATCTATCTATCTATCTATCTATTTAATCTGACCATTTCTATCTATCTATCCATCCATCCATCCTCTCTCTATCTATCTCTCTCGATCCATCTATATATATATATCCATCTATCCATCTATCCTCTCTCTCTCTCTATCCATGGGGGGGCTATATACAGTGGGGCAAAAAAGTATTTAGTCCGCCACCAATTGTGCAAGTTCTCCCACTTAAAAGATGAGAGAGGCCTGTAATTTTCATCATATGTATACCTCAACTACGAGAGACAAAATGAGAAAAAAAATCCAGTAAATCACATTGTAGGATTTTTAAAGAGTTCATTGGTAAATTCCTCGGTAAAATAAGTATTGGTCACTACAAACCAGCAAGATTTCTGGCTCTCACAGACCTGTACCTTCTTCTTTAAGAGGCTCCTCTGTCCTCCATTGGTTACCTGTATTAATGGCATCTGTTTGAACTCGTTACATCTGTCCACAACCTCAAACAGTCCCACTCCAAACTCCACCATGGCCAAGACCAAAGAGCTGTCAAGGACACCAGAAACAAAATTGTAGACCTGCCCCAGGCTGGGAAGACTGAATCTGCAATAGGTAGCAGCTTGGTGTGAAGAAATCAACTGTGGGGCAATTATTAGAAAATGGAAGACATACAAGACCACTGATATTCTCCCTCGATCTGGGGCTCCACGCAAGATCTCCCCCCGTGTGGTCCGAAGGATCACAAGAACTGTGAGCAAAAATCCCAGAACCACACGGGGGGACCTATTGAATGACCTGCAGAGAGCTGGGACCAAAGTAACAAGGCTACCATCAGTAACACACTGCGCCGCCAGGGACTCAAATCCTGCAGTGCCAGACGTGTCCCCCTGCTTAAGCCAGTACATGTCCAGGCCCGTCTGAAGTTTGCTAGAGAGCATTTGGATGATCCAGAAGAGGATTGGGAGAATGTCATATGGTCAGATGAAACCAAAATAGAACTTTTTGGTAAAAAATCAACTTGTCGTGTTTGGAGGAGAAAATGCTGAGTTGCATCCAAAGAACACCATACCTACTGTGAAGCATGAGGGTGGAAACATCATGCTTTGGGGCTTTTTCTGCAAAGGGACCAGGACGACTGATCCGTGTAAACGAAAGAATGAATGGGGCCATGTATCGTGAGATTTTGAGTGAAAACCTCCTTCCATCAGCAAGGGCATTGAAGATGAAACGTGGCTGGGTCTTTCAGCATGACAATGATCCCAAACACACCGCCCGGGCAACGAAGGAGTGGCTTCGTAAGAAGCATTTCAAGGTCCTGGAGTGGACTAGCCAGTCTCCAGATCTCAACCCCATAGAAATCTTTGGAGGGAGTTGAAAATCCCTGTTGCCCAGCGACAGCCCCAAAACCTTACTGCTCTAGAGGAGATCTGCATGGAGGAAGTGGCCAAAATACCAGCAACAGTGTGTGAAGACTTACAGAAAACGTTTGACCTCTGTCATTGCCAACAAAGTGTATATAACAAAGTATTGAGATGAAATTTTGTTATTGACCAAATACTTATTTTCCACCATAATTTACAAATAAATTCTTTAAAAATCCTACAATGTGATTTTTTGGATTTTTTTTTTCTCATTTTTTCTTTCATAGTTGAGGTATACCTATGTTGAATATTACAGGCCTCTCTCATCTTTTTTAAGTGGGAGAACTTGCACAATTGGTGGCTGACTAAATACTTTTTTTCCCCACTGTATCTTTCCACATCCATCTATCTATCTATCTATCTATCTATCTCTCTCCTATCGCTTATTACTATCATTCTATCCATCTATCTGTCCCTCTCTCTCTCTATCCACTATATATCTATCCATCCATCTATCTATCCCCTCTATCTATCTATCTATCTCGCTCTCTCTATCTATCTAGCTCTCTCTATCTATCTATCTCTCTCTCTCTCTCTCTCTCTATCATCGATCCTCTATCTATTCTATCTATCTATCTCTCTCTCTCTCTCTCTCTCTCTCTCTATCTATCCTCTAGCTATCTATCTGTCTCGCTCTCTCTATCTATCTATCTATCTATCATATACTTATGGAGCCTCTCACTCTGGTTTGGATGAAGAGTCAAAAACCTCCTAGGGCTTGAAAGCGCTTTGTTTACCTGCGCTGAGATCAAGAGGCGAGATGAGGAATCTAAAAGGAACATGGCTGCAGGCGAGGAGCAGTCTTAAAACAGCCACTTTCATCCAGTACACACAAATAAACCTGAACGCTGAACTTCTAGAGAACCTCGTAAAAAGAGAATTTTTGCAATTAAAGTCACAATGTGAGAATCCTTTATATTGACTTTAAAATCAAGCCAGTAATAGACAAAACCATTAAAGTGATAGACCCCGGAGCGACTGTGTGCTGCTTCACAATGAAATGGCTTGTTTTCTCATACTTTGCTCAGACGAGTAAAACTGCTGACACAGTTGCCATATTAGAACAAAATAAATGGTTAGCGTCCTTGTTATTATCTCTCTTAAACCCAGTTGAACGGTCTGAACGCCTGCCATTGTTCAGTCTCTGTAATAAGAGGCATGTGATTCACCACTACGGCTCAGTAAATGAAGGCTGGAGGTTAGACCTTCCTTGCTGATGATTTTTACTCCCATTTTCAATGATCAAGATGACCTCAAGATGTGCTAAGCTGTCATTGCTGGTCAGTCCCAACATCTGTCATTTCAGTTCCAAATTAGTGGTGTTTGCCAACACTATTACTGCTTCTTAAACCTAGTGTGGCTTGTTTTAAACCTGCAAAAACATGGATGCGTAACTTGTTATATTTTTATAGCCTATGTCTTGACTTTGCACGTGTTAAAAAATGTTACTTACTGAGGCTATTGTAAAGCATATTGGGTCAACGTCTGTTGTGCTTCATAGAAAAGTCGAAGAATTTCTAAACCATTTGTGCTTCAGCTGTGAATGGTACTTTGTTTTTGTTAAGAAGAGTTAGAGTACTTATGATAAAAAAATATTTATGATTTAGCATAAAAAGTCCTCATACCTATCTTTTGACAAACCACAGCCAAAAAATTTTTAAACATTAATTTGCCATTTTAATAATACTGTTGCAATAATTAGGATTAACTCTGGATTCATTAAATTAATCAGATACAGTGCTGTAAAAAATAAGCTAAAAAAAGGGAAAAAATGAATTTTTTTTTTTTCAAAATCAAAAATTTGATATATGTGATAAAATATTTCATGCTTAAAAATCATACATTTGGACATTATCCAGCTACTGTTTGTGAAAATTTGGTATTTACATTTAAAATCATTTAAAGTGTCCTTTTTGCATTAACATGCATCCTGGATGTTTATAGTCCCGCACCTTTATTTCTGCAGGGCTTCTGTGAGTCTTAAAAAGGTCTTAATTCACCATTCCACAAATTAAGGCCTGCAGGGCTTCTGGTGAGTCTTAAAAAGCTTAATTCACAATTCCACAAATAAGGACTTAAAAGGGTGCTTTCAAAAAAGATAAAATTAGCGAGCAGAAAGATTAAACTTCATAAGAGTCATGGTAATAAAACAATGTTGCATTGCACAGCAAAAAAAAAAAAAGTATCGTCCTCAGTATTTTTTGTCAGGGTTTTTCCCATAGACAAATAATCCGGTTGAAACATGTCAACGGATGTAAATTTTACTTGCAGTAAAGGCAAAATGAGGATATAAAGTCTTGTTTTCTGAGAAACTGAAAAAAATAAGTGAGTTTGTGTTTAGTGTACAAGAACAAATATCTGTTCCTCTGGTTTTGGGGTGAGTCATCCTTCTCAGTGAAAGTATGAAAACTTGTTTTCACTTCGAATTAAGTTGATTTTTCGGGCATAAGCCCACTAGGCTAAAATTATTTATACGAGTGGTCAGAAGGAGAAGGATGGAGTGAATGCCGTGACAGGAGTGCGACACAGGATATGGTAGTTACCCATACTACGGGAATATGTGAAAGTGGCTCTTGCATTAACCTAAATCTAAGAGGTGCACACACACAGCCGTGAAGAGCCAACACACACACCGTGAACACCCCCCGGAGCAGTGGGCCACGCCATTTGATTGCACAGCGGCCCGGGGACAGCAGTTGGGGGTTCGAAGGGGCCCACGTTGCTCACAAGAGGGCAACCTCACAGTGTGGGTATTGAAGGTGGAAGGAGCGACTGGAACATGCAACTCCCCACCTACACTCCTGTGGACGGCACTCGAACCCACAACGTTTGGGTTATGAGTCCGACTCTCGAACCATTAGGCCACGACTTTCCCCCAATTCTTAGGATTTATAAGAATACGTCTAGATGACCAGTCGCAAGGTGTATTTGAGACAGATTTCACAGAAAACAAGACTCTCTTTACTTATATACATCTTTTACATTTACCTTCATAAAACCTCCTGAAACTCTGTTCTGGATGTGTTTGTTCAGCATTGTGGCTAAAATATAGACTTTGCTAGAGTGTTTCCCATTCAATTCCTATAGTCGTTAATTTTGACTGCAAACACATTTTTTGACCCCTTAAACTCATCGAATGAAGTCCATTTCTGTAAGAAAAAAAAAAATTATTTAAAAAATATCAACAAATAAAATAAAAAAAGTAAATTAAATAAAAAGAAAGAAATTAGACAAAAATAACCAAAAAATATTTTTATTTAGTCCACACATGTTGAGGGAAATGGACTTTTTAAACACTTTGGGGTGTTTACAGGCTACTTTTTCATAGCACTGTATGAGAAAGAGAGAGAGACAAAAAGCAAAAACAAGCTTCGAAAGTGTTCACACATACTGTAACTCGCATAATAGCGAGAATTAAGTAAAATTTGTGAGCACCATTTGTGATATTTGGCAATGGAAAAAGGAGGGTGGCGATACAACAGCAAATCGAGTCAAATTTCCCAAAAATGGGACAATAAAGTATATTCTATCTGTTGGTAAATGCCCAGCTGCAATGAAAATCCATGAAATCCATTCCAGATTGAAATCTAGTCTCCACTGATAAACACAAACATACACCAACGTGAGCATGTGAACGGAGCCAAATATATAGCTTATCTTCAAACAGGTACACCACAGTGTAAGTACATGGTGAAAAAAGTAACAGGATGATGAAACAATCTTGGGAAATTTGATTTGCTTTTAATAACCCAGCCACCATTTGCCCGGCTCGAGGGAGAGAAGGGGGCCAGAATGATCTTATGGAGGCTGGCAGCATCTGCAGTCAATAATTTAAAAATGGCAGGGAGCAAAAGAGATGCTACTCTGTGATCAGCGCTATTCTTAGGGGGCACATCCATAACCCGACACGCAAACAGACACGCACACACACGTCTATGCCACTGCTGAGTCGTCTGATGGGAACGAGCTAAAGTGAGGGCCTCGGTTACATCACAGGCATTCAATATGTCAGATTATGGAAGGCCGATATGGCCAAAAGTCTTTAAACGAAAGGCATGAAATTTGACCATGTCAACATAAACTGTTCATCCACGTTAACACAGCAATTCTTAACATGTTTCTTTTGTATGTGTAGACAAGCACATTCTGGCCATGTTAAGGCATCAGTTTTCGGCACATTGCTGTAGTATGTGTTAAGACGCACATTTTTACCGCATTAAGATGACAAATTTGAACGTGTCTCTCAACACGCACACATTCTGGCCATGTTCGAATGAGTAATACTTTTTACCTTTTTACACCCAAATCCACATATGTGCGAGAATGTGACGGCAAAGTGAGTATTTGCTCGCTACTATATGAAGATCGCTTCACACCTCCCAACTTCATCTTTGCATGAATTGCGTCTCAAAAAATTTCACCCCTGGAAATATGTGGAGAAGTATTCGATAAAGTCTGTAAACACAGGACGTTTCACAAAGCGGCCAGAGAGACGGAACGATAAGACTAGGTATGCAACGATGCACCGCGAGCCGATTGAAAATCGATTCAAATATGTGGCGATTCAAATCGGTTGAGATGCCAAAAAATCGATATGCAGTGGGGTAGATAGAAATTTATATGAATTTAGATATGTCTGGGAAGGGACCTGCGTCTGTTGATTGGTTTTAAATGCATTTTCTTCTTATCTTGCCTCTGAACGATGCAATAACGTAATTGTCATAAGCGCTCTGCTTGTTATAAGTGGTAACCAAGGAAAAATGCGTCTGGTAGTCCTGGTTCCATAGCAACACCTGCTGGAGAGAGAGTGGACATTTACATTTTTAGCTAATTAGTAGAGGCCAGTTCCGTGCCGTGTTAGTAGAGACAGAGAGTGAACAGGCTGTTCATGTCACTCCTTCAAGTGTTTCTTGTCTCGTGCTTAAAGATGCAGTCCGTAACTTTGTGTTCAAAATTTTACAAAATGTATATAATAAGCGAGTACACATTAATCCATTTTCCAAACCGTGTTTTTGACTTATCCTGAATCACTACGCGGGGGTTACAGCTATAGATAGAGCAGATTTATATTCGGACTCAATGAAGAATGGTTCGGGGGTAGTACAGGCCTGCGGAGAACCCGTACTGCGTGAGTCGCCCATAGACTATAAACAGAGAGAAAGCTGTGGATTTCGGCATACCCCCAATATTTTCCGCAAGACGCAATGCAGTTGTCTGTTATTACCGCTAGAGCGCCAAATAGTTACGGACTGCAGCTTTAAAGAAAAAAAATAAATCAGCAATTGGTATCTCAATCAGCCCATTTGCTGACCATCAGAATTGTCCATGAAAAATCATGATCAGTGCATCTCTAGTTTTTGTAGATAGCCTACTGCTTAGTTTCCTCAAACAGTCATAACTTTAACTGACTATTAACAGCAAGTCAGGAGCGAGTGAGTGGTCCACTATACACAGTAGGACGACAACATAAACCACTCACCGTGTTATGTGTCACCTGGGTGGCTATGTTCCATGATTTGATGGGGTCCAGAAGTGGTGCGTGTTGGGTGTGTGGTGTACTATGTATGGTTATAAATACGCGGTGTGGGCACTCTATAAAGCGGGATCTGGACACAACAAGAATCATGGGGAATTGTGTACACGGTGGGGACGACTAATATTGTGGTCCCACGGACAAAAGATTATAAATCATACAGAGATAATTTTGATGTGTGACCTATGTCGTGTAAAAATGCGGAAGTTCGATCAGTTTCCGGTGAGAGGATGTATGGGATTAGGGGTAGGGTGGTGTAGGGCAATAGAATATACGGTCTGTTCAGTATAAAAGCCATTATGCCTATGGAGAGTACCCACAAGGATAATGAGAGAAAAAAAAAAAAGAGCCACCCAAATTTACCTATGTAGCCAGCAAAGCATTCCCTCCAGTACATAATCCTGGAAGCAGCTTTCATGGCACTTCGTATACTGATTTTTTCCGGTAAACCCACGAAGTTTTATGAACAAATCAATTTTACACAAATGGACACGTACATTATCTAAAAAAAACTAAGAAAACTGTTGGTCTATTTACTATTTTACATCCTTGTTGATGTGTTGAACATGGACGTGTGCAGTGAATTGCAGTCAGTAGTATTTTGGAAGTTGGAGGCTAATATACGGTGCTGTCCGTATCTGGACCAGTTGAATGCTTAGATGGGTGGGCTGCTTGGACCAAAAAATGCAGACGGCTGATTTTTTTGTCCAGTCCCCGCCCTGCAACAACGTACTGATGCATTATCTCTCAGGAAACAAAATATAACATACGGACGCGCATTGCATATGTGTAACCGAGGTGTACCATTACAACATCTTTCAGCATAACATGAAGTCGTTGGTGTTTGTATACGTATAATCCGTATGTGTATAATGCACAATATAGTCTTCAAAATACGAGCAATTTTCTCGAGAGCATGTTGTGCATTTTGTTCCGTGGGTTAACACGGGAACAAATGTGTGTGATAACGCAGTCAAGTTCCCCCATCCATTAAAGACTTTGGCACCTGTATGCCTTCCATACAGATGAGCCTTGACACGGAATACCCTGACACCTGACTGAGCCAGGGATGTGATCTCACGACTGCATGGTGTAAATCCAATCCATTAATTAGCATGAGACTCCTCTCAACAAAGCACTACCGAACCGAACATAAGTAACCAAAAAGCAGCAAAACTGAATCCTGTACCGGATTCGACAGCAGTGTTGCCTTCATGTTGCCAGAAAGCGCTCAGGGCACGGATGATCGCCGTCAAGATTGAGGACGTCAGAGCCACACAAAACTCACCTGCTGGCACGGGCAGCTCCATCGCCTTGGTACTGTAATGCGCCTATACGAGACCCACCGGGCTGAACGTCACAGAGGGAATAATGTTTGGGTGACCCGGCACACGCCGGATTACCAGCGTGGAATCATTTTGGCTGCAAAGGAGATGAGTATTCACTTCGCTCACTCCCTGGTACTCTCACTGAAAGATGATAGTTTATTTCGGGAGGAGCTGTGAATGTGCTAAATATAAAGGCGATCCCCCAGTCAGCAGAATCATTGGAAAGTTTCATGAGAGAGACACCGCTGTGGGGTTTAAATGAGAACACTTTTCATTTTCTGGAGCATCTGATTTGCCCCTGCTGACTATAGAAGAGAGACCACGGGTGTCTAAGCGGGAAGAGTGTGGTTTAATGGTAAAAGCACAAGTAAGACCTTAGGTGTAAAGCAAAGCGTAATTATAACAGTACAAGATGGCCACTGTACAGGCGATAATATAAAGACGTATTTTATGTGTGCTTTAACAATATAGAGCACCAGGGCAAACAAACGGAGGAGAAGCTCTTTTAAAGATCTACATTTCTATTTGGATTATTAGACTTTGTTATTGATAAAACATCATGATTAAACACTTTCCGCGTACACTAAGGTATTGGTGCTAATTAAAGAAACAAAACCCAAAAAGAAAAGTATTAGACTAATAACAAAATGCAAAAGTAGTAATAATATAATAATATAAAAGGTACTTTAAAATATGAGTATTTTATTATTCCTTGCTGTAATGGGAGCATTACCAAACTAAGAAGAAACCATGAGACATGCGGAGTTGCTGGACGATTATACAATATTAACTCAGGGGTTACTTAGTGTAAATATTTGACATCTAAGGTTTTAGGCGACTGACCAAACCCCAAAAAAAACTTCATGGCGATACACCTTGCTCCAGATTTAATGCAATGCACTAAATTTGGGCTTCTATTTCATCATTAATGTTGTTCACGGCCACATATAAAAAGGGAAAATAAAAAAAATCATTGTCAACCTTACTTAAACAGTACAAGTTGAATGTCTGTACACTAATATTGTGTTGATTAAATATCAAAAAAGATTAATAATAATAATAATGTATCATTATTAAATATTGAACTAGTAATTTAAAATGCAAAGGTACTTCCAAAGACCAAAGTAAATTTATAAAATATTGTATGTCTAAGGCGTTTGACTGACAAAAAAAAAAGTTTGGGAATAGCGGTAATATAAAACATCTCCCATTTGATTCATTATGTGATCAGACTGTGAAAATAGTTTTACATAAAATGAATTAATGAATCAATTAAATTAATGCAAAACAACTAGAGATGCACAATATATCCATGCCATTTTGATTACTGGGATTTCTTTCAAATTATTCTGTATTAAATATTGGATCTTTAATTGTGCATGCACAATTCCACTATTTTTGCATTTCGATTACCTTTGCTATCACCTAAGCTCAATTATAAATGTAATTATCAGCAAAATTCAAAATATCCATTACAATGATGTGATGCGTAAACTCACCTGTAACACCTGAAACGATTGATTTTACTTTAAGTTTTTCTTTTGGTTTTACTTGACTATTGACTATAGTATCTGCCATTCATTGATTGTCAGCCATAACAAAATTAATTATCGGCTTATCAGTATCAGCCAGAATTTGCAGTGCATCCCTACAAATAATTTGAAATTATTTTGATTATTTTAAAGTGGTCAGAATTAGTAGGATACTTTTGTTTGGCAATGTTGAGTTACATTCTGTGTTTTCACATTTTCTCACATCCATTTTGAATGGGAAAAAAATACTGTTGTAGCTTGCAAATATATGCAGTACAGTAGTATTATATTCCAAACACACTACTTACAGTATGAAGCAAACCTACAGTTTACTGCGCTCGTCACTAAACCAGGAACCAAATACTCTCATTCATGCGCGGAGTATCTGGTGACGAAATAATACGTCTATTGTGTATCTTGGTCACATAGACTCACTTAGTTGGCCATTTTCTCATGTGAGGGACTGACACAGGTATTAAAAAAAAAAAAAAACCACGCTTTGTGAGGAGGTTGCAATTTTCATTCCCACAGCTCTGTGTAAAGCGATCCATCCATACTGCCAGAGTGTAACGCACGAAACTGTGTAGCTAGAACTCGTGCCTGTATATTTTTTTTATTTTTTCAGCTGCACTCTTTCCATCCTCATAGTTTGCCTAATAGTGTTTCTGGCACATAGTCGAGGAGTTGGACCAGACCAATCAGTATACATAGCTGTTGACATCCATCGTTTCTTGAACGCAGCATTTGAGGGGGGGACACTTGTGTTTTTAAATCTATTTCAAGGAAACTATCAGGAAAGTGAGACTGTGGCAAAAAGTCATTATAACTAATATATGTGTTTCCTTAAACCATTTCTGGTGCTTATTGCACTTTGACCAATGACACTTGTGATTGAAACTGAAGTGTGCTTAATTGTATGAATGTGCACCACTTCGTAGAGATAGCATACTTCAAAGTAAACAAGTGATCTTTGATAAAAACATGTACGTGCAAAGATATTTTAACTGGTATAGACCCTATAAAGCACTTACGGGGGCACTAAAAAGAGAAATTAATGACTGTTGGTTCATTATCACAACTTTAAAGTATCAGCTTATTTAGAAAGAACACATTATCATCTGTTTTAATAATCTTTTGTCAACTTTATGAGTAGAACTTATTTTGATTTTTTTGAACAACATACTAAAAGGTACTGTTTATAATTTTCACTGTTTTTAACGGCACTTTTAATCTTTATATATTTCATAGTTATAAGTTTTAAATCCACGAAGTGAACTTCACTCAATACTAATGTGTACTTACAAATTATTAAAGTAGGTTAACACATGTTTCACAGGTGTCTTTCTTGTACAGTGGTGTTTGTTATGAGATTTAGGCAACTGCGATATATAATGAACAACATATACTTATATATGGATTCGGGTTGGATAGGGTTGGGTTTTAGGGTGACTGCAGTATTATGCATCATTTGTTATTTACTAGTAAGCACATGTCACATGTGTAAACAAGACACCAATTAAAATAATACGATGTTACACCTTCTTAAATGTAATAGGAGCTACAAGTTTCATATTGAAAAGACATTAAAGTAGATTTACTTTATCATAAAATGCTTGCTGCAGTACATTCAGCAGTACGAATTCGCCATATTTCAACAATGACAAAAAATAATAATTATGCAACGCAATATATAAAGATGTACTTAAGTCCTACTTAAGTGGGCCAAAAAAAACAATCTAATTGGCATCTCTAAAAGTTCAGGCTACTTACATTTGAATGTATTAATATTAATTTAACATTAACACTAAGTAATCCTTCGTTTCCATGTATTTGCAATTAACCTGCAATTACTGTAAGTGTCTAAAGACATTACATTAAATTCACACTTGTGTATCATTTTCAAGTATATTATTACTGTAACAAGCCATTTTAAAGATTATGCTAAAGTGTTTGAAATATGTTATCATAATCTTTAATTAAAAAGCAACTTTTTACTTTTCGGCTGACGTCACAAAGGCCACTTTTCACAATCCCTGACAAAAAAAAACAAAACTCATCTTTCATTTTGTCCCCATTTCACTTCACAAAATGCCACAAAACAAAAGTATAACTGGTTGTGATGTTGATTTAAAAGCCTGGCGCTAAATGATTTCACAAGAATTCATCCCTGGAGCGATGCACCACAGTAGAGTATGATTCAGATCCAGAGGCGCTGTGATTCAGAAAATGAAAGCATATTTTCACAAAAACACAAATAAAAGAGATTTAAATGAGGCACACCTTACTAATCAGCCAATATGCAATAATTAGCTCCCACTAGATGTCATAACGGAGCACAGAGGGAACTGGAAGATGGTTAGGGAGTATCAGAACGTGTGTGTTTGTGTTTGACGTACAGCTGCGCATCACCGCTGGAACATGTTGTTATTCTGCAATCAGCATCCTCAGAGCCCGAGCAGTTAAAAACAGAATAAATGCGCGAGAAAGACAAAAAACATCTCAAAGCAGTGAATATCAAAGGTTTAGCCGGGGAAAAGCCACATTACACCACATGTACAACTCTCGTCTAATCGTGGGCAAATGCAGGCTACTTACAGGAGCAATGAGGAGGGTAATGACAAAGTAATTTTGACTAATTTCGCCTGGCTCTTTCTCCCGTTCTGTCTGATTGTGTGAGAGCCTTCTGCATCATTACAGTAACATCTGCAGCGAGTAACCAAGCGTACATCACCCAGAAAGAGAAAGGAAAAGAGGGAGGGGATGGAAAAGTGAGGAGTCGTGAGGGGAAAAACCATGCAGGATGAATTTGAGATATAGATGCTCAATGTAAACATTGCCTCCTGCCGTCATTGAACGGTATTAGGTACAGCTTAAAAAAAATCAACTGAAAACAAAAACAAAACAATACAACTAGACAGGAAAATCTACTTTACTAAAGGAATCATTTACCCAAACATACATTGATCCGACCCGAGCACCACCCACCTACCCCCGCTCCGACCGGCGTGTTCGTCCTCACAGACCATGCCATTCCAAACCAGTACAACATTCTTTCTTCAAAGGAAAACAAAAGCAGACATTTTTAAGAATGTCTTGGCTGCTCTTTTCCTTATAATGAAAGTGAATGAGGCTGTCAAGCTCCACTAAGCACCATAAAAGTGCAACACTGTTACAAATCTTCTAAAGTGATGCGATGGCAATTATGTGAGGAAAAGAAATGTAAGTTATGTTATGTTAATTCCCCACCACTGCAACTACAGAGTCAATGAATAAAACTCAAAAGCCAGACCTGACTCAGTCTGATTCTAATTACTTCTCCCTTGTGAAATATTGACCTGTGCAATGTGTAGTTGTACCATTCAGTAATATTTAAAAAAAAACGAGTACTTGGTCATTAAAAGTATTTAAAAGGCCACTTAAGTGTACTTAAAAAGAGTACACGTTTATGAGGGTTTCTTAACACACTTAAGCAGACTTTAAACTAAACTGCATTTTGTAATAATTTCAAATTTAAATTTTACTTTAAAGTACATTTTAAATAGTTGTTTTTCAATAGTATGTTTTGTTGTGTTTTAAAGAAGTACACTTATCTTGATGTGTTGACTGACATACTAAAACACATGTAAAGTACTTGATTATAATTTATACTGTAGTATGTTATTTGATATTACATTTAAAGTTAATGTAAACTTTACTACAAATGTATAATTACAAATATATTTAAATAATGACATACAAGTTTCAATAAAAATGACATTACAATTTTAGTTTACCAAAAATGCTTGTCAGTACATTCAGCAGTACTTTAACTATATTTAATAGACAATATAGCAATATAAACACAGAGGGAGAAAGATTCAGATAAATGCATTTAATATACTCTATAATACATATTCATTTAACTGCATTAACATGGAATTATACCTGAAACATTAAATCTGGTTCATTAAATTCAGTTCACCCAAAAATTGATTGAAAATGAAATGTAGGTAACCACATTGTTTTGGTTACCACTGACTTCCATTATATAAATAAAATATAACACCAAGACATTTTTCAAAATATCTTCTTTTATGTTCCACAGAAGAAAGTAAGTCATACAATTTTAGAACAACATGATGGTGAGCAAATGATGAAAGAATATAAATTTTCGGCTGAACAGAAAAAAAGCCATACGGGTGTAAAAACACATGCGGATTAATAAATAATGACACAATTTTCCTTTGATATTCTATTCCTTTAACATACAAGTCAGCTTCCCTCCCAGTCCCATGAAATGTTAGATACTAAACGGATAAACTAGTTCCCGCATAATCGCTGACTTGGTGCCTCGAGGGATGATGAGTCAGTAAATTTCAGCGGCGTAAACAAACAAAACCACATTTGCAGCCACATTTGACCGGCTTTGTCTTAATCCAATTCGAATAGACTTGATTGGCAAAATTCATTATCGTTTCATCTTGGCCGTCGCATGAGCGGGTAAATGCTTAGTCGGGCTGTCTGTGCACATGCATGAAAACACATGCGTTATCCACATTTGGCATCATTGCATTAGGAGCAATGCTGATTTCTGAGTTTCCACAAAATAATTGGCTTCATGCCCAACCGTTATTTTTTCCAGATAAGGAAAAGGCACATAGAAAGCCAGAGGTCAATAATACAGGGAAGCAAAAACACACAGAAGTCATAAGCACACATGCTTTGTTTTGTTTCCATAGATTTTTTCCATGCATTGCTACACACATACAACCTTTCCGCACTACATATTCCTCTGTGGGCAAGAAAATAAGTCTTGTAGCTGCGCGTCTATTTATCATCCAGTCCATGTCTGCACGTTAAACAAGCAGGGTGGAGAATGGACACTCGAAATGGAGCGACTCGACTGGCCTCCTTCATTCTGCGCTCTGTGCCGAGCGTGAACACCTCATATCGCAGCGCACACATGCAATCAAGGCGCAAGCCATGGGAGAATAGGCTTGTGTCGAACATTTTCTGCTTCCTGTGAATTTCTGGCCGGATCCCAGTGGTTACATAAGCTTGGCCATTTGTCTGTTTCTTCTCTCCAAACACGGTGGAACAGGTGCCCGTGAAATTAAAGTTGGTCTGCTCAGACTTGTTGTGAGAAATGCAAGAAAAGAGTCTGACAGAACTTCCTGTCATTGAGGATTAAGCAACGAGAGAGTGAGCCACGTCTGAGCTGTCAATAGATGAAACCACTCAAGCTCCTCAGACCTGCCAGATTGTTTCTAGGACACGCGTCTTTCTGCATCAGCTTTTCCTGAAACTTTTGTCAACATACTACACTTCACATGCTAGGGAAGACCTACACGCTTTGGTTTGTTTTGCACAGCAGTGGCATAAATGCAACAGTCATTTTTCAGAATTGTATATGTACTTTGTAAAGATATTAAAATGCACTATAAAGCTAAACAAAACAATTTTTCGCAAAGTGTCGTCTGCTTTGTTCAGTGCCAAAATGGCCTTAAAGGAAATTTTGTCATCATGTTGTTCCAAACGTGTATGACTTACTTTCTTCTGTGACGATGAAATGAAGATGTTTTGAAGGATATTAGGGTCCACACAATATGTAAGGGACAATAAATCAATCAATAAAATCTCCCTTTGCGTTCCACAGGGATAAAAAGGTACAGTCCATAATATACAGGCTGTGAAACGTGGTTATTGTTAACTAAAACTGATATTAAAATTCGACAATTTAAGTACAAAAAATTACTAAAACTAAAACTTAAATAACTATAAAACTATTATTTCAATTAATAATATAATTAAGTAAAAACAGAAAAGTATATAACTATAAAAAAACTAACAAGATAGAATTATTCAATTTAAACTAAAATTAAAAATATAATAAAATATTAACTAAATACCACAATAGACATAGAGGTCAAAAGGATATGTGGCCTACAAAATTGACCATTTTCACGCTTTTATAGTCAAATTTCTAAAGAAGTTTGGTTCAAATTTGGGATTGTGTAGATTGCAATCTTGGTGTCACAGTTTCTGTATTTTTGAAGAGGACAATGAATAATGCAATAAAGTGTACAGAGACATAATTTTTTTGCGTGAACCAGGCTATAATGAAGTAATTAAGAATTTAACAAGACAAGAAATTATGAATACTTGTTTGTATAACCAAAAGATGAGAACCAACAAAATATTAATAATATATATATTATTGTCCTCTATTGTCTCTATGTCCATATATAACTAATTATATGTCCTTGAGAGATTTAATATCATGATTTATTCAAACTTGTACAGTCATCAAAGCCCCATCCCCTCCGGACATCACTTTATGGCCAACTATCTGCCTGACTTCAACTTCGTTTAGTCATATGCTGTCAGCACGATTAATCAGCCGGATTATATCGCAATTCCAGCAATATAAAATGTATATAAATATATACATGTAAATATTTTAAAAATATATACTGTATGTGTGTATTTATATATACACAATAAATATACACAGTACACACACATATATTATATAAACAAAAACTTTTATTTTGGATGCAATTAATCGCGATTAATCGTTTGACAGCACTAATTTAGTTCCTTTACAGCTTTGTGTTAGTCATTAGTTCTCAAGGATGCTATGTTCTGTGGCATTTTTTAAATACATATTGGTGTTACATAACAGGTTCTCCAGGTTCTTGTACACAGTGTTCTAAATATCACCTGTTAACAGAGGAAAAGCAAAGCCTTCCTGTGTTCTCTAAAAGCATCAGTAGCAAATAATCATAAAGTTCTCTAAGTGTGTAAAACCCTCATCGGAGCCTGTATTTGCGCAGCCTATCTTGATCAGGATCCTCAAAGAAGAACTTTAGGAAGAAGCAAACAAAAAAGCCCTTGAAAACAACAGAGAGTGTTGACAATCTCAAATAGAGTGGTCAAACCAAAGGGACACTTGCCCCAGTTTTTTCTGTCCTCAAGTCTGAGACGGAGCCCATCAGCGGAGATACATCAGGCTGTGTCACGAGTGCTCAGAGCTCGCAGTGTTATCGAGAGATACAGTGGCATTCTATCATGGCGCAGTTGAACGCTTATTATAGATTCTATTAAGATGGGCCCAAATTGGACCTCTCCATCAGGTCCGGCACACCTTGTTTGTTTTAGTTCTTGACAGTGAGGTAGAACGGCTTTATTAAGCTCCTGAGAGATAAAGAAGGAATTAAAGACACAACGAAATAAAAGGCTATTACTATTATCACTTATTTCTTGTCAGCAAAGAAGTAGGCAGAAGAGAGGATAAAGAAATGCTGAGGTCCAGCAAACTTGTTTCATCGTGAGCACCTGAGAAACAAAGCTGCCTGTCTATTCAGTCCTTTACTGCTTGTGTGATCATCCAAGAACATTTTTATTGAACAGTTTTAAGATATTTAAGAGTTTTGGACAGTGCTATTGTACTCTAATTAAGATACTATTATATTTTATTTTATTTTAGTTCAATTTAGTTTTTTAAGTTAATTTTAGTAATTTTGTTGTGGGCTTTTGTTATTTTATGAGTGTTTGGATATGCCATAGTGGCTATTCATTTAGATTTTAGTTATTTTAGTACATAAAGTGAAACTGTGTTTGTTTGTGCGTTCCAGTCTGTGTGCATTAGTGGTGGGGACTTTTCGATTACTTTTTCTGCAGATTACATCGTTATGCCAGTAGGTGGCGACATGTGACTGTCTTTATGAGTGAATGGTGACGTGAGTAGTGGTGATCGTGAGTGAGTGAGTGAGTGAGTGATTCATTCATTCAACCGATTCGTTCATAACACTGATTCATCCAGTAACGAAACCAGTGATCTTTATGAGTGAGTGACTGAATCATTCACTCAACTGATTCATTCAGAAAAACGGATTCGCTCTGGAACACGGTACTGTGTGTTGCTTGGAGACATGAAACAATGAAAAAATTAATTCTGCTTTGACTTTGTTCACTGACAAAGTAAAACTACAAATGACAGACTAAACAGCAATGTATTAAAAGGAGTTGTCAATAACAATGTTGTCGGAATGATTCAATGAAGACAGAAAAAAAATTCACAAAACAATAAAGAAGCAGAACATAGAATAAATAAAGAAGTCTTTCATGACTTTCTTAACACACTTAAGTGCACTTTTAAAAAGTGCACTTTATAATAATGTCAAATTAAGTTTTACTTTAAAGTACATTTTAAAACATTGTTTTAATAAACTATTGTCATGTTTTAAAGAAGTGCACTTATTTTGACGTGTTGATTAACATTCTAAAGCGCATGCAAAGTACTTAATTATAATCTTAACTGTAATGTGTCATTCAATATTACATTTTAATTTCATATATTTTAAATATACATTTAAACTTCATCTTTATCATTTCAAATATGTATTAAAATACATTTAAATACATGACATACAAGTTTCAACAGAAATTACATTAAAGTATACTTTAGTTTACTCTGTCAGTACATTCAGCAATACAGTAACCATATTTCAAAGACAATATAAATAAATATGAAATTACATATAAAGATGCATGTAAGTCCTACTTAAGTTGGTCGAAAGTTCAGCTAATTGAATTTAGCATAAATTTAAACTATAGTGCATCATTTAATTTTAATTAACATGCAATTAAGCATCTGAAGGCATAACACTGAGTTCACACTTGAAGGGATAGTTCACCCAAAAATGTCTGATGAATTTGTGAATGTGTGTAATATGACAATAGCTAATTTTTTTCCTGTAATGATCATATAGTGCCTTAAAATGTTGTGTGGTCGAGGCATTTCAATTAACATGCTGGGCATAAAAGGACTATTAAACTGACATGCAAGCAGATGATTGAATACGTAAGCTGTGTGAGGGACATCAGCAGCAGCCATTCTGCTCATACTTCTGCAAATGGAGAGCATTGTGGGAAACGGGCGGCGCAGATTGGTGGCGATGAATTGTGGTGTAAGAGGGGTGGAGAGAGAGGGACAAATCACACACTTCTTCAAAGCATGACAAAAGACAGCTCATTTGAATATTTATGACCAAAGGCACCGCTCGTAAATGATCGTTGGTGATTAGATCACGGGCCATCAGCGCGGCGATGAGCTATGCCGATGCTAGGTGAACGGGGTGCCGAGGTGTAAATAAGCTCGGGGAGGAGGAAGAGGCCCAGCTCATTTCACCTGGTGTGAATCGCTGCTGCAGCCGATGATGCTCTGTTCATGAACACGCGTGTGATTGGCTGGCAGATGATTCCTGCGCCTCGACCAAAATTACTTCCTGCTTTTGCATTTTAGCAAATATAGTTTAGGAAAATAACATATGTAAGATAAAAATAACAAATATTTACTAACCTATGTCGGCTAACCTTTTTTAAAACCAGAATACATTAAGGATGAATTTAAATGGAATAAAACAGTAATTTGTGGATTTTATTTTTATTTTTTTACAAATCTAAATAAATAAATAAAAATGTTATATTTTTTGGGAGAAAATGTGAATGATGCTTGAATGATACATTCAAAAAAATAATTATTTTAAATGTATACATACTCTTAAAATTAGGCATAAAATATAGGATGTGACGGAAGTACATATACAAATCACATTAATTAATTTATTAAACAATATAGCAAAAAGAATAAGTTTTTGATTTTTTTATTCATTTTATTAAATATTCTTATTTCAAAAATTGCTATTCAGAGAGAAAGAATTAGCATACGTCTGTTAATAATCTGATAGCAAATAAATAAATAATTATTGCAGAAACATTAAAATTATATCTATTTAAATAAAATTATACATTTTCGAAGATAAATGGGCATGTTGGCTTGTCCAGTAATCTGTCATTATGTGGCTTTAAACTGGGGCTTGTACATTCAAAACGGATACGCACACGCAATATTATAGTTACACTTTTTTCATGTTAAAATACTTATTTTAACATTCTTTAGACTCAGATAAATCGTTAGTATGAAACAGGATTTAAAATGACTAGCTTGAGAAACAAGACTGGTTAAAATGTGTGAAAAATTGTTTACATATAATAAATTGATGTTATTTTAAAAATCGAATTATTGATAACTATATAAAACCTGGGTTTATTTCGTATGTAATGCATAATATCATTGTCCTTCCAAAAACATTTGAAAACCTAATTTATGTATTGATGACAAATATGCATGGACATTAAGTTTATTGGTTTAGTATGAAAAATTTGATAATCATACCTTAGTATAGTAGGCAAAATATGGTGATTAATTACATGAAATTTACATATAATTAATTTATTAAAAAATAATAATAATAGCAAAAAGACGGCATGTTTTGCTCAAATTTAACAAAGTTGCCAGTAGAGAGAGAGAGAGAGGGAGTTCATTCACTCTGTAAGAGCTCATACTGTTCTTTGCATGTTGATGAAACACTCAGAGCTAAGACAAGTCCAAGCTACTCTAGGGCAGATAGGATGTTTTTAATTTCAGGAAAAAGTCTTGACTTAGTCATGGCTGCCATCCTCAATTTCATGACGAGGACAACCTGAAGTTTTTGAACTCAAAGTGAGTTTTATTTTCAGGGAAGGTGGCCGTCATGAGAATAGCTTGGCTGTCACACCTGCTCAAACTTTAAGGTTAACGTCATTTGACACAAAGCCAGAGACCTATACACAGTGACACTTAAAGGGATGCTCGGGAAACAAATGACAATTTAACAGGCCCCGATAGACCAATACCTGAGGCATAAATCACATCTCTCTTCCTGCCCAATCAGAACTTAACACCACAACATGCACCAAAGTATAAACTGTACGAGCAATACTAACAGTGATGCCTGCCCTTGCAAGCACTACTAAAACACTCACAAGCACTGTTCCCCAAATGTGTTTGTACTTAGGAGGGTAAGTATGTGGAAAAGCAGGTTACACTGCTGGACCTCAGAAAGGATTCATCAGTACCCCATGATGCAACAGGCCCCTCAGGGAACCCTGCTTTCCTTTCCAGAGGACAGAGAGAAAAACGGTGCAAGCAGCAGCCCAGAAAAACAAGGCCAGTGTCTCTTTCTCTCTCACACATACACACATACACACACTCTGGGGAACAAGACACTGTGTTCCTCCTTGAAGATTTGATCTGCATTTATATATTTCTCTCCTCAGTAAAAAAAAAATTTAAGTGCTGGGAGTTATTGGGATATCAATGTGTCATCTTAAGTGACATTAATAATAAACTGCAATAAATGCAAATTTTTTTTCTTCATCAATATGTCTAACTTTCATGCATTGGGTGTGAGGGGTACCAGATTCTGATTCATCCCAATACAACTTTTTATTTGAATAGTTCACCCAAAAATCTAAATTTGCTGAAAATGTATTCACTCTCAGGCAATCCAAGATTAATGAGTTGTTTTCTCATCAGATGGCGAAAATGTAGCACTTGCTCAGCAATGGTTCCTCTGCAGTGAATGGGTGCCGTCAGAATGAGAGTCCAAACAGCTGATAAAAACATCACAATAATCCACACCACTCCAGTCCATCAATTAACATCTTGAGAAGTGAAAATCTGCATGTTTTTTAAGAAACAAATCCATCATAAAGATGTTTTAACTTTAAACCGTTGCTTCTAGCCAAAATATTCATTATCCATAATGCTTCCTCCAGTAAAAAAAGTCCATCTCCTGTTGTCCGCCATTAAAATCCACTGACATACTTGTTTAGAGCTGTTTTTGCTTGTAAACAGTGTTTGATCTGTGCATATTTCTCTCCTGATTCAGACGAGACAGCATTTTTACAGGAGAAAGCAATATTATGGATAGAGGACTCGTATTTGCGCAGGAAGCATTGGTTTGAAGGTATAAACATCTTATTGATGGATTTGTTTCATACAAACATGCGAATTTTCACTTTTTAACTGATGGACTGGAGTGGTGTGGATACTTGTGGATTATTGTGATGTTTTAATCAGCTGATTGGATTCAAGACCATTTGTACTGACATGAAAAATGCTAATTTCAAAGAGGAAATGTTAACTTCAAGAGATTTTAAAATATTCTTTACACTAAGAAAAATAAATTATTCTTTTAAGAACTGGTCACAGAAAGGTTCTTTGGAGAACCAAAAACAGCTATTTTATGGCAGGGGTACCCAATCCTGAGAGACCCAACGTCCTGCAGAGTTTAACTGCAACACACTCGCCCGGAATTAAATTTTATGACCTTCATTAGCTGGATCAGGTGTCTTTAAAGGGTTAGTTCACCCAAAAATGAACTAGGCCCATAAATACTCACCATCAAGGCTCTAGGTGTTTATTCTGTCAGACGTAATTCCAGTCGAGTTTTATAAAAAATGGTCTTTGATCTTCCACGCTGTTTAATGGCAGTCAGTGGGTGTTGCATTGCATCAGTCCAAAAGAAGTTAAATAAAAAGCGCCCATCCATAAAAAATAAAGTGTCTCACACAGCTCCGGCGGGTGAACAAAGGCCTCCTGTAGCGAATAGATGCGTTTTTGTAAGAAAAATATCCATATTCAAAACTTAATAATCACGTTAATGTAGCTTGCGCTCACTGTTGTACACGAAAGCAGCTCCAGGCGGATGACGTATGAGTTCAGCGCTACGCATGCGCCGGTGAGTCTTGTGAAAACCAACGTTTGCTAACAGGATCAAAGGAAGCAAAGTTTCCTTACTTTAGCAAAGGAAAACCAGTCTCCTCTTGGCTTATATCGAAATCCTCCGACATTCTTCTTTATAAATCCTCGCTTTGTACTTCTAATTAGTGACCGTTGATTTATTTAGATTTCTCCCCTGAGCTTCCGCGTTCGTCACTTCTGAGCGGCGCAGGCGCAGCACTGACCTCATCGGCTCGGAGTCGTGTGAGCAATTTATTTTTAATGGATGGGCGCATTTTATTTGAGTGCTTTTTGGACTGATGCATGCAACTAGGGATGCAGCGATTAACCGGTTTCACAATTAACCGCGCTTTAAAATGTCACGGTTAATTAATCGTAAAGGCTCCACTACACCGAGTGTTTCTGTTGCACAGAA
Source organism: Sinocyclocheilus anophthalmus (assembly GCA_018155175.1). Lineage (NCBI taxonomy): Eukaryota > Metazoa > Chordata > Actinopteri > Cypriniformes > Cyprinidae > Sinocyclocheilus > Sinocyclocheilus anophthalmus. Next base: position 498,696 of record JADLZN010009326.1, on the reverse strand, counting down.
TGGAACAGTTGCAACTTGCGCTAAAACGAAAACAAAGTTACACTAGCGCTGCGCCAACTTAAAATGCTGTGCTTATCAGAGACACGGAGGCTACTACACACATACTAGATTAACTATGACAGAGGAACCAAACAGCGATCCTTTATTTCCACCAGAGAAATGCCTGAAGTCGATAGTGTGGGACCATTTTGCGTACACCAAGAATGACCAGGGTGTCATTTAAATATTGCCGTAAAAACTGCTGCTAAAGAGCGAATACACGGCTTTAAACTATTTTAATGCACGACATGAAGGCAAGACTGCGAAGCAAAAAAACTTTATTTTTAAGACTCTACACAAGGTTCTTTATGGGACTGGTTTTCTCCTAAGGCATCACTCTTAAGAACCTTACTTAGGTATCTTAAAGCACTAGTAGCACAAGGGTTTCTTGAGGCAATGCTGTAAAGAACCATTTCTGGGTTATTTAAAACACCCGTAAATAGATGGTCCTCTAAAGACTTTAGAGTTAAAGGTTCTTTCAGCATCTCCTATGGCATCACACACCTAAAAATAAAGGTAGGCAAATAGGTAGTTTCACCACTGCCATAGAAGAACCATTTTTGGTTCCTCAAAGAACCTTTCAGTGATCAGTTCTTAAAAGAACCACTTTTTCTTAACGTGAAGGACATTTTAATAATCATAAAGGAACCTTCCTCCATTCTAAAGAACCTTTGAGCAATGGAAAGTTTCTATGGATGTTGAAGGTTCTTATGCACAGCAAAATCCCCAGAGTTAAATCAACTCTGCTCAGAGTACATATTGTCCCAATCTACAGAGTGTTAAAGTAACACTGAAGCCACTGTTGAGGATTATGTGATATGTTTTCATGTCTAAAAGCCTGAGCAGTAGTTGTTCATCTTCAACATTGTTAACAGTGGGTTTTCTTTAATAATGTTCACTCATCAATTAATTGATTGCTTAATTATCCCATTAACTTTAAGTCAGCTTCAGTGTTACTTTAACACTCTGTAGACTGGGACAATATGTACTCTGAGCAGAGTTGATTTAACTCTGGGGATTTTGCAGTATGGAACCATTAGATAGCCAATAAGGAAGCTTTATTTTTAAGAGTGTTCCTCTCTATTAGATGCATCCCCAGCTAGAAAAAGTGATAGGAGCACGTCCCATCTGTCCCAACCTACTGCATGTAAATGTTACAGAAATTAAATAAGAAAAGATTAATGAAGTCCAACACAAATATCAAGTTATTGAGCTAATGTTAGGCAATACGGATTGAAGTTTGATGATGTTGGTAGGGATATCCAACAGCTGCTGTAAAGACTTTCTTGAACTGATAAATCCCCTGCAGCCACAGACAAAGTCATTGTATTGCTTTCAACGTTCCCATTCCTGGTCATATGTGTCAGTGAAATAAGACTAAACGCTCCCTGGGCTTCGATTCTCCCTCTGGAGATGAAGTGATAATGTTAATTTAAAGTTTTAAGACCCACTCTAAAACGAGGCATTAAGGAATAAGCTAGATTGATTGAGAGAATAATTGGCAGCTTATTTCTTTGGCGGCAAAGGAAATTCTTTCTTGATGATTCCATTTGAAGCCGCAAAAACATCCCAGTTTCACAAGCTTGAATTAGCAACAGCCATACGTATAGAATACCGGAAGGAAGCTTTCGGTTCTGGGCAGATCCATTGAGGTTGCTAAATCATCAGCATCAATAATTCACAAGTACAGCCTGTTTCTTTGATTCTATAGGTCTATTGTCCTCATCTCAAATCACGCTGAAGTGAACACGGCCGAGCATGTGCAGCGTCAGCAGGAAGTTGGTCTCTGGTTTCTTCGTGATGCCGATACCAGTTTGCTTCAGTTAATAAAAGGCACTTAATAACTGATGTGGGATCAGTGCTTCACTATATGTAATATGATAAAGACTGGAAAATAGTGAGAGAGCATACGGACTGCCACAACTTCGCAACTTCTCATGACTTCTCAAACAGAGAAAGAATAAAAATAAAACTTTTCAACAGTTATTTATGAAAGCCGGTTTCTGCCACTGAATGAATCAATAAAAAGGTAATTGCAATTCTGACTTTTTCTTGCATTGCGAGTTTACGGCTCGCAATTCCAAATTTTTTTCTCAGAATTGTGAGATATAAACTTATAATTGCAAGTTATAAAGAATTGCATGAAATAGTCGCAATTGCATGTTATAAAGTCAGAATCTTGAGATATAAACTCGCAATTCTAAAAAAAAAAAAAAAGTCAGATTTGCAAAATAACTTGCAGGTGCAAGTTTATATCTCATAATTCTGAGTAAGAATTGAGCAAAAAGTCAGAATTTCGAGACATAAACCCACAATTAAGATAAAAAATTCAGAATTGCTAGTTTATAGTTTAAATCTCGCAATTCTTTTTGCTCGCATTTCTGACTGTTCTCAGAAATAGAGATATAAACTCATAATTGCAAGTTATAAAGTAACAATTGCAAGATATAAACTCCCAATTCTAAAAAAAAAGTCAGAATTGCAAAATAACTTGCAATTGCAAGTTTATATCTCACAATTCTGAGAAAAGTAAGAATTGTATGCAAAAAGTCCTGCAACTGACAGTTTTTTTTTTTAGAATTGCTATTCCATAATTTATATCCCATCATTCTGACTTTATAACTATATTCTGAGTTTAATTTGACTTGACTTTCTCAATTTCTTTCTTGAAATTGCTGGTTTACATCTCACAATTCTGACTTTATGTCTCGCAATTGTGAGTTTATATCCCAAAATTCTGAGAAAAAAGTCAGAATTGGAAGATGTAAATTCGTAAAGTCAGAATTGTGAGATCAGTCACAATAGCTAGCTATGTTTCCATTACCCTGTTTTTATGCGCATTTTATCACATCAGAAACTAGTGATGGAAACATCAAATTTAAATCCCTTAGTTTGCAAAAAAATGTTACGCTCGCTCAAGGTGGTTTTTGACTTGTGTGAAAAAAAGCTAATGGAAAGGTTTTGGGGGTTTTTTTGCCGTTTTTTCCTTTTACTATTACAGAACAGTATAGGACAGGAAGCGAAGTGGGAGAGAGAGAGAGGGGTGGGATTGGAAAAGGCTCTCGAGCTGGGATGCGAACTCGGGACGCCCGTAGTACAATGGCGCTTATATGTCGGCGCCGCCCACAAGGCTATCAGTGCCAACCGTTAATAGGAAGTTAATGAAAATAGTGCTTTATTCGCAAATGCTTTATGTGATTTTTCAATTTTTAAATACACAACTTTGGATGGATACATAGCTAATTACATTATTCTTTTTTGGCAGAAACATGCTACCATAGTTATTTAATCTGTAATCGAGTCATTTTTTCACTGCCGAAAACATCCTTTTCCAGAGACGACTATAAATTCATAATTTAAAACACTGTGACTCTTTCAAAACACCCAAATCAGCCTGACACAACATTGGCTCAACCAATGGCATGAGTTTGGAGGCGGGGCTCTCAGTTTGACCAACCAATGGCAGAAAGGGGGAGTGTTCAGGAAACCGGTTTAGAAACAGTCATTATTTTCTTCACCTTTAAGCAAACTATGATAAAAGGCAGTGGAACATAAACATTCATATAATAATGTGAGAAAGAAAAATTTTCCAAAGTAACCTGATCTTTTTTTTCCAAGATCAAAAGCCCTCATTTCCCCCAGTCCAACTCCTCAGTGTTTTTACTTTAAAAAAAACTACTATAGTAAGACGATTTACAGTGAGCACGAGAACTGTTGACAAGGCTAAATTAAATATGCTTTCCACAGGAAGATTCAAATGCACCTGGTTGAACATGGCAGCACTGTTTACAGTATCAACGTGTCAGTTATGTTTGTTCATTGCTGGGCCTTAAAATCTGCTTTACATGCTGCAAGCAAATCCTTAACTATGTGCACTTGTAGTGTACTAAAATACTTTCACATAATATTAATGAAAAAGGCCACTTAAGTGTACTTGTCTTTTAAGTACACTTTTAAAAAAGTGCACTAATCCATTATAATAACGTCAAACTAAAAGTATTACTTTAAAGTACATTTTAAATCATAGTTTTAATCATTTTTGTCATGTTTTAAAGAAGTACACTTAGTTTGATGACTAGTACAACCATGTAAGTGCTAGCTATGTTATATATTTCAGATTAATATATTTTAAATGGACCAAATTTTATTATTATGTATGACATAATCATATTAAAGTATATTTTAGTTTACAATAAATGCTTATCAGTACAATTGCGTAACCATATTTTAAAGACAATTGAAGTAATTATGAAATTACATATGATGTATTTAAGTCCTACTTAAGTGGGTCAAAAAGCACTCAAAAGTTCAGCTAACTACATTTAATATAAATGTAAACAAATACACTTATATTTAATTACAATTAACATGCAATTAAGTATCTGAAAACATTACATTCAGTTCAAACTTAAGTATATATAAGTATATTGGTAAAGTAAGTATAGTTTATGTACTATTTTTATATATGAACTTTTATCACAAGGGAATGCAGACAATATCTTTTTATTATTCTATCTATTTGAAAGAAAATCAGATGGTACACATCAGCAGTTAATATCTGCTAAAAACATAAAACATGACAAAAAATTATTAAAACAAGGATTTAAAATGTACTTTAAAGTAAAACCTTTAGTTTGACATTATTGCAATGGATTAGTGCCCTTTTCTTTAGTGTACTTAAAGGGACAAGTACCTTAAGTGGCCTCTTATTATGCTGCAGGAAATCCTTAACTATGTGCACTTGAGTGTACTAAAATACTTCCACATAATATTAATTAAAAAAGACACTTAAGTGTACTTGTCTTTTAAGCACACTTTTTTAAAAGTGCACTAATCCATTGCAATAACGTCAAACGAAAAGTTTACTTTGAAAGGAACATTTTAAATCCTTGTTTTAATAATCTTTTGTCATGTTTTAAAGAAGTACACTTAGTTTGAAGTGTTAACTAACATAGTATAGTATATTCTTTTAAAGTAAATTGTTTTTTTATATGTACTTTTATCACAAGGGAACGCAGACTATATCTTTTTTATTATTTTATTTGTTTAAAGGAAAATCAGATGGCACACATCAGCAGTTAATATCTGCTTATTCATGACTAATTACTAAAGGTTAGACGATAGAATTCACCCGTGCGACCATGAAAGCAAAGAAAAACATGTCAGCAAATAGAAAAATCTCAGTTTAGTAAATAATATTCATCTCAACTATGCAAAACAAATGCGCGTTTACCCCCTATAAATCAAAGCCAGTCTGTGAATATTAAAGCAGCAAAACAATCCTAGTTGGTTAACATCAGAGAATCATCGCTGGTTTTGGTTTTCATGGATGCAACCATTTGCAAAGTGTCACATTTCATTTCTCCCCAACATTAGGGTAAACAAGCACGGCGCTCATGGCTCTGTTAAAAGGCGAGCCTCGCTTTAGGAGGGGAGGAGAGGCGTCTTGTTAAGGATCAATTTGTGTGGACAGCCGTACAAATGGCAGCGAGACACAAAGTTGTCTTTGGCATACGCCGCCGTGATTGATGGCTGCACACCTGCGCCGTAAATCCTCCTGACAATGCTGAGACGGATCTCCTGCATGCGTTTGCGCTCTCCCCGCACCCACCCCGTCCCTTCTCCCCACAGCTCTCGCATTCATTCTTTCTTTCCTTTTTTTTTAAACAGATATCCAAAACACATCACTCGCCCCCTCTCTTTTATGTTGGGCATTGTAATGTGCAAACACACACAGCCAACACATAAATATGCTTATCAGACACTTTATATGTAAATTCTCAGGGAGCATTGAGTGGCAGGGAGTTTATATCATGAGACTGTTACAAAAATTAAAAAGCGATCCTTAGCGAATACCAAATGAAGGCGTTTCCGGAGTGGGAATTTTTTTTACGATTTCAAACCTAAAATTCACAGTGGAAGATTTGAGGAGGTTTTGAGGAGGCACCATGGGCGTCTTAATCAAACATGATTTGTTCACATGTGCCATCTTTTGTTTTAATATAAGGAAGTCCTCGTTTCTCTCAGAGGAAGGGGAAAATTTCCACAGCACAGAAAACCAGAAGTTGGATAAAAAGAAGAACAGAAATGGAATAATGAATAAAATATATTTTTGTGCATATGAGACGAATAAGAAACAATGAGTCTGTTTAATGCTGATAGGGGTGCAATTACCTTTTTGTGAGCCGAAAAGTGCCTTTTAAATCCCAATTCAATCTCTAAATTTGAATTAAGGTAGAAAAAAGAATACGGATTTGTAATTTGAATTTAACTAAGAAGAAATACAGAGTTCTGGCATGAAAATCTAGATGGCGCAGTCCATCAAAGTCAATATGACATATGACATCATTATCACATGGCACAGCTGATTGGTTCTCTCCTGTATCGGTAGCCAATGAGCTCGCTGCTCAGCATTCAAATATATGACTAGTGCTTGCCGTAGCAGTGCAGCTTGCTTCAGAAACCCTCCACCTTCCCTAGCTCCACCTGTATAGATTCATGTATGCTATATGGGGGTTATTTCATGTATGTTATATTTGCAGCAGCAGTATTTCTTACATGCTCACAGCAAGCATGGCTTGTGGATGTATTGGCAGTAGCAAGTTCGGGATTTGTCAGCCGCAGCAGAAGTGTAGCAGAGTCTATTCCGCAAGGCCAAAACTTAAACATTGTCATGAACTTACCATGCAATCCCTCCGAGAGGTGTCAGATCAGGAACTTGAAATCAATTAAATTCATGCAAATACTAGTGCAATTTCTTGAAATGAACACGGAACAACAAACTTTCAGGATAATGCTTGTCTGAAAGTAAGCAGGTAAATTAAACAGCCTAAATAAATAAACAACTTTAAATGTTGGAAGTAAAATAACTAAACAACAACTGGAAAAACAAAAATAAATAAAAACTATAAAACAGATAATCCCTCTGATCACAATAATATAAAGAGTCAGTAGCTAGTAGTAGTAGTACTAAATCAAACAAGACATTTAAAAGAAATAAAATATGTTATCCTGCACGAAAAAATAAAAAAAATTTATTTGTATCAACTAAAAAAAATGATAATACATGATGTCCCTCCTGCCCTCAAATAATAATACATACAATCTTAACAAAAAAAAAGGAATGGAATGAATGATGAGAACACTCCTCCGGCAACAAAAACATTAAAACAAATTAATAAATATTAAAATATGAGCTTATATTGTACAATAATGCTGAATAATAACTAAATAAAAACAACAGTACTGAATTTTGAATTACGGTTCTCTTTGCGTCATTCAAAACTCCATTTTCCCGTGGGTTCAGTTTCAATTCCAACTCGTGAACTGAAAGGAAGTTGATTCTTAAGTTCAAAATTTTGCGCAACCCTGTTAAACGCTCCTATTTCTGTTCAATGAAGCTTTCAGAGTGTGTGTGTGTGTATGTGTGTGTAGGAGGGAGGGAGAGAGAGAGAGAGCCATAAAGAAATGAGTGAAAGAAGAGTCAGTGACAGAATATTGAGACAGGAGAGGCTGAGAGAGAAAAAAGAAATCACCTGTTCAGAATTCACCTCAGCTTTGCGCGTCCCCAGACTATAACACGAGTTGACAGAGGAGGAATTTCCACAAGAATAACATCCAAACTTGACACACGATGGGGTGAATATTAGATTTAGCCTGTTGTAAGATGTTAGTGTCCTTATGATTTTCCTGCCGTAACAGATAGGTATAAATAATTAAGCATCTTTTCCCCTTTAAAATGGCTCAATGGGGAGAAAAAAAGAAGAAATAAAGAGAAAACAATCAGTGAAAGACCTTCATGCTCCCAACGTCCAAGAATACCACAGAACGACTGAAATTAGCATCGCTTTGTGGGTATTTCAAGGTATTTTTTTCTGGAAAAAAATAATAATGCATTATTCAGATAAAATGGTTACTATTTGTTTTATGGAGGCATAGCATGCCTTATATTTCTAGCCTATAAAATATGTCATTAATGCTGTGCATGTTGGAGCCATTTATGCATTTTACAGCATAAATTTGCAGTGCAAAAGGGCAGAAATCACACTAGTGACAGATGAAGGGCAGCTGTGGTGGCGAAGTCCCTTTATCAAATGATGCAAATGCCCAACTGTGGCTAAGGCACTTGATTAGGCACCAGGGGCCCAATCAGCGTTCTGGATCTTGCTCGCTCCCCAGGTGATTGGCTAATAAGAAATGCATGAAAAGGTACAGACACAGCATGTGGCAAGAGAGGTTGCACATTCTGGATGGTTCTGCATCTCAGCACCTACCGGTGACACCTGGAGACTGCTGATGAAGCGAACAAACGGACAAAAAAAAAAGCAAGAGCAAACAAAACATAATGAAATCTGACTTTCATATTTTAGAGAGGCACGCAAGCTTTGCATGGGAAAAAACAGCAGCAGTGTGCACAAGAATAAAACACACTGAGTTTTTGAAAAAATTGCATTTTGAAAATACGTACGGCTACATAATTACATGGATTAAGAAAGAAAGAATTACATTTTAAAGTATTACATTGTGGTTATTCATTTATAATTGAATCATTAATTCATATAAAAATAATGTGATCATAAATTTTTATTGAATTATTAGGTCAATTATCTAAATAAATAAAAACATAATCATCATTCTAAAATATTAATTACAATTAAGAGATTCGTTATCCATTCTTTTAAATAAAGAAATATAACATTTTATATTTTTCATTAATTTTATAAACCAATTTCAAAAACTGTTAATTCATGAGAATGAATGAATAAAATGTCAAAATAATTGATTCATTTATTTAAATCAACATTATTTATTCATTTTAAAATGATAAAAATAAGCGACATTTATTTTATTCATTCACTTTATACAGATTACTAAAAAAAAATTATTAACATTTATTTAAATGAATAATACATATTTTAAAAAACATAAATAAATTAATCATTCATTAATTCCTATAAACAAACAAACAAACACAAATCTGCATTAGCCATGGCCTCTGATCACATTGAGTTGTAGTGTCCATGCAGGAAATGCAACTTTGAAACCTTTTCAACCTCTATTCTCCCTTGACTCCCCATCATTTCTTGTCCTCTCTCATCCTATACTTTATAGAAGGGATGGGATTTGTGATTAGCAGCACAGTCGGTCATATTTGGCCATATTTCTAACCGAGCAAGAGCAGCTTTTTACTTGAATGGTGCTGAAAATCTAAGTAATTGTTTGTCAAATTACATTTCAATAACTTCACACCCGGAATAAAATCTGACGACAATAACACACATTCAGACCGGCCCAGCAAATGTGCAAACATGTTCTAGTGAGTGTTATAATTTATCCTATTCATTTATGTACAAGTGGAGCATCTCTGCCTCATAAAGTGTCTCCACTACTTTAATAATATACTTCAGAAAGATATAATTAAGTGTGAACTAAATATAATGTTTTCTGACACATAATTGCATGTTAACTGCAAGCAATCAATAAAATTGTATTATAATGTACATGAAAGGCAATTAGCTAAACTGTTTTGACCCACTTAAGTAGGACTTCAGTACATCTTTATATGAAATTTCAATTATTTCTATTGTCTTTGAAATATGGTTAAAGTACTGCTGAATGTACTGGCAAACATGTATGGTAAACTAAAATATACTTTATTGCTATTTCTACGGAAACTCGTATTTAAATACATTTGTAATTACACATTTTTAATGATGAAGTTTCAGTTTAGTACATTTAAAATATATTAACTTGAATAAAACAAATTATAATCAAGTACTTTACATGTGCTTCAGTATATCAAAATAAGTGCACTTTGAAACACGACAAAAGATTTTTAAAACATAATGATTTAAAACATACTTTAAACTAAAACTTTTAATTTAACATTACAGTGTACTTTATAAAAATCGTACTTAAGTGCGTTTAGAAACGCTGTTATGAAAGCATCTCCAAGTACACTTAAGTGGCCATTTATTTTATTAATATTATATTATCTGTAAGTAGAGTTTTACTTTTAGAGCATACTTTTAAGATGTGAAGTACACTACAAGTGCACATTTAATACAATTAAGTGAACTTCTAAGTATATCTGTACTTAATATACTAAAAATTATTCTTTAGTCCTTCTTAAGATAATCTTAAGAACATCAAAGTGTACTCAAATGTGCTTTTTTTTGAGACACCATGAATATAAACTAAAATGTGCTTTTAACACTTTTTCTGTATTAAAAAATGTATTTAGTTACTACTTGTAGTACACTTGAACTAGTGTATGAAAGAAGTGGTGTACTTCAAGTACTACAAGTACTACTAAAGAATAATTTTTAGTATATTAAGTACAAAATTAGTGCATGAAAATAGAGCACTTTAAGTACATTATGAAAGTGCTCTTTTTTTTTCTTGCCTGGGTTGCCCGATCAGACACCACTAATAAACCAGGAATGCCTGTGGCAGGTTGCTCTCACACAAACACCCGCATTTTATATTTTTGCCTGGCTCTTTGCATTTTTTAAATACAGATGGAAAGCTCCATTTTCATAATCAGCCCAATGATCAGCAATCACAGGCGGTGGAACCAAAGTCAAGTTGTCCTAACAGATGATGTGCTGCCGTAAACAGTGAATCTCTCTTCTTACACAATTAAAGAGTGAGCTTATTGATTTCCGATGGGCCGCTCAGGTGACTCTGCAGCGGCTGCAGGTCGTCACAATGAGCCCTGGGTAAGGTGACCCAGTGCCTCTCTCTTCCCATTGTCTCTCACGCTCTATATAGACTGTGGCTGTCCTCGGTCAGGTACAGTACATACAGGACGAGGTGTTCCCATGAAAGTGCCACTGCAGCATTTTGAGAGGCGGTCTTCTTCATTAGCTAATGTGGCGGTACAGGATCAGCGATTAAACCTTAAACAGGTTTCCTGGAGAGCTGCTGGATGGGGGTCGTATTTAATGGGTAAAAAGACACATGAATGTCAAGGTGATAAGCTTTTTTTCACCAGCACTATGACAAACATTTATAACTTACACAATAGAATAGACTCAAAAAGAGAATTAGGCCTAAATGTAAGACTATATATTTGAATTGCAATAAAATTTCCATCCATTTGGATTATACTCCACATAAATGTGATGCATATTTGTCAGTCATAAAGTACATAATGAAACCAGTAAGAAACAGGTATGATTTCTGCACTAAAAATAAATAATAATAATAATTAATAATAAACTATAAAATAAATAAATGGGGGCTGTCAAATGATAATCGCGATTAATCGCATCCAAAAAAAAAGTTTTTTACATAATAAAAGTGTATACTCTGTATATTTATTATGTATATACTGTAAATACACACACATACAGTATATACTTTGAAAATATTTACATGTATTTAAATGTATATATTTATATAATTTATATTACATATAAATATATTTAATATATAAACATAACATATTTTTTCTTAAATATATACATGCATGTGTTTGTTTTTATATATACATAATAAATATATACACAAACATATATTTTGTAAAAAAAAACTATTTTGGATGTGATTAATCGCGAGTAATCGTTTGACACACGAAAATAATACATGTTGCATTTTTAACTAGTTGCATCTATTTGAATATTTAAATCGTATTTTAAAAATGCATTGGTTCAAATTGCTTCGAATCAGCCTAAACCTGTTCTCTGTTAAAAATGAAAACAATTAAATGTATTCAGTTAAAAAGTCAAATTATTAAAATATGAAATAAGCAATATTAAGTTCATTCAAATGTATAAATTAGTGATAATAAATAGTTGAAACCTGGCTATTGTGTAGGTATCTAATGCTTGTGTTGTGCTGAAAATGCTTTACCTAAAAAAAAAAAAGCATTATTTGTGGATAATTTTGGCATTATTTACTGCATGAGCTTAAACCAATGAGACCTACGTTCAAACACTTAAAAAAAACAGTGCTAACTGAAAGAAAACAAGCTGATAAAAAGATTGAATTAATTTAATAATAATATAGCATTACAAGAAATTTATAAGCAATTTTTGTAGGCCAGATGCAAGTGAGGGGCAAAAATAAAGTATGTATGTATGTGTTTGTTTGTTTGTAAATTGCATTAAAAAAAAAATTGGTCCAGAACATAACATGAGGGTTAAAGCACATTGAGTTTATTCTTACAGAAATGACCTTACCTGTTTTTTACATGTTTGCCTAAAAGTATGCATCACATTATTAGCTTATGTTAAAACTGTCTAATCCAAACAAATGGACATTTTATATGCAATTCAAATACGTATATAGTAAATTTAGGCCTAAATATCTTTTAAATGAAGAACTAGCTGGTCTATAATGTTAAACGGACTAGTGAGACAACTGTTCTGCCACAGCTAAAGCAATAAAGAATAAAGAAACAAACACACACAAGGATGTCAGGACTCACAGCAACTGAATATACCCAACAAATAAAACACTGGAGACAGACACACAGCCTCTCGCCATAAATAAACTTGCTGGATTTGGGGATATTATTCATGTCCATATGTGCAAAATAGCAGCGCGACACCCATTTCAATAACAAATGCCCTCGGTAACAAATGCGATTCCTGCAAGCCGAAGCATTTGTTCAGGCATTCCAGCATTAATGGCTTTCCATTAAGACAGACCGGCAGCAAAGCATTCTGAAGATTTTAACTTAAAACTGCCTCTCTGTAGACTGTCAGTGTCTTCAGAAAGCGCGCTTGAATTGCTAGTGTTAAAAGTAATTTGCAATTTACATGGTCGTGAGGAGCTGCTGTTGATGGATGCATAACTAACTAAACTAGAAGGAGGCTGAAAATGAAATGTGCTTAATTGTACCGAATGTGCACTTGAGGTGAACTTAAAATCTTAAAAAGTATATATTTAAAAACTGTACTTGCATATAATATGACATTTCTGAAATATAAATGCCATTTAAGTGCCTTAAAGACAGACTTTCATGACTATGTTTCTTAACACACTTAAGTGCATTTTTAAAAAGTGCTTTGTTATAATGTCAAATTTCAAGTTTTACTTTAAAGTACATTTTAAATCATGTTTCAATAAACTTTTGTTGTGCCTTAAAGTACACTTATTTTGATGTGTTGACTAACATACTAAAGCACAAGTAAAGTACTTGATTATATTTTTTTACTGTACTGTGCTATTCAGTATTACTTTCAAAGTCCATATATTTTAAATTAACTAAATTGCTAATTATTTTTTACAAATGTCTAATTACAAATATATTTATCATGCTATATACTGTGAAGTTTATTAGAATGACTTTATTATATAGGTAAAAGGAGTAATTCTCGTACATTCAATCAATAACCTTAAAGTTATGTTTTCGATAATAAAAGTAATTATAAAAATTGAATTGCATAAATCGACTTGACGTCCTACCTGAGCAGGTTAAAAGAGTTGAGCTAATTGAATTTAACATAAAATTAAACTACATTTAATTTAATTGCAATTAAGATGCAATAACAGTAAGTGTCTGAAAACATTAAAAGAATATACTTAAGTGCAAACTGAATGTTAAGTATATTATTTGCAAAAGTACTCTTTTTAAAAGTATGCTAAAGTGCACGTCTTTGATAAATGTTTTTGAAAAAATGCAATAAAAATATTGCTACCTATGAAGTCATTGTGTTGAGAAGTGCGTACTTCTAATAATTTCAATGCCTGCCATATAAAATAAACATATTGCATGGTTACAAAGACCATTAATGAATTCCAAACCTGCATGAGTTTCTTTCTTTTGTTGAACACAAAAGATATTTTGAAGAATGTTGGTAACTAACAGTTGCTGGTAGCCACTGATTTTCATAGTGTTTATTTCCCCATTCTATAGAAGTCAATGGCTACCGTCAGCTGTTTGGTAACCAACACTCTTCAAAAATATGTGTTCAACAGTAGAAAGAAACTCATACAGGTTTGGACCAAATGGAGGGTGAGTAAATGATGAAAAATATTTCATTTTTTGATGAACTATCCCTTTAAATCCAAAAGTCATTTAGCCAGTCCCTCTATCTGGGTCAGTGGCAGCACGAGCAATGGTGTAAAAACAAATACATTTTTTCAGTTTCACACAGATCTGACTGTACATGTCAAAGGATGAACTCTAACTAGAGTACTTTACAAATTTATTTACAAAAAAAAATCTAAATTTGTCAACTTTCGATTCCATTTCCCCCAGAAAATAAGCATTGATTGTCGTCGATTATCTCTAAACCTCACTTCAATTTATTCAACGTTGTGTCTTAACAGTGCCTTAGTAGCTGGTCTGAAATCGGTTTGCTTCAAACCTTCACATAAAACAAATCGTACTCCCAGATCTGCCCGAGCGCTCGTCTGAAATCAGTCACATTCAAGCTCACTCGGTTAAACAGGCCTCTAGTCTTGCCTTCGACAGCTTGCCGTGGCTTTTACTATTGGCCTCTAGGGTCGATGAGTGCCATAAACCGTCTTATTACACTCAGATCATATTAATTTGCCTTTGCCACTGCGTTTATTTGCAGTATAACAACATGCAAAGCACCAGCTGCCTTGTCTGAATGACGCGCTCCGCTCCACATTGTTTTTAGCCACGACGTTCATTTAGAGACGTGTGAAAGACCAAACATGAGAACCAATTTGCTGTTTTGACTTAAAGGCACGCTATCCATCTTACAGTCGCCTGGTTTTGCATGCGACAGAGTTAATGGAGAAGGACAGTGTGCTTTTAATGGGAGGACTGAGAGGAAGTGACGTGGAATAACTTGAGAAGACCCTTTTTCCCTGCAGGTTTTCCCGGCTCAATTAGCAGACTCTCGTTCTGCTGAAGGGGGATTCAGCATGTGACAGAGAGAGAGAGAGAGAGAGAGAGAGAGAGAGAGAGAGAGAGAGAGAGACAGTCCTGTGTGTTTGTGTGTGTCCCGACGGCCCGCGGCATTACCCAGTCTTATGGATCGGAGCCCCACAGAGCCGGACTTAACAAGCCTGGACTTCGGCAATACTTGCTGATCTGCTGAATCCCACTGATGTTAATTGATGGGCTAAGTTAGAAGAAAGAATAAATAAAGGCGGACAGTAGCTGCCGGTCTCTGACTCACTCAATGAGCAACTGAGCAGATGTACTATAGTAAAAAACACTGGTTCAAAATAACATACGACCATACCACTCTCACTATGTCTGCAGTATGTAGTATAAATACTGTGCGAATGCTCTGTATCTCATAATGCATTGTGCATGACTTTTTGATAAATGAACCAGACGTTACTTGTGATTAACATCTCATCCCTAAACCATAATTGATCAGACTTCCAAATGTAATGTTTTATAAAAAAAAAAAAAAAAAGATTCTATATCCAAAGCATGTTAACTACTACTAAAAATTATACATTTAAGTTAAAATTATATATATAAAAAAAAAATATATATTAGGGCTGCACGTTAAATCGCATGCGATATTTAATGCGCATCTTATCAGTAAAGCTGGTTTTGTAATCAGCGGTAAATCTCCATCACATGCATGCTTTCACATCGAGCAGCATTAACTACACAGAGCCGTTGTTCACTGACGAGCTGCGCAACAAATCCTCGTCAGTGAACACCGGCTCTGTGTAGTTAATGCTGCTCAATGTGAAAGCATGCAGGTGATGGAGATTTACTGCTGATTACAGAACTGGCTAAAAATACAAATCTGTTCAAAAGTTTGGAATAATTACAATTTTTTATGTTTTTGAAAGAAGTATCATGCTCAAAAACAAAAAGCTGCAATTATTGGATCAAAAATGCATTAATGGCAGTAATAGTGTGAAACGTGATATAGTTTAACATTCTAGCCATCCGTGTCACATGATCCTTCAGAAATCATTCTAATATGGCTGATTTGCTGGCTCATGAAACATTTTGATTATAATGAGTGTTAAAAACAGTCTGATGCACAGTGTTATTTTATCAGTGATTTACTATAGGCTAATGGGTTTTTTTTACATTTTTTATTTTCAGTTTAATTTTAGTTAATGTTTTAGTAATTTTGTTGTGTGGTTTTGAAATTTTTTATCTTTAGTGTTTTTTTAAACTAGTTTTTATGATTTTATTTCAGTAACTCATGTTAAACTAAACTAAAAAAAAGGAACAACTATAGGCAAGTGACTTTTGTAAATTTATGTTTTTAAAATATTTAATACAGTTAATGTTATTATGATTTTAGTTTTAGTTATTATAAAACTGTTGCTGCCATGATAAGACTTAATGTGGAAACCCGAAATTATTTATTATTGTTATGTATTCAACACTCAGTAAACCTTACAGTTATGTTATTTTGGGAAAATTCTAGATTTTTTATTTTATTATATATATATATAAATGAGTTCTTTTAAACTTTCTATTTATTTGGAACAGAAATCTCTTGTAACATTATAGATGTCTTTACCATCACTTTTTGATACATTTTTCTTCAATTTCCTTGATGAACAAAATATATTTTTTTATTTAATTCAATGTTAGTGTACATACAGTACTGCTAATATTTCACTATATTATACATAGATTTTTTTTTTTGAAGGACTCTTAAAAAGCATCAAAAGGACTTATATTTCATCAACAAAATATTTCACAATATATTCTTTTGTGAAGCAACATGAAAGAACAAGCAAACTGCTCATTCAACATTAGAAAAAAAAAAAGTGCATGCAGCCAAACTTTCAATTCAAATTAGATCTGATGCAACAATAACCTTATCTAAAAACCATTGATTAATTCATGGAAAATATTCAATATTATAACCTATTGCTTTATTTCTGTATTAAACAGCAGTTGCAGTTCTTCAACTCGCCTAATTGCAGTTCTGTCTTTTAAAGTGGACATGCAATGAGCGTCTCAATAGCAACAGGAGGAAAATTGTTGGGAGCAAAAACACGCAAGGGAGAAAGCACACAGATGAAGGGCTGGAAGCAGCAGAAAGCAAGGACTAAATCTATGTAATAACAAATAAGGACAGTTCAAGGACCGAGGGGCAGGCGCCCAAATACCCTGCATACAATATTCCCAACCTCTCGCAATGACCTGCAGCTGCTCTACAGACTGCTGCTTTTTAACAGAATACATTTATGTGGCGAAGAAGCTTGAAAGCACCAAAAAATTATTTCTATTGCTGCCAGGGGCGATAGCTTGAAATCATATACCCATGCCAGCCAGACCTCATGACAGGCTGCACCAAAACAAGAGCCTGAGGAGTCATTAAAGGTAATAAATAAATAAATGGAAATGAAAGAGGGATGGGAGATAATTGCAAGAGAGACTGAGATAGGAGCATATATGCAATTCGCTAGCAGGTGTGTGTGTGTGTGTGTGTGTGTGTGTGTGTGTGTCCAGTCCACAGTGAGGCAGTACAGACACAAACACTCACACACAACTCACAAACACACCCTGAACTTACACAGAGCAATTAAGGTGCTGTTGAGATGATACTCTTTGTGCTTCACAGATGTAAAACGCTGGTTCTAAGAGCCGATTATCAGCTTTAGAGAAAGCAATCAAACACATGCTCCCTGTACTGACAACACAAAACGACACCAGTATCTTCAAGCTCACATAATGCTGCTGCTTTCCTCTTCTAACAAGCCCCTATATTCTGAAGAAGCATCAAACCTACTGACCTGAAGGTGAGAAAGTTATGGAAGAAAAGTAATGCAATATGTCTTTGAAACATAAAAGCATGTCGAATAGCACTAACTGAAAAAAAATGCATTGCATTAACAGTGCTTGCATTTCAATGCCTTGTATTCCAGGGCTTGCATTGTTAGGTCCTGAAATTTAACAAGTGACCAAGTGTACAGTGTTTTAAAAACGTCTTAAATTAGAGATGCACCGATTGCAATTTTCTTGGCCGATTCCGATTTCTGATTTTTTTTGTTAGTGTGATCTGCCGATACCGATTTTTGCCGATTCCGATTTTCTTTCTAAGAACTATAATTGACAGCATATACAAACAAAAATCTACTTTTCTTCAACGCAAAGTTTTATTTTCATAAAAAACACAAGTAATAAAATAAGAACAAATAAAAAAATAAAATTGCAAACAACAGCACACATAAATGCAATAGAATAAAGAGAGCTATGAAACTAAGTTTTTCAGGTTAAGTAAGTTTTTATTCAGGTAAGAAATACTACAGAAATGAAAGTAATCAAATGTAAAATAACACATCCAGTGTTATTTTACATTTGATTACTTTAATTTCTGTAGTCTTCATTGTAAAAATTAAATTAAGCTTTACCATTTAAGTTATAAAACGTATTCAGTCAAGAGCAGAAAGTGATTTTCTTTGTCTTTTGTTCTTTGATTAACATGACAGACAGCAGCAGGTATATTGGACGGCGGTCCCTTTAAGAGTTTATCCATGGACCCAATATACTGTTACACAACATGCGTTCTCTTTCTCAACTATTTAACATTCCAAAACTGACTGTGTTTAACTGGATACTCGCCAAGACGGGCATTTTGACATAATTTTGTATGTATTTGAACGTTTTAGCGCAGTTAGCCACTCATTTTGGTATTTGTGGCTCACAAGCGGTTTGTTTGAGACTGAGCGTGGATTGTGCGTTCCACTAATATAGATCAGTGGTGGTGTGCGCGCGCGCTTTTGGTGTAAACGCAAAACCTGCGGGAATGACTAAAACAATGCGCAATACAAGCACTATTTAACAGGAGACGTGTGTGAGAGAGAAGGGGTCATCAGAGAGAAGAGAGCGAGAATGCATGGCTGACATTATTGCCTGTGCCGCTGGTAACAAAACGGATTGGCTCGAAATCGGAAAGAAGTGAGACTGACCGACCAATCACCGATCCGGGCCGATCATGAGGAAAATCGGCCAATTCCGATCCCTGGCCGATCGATCGGTGCATCTCTATGCTTAATCCTTAATATAAAAACAACAAACATATCTCAAAATATAGTTGGGATCAGCAAAGTTTTGAAAGAAGCCTCTTTGTTCATATCAAGGTTCATTTATTTGGGCAAAAATAGAAAAAAAATATACAATCCAAATTTAAAAGAAGTTTCCATTTTAATTATACTTCAAAATATAATTATTCATGCTGACGCCAAAGCTGAATTTAGTCCAGTACTCAGCCTTCAGTTTCAACGTGATCCTTAAGTCTTGTAAGGATGCACCATCACTTATGTTTAATAAATGGAACGATCCTTGCTGAATAAAAGTATTCATTTCTTTCAAAAGAGTTCTATTTTGAATAAATGCTGTTCTTTAACTTTTTATTAATCAAAAGAGTATCACAGGTTCCAAACAAATATTAAGTTTCCAAATATAAAAAAAAACAATTTTCCAACATTGATAATAAATCAGCATATTAGAATGATTTCTGAAGATCATGTGACACTGAAGACTGGAGTAATGATGCTGAAAATACAGCTTTGATCACAGAAATAAATTACATTTTACAATATATTCACATAGAAAACAGTTATTTTAAATTGTAATAATATTTCACAATATTGCTGTTGTTACCGTATTTTTGATCACATAAATGCAGCCTTGATGAGCAGAAGAGATTACATATTCAAGCATTTGTGGATGGACTGAAAGAGAATAATTCAGCAGTCTTTTTCTTCTGTGCTCTTATTGTGTCTCCAGATCATTTGCTATGTGCTCAGACTGTCATGCTACACACACCAAACAATTCAGACAGACACAAAAAGATGTTTAACAGGTCAGCAGTGAACATGCCGCAGCTCTTTTGAGGAGTCTGATTAGACAGGCATTCATGCATGGCACGGCAATATGGCACAAAGAAAAGCCACTACGATGAGATGATTTCGGCTGTAAGACACTTTGGTCAGGCACCTGTGGACCTCTATTTGACAACATGATCTGATGATGAGAAATACTGAGTGGCTTATTATGAACACTTCAATAGCAAAGAATACTGTGTTATAATATCAAAGTAATATGAACATAAAGAGCATTTTTCAGACTTTGTAGTCGTTCTAACTCTGCTGGCAAGATGTCTAATTCTGTTGAATTGAAAGAGCGCTCAGTGTGGGTCAGGGATGTTCTTTACTTCACAAAATGAGAGAAAGTTAGATACTCTCTTCATCGACCCTGCAGTATGTTTGTCAAGCACATGTCCAAACTCTCCAGCTTGATCCTGCTCTCTGTTAGATCCTTCCCACCATCTCCAGCCTTGATGTACTTACCAATTCTGTATTGCTTGGTGAATGTATTGTAGGATTGTGTTTATGTGAGATACTGTACTCAGAATGCATTTCTTTACTTTTCTCATTTAGAAGTGTTTATGTATTTTTTAATAAAAACTTCAGTGTATTTGCTCACTATTACTGTTATTATTTCTCTGTTGTCTCTGCTTTTTCTTCTTCTACCTTTGTAATGTATCTTTAAAATGTATAAATAAATCATTTAAAAAGAACAAACAAAAAATATTGTTTTGGAGTTGTAAATAAAGTGTGTGTTTTACAAGAAAACACTATTTCAGTCTTTCAACTTCGGAATTAAATTTTTTATTCAATGTGTTAATTGCAGTTTCACTGCAATTATTTAAGAGAAATGACTAGGGGAATACCATTTATTTCTTGTTTGTTGTTCTTATTTCTCAGTACTATGTTAATGTATATGAATTATAAATGCAATATAAAATGTATGTATTATAAATTAAATGAATATGTTTATTAAAATACATCTTATAACAGTAAACATTGTGAATTTTACTTAAATCATAAAAAAATGAACATAAGCAGAATTCAGTTTAGGCTACTTGTCTTCTACACTGCAAAAAAATGAAGTTGCAAATAAAACAAATTATTGGAGCACGTTTTACAAGAAAACACTATTTCAGTCTTTCTACTTAAACATTTTATGTTTAATTCAGTGTTACTTGCTTTTTCTTTGCAATTATTTCTGAAGTTTGCTAACAGTCGTAGAGAAAAATTGTTTCTACACCAATTTTTGTACAGTGTATTTGCTTAGTGCTGTTAATTTACATGAATTATAAATGCAAGGTATCAGTATTTAAATTAGATATATGAAATTTATCTATCTCTTGTAAAAAAAAAAAAGTCACATTTTACCTTTAATTCTACACTGTAATCTTTTTTCAAAGTTGTAAATAACACAAAGATTATTTCCATCTTTCTACTTTCCTCTTTTTCATCTTTTATTTCACATTTAATTCTTTGTAATCATTTGAGAAATTAATTAGCAATTTCTGAGTGAAATTTCTGAGTTGCCATTTCTGAGGTTTTTTTTCTAAAATAATTTTTCCAGTGTATACCATTTAATTAAAAATATCCCATATTCCCAAATAAACCAACAAAAATAAAACAAAGAGGAAGGACCATTGCATTTCTGCAAGCTTGTTGAATCAAAATTGTATTACTGCCTTGTTCACATGTACTCTCACACAATGAATAGCAAGATGAAAGTATTCATTGTTTCCACTTCTTGAAAGACCGTCAAGCCACGTGCAAGACACTTGTTTGATCAGTAGAGACAAACCGAACATGCAGTTTTTAAGAGCACAGAACGCCTGACAACTGTTTGCGTGTGGAATTTCTAAGGTGCATGTGAAAAGTACGATTAAAATTTCAGCACCTTGGACAGCAGCCTCATGAGACACTCCAGCGGCGGCAGCCTTGAAAACGCTTTACTCACTAACAAAACCTGAGCTTCCCCAGAGAATACAGCACACTTCGTAAACGAACCTGTCGTCCCTCCTGCGGACTGCAAGGCGGAGGTGTGCGCTGCAAGCACAGGAAGTCCAACTTAAACTAGTGAACGTCTCTCTGAGAGAAATTCCCAGCATTTCTCCACATCTCTTTCTCTCTCAGCCCAGGCCCAGCATGCCACGCACAGCTGACTGAATAATGCAGAAGCTTTACCCACTGCTCAGGCATGAGTGGATAATCTGGCCACAAGGACACAGTGTGTCAACATTGCACTTATTTTTATTTATTTATTTCTCTAGTCCATCCGAGACAGGAGGGAAAAGGCAGCAGAAGGCAAAAGCACACTCTCTCACACTCTAAAGTTTTTTCTTTCTTTAGCTCGTCCACCTCTTTTCAGGGAAAAAAGCATTTTTGGGAAGCTTTCAGCCCATTGGGTCCCAGCGGCGGATTGCTTGCACGTGGACAGTGAGGGAGCTCAGTGCATTAGCAGCATAACCGGCTCTGGAAGTTCTGGAAATGAGGAGCATCTCTGGTTTTTAATTACCTTTCTAAATTTAGGGCTGAACACCAATTAAACAGTGAATCCTTTGGGGGTTATTGATGGTGCAATCATGTGGCACGTTAAAATGTGACTTTTTTATTATTTGCACACTAGCAATGTGATTCAGAGCACTGCCTATTAGTAGTTCAGGATTAATTTGCATAAACACAATCTTTTGCCTACATTGTTAGCAAAAGGGGAAACTCAATGTTATTGAGACTAAAAAAAACACAATCATTATCCACAATATTTTCTTGTTTTTCACAGTTCTGATTTTAACAGAAAGGACAAGAAAAGGCAGTTAATTCATAGCTGTGACGTCACACCCATAAAGGAACATTCAACTGGAGGGCAAAACAAAGCCCAACGGTTAGTTTTACTAACTACTAATGAACTAAGACAGTGATATTAAAGGAATAGTTCACCCAAAAATGAAAATGTGCTGAATATTTACTCACCCCCAGGCCACCCAAATGTAGATGAGTTTGTTTCTTCAAAACAGATTTGGATAAATTTAGCATTACATCACTTACTCACCAATGGATGTTCTGCAGTGAATGGGTGCCATCAGAATGAGAGTCCAAACAGCTGATAAAAACATCACAATAATCCACAAGTAATCCACATGATGCCAGTCTATCAATAAATGTCTTGTGAAGCGACAAGCTGCGTATTTGTAAGAAACAAATCCATCATTATAACGTTTTAAACTTTGAACGAGTCCTCTCGTAATATTGCTTTCTCCAGTGACAAAAGTTGTCTCGTCTGAATCAGGAGAAAAATATACACAGATCAAATAATGTTTACAAGCAAAAACAGTCCAAAACAGCAATTCTAAACAACTATGTCGTGTGAAGCTTGTTGTATCAGCTGTTTGGACTCTCATTCTGACGGCACCATTCACTGCAGAGGATCCACTGGTGAGAAAAGTGAGCAAGCTACCATTTCTCAAATCTTTTGAAAAAGACAACAAAAAAAAAACACTAAAAAAATTACATCTTGGATGGCATAAATAAACAAATTCATCTACATCTTGGATGGCCTGAGGGTGAGTACAAGTTTAAACAAAACAAATTTTTCCATTTGTTTTTTGGGTGATTGCGATGCCAAAAAAGACCCGTCCACGCGCCTACGGATGTTTTACACTAATCTTTCACAAATAAACTCACAAAAGTGTACGGTTACGCAAAAAGGTGAAAACTACAAAGAAAAGAAAATACACAAACATGAATTTCACATAAGTTACAAGACAGGTACATCATCAGATAAATTAGCATTCTCAAATACACAAGGCAAAGAACAACAATTAATTTATAAACAGCACAGATAAAAATATCTGTATCTTTGGAGATATGAGTAGAAAAATTACAAACATGTTAGAGAGCATGAGTCAAGTGAACTGCCACCACACTCACTTAATGCACATAACACACCAAAAACACAAAATAAATTATTTAGAATAATCACACAACATAATCAAACAGAACCACTTACAGATATCGCATTTCAAAGGGCTTTGAAAGGTAAGGCTGAGCTGTATGTCCAAAACCACATGGAGCACCTTGCCCCACTGCAGTCCTGGACAATTATGACCTACTTCCTCTTAAAACAGGAAACTATGAGGAAACTAAGAGGAAGCTCAATTCATGGTCCAAATGAAATATCAGAATAAAAGCCACTGAAACTTGAAAGTCCAGCACAAGACCAAAATCAGTATACACTTTACTGATGATGCATACTGATGAGACTACGAACACAATGCACTACATTGCACGCCAAGCGTTTTCCCATAGAAAGCCATTATAAAGAAAATGCTTAATGTGGCTTAATGCATTAATATAGTGGAGGAACCAAATTCAGTGAACACCTTATTAATAAAACATATGTACAGGCAAGCAGATATGAATATAACAGGCCACCCAGAATATGAAGGCAACACACAAAGTTCCACGTTAAGCATCTTCACATAGAAAACCATTATAAAGAAAACGCTTCACGTGCGAGTTGCATTCATATTCAGAGCTCATCTGCTTGCCTGTATACAGTATATTATGCATCATCAATCAGGTGTATACTGAATTTGATCCTTTAATAGCAATGTTTTAGTATATTCAGCAACGTTAAGCGTTTTACAATGTACTGCGCCAGTCACGTGACTCAAAACTACAAAAACTAAAGCTTTTGAAAGAAAAACGATCTGTCTAGCTCTTAACTTCACAACAATCAGGTGAGTAGCTTATTTCCCAAGTGCTTAAATATACAAACATCAAATGAATGCCTTTATCCATCCACTACATTCCAGTATAAGTTGTCTTAAGTACGCTATGAAATTGCACAATCCAATACTCCTCCTGTATGTCAGGTGCCTTTTCCAACCAACAGACTCGTACATCATTTAAACTTTGCCCAGCACATGTCTCAACTGATATGTGTCAAATGCAATTTCATTTCAAATATCTCTAGAGCACTGATGTCAAAGTGAGTCTGACACAGATCCATACCTTACATCTCTGTAGATTTGTACCAAAATCACATTTCGCTTTGAATTGCTTCAAAACAGGACGATGAAGCTCTTTGCTTTTATTTCATAGATGTGATTGCTGCTATGGATTTTCCTATTCAGTCAATTGTGTTCATTATTGAAATCAAGGACATGAAGGGGGTTTGATCTCCAAGTAACCTCATCGAGGCATTCGCGTTGTGAATTGACGTTCGCTTGAAAGCGAACTGCATCAGTCAGATTGATAAAACAAGCGGTGGTCCAGCACACAATGTGACTGTGGTCACCCTTCACTCATTTCTGCTGCTTGAGAAGTATATTAAAAAGTCATACAACTTGGGTTCAGTACGATAAATGGAAATTCTGTCATCAGTTTCTCACCCACGTATCGTTCCAAACACATTAGACTTTCATTCATTTTCGAAATACAAATTAAAATATTTTGAATTAAACCGGAGAGATTTCTGTCCGTCTGTTAAAAGGCCTTTGCACCAAAGCTTTGACACACATGAGTACATCAAATATGACAAACAGAACCTGAAATGTGCTTGCTTGACATGCAAGAACAAACTTCATTGGCTTGTGCATCTAGCAAATGCATCTTAGCTTCCGTTTACCATATGTGATGTGCTGTGTTGTGTGCACGTTGATCAAAGTTTATATGTGAAAAAAGAAAAAGAAAAAAAAACTGTTGGAAATATGTGGGTGAGTAACTGATGTCAGAATTTTCATTTTTGGTGAGCTAAAACCTTTTCAATCAGCAGCACATAATGTTGATAGCTACAAAAACAAAATTAATTTAGGAAGTGAATGGGGATCATCTATGATAATTAATGCTAATATACTCTGTGTCCATAATACAGCACCAGGACATAAACATCATTCTAGTGTGCAAAAAAAATATATATATTAACCTTTTTGTGTAAAGTTATATCCAGTTTTACTGCATAACATCAAAGAACCAGATGTATTAACAGAATAATTAATGGAAGTGCTTTTATTCAATTTATATTGAACTCATGACACATGATATTCCTGTAAAATAGGCTCAAATGACAGGATTTGTTGCATGACGCTAAAAAATAATAATAATAATAATTTTAAAGGGGTCATATGATGCGATTTCAATTTTTTTCTTTCTCTTTGGAGTGTTACAAGCTCTTGGTGCATAAAGAAAAAGGATCTGCTAAAGTTGCAAAGACTAAAAGTCTCAAAACCAAAGAGATATTCTTGATAAAGGTAAGCGTTAACACGCCTATCTAAAACGCCTCGTTCTAACACGCCCTCACATGTCTATGTCACGATGTGGGAAGATTTGCATAACGCCTCCCAAATGTTCACGCAAAGAAAGAAGGCGTAACTTTTATTAACGCTGTAGTATTGTTGTTGCCTCCGCCACCATGTTGTGGAGTCGCTGTGTGTTTCGTTGTGAAAGCGAAACTACTTTGTTTGGCCTTCCAAAAGAGGACACGACTAGAAATGGACAGTCTGGCGCTACTGACTCACAGCCTGTAAGTATGTTTTTTTATATTTAAATAATTTGCCACTGATGATTCAAACACGAGTTTTGAGCAGTGTAGAGTAGGGCTTGTTTGTTGTTTCTCCGATCACAAGTGCAGACATGTTTTTATGTTTACGCGGCGCGAAACGCAACGCAACTCGTAAAAAGACAGTATAAATCATTATAATCAATAATTATGTCCCCAATGAATTCCTCGTTTATAATGGGTTTTCATGGTTTTGTCTAGTCTGCTGGGAGACGCATCCTACAGTATGGTAGGGGCGTAACATTTCTGTCACTCGCTTGAGGTATTCGGCCAATCATAAGGCACTGTATTGCTGGCCAATCACAGCACACCTCACTTTTCAGACGTGAGCTTGTAAAAATCGACGCGTTTCAGAAAGGCGGCATAGAGGAGAAACAATAATGTACAAAATGTGTTTTTTTAACCTTAAACCGAATAAACACATTTTATTACACCAAGTACACAAAATAATGTTTTTTTTAGCAATATCATATGACCCCTTTAACGAATGTGTTACGGGTTTGGAAACAACATGAGGGTGAGTAATTAATGACAGAATTTTCATTTTTGGGTGAACTATCCCTTTAACGTTAAACATCGCAACAGGGCGCTTATTTATAGCTTATACTATTTATATTAAACATTTACATGCCACAAATAAAAAAATAATGCATTATTAGCACTTCATTATGGTCACATAACTAATAAAATTAAAGAAATAAAAAACATTTCACTGTTGAAAAAAAACTGAATACTGCTGGTATGGTATGTTTTGAAGCTGGGAGCTGGTTTATGCTGGTACTTTTGCTGGTTTATGCTGGTCCTTTTGCTGGTTTAGCCTGGTCCTTTGCTGGTTTAAGCTGGTACTTTTGCTGGTTGATGCTGGTCCTTTTGCTGGTTTTTGCTGGTCTTTGCTGGTCCTTTGCTGGTCTTTGCTGGTTTATGCTGGTCCTTGTGGTTTCGGTGACGTCCTTTTGAGGTTATGCATGGCGTCCTTTTGCTGCGTACTTTGGCATGGGTCTGCTGGACTTTGTGGTTTATGCTGGTCTTTTGTGGTCCTTTTGCGAGTTTAAGATGGTCTTTGCTGGGTTATGCGGGTCCTTTTGTGGTTTATGGGGCCTTTTGCCTGGTTTAGGATGCAGTCATTTTGATGGGCATTTTGCGTTAAGATGGTCCTTTGCTGGTTGAAGATGGTCCTTTGCTGGTTTATGCTTGTCCTTTTTCTGGTTTATTGGTTTATGCTGGTCCTTTGCTGGTCCTTTTGATGGTTTAAACAGGTCCTTTGCTGGTTTAAGATGGTCCTTTTGCTGGTTTAAGATGGTTCTTTTGCTGGTTTATGCTGGTCCTTTTTTGGTTTTTGCTGGTCCTTTTGTTGGTTTATGTTGGTCCTTTTGCTGGTCCTTTTGCTGTTTTAAGATGGTCCTTTTGCTGGTTTAAAATGGTCCTTTTGCTGATTTAAGATGGTCCTTTTGCTGGTTTAAAATGGTCCTTTTGCTGTCCTTCTGTTCTTTGTGTTACTTTGCTGGTTCTGCTTAGTATTGGTATTAGTGGATCTTCAACTTTTACACGCCTGAGTTATGCTGGTCATTATATGAGCTGGGGTACTGCTCAGGTCCTCTTTGTGGTTATGCATGAGTACCTGCTGTGGTTTAAGATGGTCCATACTTTGCTAGGTTATTGACTGGTTTATGCTGGCCTTCTGCAGTGCACACACGGAACAGCCATAATAGTCCCAGCAGATAACCGGCCACCATCATTGTACCCACACAGTTAGTAAAAGGACCAATTTGCTTAACCAGCTTTCCCCCCCCCCTCGAACCCCCCGGACTTCAAGCTTAAACCACAGCATAAACCGAAACAGCGTCTTTGGGGACCCAACTTAAACACCAGTCCAAAGGAAAAGCTTAAACCAGCAAAGGACCAGCTTAAACCAGCATAAACCAGCAAAGGACCAGCTTAAACCAGCATAAACCAGCAAAGGACCAGCTTAAACCAGCATAAACCAGCAAAGGACCAGCTTAAACCAGCAAAAGGACCAGCATAAACCAGCAAAGGACCAGCATAAACCAGCATCCCAGCGTCAAAACGTACCTAACCAGCATATGCTGTTTTTTTCAACAGGGTGTACTGAAGATAGGGGCGCCAAAACGCGCTGGGAGGCAAATCCTAACGGACAAATCACCACAAGAAACTAGCCAACACACTCAAAACACCGCTGAAAGTCGCTGTACAGTCTTCAAACTGAATTAGGAGCGATAAAAGGCTTATAAAAGCAATAGCAGGGCAGATAGAGCAGGCATGCCGAGGCGTACGCTCTTACCTGCTCAGATGAATCCTCGCAGGTGAAGTTGAGCAGACATGAGAAGAGCTCCTCATCCGACAGCCCAGTACCGTCCATCGTCTCCGTGCTTCCGCTTGAATATTTCTTCCCCACGATGAGTCTCAGCCGGTTCGGTTCTCCGTCGTCCTTGGGTTTAACGAACGGCTCGTGAGCCGCGGCAGCTCCACTCCGTCACGTGCGCGCCGTCGCTTCCAAAAAATCAGGACCTCTCCACCGGCACAGGGATGTTCATTCCTGTTTGCATCATCTTGCTTATAATGCCTTTAGTGTCACATATATGAGTAACGGAGCTGCCTGGGTCAGATTAGGATGTTTAGAATGAAACTGCATGGAAGAGAAAAGTAATAGACTATGTCTCATGTTTACAGCTAATGAGGCCTGAGCTGTTGCAGTCATCAGGATGGATAGCAGACTGTCTTGGAAAATATTTGTGGATTTCTCTACATGAATAATAAATACAATTTTCATTCTGGACTCATTAGGCCTTTGTAGATTATTATTGTAGACAGTCAGTCAGTTTCATTTTTGGTTTAGGTGGTAATGTTTATATCAACAGTCCACATATATTTTCCATAAAAAACATTTTTGTGTTTTTACTTTTACTGATTGAAAATTGTTTTCTGAGGTCCCAAGTGCTCTATTTTCGCGCACTAATTTTGTACTTAATGTACTAAAAATGATAGACTTAAGATCATCTAAGTGTGCTCAACTGTGCTATTTTGGGACTCCGTGAATATAAACTAAAATGCGCTTTTTATATACTATCTCTGTATGTAAAAAAAATTATTTATTTACCACTTGTACACTCTAAAAAATGCTGGGTTAAATACAACCCAGTGCTGGGTAAAATAGGGACAAACCCAGCAATTGGGCTGTTTTGACCCAGCGGTTTGATTAAATGTTTAACCCAACCTTCTGGGTAGTAACCAAACGCTGTTTTTTTCTTCTTTTTTTTTTTTTTTTTTCTTTTCTCTTTCTTCTTTTTTTTTTTTTTTTTTTTTTTTTTTTTTTTTTCTTCTTTTTTCTTTTTTTTTTCTTTTCCTTATTTTTTTTTTTTTTTTTTGTTTTAGGTCAACCAGGCCCAATGCTGGGTTTGTCCCTATTTAACCCAGCACTGGGTTGTATTTAACCCAGCATTTTTTAAGTGTGACACTCGAACCCATCTTTCATACAATAGTACACTCAAGTGTGCTACAAGTGGTGATTTAATACAGATAGTATGTAAAAAGTGTATTTTAGTTCATATTCATGGTGTCACAAAATAGCACAGTTGAGTACACTTAGATGAGTTCAAATCAAGTTCTAAAGCATCAGTTTTAGCATAAGTACAAAATTGGTGCGCATAAATAGAACACTTTAAGTACATTATGGAAATGTACTTTTTTCCACATGGGGTAACATCCCACAAATTCTGTCAGTTGAGTTTGAATTGAACCCAAAATTGTGTTCGACTTTGATGAGATCCATAAATGTGTGGTAATTTTGAAATAATATTTTCACTTCGGACTCATTCATGGACAAATTCAATCTTATTTGATCTTCCAAATGATGGTTGATGTGCTCAAATGATTTTTATTAATTAATCAATAAAAAAATATATGGTTTGTATAATACTGATTATAGGCATACCTCCATCTTCCATATCGCTTGTACTACTTGGTCGTGGGTGTGATGGATGATTACTGACACACAGCAGGTTAATGATATCGGAATGTTAGGATAATGTTTGAATAACATTCTGCAACCCAAAAACTAACGTTCTATTTCCATTAAGAAAAGTTTCCTGGCTAACCAAAAACAAACCTTAAAAATAACATTCTGGAAACCAAAAAGTGTTAGCTGGGTAGGTCCTTATAGATGATAAAAGTGCAAAGTCAAACCAGCATTTAGATTGTGAGTAATATTTAAAGTCCACATATATGTTCCATAAGGATTTTGGGAACTGAGAGGCTGATTGTTGAATATAAAAGGGATAGTTCACCTAAAAATGACATTTCTGTCATCATTTACTCACCCTCATATGCCTCCAAACCTGGCCTTCTTCCATGGTGCACCAACTGCATTGGCTTTTTCTTTATATTTTGCTCTTGCAAAGTGAAAAAGACAACAGGCCCTGTGTTTAAACTGGTTTAATGAACTATATCCCATTAATTATTCACTGGACTACACTTGGAATCTCGTTTCGGTCCTCAAATCCTCACACGCATCTCTTTCCTTGTGTATTTTCTTGAAAGTAATTTAAAACTTTATTTTCTCCCCTTATCTTCACTTCTAATCCCTATTAGCATCCTTTACTGTGTTTCTTTAAGTACACTAAAAAATGCCGGGCTAAATATAACCCAGCGCTGGGTTAAAAAAGGACAAACCCAGCAATTGGGTTGTTTTGACCCCAGCGGTGGGTGTTTGAGCCCAACGCTGGGTCAAAACAACCCAATAGCTGGGTTTGTCCCTTTTTAACCCAGCGCTGGGTTATATTTAACCCAGCATTTTTTAGAGTGTAGAGACGCAATAGAGTATAGCATATAGAGCAGGGATCCTCAAATCTGGCCCACGAGATCCACTTTCCTGCAGAGTTTAGCTCTAACCCTAATCAAACACACCTGAGCATGCTAATCAATAATGTCTTCAGTATCATTAGAAAATCACAGGTAGGTGACTTTGATCAGGGTTGAACTTGGAGCTAAACTCTGCAGCGCATTGGCCCTCCAGGGCAAGATTTGAGGAACCCTGATATAGAGTATAGAGAAAATAAAGTATAGCAGCTCTACATAGCCTGCTATACTTAAGCTTTTATCTGTCAGACGGATGAAAAGCATTTTGGATTATCTGTTAATGTAAAATTAGGTAAATGACAGAAAAAGTTCTGTTAATACACAACCATTGAGGTCATTCGTAAGTTTCCATTGAAATCCAGGTTTAAATATCCAATTACTTTCTAAATATGCTGTGCATGTACATGAAAGTATTTATATATACTGTAGATAAAAAAAGAATCCATATAGCAAAAAACCTGTAAATGCATTGTGCCATGTCTGACATCAGTGATGCCGAATTTTAAATTCACATAAATTAACAGGATAATAAAATTGACATTGTTTTCTTAATAATTTAGAGTCATGTATCAAAATCCTCAGTGCTGATGTTTCTTTTTGAATTGCCTGATAACAGCTCTACATAGCCTGCTCTACATATCAAAGAGAACAGATACATTGATTAAATGTTTGAACGGATGCATTTTTTATCTTACAGGCGCAGTGCTCGGTAAGCGCTTTTGAAAGTTTACAGATGTTATCTATTGACTTTAATTTTAGGGATTCCTAGGGAGCCCTTTCATGCAATATTTCCTTTTGCTTTGTGAACAAATGTAGATATTGTGAAACTGAATAAATCTACAGCCAACAGAAGTTTCCTAATTATCAAAAAAAAAGCCTATTTTGACCCTAACTCTGGGCTTTAAACTGCAATAAGTGATGCAAGCCAAATAAACACAGTAAATTGGTTTGTTCATCATCACGATATCGGATCATTTTCCTTTAGTGTAGATAGTGTAGACTGCATATTAGGGGTGTGCGATATTTATCTTCTACAATCATATCATAATAGTTTGTTTTAACAACATGCAAGCTGACATGAATCTGTTTATGAACTAATCATTTGAGTCAATGATTCAAAGACAGCCACTTGCTACGTTTCTACATGAACCCACCGTTTTGAAGAAATCGTTTGAATGAATCACTCATTAATCACTGAAAAAGGGACTTGCAACCACCTACTGGTGGATTAAGTATCATATTTATTAATCCATGACAGGCCTAAATTAGCCAAGGTACCAGCATAAAAATACACTAAGCAAAATATTATTTAAATGTAGAGTAGGCGATTTCGGAGAGGCTAGCAATAGCAAGCTAGCTTTTAAAGCATACACTCTAAAAATGCTGGGTAAAATAGGGACAAACCCAGCAATTGGGTTGTTTTGACCCAGCGGTTGGGTTACTACCCAGAAGGTTGGGTTAAAAAAGCCCAATTGCTGGGTTTGTCCTTATTTTACCCAGCACTGGGTTGTATTTAGCCCAGCATTTTTTAGAGTGTAAGATCCCACCATCCCTGCAAATCACTCTCCAAAGCCACGCCTCCTTCAAAACACATGAGATATGTTTGGACGAACATTTTATGGTCACACGATATAAATGTATTTAGACCACTTAACTTAGTGATTGCTATCAGGATGTGAAGAGACTTTCAACCAGCATAACATAAAATATTTTTTGAATTAAATCACCTATACCTGCCTTTAATTATCGGTATCGAAAAATCACAAAAAATATTGAGATATTTTTTCAATAACGCACACTCCTACTGCGTATTTATGTACGCCGAGGCCTGAGAAACTAGGTAAAGCTAATGGAAGTCATAGCATATGCTCCAGAGTCTCGTGTTAAGCTCTCATTTCTCACATTTGCAGCAATGCAGATGGTGGCAAATCTCCCTGAACTGTCTTTTAACTGAGCTGAGATTAATTTCTCAAAGATCCACCATTTGCGGTTTATTTCAAACAAGCAGGATAGTCCTCCTCTCCCTGTAGGGCTAATATATCAACGGCATCCTCGCGTAGGTCGCGCAGGAACCCATCACAGGTAGGCTGCTGAGCTCCTGTCAGAGATGGCGTGATTGAATTGTTCCATCGCTCTGTCACCAGAGGGGCCATTACTTCAAATTAGCATACAAATTCAAACCAGGACAGATGGATTTGTCACATTCCAGTCGACATCTTCCTCCGAGATTGGCTTTGCTAACACTGTGCGATGAAGATAAGACACCTGTCTCTGCTTCATTCAGGACAACAGGTGGAGGACAGCATGGAAAGAGAGGTAGGAAAATGCTGAGTTGCCCACAAAAAAAAACAATTCAAACTGTAGGACACATCCTCAGAGTGCTGCGGGTGATCCCGTAGGCCCATGCATCGGCTTGATTGATATTTTGGTCATTGCAATATTTGTGCAAGTTGGGTACATTTGCAAGAAACAAGGCAAGTGTCTACAATGCTGATGTTGTTGCTCCCAAATTTTGATTTAAAACAATGTTTAATACTTTCAGGCCTGAATAACACGTAATCCTAAATGGAATTAAGTATACACTCATTAATTTGATCAAAGTAACATTTGATGCATGTCGATGGCAGTGATGTGCAGTTTTTAATAGTTCCTTTAGTCTATGTTTTAGACAACCATTTGTGACCCTGTCTGTGAAATCCAGGCTAAAGTCTCAAAATCTAATTACGAGATAACAAGCATCAAAGTTTGATTTCAACCATTAATTTCACTATGATTTCAATGTTTGACGTGGCAGTACTCAGTCAATATTAAATATATAAAGGTTATATTTTCACAGAATGTTCTACGTCTTTATGAGGGATGTTTTTATGTAGAAAACAATAAATCACAAAAAAATGGCTTTAGCTGGGTTTTCACAGGCAGGGTCACATTTATTTATGGACCTCAAAAGTTACTATGAAACTGTCTATCTTGTATATAAATACAGAGCAGGGTAGATTACTCACAAATTGTAATCCGTAACTGATTACACACTACATGATGAAAACTCTGCTAGTAATGTAATCTAGGTTACTTAATTTAGGTAGTTAACCCCGACTACTTTTTAGATTACTTTTTATCTAACTTGTTTTAAACGTATCATTGAACGTAACATATTGATGTAAAAAAGCAAAGGGAAAGAAAATATATTCCATCTTATTAATTTTTTTTCAACATCATGAATGTTGAAACATTACACTAAACCAAGGTTTCCTGAGCTGGGCTTAACGTACGAACTGCAGTGGGTTTGTGAATTGATAAAAAGCTAACATCGAACTGTAAACATATGATTGTGTTGTTAAAATATTGAAATGTTAACTTCCTTATATTTCCAGAAAATTTGTTGTCAGAGTGGTTTTGGCTGACAAAAATAAATTAGGCAGAGTCAATAAAATTATGAATGATTTAGCTACTGCCATTATATGAATAATATGTAATATTATTTTTTTGTTTGTTTATTTTAATTATACATTTTTGGAATCTGATTACGTAATTCAGATTACATGTAATCAGTTCCTACCCATCTGTGTGTGAACTGATTACATGTAATCTGAATTACGTAATCAGATTCCACACACATATATGTGTATATATTTCCATGTATAATGACCCATTTAGAGGAAAGGATATAGTACAGACTGTAGGTCTAGGTACGGTCTATGGGGACATGAATGCCCCTTCTACATCATCTCAAATGAATTTGCCACAGGTGGATTACAATCCCGTTGAGTGAGAAACATATCACTGCATCTGAGGCCAGTCGAAGTATCATATTAAACCCTTAAAGGTTTAAAAAAAGTGCAATTTTTTGCTTTTTTTTTTTTTTTAAAGGAAAAAGTTTGTTGAAACTTAAAAGTTTGCAAGATGTTTTTTGAGTGTCATATTTGATACATCAAGGTTTTATGGCTCATATTGAGAATACAGAGCTCAAACTCTGTAAACTCTCAAAATTGTATTCAGAGTCCAAAACATGCAATTTGGCACATTTACTGATATTTATATGTACAAAAAGTAAAATAAAAATTCTAACCGCCCAGTAATGTAAATTCAAAAAACGCAATTTCCCCTTAGTTTCCCAATAATACGTCTTCGAAGTGAATTGAAATGCTAAGTTTTGTTCAAAGCTCGGTAGTTCAAAACATATAATGCAATTCGAGACAATGATGATTAAGAGGGAAACATATACACAATCTTCAAAAAGCATCCTGATGATTATAATTCATGTGAGAAGACATGGGAACCATGACCTGAAGAGGGAAATATTTACAAGACATATCAAAAGGCCTATTTACATAATATATCTATATATAACAAACTATAAACTACTGATCAGATGACAGAAGGCATGGAGTAGATCGAGTACAACTAGTTTTTCCAGCAGTGTTGATCATGTCGATCATTTAGAGGCTTTATAAAACATGATGCAGTAGGCTTTATAGGGTTAAAGGATAACTCCGGTAGTCATCACAGATCTGTTAGATTAATTATCAATTTAAAAAGGGGGGTTTTCACAGTCAATATGATGTAGCATGTGAACTGACAGCAAATAATACAATTCAGTCCAAACAATGTAAGAAAACAGTAATAGTTCATTGCAAAAGGCTTATCAATTGATCTTGGCAAGAAGAATCACGATATTGATATATTGTACAATGCGGTCGTCAAAAAAGGGTTAAATGAAACCTTGTACAACAAATACGACGCTTTATTGAAACAAGACGAGAAAGCCAAAATTGTGGGTTTTGCTTCCAGCTCAAGCCAGTGACCAGTCTAACAAGAGACTACTTAGAAAAAGAATGATTTTCCTGGGTAATTATGCTGGGAAGGATCAATTGGAAACACTCAGTATGACAAAACCCCTTTCCCTCGAGATCAATTGCACATAATTTCTAGATCAGCTCAAGCTAATGTGTTTTCTATTGGCTTCGGCGAACCACGGTAATCTCTGGCACAATTTCGCGGCTACATGTGTGCTCGTGAGTAGAAAGTCCATCTATATTAAAAACGTCCACCCCCCCCCCCCCCCAACAGTCAGAAAAGATCGAAATAAACATGCTAATCTCTGCCATTTGCATATGGCACACGTGGTCTCCTCCTCTCTTCTCATCTACTCCCCTCCTCTCTTTGAAACTTCAATTGAGGGCAAATGCTAACTTAAGGTCGCTTTTGAAGTTTGCGCATCTCGCTCACGTGTCACCTCTCGAATGGCTCATCCCCTCTCCTCGCACATAACCGTGCTGTATAATGCCATAGGTGAAAAATGGATTTGGTCTTCATCTACGACTAATGGATTAATATGGAAATAGAACAAAAAGACCCCCTGGGTGCCGTGTTCTCTCTTATCGAAAGTGCAGCAAAACACAACAATGAAACTTTAAACTCTCAGGGCCAAGGGGAAAGGCATTGCCGTGGATTAATAAGACACTGCCTTCTGTACGTCTCGGGGAAAATGGTGAAACAAATACCCGTGCGCTTTCAGAAGATGCTGAAAATGAGACATTAAGCTATTTTTCCTTATCTGTCGGGAGCGTTTGAGCTCCAAGTGATGCTTTCGTTTTATGATGGCGCTACTAAAATGCAATGACAAAGAAACAACAATGAAACTTTGACCACCGGCAGTCGGATGCACCATACAGTGGACCTTAGCTGACCGGGGCCTAAAGGAAGCCACTATTTTCAAGGATGCCCAGCTCAGCTCTACAATTTCTGATGGTTTCACGCTTCAGTAAACTCAGGAACTAGCCTACAGGATGAAAGTTGGAGAAGTTTACATAGTTTTAAAGTTTTCATGTTTTATCAGTTTACAACACTGACCCACGGAATAATTCATTTCGGGTTTTTTTGTTTGTTTAATACTGATCAACCAAAGAAATCTACAAATTGGTACAAAAAAAATGTATTGCATAAACCAAATAAGTAATTCACCCACTTTAAGTTTTTACAAGTAGGACTGTGCAAAGTTCAGAGTTTTAAAAACTGGTTTGCTTTCATTTCATGAGCTTGAATTTGAATTAGCATTGAATCAAAAGTTGGAAGAATGTACAGAGTTTCAATGGGTGCATTCCTGCAACATTGGTTCCGGAAGTGTTTTTGCCCTTCATTTTTCCCCAAATCCTTTGTTAAAACATTATATGCCATAAACCAAGCCAACCAACCAGCTACGAGGCAAATCAAAACATTACAAACTTTGGTTTGAAGCAAAGAAATAATTTGAAATTTGCACAAAAAGACAAAGGTAAGATTCTTTACTTCCTAGGTTTAGTGAGACACAGAACTACAATCCCATTAAGCATTGTCCATGACAATCAAATTAAAAACAATGTTGAAATATAAAACTATGGATTTAAAGTTGATTATATCTGTAATTTTCTGCACAGCACCATGGGTAATGCAGTTTTTCATCACAGATGTTGTCTGCTGTTAAACAGGACTACTTTAAAAATGTTAACCGATGGCTTCAGCAGATATCATCGATAAACAACCGCGGAGCTCACAACAGGTTTCGCTAAGGAGAAAATCAAATTTTACTTTTGGAACCTGACTGTTGCATTTAGTTCAAAATAGTCATATTTCTTTTAAATGAATGTAAATTATACTTCCTTTCACATTTGAATTGCAATCTGCATCCCATTTAATAACTCAGTTCAAATTCATTAACTGATTTGGAATTGAAAAGCAATTCTCAATTCAGTTCTGAACTGCGCACAACTCTACTCAGTTGATGCATCTTTAGAATAATTTCACAAGCCTCAAGTCTGTCTGGATGGGTCTCTGTCAGCCACTGCAATGCTTCCCCCATTGCTCTTTGACAAACTGCTTAAGCTCAGTCTGGTTTCATGGAGATCTGATCTGATCCGAGTCCACCCATAAGTTCTCAATTGGATTGAGATCTCGGCTTGGCCACTCCTCGACTTCAACATTGTTTAGAAGCACTTCTTGTGCAGCTTTGGCTTCGTGTTTGGGTCGCCATCCCAGAAAATAAATCATCTCCTGGGTCACAGGTGTCTCAGAGAGCATCAGGTTTTCCTCCCATGTTTCGCTGCATTGATTTCATCCGCTACACCCCACAATCCTTCCAGGATCTGCCGCAGAACTTCATCACCGCGCTTCACGGTCGGGATGCTGCGTTTCTGATGATGCACAGCGATTGGCGAACACCAAACATGGCATTTCGTTTGATGGCCAAAAGCTCAATTTTGGTCCCATCAGGCCAGAGGCTCTTCTTCCATCTGGCTTCAGAGTCTTCCTCATGCCTTCTGGCAAACTACGGCCGAGATGTCATATGACATTTTCAACAGTGGCTTCTCTCTGTCACTCTTCCATAAAGCTGTGACCGCTGAAGCACCCAGATGACAGTTTTCATATCCACAGTCTCGCCAATCTCAGCCACTGAAGCTTGTAACTCCTTCATTGGTCTCCAGTGTCCTTCTTGCATGGCCACTCAGGTTTTGAGAACATCCCTTCTCTAGGTACATTGACAGCCGTACTCTTTCCATTTCTTAATTATTGATTGAACTGTACTCCAAGGGTAAGGGCTAATCAATTACTTGTATCCATCCTCTGCCTTGTGCTCTTCAATTATTTTTTCATTCCGGTTCTTTCACAAAACTGACTTTCCATATCGAGGTGCATTTATATTAGAATCAATTGAAACTCTGACGTACCAAGATGTACAAATAACATGCATTTTAGGCAACCTCAAAAGTCAATTGCTTCTTTATTCAATTGCAATTATTTTAGATTTTTAATGTAATTTCGATCACTTTGTAGACATTGAAGTATAATTCATATACTACAGCGTTTATTATTATTATTATTATTATTTTGATTTAGCTTTTATTTTCAATTTTCATTAAAATTTTAGTTTAAGATTTAATAATTTTGTGCTATCATTTTTATCATTTTACAAGCTGGGGTTCATGAATGAACTGGAGGGTATTATTTTTGCTTCATCTCAATTAACCAAAAAAAAAATCTTTTTAGTTTAATAATTAATTTTAGTTAATAACTACAGTGGTGCACTCCTTTCTTTTCTTTTTTCCAGTAGCAGTGCATAACATGAGACAAACATACAATCAAATTAAGATAACAGAAATATTAGAATATTAACAAATGACTTTGAACTCAATGCAGACAATACTCAACATTTTTCAAAGACATTCAATATTTTGTACTCCAAACAGCATACCAGGTCTGCAATTTTATTTACATTTTAGAAATGACAATGCATCAGATGGCTAATTGCTCAGAAATATCATCATTACATATGGCTTAGCACTCAAACGATTGACAACGATCCATTGAAATCTATATTTCAACCATGTTGAGCTTTTATGATTCTACCATACAGGGCAGTCAAATGACTTCAGGCCCATTCCCACCAAGAACGATAAATATAAAGCTAACTATAAAGATATTAGCATCTGTTTATTCTCAGTGCATGCTCATCTTTTTCTTTAAATTCTCGAGCTTGTAACAGCAGGATTGATTATGATTGGCTGTCAATATTTTTAATGTTCATCAGCTGGAAAAAAATCATTCTGAAAGTGATTCCAATGAAGTCGTTTCTCTGTGTCTTTATCGTTATAGTTGTGGTGTGGACTCTGCTATTCCTTCTCTGCTATTTACAACTATATCTTTATCGTTATCATTATAGTTATCGTCCTTTGTGTGAACGGGCCTTTAGTCTCATTGGGTTTCAGTGTTCTCCTCCATTCAACAGAGTAAAACAAAACAAAACAAGTGCCAAGATGTTGTGGTTTTTTATCAAACAGCTAAAACCACTATTCTTTAAAGGGGTCATATGATACGATTTAAAAATTTTCCTTTCTCTTTGGAGTGTTACAAGCCGTTCATGCATATATAAGATCCATTAAGTCTCAAACCCAAACAGATAATCTTTATAAAATTTAAGACTTGTCCACGCCCTCCTAAAACCCCTCGTTTAAACACGCCCCCACATGTCTGTGTCACGATATGGGAAGATTTGCATAACACCCCGCCCAAATGTTCACGCAAAGAAAAGGCGGCGTAACTTTGATTCTTGCTGTAGTATTTAGATGTAGTTAGAGCATGCTGTGTTTCTCCAAATATAGTAAGGGGTGTAACATTTGCGTCACACGCTTAAGGCATTCGGCCAATCACAACACACTGGATAGCTGGCCAATCAGAGCACACCTCGCTTTTCAGATCGATGAGCTTTGTAAAAATCAACGTGTTTCAGAAAGGCGGGACATAGAGGAACAACAATGTACAGTATGTGGAAAATAATGTGTTTTTTGAACCTTAACCGTGTAAACACATTGCATAACACCAAATACACAAAATAATGTTATTTTCAGCATCGGCATATGACCCCTTTAAGTATTTCTTCAACGTGTCTTCAGAAATCAGACAAAAAAAAAAAAAAAAGGAAACGGCGGAATCCTAAATCCTAAAATTGGGTGAATATGATTAAAAAATGAATGCGGTTAAACACATGCAATTAACCTCATAAGTGAACACATTAACATGACTGCCCTCATCTCAACCCTAACAAAGATGACCACTCTTGTACTACTTCATTAATTTATTAAGCAATTTACAGAAATAATGGCAGAGCAGAACTTGCATTCAATATTATGTCTACCCAAACTATTATTAAACTTTATTTTGATAAATCCTAACTCCTAAGCTGTGAATGCATTTGTGCAATTTAGGTCCTCCTTGTAAGTTAACTATTTGTATAACAGTCAACAAAAAGAATGAACTTGAGCATGACTGATATCAAGGTATTTTATTACCGAAGTAAAAGCTCCTTCACAGAATAAACAGGGATTTTTCTACCCAATAACATAGCAGGAAGTTCTCAATGTCGATAAGGAATGTCAACATCCACATGAATGCTCATGCAAAAACGGTTGATGGTGTTTATCCCTGTTAAGCATTTGCTCCCAACCAATCCTTAGTGCCTAGAGTGACCAATTAAACAGTATGCTTTCACCAGGTGCCAAAACACGAGGCAGAGCCGGGAGCAAAGAGTTATAAAAAATAATTATATCTTGATGACAAATCAAAACAGAAAACGAAACACAGACGGAAACCTAATGTCGACGTATGACGATGTACAAATTCAGAAGCATTGCACAGCGCATATTGAATTCAAAACGTACAGTCCTTCCACCGCTGCGCAGGTTCAGTATTGAGAGTACTCCTTAGTTTGAAGTTTAGTGACGATGCGCTCCAGTTGCCTCTTAGCCTCGCATTGAGGGAAGTTGCTCATTTCATAGTATCCTGGAGCGATTTTCACCAGCCTGAAGGATGAGAAGATACACACAATGTTTGCTTGGTTTTGTCTTTCTTTGTTGCAGAAGCATTTGCCAACAACGCACAAACAAATTCAAAGCATTTGCATGTTTCAGCTTACCATTCGGGTTTGATATCAGTGCAGGTGCGGATGTAGTTCTTGGTGGTCAGCACAAACTCGTTATAGAGAACCCACTCGGGCTTGTGGTCCAGTACGGTGGAAGGGTGCAACTGGACCACCTGGTTGTCCTTCACTGTGAGATAGTGGCCGGTGCGCTCCAGGTGAGCAACCTGATAACACCAGAGACGCAAATTAACGAATAAATCAACCACAAGCTAACCAAACGCATACGCGGCCGTTTCTTCAGACGCCGTAAGGATGTCGAGATTAACCTGGGCAATCAGTCTCAATAAACGACCGACTCAAACAGATAGAGCGCCCGGTAATTCGTACACTAAGGCGCAAATTTGTCTCACCGGTAAAGGTTAATGTTGACAAATATTTCAATACTAATGGAGTAATTCAACTAGTCAGGTCACTTGTTTCAGGAAACCCCTCCCGGAGAGCGACTCGATAAAAACGTCATTTATTTTTCGCCATGCCGGACCAAAATTGCCGTGATTACTTGTGTGCGTTTAAACGATCACACTTTGATAGAAAGCCATGCATTACATCAGCAAGCTCCAGTGATCCTGTTTTCCCGACAAGACACAGTAACTTTTAATTCAGACAGAGGAGAATAAAGGGAGAAATCAAGCTTTGCTTTAAAACTAGATGTATTTTCGTTTAGGATTAAGAAAAATGCAGTGGATTAAGAATTAACTAAAGTGATATGATCACTCTAGGCTGTTTTATTATAATATATTCATGGTCAAAGGGTGTTACGGTCTTGACAACCCTTCAGCTGAGACTGTATTAATACAGAATTGCTGATTCTAGTACATTACTACTAAAAAAAAAAAATTGGTGTAGGATTTTCTTTTAAACCATTTTCACTCAGAAATAGCTAAAAAACTAGTGCGTTTAAACTATGGAATCAAAAAATAAAGGTAATCACTAACTTTCACTCTTTGCAATTTTGAGTATACATCTCAAGACTTTTTTCTTGCAATCCTAAGAAAAAGCCACAAAAGCAAGATATAAAGTCAGAATATCAAAAATAAAAAATAAAACAGTCAGAATTGTTAGAGAAAGAAGTCACAAGTAAAAAAAATTTTCGTGGCAGAAACAAAAAACAGAATTGTAAGAAAACACTCTGAATTACAAGATGTCTGACTTTTTCTCAGAACTTCAAGAAAAACTTCAAAATTGTTGTTCAGAAAGTTGCAATGACCTTTTTTTATTAACCTTATTTTAAGTTGTATCTCAATTCCGACATATTTTTCTAAGAATTGCAAGAAACAAAAGTCCAAATTGTGAGATAAATGGTTGCAATTACCTTTATTTTTATCCCGTGTACAAGTAACAAACTGAAATTTTGTAGTAGAATTTTCTTTTAAAAATGCACTCCAATAGTCTGCGTTTTATTTACACCTTTGACATTTTTATAGTGTATTTAAGTAAATATTTTCATGAAAATGTTATGTAAATTCAAGTGGCGTGCTTCATATATTGAACATTTTAATACAGCTGGAACACTACACTGACCAATCAGCATCCAGAACTAGTTTTATATTACTGTCTTCAGGCAACCTTTACACGGTATTATAACCACAGTCAGTGCATATTTATCAAGATCAGTTCAAGTGACCCACAAGGCCACATCCATTTTCTGTTGATATGCCAACACATTATGTTTTAAGCCTCTGGGTTGACGACATTTCCACAGGATGAAAAGAGGAATATCGCAATGGACATTACAATTTACTATAAAGCACATCTCTGTGCACAATAACATTCAGGGAGATCTACAATGGTACACATTACAGATGTTCAAAACACTCTGAATCAAAACCTTGGCAGGACTAAAGAAGCTTACTGGGTTGTTTTTTGTTCAATAATTGATATTTTTGGCAAACGCACCTGCATGAAGAAGCCTGTGACGAGAGCGCGGCGGATGTTGATGTAATAGTCTCGGCTGGTGAACTCTGTGCTGCGTCGCGGCAGGCTGAAGCGGTCCATGATGCGTGAGAGCTGCTGCCGCACGTTATCAGCCGACATCAGCGAGCGGTAGTTAACGAAGTTATCATAGCACCACTGCACCGACTCATGGTCTTAAACAGAAGGGTTAGACATTAAAACCAGCTTAAGAGCAACATCCAAGCAGATCTGAACTCTGACCAGCACTGCAAAATCTAAAATTTACAAAACACTAAATATGCAGCTTAAAAGTAAAAACTCATTGAAGATTTAAGCTGCTGCTTCAAGGTGAAGTGTGTAATTTCTGCAGAGCTCGCGTCACCAAGAAAAAAAACGTTTCTAAACCGGTCTCCCAAACTCTTCTCCACTTATCTGCTACTGGAAGACCAAACATATTGCCACACCAATCTCAAGTCGAGTCAATGTTGTCAGGATGTTCAATCTAAAAGAACAGT
Organism: Sinocyclocheilus anophthalmus; assembly: GCA_018155175.1. NCBI lineage: Eukaryota > Metazoa > Chordata > Actinopteri > Cypriniformes > Cyprinidae > Sinocyclocheilus > Sinocyclocheilus anophthalmus. Next base: position 454,637 of record JADLZN010009326.1, on the reverse strand, counting down.
GTTTCACAAGCACCTCAAAACGGTTTATGCTTTCGAAGGAATCATCCTTCAAATGGCTTGCTTGAGCTGTCCATCGACAGTAGCTAGACAACATTCAAAAAAATACCACACTTCACTTTTTTAGTTGACATTAGCTAGACCAACCTGAAAAAAAATGATGCAGTCATTTTTTAAATTCACAGAAATTTATCCATTTTTTGGGACCAGTGCAAACAATGACAGAACTATGCAGAAGTAATTTACTATATTAAAGGGGTCATATGATGCGATTTCAAGTTTTCCTTTCTCTTTGGAGTGTTACAAGCTGATTGTGCATAGATAAGATCCCTGAAGTTGCAAAGACTAAAGTCTCAAAACCAAAGAGATATTCTTTATCAAAGTTAAGACTCTGCCACGCCCCCCCTAAAACGGCTCGTTCTAACACGCCCCACATATCTACCTCACTATGTGGAAATATTTGCATAAAACCGCCCAAACGTGCACGCAAAGAAAGAAGGCGTGGTATCAGTAACCGCAGTTAGTGTTGAAGCAACATGCCAGGGAGACGCTGTGTGTTTCAGTGTGAAAGCAAAAGCACTTTATTTGGCCTTCCGCAAGTAGATGCATTTAGGAATCTTTAAGATTACTTACAACAGAACAGCAATGCATTTTATGGACGACCGTTTCGTGAACCTAGGAGAGGAGGTAATTTTGACTTTGCTATGACAATCTGGAGCTTCTGAATCAGCTACTGTTTTGTTATAGTTTAAGTATTTGCTATTGACTGATCAAATGCAGAGTTTGGAGGCTCCCGTCTTTACATTTATTTGGAAGTGAAGCTCGCGGTTTATGGTAAGGGTGTTAATTTCCGACGAGTGCTTGTGGTGTTCAGCCAATCAAAATGCACTGGTTCAACTGGCCAATCAGAGCAGACTGCACATGTCAAAGGAGGGACTTTGTAGAAAACAAAGCGTTTGACGAGAGAGACGGGGCATAGAGGACTTACAATAATGTACAGTATTTAAAAAATTATGTTTTTTTTTTTTGAACATTAAAGCATGTCAACATATTCTGTTACACCAAATACACAAAATAATGATCTTTAAAAAAGCATCATATGACCCCTTTAAGTTACTTTACTGTTAAGTACTAAGAATGCAAGAAATATTGTGATACCGATACCATACCGGCTATAGGCCCATGCTGTTATTTAGCTGGAACAATGAGAATCAGCATTGTATAAAGCAATTAAATACCCAACTTTCACTAAACATTGGTAAAAACGTTGCTAAAATGTATTACAAAGACAGTACAGGCCAGGAAAAAACGAAAAAAAAAAAAACAAACAAACATTCACATTAACTGTGAATTAAATAACACATTATCTTTATTTCTACATGTCTAGTGACGTCCTGGAATTATCAAAGTACATCAAGTTTAGACAATTTAAAAAAAAAAAAATAGCAAAAATGCAAAGCTGGTTATGGCTCCATATCAAACTATGGATCCTATTTATGCAAGTTATTTTTAGTAGTTAAGTTAATAGTTAAGTTAGTAGTAGTTACAGTATTCAATTGGTCATTTAATGAAATTTCGTAATTTTCATGACTGCATCCAAACTGGTTGGAATATATTTTCCAAATGCATGTGCAAAACTGTGTTAACATTCACTTAGTATATAAAAAATAGTGGAGAAAATTTGCAACCCTAAATGGCCAACTTTGCATTTTTGCAACGTTTTTCCTAGTTATAACCAAATTCTGCCAAAACGGAATGGATTTCAAAACTGAAGGTTTCCTAAAGACATGCTAAAGCGAGGGGAAAAAAAGAAAAACGTGAATGTCAATGCTTTTTTGTCCCTCAAGGTTAACTGTAAACTCTAATTCAATTATGTAATTTATCGCTAATTTAAAGGGTTTATATTCAAGATTACAGATAATACCTATAACTAATCATTAATTTATATATTTACATTTGAACGCCATGCCAGCATCAAGGCTATTTTCATGGCGATCTCTGAATAAATTATACAAGGCATACAACTAACAAAAGGTTATAAAAGACATTTCAGATGTACACTAGACAAATTCTAAAACACATTCAGGTGATACATTTTTAAATAAATCAGTCAGACACACCTCTGAATAAAACTGGTGTCTATTTACATTAAAAACAGTACAATCCAATAAAATATGTTTCACAGTCATTTTAACTAATCATTAAAACCTATTGGTTTAGGACTAATAATAATAATAATAATATTTCAAAAGAAATGTGTTAATCTGTCAGTGCTGATACACAATATGACAGATTAACATATTTCTTTTGAATGGTGCTTTAGAAAAGCCTGTATTGTTAAAAATTGTGATGCCAAAATTTACTTAGTTTTTTACTGACAAATAAAAATGCTTTAACATGAAACTTGTCAGCCTCACATAAACATCAACATCCTCTTCCTGACTGTTAGCATGCTTCATATGAACACTGACTACTAGATAAAGCCAGTGAGGTGCGAGAAAACCCATGGGAGTTTGGGAGAAAACATGGAAGCTGACGTGACGAATGAACTGCACGCAAGTCGCTGTCCCTTTCAGAACAATTTTAATAGCGCGCTGCCTCGCAGGCAACGATTTTGATGAAACAAATGACGATTTTTGGCCACCTACAAAAACAACTTGAAATTAGTTGTAATAGATTTAGGCAATTAGGCTAATTAAAAACGGGTGGAGGGAATCATCTCACATGAGCACAAGATGCTAGTGTGTGTGTGTGTGTGTGTGTGTGTGTGTGCGTGTCGTGTATACGTACTTTGTTTGAAGGCGTGGTAGACGTTGAGCAAGGTCAGGTGGTCCCCGTCGATGTGGGCAAACCTCATTTTGGACTCGTCGGCTGCCTTCTTAGCTTCGGTGGGCCGCACAAAGCACTGTGGGACTAAACAAGGTTGGTATGGGCCCCAACATAGCCACCCATAGGGATGAGTCAAGCTTTCACCCAGACAGGACACAAGGCCTAGTTCTGAGGCTAGAGAACGGCACAGGGTACGCTACACCAAATGGTAGGACGGGGTGGGGGGAGAGACGCTTCTCTCGGCTTTTGACTTGCCTTTCTGGAAGAGAGGAACTGCGGCTGCGCAGATTAAGTTACACTTGGGTTCTGATATTCTTCTGGGAGTCACTCGATTGATGTTACGTGTGTTCATTTACAAAGCACGCCCTCAAACAATTCAGGAGTGAATTTAGGATTTATGCATCTGAATTGCACAATTTTAGTGTGTTGAAGGAGATTGGAAAGTCATAATCCGCTTGTTAGGTCATGACGCAAGGAATGCTGTTTCCGGGTCCAAGCCTCTACTACTTTTATTTCAAAAGTACAAGTCTCGACAGCTGTTTATGAGCACAAATTATTCAAATGACACATTTAAACCCATTTGCACAAGATAGCAATGTACCATTTCTAGAAAATACGATTTTTTTACTAAAATAATGAGTGTTCCGGTCCTTGATTGGCTGAGCCACGTTCGAAGCTGTTGTAAATTACTCTACAAACACACACCTTTGTTTACTTCTGTGTGCTGCTCTGCAACCACTTTGTTGCAACCACAACTGTTTCTGAGGAACTACATTGTTTGGTGGAAAAATACTGTTTTTATTATTATCATTACATTTTATTTGCTCTGTTTTATTCTGTGAAACCTTACTACATGTATGGAATAACCGTTTTATAAAAGCAGTAAGCCCTGTGAAGCCGTGGTTTACAGTGAACTTATAACAGCTAAGGGGGTCGTGCCTCCTCTTCGCGTCGTACCTAACAACGCCCCCTTAGCTGTTATAAATTCACTGTAAACCACGGCTTCTTGGGGCTTATTGCTTTAATCAACAATGTGCATCAGTGTGTTTTCGATTTATGAAGGTGCTGTATTTTTTTTAATGCCATGTCAGCAGCAAGGCAATCTTTATGGCGAAAACAGAATAACAAAAGTCATATAATTAAGAAGATATGAGACATCTAAGGTTAACACTTAAACAAAAAAAAAATCAAATACATTCAGGTGATACTTTTTGAATGCATCAGTTAAACACACCTCTAAAAAAAAAGTTTTAATTTACAGCACCTTCATAACGATTTTATTCATAGTCTAATTGTACAATATTGTCGTATTTTGCACAATTGCAATTTGGATAATTTGATATAGTACTGTATAAATAAAAATTGATAATTATTTCATTTATTTCAACAAGTTTGTCAATACGGAGATGCTACATCCATTGCATCTGAAAGGTTTTCTTAGTTAAACTCAAATGCAATCTTTCCGATGTGACTTGAACACACCATTTTAACTATCGAATTAAATTACTGTGATGCATATTTGCCAATAATACATAAATAAAATGGGTACGAAACAGGTCAGATTTCTGCACTCAAATAACAGCATAGTTTATTAGGATTCTTTAAATACTGTATGCAAATATTTTCAAAATGCATTTACTCAAATTGCTTAGAATCACCTGCAAACTATTACATGTATTTAATTTAAATACATGAACAGGGTTACATTTTGGCTAGCTGTTGAACAAGCAATATTCAATTAGCTGAAATGTAGGAGATCTGGTTACTGTGACTGACAAATATGCATCACATTAAAGTTTATAGATTGAAATCCTACATGCAATTCAAAAACATATATCTTAAATTTAGACCTAAATATTGTTTCAGTGTAATTAGGAATAAGTGCGGTTCAAATGTTTATGAGTTTAGGTTATACTGGACCCAATCTGAAGATTTACGCTGGTCAGATCAGACTGATGGACAAAGCCTGAACCTCTAAAGCACTAGTAAGCGATCGTATCCTATGTCCTTCTCTCCCCCACCCCTCTGCATCAGACATTTAATAGCTTCAAGCGCCATTTCTGTTTTGGCAGTCTAACAGTGTGACACATTAAGACACTGGACTGTTTGTGAGCACTTCCTTTGAGAGTCGTTCTAGATAATGGCTTCGCCAAGCAGCTAGAAGCAGATTGTTTGTTTATGCAACCATTATGACTATCTTGGTTGGCAACTTGAAATTATGCATATGTAGACAAAACAGAAGACTAACATTTTTTTCTCTGATAATTGATAATGCGTGAGCTACAAAGAATTAATATTTCATAGTCCATTAGACTACTCTAATAAGTCTTAGATCATATGCAGGGGTCGTGTGTACGTGAGCATATACTACCTGATAGCATCGCGGTGATGGACAGGATCTCATTGGAGCAGTTGAAATCGCAGCTGGCGATGACCATCTTGGCAAGCTGGGGGTCGAGAGGGAACTCAGCCATCATGGAGCCCAGCTCCGTCAGGTCACCGTCATCATTCAGCGCCGCGAGATAGTTCAACAGCTCCAGGGCTCGCATCAGGGTTTCAGGAGCTGGAGGAAAAAATATATTATAATACATGAAATTGATATGTGAAACTAAATAGGAAAATACTACGGGAGTTTTCGGGCATTCAGAGTAAAGGAGTGTAATATTGAGGATTTTGGGGGAAGGGGGGGGTGGATTTTTGTCGATGACAATAATTAGACAATATTTTGTTTAGCAATGTGTTTAGTGAGTGCCTGTGCCGGTTTAGGCCTGCTGTGGGGCCTGGCCCCCAATTACTACCCTTATTAAAAATGTATGAAATTTTATGTCAAATTTTTATATTTAATAAAATATAATAATTACAATAATTACAAAATTAAATAAATTAATAAAATTACAACTGCATGAATGCAATTTATTAATGATACATTTAAAAAAAATTATATTGAAATAAAACTTTAACTGCCAGTGAGGGGCAGAAAGTCTTGATGAGTAAGTCACTGAATCATTCATTCAATCAATTTGTCAAAAATGGCTGATTCATAAAGAACTAAAGTTTGTGACTGTGGGCCTGTCCCATTACCCACACCTGCAGTCTTGGCAACACCTAAGAGAAACACATAAGAGGTGCAAGTGTGGGTAATGGGACAGTCCCAGTCACAAACTTTGTTTCTTTATAAAGTAAAGAAGTCTGTAACACTTTAAGGGCCAATTTTCACTATTAACTAGTTGCTTATTAGCATGCATATTACTAGCACATTGGCTGCTTATTATTACTTAGAAAGAACATATTGCTTTATTCTGCATGACCATCTTTTTAGATCCCTTAATATACCCCATACACCTAAACTTAACAACAACCTTATTAAATATTAATAAGCAGTAAATCAGGAGCCTGAGGCAAAAGTCATAGTTAATTGTTAACAGTGGTCCCCAACTAAAGTGTGACCAATGATTCCTTATGAATTAAGGTTTATTTCACTTCTGAAATAACTCCATATTTCAATATTAAAAATTTTATTTTATATTTATAAATTGCATTATTTATGCATATACCGTTTCATAAATTGTCTCGTTTAATTTTGTACTAAGTGTGCAAGACTGTCCCAACTTTAGGCCCTTAAACACTAAATTCAGACTTTAGAGCAGTATTTCAGGCTAAGATTGTCCCATATTATGAAATCACTTCCCAGTGCAATATATAATTTGGTAGTAAAATGTAAAGTGTTGCACATTGTACTGGTTCAGAGATGAGCATGTTAATTTTGTAAAATGTTTGCAACTGCTGCTTATCACTTAATTACAAGGACCACAATTGAATTGTATTTTTATAGTAACATCTTAAAATACATATAGAAGAGCAGAGTACTGAAAATGTTACTAACATGTTAGCTCTTGCATTTTTCCACAAATATGTTGTGCCTCTCATTGGGTAATCAAAGGTATTACACACACTTGCATCCTTCACACCCACTTGAACACTTTGGAAAAAATACAGGTAGACAAGTGGTCAAGTGCAAAGACCGCAAGTGTAGGTATTGATTACACTTTTATAAATGAGTAACTAAATTATTCACTCAATTATTTCACTGTTTTTTTGTTTGATTTATCAAATCTAACCCCTAGCACGAGGAAAATTCAATTGTGATACTTGTCTTAGATACCTTATTTAAAACAAAAATGCACATAATGAAAGCCATTTTCTTGCGGTAAAAACATTGTGGCTGTGGTCTCCTGTACAACTAACTTTTAATTCAAGACAAAGGGGGCTAATTTTTCATCTGACATGCAAGCAGTTCCAAACAGCAGTGCCACTAATTCAATTATAGGGAGGAACCTCTACTTAATGCATCAACACTGGTCACACACCAACAAATTCAATTACTGACCTTTGGCTCTAGAGAGTTTGGCTCTAATGACCAGTTGCATGTTAACTGAAAATTAGCATTGCCTAAGGTTTGGAGGAGTTTGCTGAATAGGATGAAAGACTGCGGCTGTCTTTATCAATGAGTCAGGAAAACTTCATTTTAAAAAAAGTGCAGCGGTCAGTTTGTTATTATGAATGAGTATTGATCTGGTTTATCAGACATACTTTTTCTATTTGTTGTGAAAGGGTGTTGCATTACTCGTGCTAAAGCAAGTAATACGTTTTAGGCAAAAATTAAGTATAGGTGCCATGCAGAGAACCCAGCTGGAAAAAGTTATTTATACATGTGGACAACACATCAGAATTAACTATAGCAGGGAACGTGCCAGAGTTAACTGAAGGCAAAATCAATGAGAGAGAAAGCTAAATGTGTTTTAAAGTGAAGAAAGTATAAGCAAGCATTTGGCAAATGCCACCAGTCTTCATCCAGCAATACAATACCCTGCTGTTTTTTTCATTTGCGTGTCTGATTGAGTGCATTTAAGTTATTTCTATATTTTGCTGTAGTGTGTCAGTAGGAAATATCAGTTTACATTTCCAAACATTCATTTTGCCATTAATTGTAATAATCCAGTGCTCCACACAGAGATTTGATCATCATCCAGTCTGTCTGGAATGACAAGAAGAATCAGAACAAACTGAGACAGACTAAGAGTGTGTGTGTGAGTGAGAGAGTGTATAGCCCTTTTAAGATATTTCAGAACAAATGCATAAATATCGATACTGAATACCATCTCCCTTTTATATCACCCAGCTATAAATTTACGTAGATAGTCAAATGCAACAATATGTTAAGGGGCGGTCACACTGCACTTCTCGTTCCGTTGACTTCCGTTCAAATGCATGCGAATGCGTCAGACCGGAAACGCAAGCCTGTGCGAAAAGTTTCGCATTTCGCTGCATTGCAAAGTTCAAGCTTGGTGAACTCTGACCTGCAAATTCGCATCACGTGAAACCGTGTGACCAACAGCCGATCGATACTTAACAGCATGACCTCGCAACTGAATTAAAAGAACAAATTTAAAACTGCAGCGCTGCAGGAAAGTGGATTAGATTGCATATATTTACATTTTAGATGTATTATAATTTGTTGCGTGTTGAATTTAAGTTTTTTAAAAGATGCTGCAGAGCATGACGTCACATCACGACCGTTGCAAACAATTTCAAGTCTAGTGTGACCACGGCTTTAGGAAGCAGAAAGCTTCTACACAAGCTTCAACATTTTTAAGGCAATTTTAGAGATCTTTTAAGGTCATGAACCTTTCAGAAAAGACGATGAGCCAATCACACGAAAAAGTTCCAGTCGTTACTATTCAGCGATTACAAGTCTGGCCATCATGCACTTTTAATGAATGCCCACCTCAGTCTTCATACTGCATAAAAGCAATTACATGATCAAAGCAAAGCCAGACTCTGAAATATCAGTCAGTTTAGGAAAGGCAGTGTCCGGTTGCTTTTTTACCCAAGCTGCACCAGATACTCCGAAATGAGCAAGGCAAACTACGCATAACACTAAAAGAGCTAAATAGATTTTGACATTTCGGAAGAAAGTGTGAATAACCAAGCATTTTCATAAAAAAGTACTTAAAACACTCAGAACATCTTGCCATTTTTACAGAAATATGTGTGTGTGTGTGTGTGTGCGTGTATGAGAATAAATTCATCCCAATATGCCCTGAAAGTACATACTCTTTTTGTGAATAAAAAGTATATACTTTTAAGTGTGTAGCAGAAGAGTAGGCAAGATTTGGGCCATATGACTTCGTCACAGCTACTTTAATGGAATGCTCTGTTGCTTAGTTACATGCATTCCGTCGCCAATTAAACTGCCCTGTCAATCATCTCGTCACAGTTAACATCTTCAACACTTCAGTTTCATTTACATTCTTACTGTATTGGAGAGAAATGTAGAGGCATGCTGATCTGCCAGTCACGTGTCTTTCATGCCGAGAACACTCCTTATGCATTTACATAATGATGCATTTAAAATTTAAAGACCAAACATATCTATATAAACTTCTTTACTGAACCGCCAGTCTCTCATATTCACCATGTTTGTAGTTTTTTGACACGTTTTATTTGCATTTGTAGTTCTAATCGAATCCACGTCCAATGCACAATGGGTGGCCCATATTAGCCGAGCGTGCAAGGATCTGAATTTTCACAGGAGAAACTAAACCATCCAGGTTTACATATTCATTTCACCTTACTTTGATTTGGTACACACTGATCTATTTTCAAATACTAATTAGAATGGATAGTATGCCAATTGGGATGCAGCTTTTTAAAAGTGCTTTTTAGAATGTTGCTACGGTGTTCTCAACACTTTTAGCATGTTGCAATACGGTTGCTATAGATTTCTGAGTGGTTTAAGTAAATTGCTGAAACAAAAAAAAAAACACCAAATTTTTAATTCACAAAGAAATAGGATAAACTTTCACAGACGAGAAAGAGTTGGTTTGTGTTTTTAATGTACTTAATAAATATTACAGGTTTTAAACTATGGTAATTTTTAATGTTGTGTTAACGTTGTATTGTCTTAATTTAGCTAAATCTTCTACTGAAGTCTACTGCAGATATAGATATTCATGAAAGTATTTGTAAAACTCATACCTGGTGGGTCCATGAAGTCAAAGTGCACTAGGTCGTCGATACCGAGCTTCTTGAGCTGTAGCACCACAGAGCCCAAATTCGACCTGAGAATCTCAGGGTATGTGTTGTCCTGACAGGAAAAGGGAGGATACACAGAAAGAAAAAGTAAAATTGACATGGAAATTTGCCTTGTTCTATGTACAAAAAGGGGGCAAGAAGTGACCATAAGTACTAAAGACTTATGGAACCAAGGTCATCTGCTGATGGACCAAAACACGATCCAACCAATTTCACTGGCGTATAATAAAATCAGAACAAGTGCGCTTCCCAGATGCCTGCAGCAGTTATGATTGGTTTCACAAACCTGCATCTCAGTCTTGTAGGCCTTCTCGGTGTAGAGCCGGAAGCACTTTCCTGGGCGCGTACGTCCAGCACGGCCAGCTCTCTGCTGGGCCGAAGCCTTACTAATAGCCGTCACGAGCAGCGACTCGACTCGAATGCGAGGGTTATACACCTGTGCGACGAAAAGGAAAGAGCTGTGTGAATAATAAATGCACACCATAGCACCACAGCAATATGCCAAAGCGAAGCCATCCTTCATCTCTGACTGGACTACATGTATGACAGCAGCAGCTGGGCTAGGGAAATGTCAGCAGAATAAATAACTAGCTTTTCCATCTCGAGTCGCTGTCAGAGCCCCGCCACTGGGTTTATCTGGGGATTTCAGAGGCAAGAGAAACAGATGATGGGGCGAGATTAGACAAGTGAGGCAGAGGAGAGAAGACTAACCTTTTGCTTGGCAAAGCCAGGATCAATTACAAACACCACGCCATCGATGGTCAGGGACGTCTCAGCGATGTTTGTCGAAACCACAACCTACGAGAGCAGAAACAATACGATCAAAAGATCAAACTGAACGGACAGCTTTTATCACACACAAAAAAGCACCTTAAAAACGAACAAAAGAGCCCATAATCAATTCTCTAAAACACAAAGTATACTTTGTTTTTGTATGTGTATGCTAGAGTACGCGCAAAGTCAAGATTCATATTTGTCAAGTCTCTGCACTGTTTTTCCAGAAGTTATGACTGATAAAAATATCTTTGTAATATTTTAAATTAAAGTTGCGGCTATCATAACCTTGTCAGTCCGGGTGTCCGTTGCAGTTTTCAGTATTCTGTTGTTGTTCTCTTTAGTTTTGTTTTCTATGATGAAAACACAGCCCGGGCCAGTAACTGTAAATGTAATCCGGATTACATAATCAGATTCCAAAAATCGAGTACTCGCAATTAGAGTATGTTACATTTTATAATGCTCATGATCAGATTACAGTTACTTTTTATGGATTACATATTCACACAATGGCAGTAAATCATTCATAATCTGATTCACAATCTGAGGAACTTAATATTTTAATAATTTAACAATACATTTGCATGTTTACATATTGATACATCACTGAATGGTCACATTGACATGCAGGTAAACTAATTAAATATTTCTACTTTAGTGTTTAATTAATGATTAACTTTTTATCAGTTCACAAACCCATTGCATTGTTCTTATATTAAGCCCAGTTTAAGAACCTCTGGTTTAATGTAATGTTTAATTCATTTAATGATTATTCAAAAGGAATAGCCTATATTTTCTTTCCCTTCGCTTTTTAATACCAATATGGTACTCTCAATAGTAAGTTAATCAGTAATGGATTACAATTAGTAAGTAATGTACCCAGCTCTGGTTGCCACCTTGTGGAACAACTGATTAGTGCAAAAAATCAATGCACATGTGTGACCTGTACATACCAAGTATGTGCAGTTACAAAAATTGTGTGGTGCATGTACATTACACACATATTATTCTGGTACAAAATTTGCATCAGCACACTGTACAAGTATAATTTGGCCTTTAGATTTTCTGCTTTCTACACATGGCTCAAGTTAATTTTTGCCACATTTCAAAATGTCTTAAGATTAATATCACTTTAACACAGTTGCACAATTTGAGACATCATTCATGCCAATCGCACAAGTGGTGGAGGACAAGTAATTTGACATTAGCTAATGGTTTATTCAAATCTCGACCCTCTCTCTACACCAGAGGGTGGCTTTTTTTTTTTTTTGGCACTGACTAATTTGTTCCATTTTGGTGATTAATTGTCCCAGTTATTCCGCCCTGCTCTGGGTCAAACTATAAAAATTTTGAGAGTAGTATATGTTCAAATGACCGGACAAGAAGGTCTGTTCCTTGGCCTATCCGTCTTGAGTCTGAGCGTGGACCGCTTTGCCTCGGAGGGGGAGAAATAAAAGACACTAGAGCCCCTTGAAGGGCTACATAAACCCCCCATGCGCATCACTGTTGCCTGGCGCGGGGATTTAGAAAAATCATTAAGAGGTGGGGACGGCGCCATTGCAGTGAGCAGACAGCCTTTCTTTCTTACGCAGGAAGGCCTGGAAGACTAATATAACCCAACAGCCGGGAGCACAGGGAAACATAGCTGCAACCTCAAGTTCAAATAGGGGAGTGTGATGCCAGTCTGGCCTGCAGCCGCCGAGACGGGACGGCTAGTATCGCGCAGAGCAACCCGTACAGCTGATGGCGCACTACATTTTTACAATAGCTGCTCCGCGGTTTTTGGGGCGGGCAGGAGTCCAGTATACCTCCATGTCTGTGACACACAGCAGCATCGGCACAACCATCTTCCCCTCCCTAGAGAAGCCCACCTCTAAGAAACTCTATTATTCATGCCACGTCTCGCTCCTTCACTCTCTCTCTCTGTCCCTTTACAGTACAGGTGGCCTTCATCATGTGTGCTAGTGACATATTAAATAATCTTCGAGCTACAGACCGTGGACCGTCTTTGAAAGGCTGATATGACAGTGTCCGAGAAGCTTCGGAACAGCTTTATAACACTGCATAGGTAAGGGTTGCTTACTGTCCCAAGTCAAAAGAGCCAAATGCTGGTCATGAATCACAGGACGAGAAACATCAATCCGAGTCAAGTCAGAGGTAGGACAGAGTCTCTCGATAATTTAAAGGTTTGCTTTGTGTAGTGTCCCAGAAAAAACGAGCAGCCAACAGAGCTGTAGCTGGACGTCATCGATGGACAGAGAACTATGGAGGTGTGAGGCGCACATTCACAGATAACAATGGTTTTGAATGTTTTTCGCATGCTATGAAGTTAATGTAGCGGAAGCAGCCACAGATCTTTTCTTAATTGAGACTTCTCAAGAGGACTTAGTTCTGTGCATCGGTTGTTGAATGGATGGAGGCAGATCTGAATGCGAGCCCGCAGACAATTGTAATACAGGGATGGGGTTTAAATGGACTAAATGACTGGAAAAGCCTGGTATACATCAACAAAAAGACTGCTGGCTTCATTGGAAGATCGAGTTATACCTTTTTGAGCAAAAACTGTAAAAGCAAAACAAATTCATGGATAAATCCATTCAAAAAGATCAATAACATGCATTTAGAAAATGGATAGGATAAATTGTCATTTCATGCCAACTTGGAAAGTATCCTAATTGAAATTTCAATGGTAACAAACAAAACATGCTTCCCTTGAAACAAATAGAGAATTTTTCAAATATCTTACAGTAATACGCAATCTGTGCTTTAATTCACGACTACAGCAGAAACAAGCTCCAAAGTTCAATTAAATAGGTTAGGTTTGTTTAAATACCCAAAGTGCTTTGGCAAGCTCTACCAAAACGTCTTTGCAATGTAAATTGAGTTTCATAAAACGTCCTGGCCCCTATTACTAACAGAAAACAAACAAACCTCATATTTCATGTAATTCAGCCTCCTCAACTGCCTTTGAGGCATTTAAATCCTACTTTTATAAGTGGATTTCTCTTCAGCCACAAATGTTTGGCTTGGTTTGGTAATGCAGCAGAGGGTCTATTCATGGAGCCTTTGACCTGATGTAATTCAGGTGCTGAAAAGAATCATCTGCCTATATATTCATGGAAAGGCTGGGAGAATTCACTGAAAAAAGGCCATCTGGAGTCTGGAGAAAGAAATGAGGGTTCCTAACCAGTCTGCATCCTTTCAGAAAATAGGACCACCTGGGAAAGACCTTTGAGACGAAATATATTCCAGAGTGGTAGCCATGGAAATTATCGAAAGGTGAGCACCATTGGAATGAGTTGCACAGCAAAAACACTAAATGCATTACAAGTACTTAGTCATACTCGTTCAACCGTGAGGTGTTGAGAAATTGCATCTTTTAGGAGGCAATGATCCATGCGCAAGTGGTCTGGAAAAAAAAAAAATAGGCTGGTTGACCGAACAAGGCTAATGCCAGCAACATTTCACTTGAATAAGTGCAATTTCAATTCTCTCCAATGAGTCTCTCATTCAATGTTGATTGTTGAATGTCATTCCTTTTTTTGTTAAAAAACTCCAAGGCAGACACATACACTATAGGTCAAAAGAAAAAAAAAACAGTAATATTGTAAAATATTATCACAATTTAAAGCCATTGTTTTATATTTGAACAAATCTAAAATGTAATTTATTGCTGTGATGCAAAGCTGTATTTTCAGCATCATTACTCTAGTCTTCAGAGTCACATGAAGCCCTTCAGATCATTTCTAATATGCCTTACGATGGCTCCAATTATTGTATCAAGTTCTTCTTAAATGTTTTTCAACCTCCTTACTTAACATTTTCATGACTCTTCGATGAACAGAAATTTCAAAAGAACAGCCTTTATTTGAAACAAATGTTACTTTTGATCAATTTACTCCATCCTTGCTGAAATAGGATTGTTTTTTTTTTTTTACCTGTCATTCTGTGATGGTCCTGTTTTACCATTATCCACAAAAACTTAGAACAACGCAAAAAACGTTTTTTTTTCTACCTTGTCAGCCTATGTTTCTTGTGAGCCGCAAATCAGGCATACGGGCAGACATGTAGATGCGAAGTACATCCATGTGACACTGAAGACTGGAGTAATGCATGGCTGCTGAAAATTCAGCTTTGCTCACAGAAATAATCTACATTTTGAAATATAGATAACAAAAGAAAGTGTTCCATAGTTAATATTATAGTCTTTACTGTAATTTCTTGTGATCAAGTGACATCTCTGTAATTTGAAAGCAGATTCACCAAGAGCTTTTTCCCGTGTTTTTGCTTACTGTATTTCCCATAACGTTTTACCTTCAAAGGTGTCCATGCCTATTTAAATCAGATGGTTGCTGCCATTCACTATGGGTACGTACTTATAAAACACGCTGACAGTTTTAAACACTTTTTTTTTGCGATGACTTCTCTCCAAATGTTTTCCTCCACCCATGCCAGCAGTTATTGCCCCCCATCGTCGTTTAACCTTTCATATTCCAAATATAGCGAGAACCCTGCCCTCCAAATCACGCGATTAAAAGTGACGTATTGAATCCATCTCAGTCGCAAACACGCCGAGAAACGTGGCTCCTGCTCGGATATTTCTATATTCCTGTATTCGAATGAAAAAAGAATTTTTCGTCAAATAGCAAATTTCTTTGTACATCTGTGGTTTTTAAAGCACGAGCGAAGGATCTTCCAAACAGTATCTTATCACCGGGTTGCATCGACACCTTATAAAAAACTGATGGACCTCATTTCAAATTAAAACAACATGCTTTAATGACTTTTGCTAGAGGTGGCAGTAACCTATCAGATGTTTTAGGCACACCATGTCTCTCTATCATGTTATGGGTCTTAAAATATCCATGAAGACGAATTTTCCTGCCATATACAGTTTTTAGTAAGGAGCTATATTTGCCACCCCACAATTAAGTGTCAGGTAGTCATTAAGGATTGTTTTTTTAGGTTGTTAAACACACACCGCCGCGCTCACTTCTCCGTAATTCTTCCTAAACCCGCCTTCCCGGGCAGTCAGACACAATGGAGCATCTTAACCAACACAAATCATCCCATTTACCCAGGATCAACAAGAAAGCTTCGCTGCCGAAAATGTTGCCACAGTCCTCGATTTTCCTCCCTACAATGTGAGCTGCTTATAGTCACGGTGAAGTTTTAAATTCCCAGCTATAAATTCGCATGCCCATCCCAGTGCAGCAGCTTGCCGATTTGTCCTCGGAGGAAAAGGATGTGAACTTTTTATTTTGCACAGTTGCGGATTCTCACAATATTCCCCACACACACACACACAAATCCCCTAATCTGCAAAGGTGGCCTTATTGCATTTGCATTTAATATAGTACAGATGGTGTGAGAATTGCCAATTTTATCAGGTACTTCTAGCGAAAGCAAGGTGCCGAAAAAAAAAACTCCAATTCAAGACACTGGTACCAAAGCTCTGCTCCAATCCTCAAAAAAATGACTTTATTGCTTGTTTGTTTATATCCCTTTAAAATGAGCTACCTTCCCCAATCTTGAACTTTAGTTCCTCACACTTTTAATGTCATTGCCTAATCCATTTTTAAATGTACATAAGTTTAACTTAATCATATATAGTGTAATCACGTATGTTGAGATAAACTGGCAGTTAGTTTTACAGAGCGTTTTTGCAAAGGACTGCATTTAACATGAATCAAATATCTGAATATGTGACGTTGCTATCTTTTTCACTTTTCAGAAAAGTAATTTACTTTTAGGGTTTAATGTTTCCACTTAACCAGAAATGTTTCTTTATTACAGTTTAAATAAAATAAATCTACATTTGAAAACTTATTTAAATGTTAACTGAATAGACAAATGCAAACACGTACGCATTTGGTCTAACTTGGTCTAAAAATAACAACTGATTACAAATTAATAAAATTAAAACTGACTATTAAAAAACTATAAAAATGGACAAAAATACAAAAATCTAAAATGGAGTAATTAGAAAAAATAAAAATTCAAAATATTAATAAAAACAACACTAGTATCTCAACGACACAAAATTAACACTGGTTCGTTCAAGTCTGTGTGTTGTAGTGTTGACCCTAACCTAATTTTCATGAAGATTCTTAATTTAATAAAGTTCATTAAACAAACTATTTTTTTTTTTAGTGCCATGGGAACGTAGAATCAGCATTTGTTTACCTGTTACTAGGTGTAATCCGACGCTTTTCGACCTAAACAACTATATCACATTATATATTTAAAAAACAAATACTACCATTTCATTAATTTCTATAAAATATCACTGACTGTAACAAAAACAATTGTGAACATAGTTTGTTTCCTTTTTTTTTTATCAAATAGAATGTTTCTGAATAATAAGCAGTGCTCTGTTCCCAACATTAGTTTGCATCAAAGGGGTTGCAGCATATTCACATCAGCCCCTGAATCCATGTCCACTTTCATTTTCTTCTGAACAGTGCAGGCAAACAGCGGCGGATGTTTGAACTTCTGAAGCAGCTTATGCCCGGGCTTACGCGTAATCAAACCTCTGAGAAACCCAGAGCCTCTTTAAACATGGAAGTGGTCAGGGGAGAGAAGAAATGACACAATGCCCCAGCGGAGGGTGATGGACGAGGCAGATACTTGATATGTGAAGCAGGCGGATGCTGATGCTTTTCAGGACATCAAGACACAAACCAGGCATGCAGCTAAGACTTTGTTGCAGCTACAAATAGAGCCATCATGTTGAAGGAACAAGAATGCGGAAATTTGCAGTTCAGTGAACACTTCGTTCATTAGGACATCAGTAATCTTTGCCTGGCAATAATGACAAGCGGAGCCGATTCTGTAGGGGAGCGATGACTCATTAATCAACTCCTCATCAGATGTTCAGCTAAATGTTTGCAAACTCATAGCCGCTGATCAGATGTGATATTCTGTCAGATCTTCGGCCAGTCATGCAGGAGGTCCAGGTGCTTTTCACATTGCAAACAGGCTTGTTTGAGAGACGAAGAAGTGAAATGGGAGTAGAGAAAACAAAAGAGCGATTGCGTCTGCACAACCTCCTGCTAAGAGTAAAGGATGACAGACAATGAAAGACACTTTACAGCAGATGAGCTCTGATAAAACATCTAGAGCGAGTTTCATTCTTTCAAAGCCAACATGCCAAAATTGCCAAACGACCATATTCAAGTCGGGAAGCAGAACAGGAGGGAGTGAAAGCAAACCGTCCAAAACCGACTCGAGAAAAACAGTACTGCTCCAACACTTTTCAAACGATCGAAGGATGAGTAATTTTCCTTTCTAAAATTAGAGAAAAGAATCATATGCTGACAAAAGCAACATATGCTATGAGTCATTGCTTTATCAAAGCTAAAGATGGAAGGAGAGAAAAAAAGAAAACCTAATTTCCACCATTCCTTGTTCCTCATCCTTCGCTCTACTGACAGACTTGAGTCATTCTCTCATCCTCTTCTTTCTTTAAATGGATTGAAGATGCTACTATAGCTGTGCCGATACAATCACATTAATATTTTGATTCTTTGATACCATACTCCACTGACAAAAGTGAAAGTACATACATACATACCATACATAACATACAGTGTTGTGGGTAACGCATTACAAGTAACGCGAGTTACGTAATCAGATTACTTTTTTCAAGTAACTAGTAAAATAATGCTTTACTTTTAAATTTACAACGAAATATCTGAGTTACTTTTTCAAAAAATTAACGCACGTTACTTTTTTTTCCCAATTTATTGATTGACAGCTCTCCTGTCCCCATGTTGAGAGAAATCAGAAGATGTTACTGTAGTTCAAAATAAATATGAATATGCATTAATTCATCTCACTCACAAAAAAACCCCACAGATTCAGTATTCCTCAAAATAATCAAATATGCCAACTCCTAATAGGACGCAAACCTCAATAATTTAAATGTAAACACAAATATCCTTTAGGTTTTTATCCCATTCCATTAACGCAATGTCTTTGCTTCTGACCGTTCCGATTATCCCCAGTTCAAGACCGTACTAATACGCAAAAATTCTCTATACAAACATTTTTTTTTTTTTTTTATTGCTGAAGTGTGTTGAAATTTATTTTTCTGCGTTCTACTGTACGGACGTAAGTTTACTTTCCCTTCAGCCTGAGGTTTATTCGTTTCACTTTTGGTGTGAAAAGCTTTTTATATTTGCCAAAAATAGAACTTTTTTATTTTAAAAACAAACAAGCAAGCCCTGTTCAGATTTAAAAAGTAATGCAAAAGTAACGTTACACATTACTTTCCATAAAAAGAAACCAAGTAACATAATTAGTTACTTTTTAGGGAGTAACGCAATATTTTAATGCATTACTTTTAAAAGTCACTTTTCCCCAACACTGTGTGTGTGTGTTGTGTATATATATATAATATACTCTATTTAGTTTCTGTGCAAAAAAAAAAATCAAATGCGAATTTGTGACTTGTCAGTGATCTACCGCTCTTGTGTACGTTAATGCCGCTCCACCTTCTGAAAAGCCCATGTCTGGAGATTGTACTATCAACACAGAGCGGTCTTTACTGATCTAGATTTTGCATGAAAATCCGCATAGACTTTTTCTATATATACTGAATATTTATATCTATATATAGAGAATATATCTAATAATATAATATATATAAATATATGACACACACACACACCCACTACATAAATGTTCACTACTTTTACAATCGCTACATGTACTTTTAATGGATAAGAAGTTTTACTTGAGTGGACTTTCAATGCATGGACAAAAACTGAATCCTAAAATTTGAGTTTGAAAGATGAATGACAGTCTTAAAGGCCGTTCACACAGAACGCTTCTTTGTGTCTAAAAACACGAGATGCAGTGCTCAGGAATGTTTTTTTCATCATGTTGCTGTCAAATAAAAAAGTTGCCATGCCAAGGTGCTACTGTAAACAAAAGCTCAAAACGCTTGCTCCGCCTCCGGGATCTTTTGATTGGCTCAAAGTTCTTGAACTGACATTGATGAGCGGCACTTCGCCTTGACACGGCGTCTTAAAAACGTGGTGCCATGTGCGAGAAGCTGCAAAAAACGCAAGCACAAGGGTCATACATCAGTCTAGCACGTGTTTAGATAGAACAGCAATGGAAAAGTGGTGCATTGGAATGGAAAAACACAGTGTGAACGGCCCCTTATGGGTTTGGAACTTTTGTCTGTGGAATATTCTATAAAAGAATTTGAAGTATCTCTTGAACCAAACCACGTTATAGAGGGACTAAAAGCAACACCCTTCTAGGAATTCTGGGTTTGTCGCAGTTTAACCCTCTCTTAAGATCTTGTGATGATCATGATGTATTGAGACACATGTACGATGTTGATCTTTACCTTTCTGCCGATGGCTCCGCTGGGTTTGCGGGGAGGAGGCGGCTCGAAGATCCTCTGCTGTTGCTGTGGTGGCAGCGTGGAGTAGAGCGGGATGATTTTGATGTCGCCAACATCAGGGCCGAGATCGTCAATCTCACGTTTGATCCGTTTGCAGGCTTCGTCGATTTCCTAGAAGTTAAAAAGACTGATGTTAGAGACCACAGACCGAGAATCAGGTGCAAAATTAACGCCTGCAGAGTACAAAAAGACATTTTTAGCAAATAAATTCAATAGAATGAACATATTAGGAACTGCAACATAATACAAGGAATAAATGCCAATGACAACTTTTTAAACAAACTAGGCTCGTTGGAAAAATGTGTGTCCAAAAACATACCAATACATACAATTCTCTGCAGGTTACAGCTGGAATAAACACTAGTGGCAGTAAAACACCAACTTCGTATTCATTTTCACATTAAATATGATTACAAGGCAGATTATCAGACTTATTTTTGCACAGTTCCTTGCAAATTACTATGCTATGAGCTAAAAACATTTAACATTGTGCATAATTTGTAAACTATAAAAGTCAGTCATAGAGGCTGGGATCGATATGCTGATGACAGATTTGTTATTTTGTGCAACCTTTCCCTTTAAAAACAGGAAGTATTGGGTATGTTAATAAACAATAACAATTATTTTAATTTGCTTTATAAGCTCCAAATCAGTGGGTTGTGTAAATCCCTCTCTTTGTCCAACTTCACCTCACATCAACTGATTTTGGATCAGCTACCCGATAAGTTCCATGTTAGCCACTTTTACAAACATCATTAACTGCTGGATCAATTCCCCCATTCTGGAAACACCAGCACCACCGAGGCTTGGGTGGTTTAGTTGCGGTACATTTGATGTGCCAGTCGTGTCAACCGAGTGAGAAAACGAACGCTGGAGTGCATGGCGTGCGTGGTGCTTGGGTAAGATCCCTATGGCTGTGCCATCAGCGGCAGTCACAAGGGCACGTGTACACTCACACGCACGCTTTATTATTCCAGATGGCAATGTAGTAGAGCTAATGTGAGATGAGAAAGCCGCAATGATGCATAACCAGGAGCAAATCACAACAGATCAGTTAAGTGAAGCTGAACGTTACAAACACTGTGGCTTGAGATCTAGAAATACATGCCAGTCGTCACAGCAAATTAGAGATCAGAGCAGCTCAAATGCATTTTAAAAAGCACATACTGTAGTGCAGACTTAAGAAGCACGACGTACTTTACAAAATGAAAAAAAAAAGTGTCAAAAAGTTCATCTAGACTACCATTACCAGTGTTCACTAAATGCCTTCTTTCACAAACCAAGAGAAATATTCACTCTGACACAAATGAAGAATGCTTAGTATTTACTGCAAAGCTTTGTCTTTTCTTCATGCATGAGGACACTGCGCTCATGACAAGTGGCACGGTCCTACTGATTTGGAAGTCAAAGCTTGTACAGTACCGCCATCCTCAGGCCAAAGTGTGCACTACGACTTGAGCAGGAAAGAGATAAATGGTAAACAGTCAAGCAGTGATCTCTAGAAAAACTTCAGGCTGTTGTAATAAAGCATTTATCGATATCATGTCATTGCGACATCGAAAGACCCTAAAAGTCTTTTACTTGAGACCCTTTCATTGCGTATCTAAGCAGCCATAGCTGATCATTTACCCATAAAAGCATTAAAGCTCGTAAGCACGCTGATATCCCAGACACGGTAGTCCATGCACGCGCCGAATCGCTCCCTGGGGCACAATATGCGCAGAAAATGGCGCCGGTGGCCATGTGCATCTTAATCAAAGCTCTGCCACAACGGAGCAGGACAAGGCAAATCTGAATGGATTGATCAAATTAGCCAAAGTATTAATAGTCCATCAGCCCTTGGGAAGTGGCAGCTGTCAGGAGGACTGCTATTCGTGCTGCCAAGGCACCGGGGAGAGAGAGGGACACACAGCTGTGCCAAAGCAGAAGAGCCTGCACCTGGAGCAGGACGCCAAATCGACATCCCTCGCTTCTCGCAGCGGCCACAATACAATACTGGAGGAAAATATTTTAAATGGCTGCTTTAATCTACATGCTGCAGATGCAAATGAGCTGGCACAGATCTAAAGGAGAAAACTAATCTTAATCAGTGGTAATTTAGCCCTGATTTGAACGAGCAAAGTTGAACAAATAACCGCACCGTATCAGCAAGGGTTTTTTTCTTTTTGAAAGATCATGTGGTTTAAAACTAATTGCTGTTTGCGGAAAGCCTATAGAGTCAAGTCGTCCATTTCTTCTGCAGAGTTTCGATGCATTAGCAGGAACCAGGAAAAGATAAAGAAGCAAAAACGAAGTGGACAAACAGTGTAAATTGCTCAACTAAAATGAGGCACCTTCATTGACTGAAAGGAGCAAACTGAGCTATTATGTGACCAGCCTAAAAACCATGTTCCTGGCCTAGATTTTAGCATATTCAATCATTCTTTAAATGGGTGAAATTATAATGGCCAACTCCACTACTGTGGTCATTAGTCTCATCACACGCTTAAGATGTGAAGCACTGCACCCTTTGAACTGCCCAAGTCAGAATGAACTCCATTAACCCAATTAAAAGCACATTAACAAGCGAATATGCATTAAAAAGCAAGATCTGCTACTACAAAGCCAAGAGATGTCCAAATAGTAAGCGTGTTAGTGCGAGTTTAAGTTGTCATTTCTTTTATGTAAACATACCAATTAAAGGGATAGTTCACCCAAACATGAATATCCTGTTGTCATTTCATATAACATCATGTCGTTCCAAACATTTATGACTTTCTTTTTCTGCAAATATTATCATGAGTGTTGGTAATCAAACAGTTTTGGTTTAGATGCATTTTTTTTCTATATTTTGTCCATACTGTTTGATCACCAACATTCTTTAAAGTACTGTATCTTACGTTCAACAGAAGAAAGGATTTTCATTTTTGGGTAAACTATGCCTTTAAAGGTGCAGTATGTAATTTAATGACACTACGCGGTTTTGAAATGGGTACTGCAGTCCAAATTCAAAATATTGGAGAAAGTTGCTTCTTCCGCCACCACCTCTTCAGACGCATCACTCATGCAGGTTGCCAGATTGAGGACTCGCAACCGGAATGAGCGAAATTGACAATGGAAGGCGACGAGCCTTACACGGCAAGTTGATGTGTTGATTTATCTACATTTTAATATTCCTCTGGTCATAGAGCTTTTTAAATGGATGCCGAGGCTTTTTGGGTTAAGTAAAATCTGCTATTTCTGTCCCAGTTCATTTGCTGGCTTCCATGGCTGCAATACGCTGTGTTTTCAACCAACTGGCAACCTGGGGTGTCGAAATCCAATTGGGTAAACTGGCAGTGGGTGGAGTCACACAGACCAAAACAAAAACAGACATCCCAACACAGAACACGCATTGAATAACTGGCTGTACCATTGTTTTTTGAACTTAGCATGCTTCCTCTCTAAAGTTTATCTGCAAACATATGGTATTTTTACTCTTCAGTATAGTCAAAAAATACATACAGCACCTTTAACAACGCCATATGTAGGTTGATTTTCTGTATAAACACTGATGATTTTAACGTTGCTCTGTTGCCTGACACAAAAACTAAGTGCTCAACCAATGGTGAGAGTTTGGGGCAGGACTATGTGTTTGTCAGAACAATGGTAGATGGGTGAGTTTAGAACAGAATTACTTCTGAAACACTAGCAGCACAGAAAATGCACACAAACATATCAAAAGCGCAAACAGAGTCAGTCTGTTTGTGATAAAGACGAGCTCACTTGTATCCGCTGACATTCTGGACTTGATAATGATTCGTTCACAGCAAAGAGAACAATCCTGCGCATCAATAAATCTCCACTCAATTATCATCCGATGCTGGTGGAGACAGTCCAACTGCAACTTACTTGAGTTCATTCATTCTGCAGCGAGCCAGCGATCAATCTCACACCTGCAAATGAAAACGGATGTACACGACCAGACCCACTGGAGAAACTAATGACGGGAGTCTGCCGTTAATAAATAGGGTGTCAAATTATCTGATTAGGTGGATGGTGCGAAGGTATGACTTCTCTTTGCAAAGGGAAGTGAGAGACATAAATAGAGGAAGTACTATGTTCAGTTAGACTGTTTGTTCGTTTGTCTAGCCTGCTTTGAATGCAGTTTCAAATAGACTGAATTGTTGGAGTACTGCAATTTGCATGATTTTTCTGGCCTCCTCATTATCTTTATGCAAAGCATCCAAGAAAATGAAGTTAATTTTTCTTTGATCTCTGCAAAAGGAGAAAAGGGACAGAACAAATATGCGGGGAACGCTGGTGATTTTCCATCTGTGACCGTATTTATCATTTGGGTGGGTCCCTGACCCTCCACTGCGCTCAGGTGAGCACTGGTTGCAGGAGACGTAAAATAATAAATGGCTTAATTTCAGGGCTGAATCTGGGTCATTCTCTGCCATCTCTCACAGGCTTTTGCCTTTGCGCCAAGGCCAGCTGTGTTCATGGCCATTATCAATCTAAGCATTGATCTCTTCTGCACTATTTAACTGTTGTGTGTGAGGCGGCTTGAAAAATGCCACAAATGACAAATGTGGCTCATAATGAGCATCTTGAATGTGAAGCCACACACAACCAAAACAAAGTACCCACAGTTTGGTCATTCATTGTCTTCTCAAAATATATATATATATATATTGATATCAGATATATATTAATATATTATTATAATATTATTATATATCTATATATAGATACACACAAACAAAATAATATAAAGATATTTATTAGGGCTGTCAATCGATTACAATTTTTTATTTGATTAATCATCTTTTTTCTGTGATTAATCGCGATTAATCACACACTTCTTGAAATTAAGCATAGACCATTTATCTTTTTTAAAATGTTTATTTTGTCATCATTTTTGTCATCATCCAGCAAAGTAAACCAAAAGATTGAAGGGCGATTCTCAAAAATCTGTATTTCCTGCAAGCTTTTTCAAGATAAATTTAGATGTCTTTACAAAAAGGAAACTCCAAAAGGACACAAAGAACCAAATGATATAAGGAGACATATAAGCACATAAGAAAAGAAAATCTGAATTGTATAGTAGCCTGTGTGTACTGTGCAACAGCAAAGAGCTTTTTACATTTTAGAGAAGCCAAGTTACGATACCAAACAGGACCACATGGAGACGCCAAAAAAAACCTAAACCAACCGCCTACTGACTGCATATACCTACTACAGTACACAGATCCATTCAGAATAACTAAACACAGCAACATACACATGACAAATCAAAACATTATCTGCAATGTGTGTGGAAACACTGTCTGTGTCGGTATAAATACAATGGGCCCCCGACATCCCGTGCGTCAAGAGCATTAATATAACGGACTCGCGCGTGCTTACTGTACGACTCCTGTACACCACCGCAATCGTCTTTACCTTGACTGCAGTCTTCATCTATCAAAACTTTACTAACAAGACTGGTTATCCAGTCGAGAAAACGTAGTTTGCGTCTCATATGGCTGTATAGCGGTGGGATGTGTTGACAAACCGTTCAGTCTGTACTTCACACAGCGAGACGTGTGAGGGCTCGCGCTCATCAGAGACAATCACAGAATATGATAGAGCTCATGTTTAAAAGCGAAACACTTGAATGAATAATTCACTGAAAACGCAATGCTAGTCTCTGTTCTCGCTGCAATCTCTGATGTAATCAGCCTGGTTTCCTTTATATTAGCGCTGTTTTGGACGGATTGTTTGAATGCATTCGCTTACTGGATCATTGGACTGAAAACTTTCCCGAATCTGATCGCAACCAGAGAAGCAACATTGGGTTCAAGGGTTAGAATAGAAATTGTGCTTCAGTAATTTTGCATTAATTGCATTAAATTATTTGCATATGTTAAGGACTGTAAAATTAATCGCATGCGTTTTAACGGTTAACAGCCTAGAAAAATCAATCACTCTCTGCATGAACCCTATTCAGGGAGGACATCAGCGGCGTTACCTCCTGTCCGGTGAGAAGGCAGCACATTCTAATCATTTACCTCACACATAGGATTGGCTGGACCGTGCGAATGGCCGCTTCCAGGTAGTCCCTCTCCGGCTCGGGCGTGTAGAAGATCTCCACGGGATGCGTCCGGCCGGGAATGGTCAGCAAGGGGCAGTTGTCGAAATAAACCTGGAACTTTCCAGCATCCAGAGTGGCACTCATTACAATGACCTGGGGAGAAATAAATAGACTGTGTTGGCTTTTGAACAGACACCATTTCACACAGCATTTGGTAAAAGCCGCTGTGCTTTGCCCACGTCGACAGCGAGCACGTCTCACTCTCTCTGGGGACATTATGATTGTAATGAAAGAAAAAAGCACAGAGCCATTCTGAGGTCCACCCGGCACCTTTCCACATCATGACGCGTTATAATTGCTCTTAAAGCATATTAAACTTTAAAGCTGCATGGGGAAGCTGGGGCTGAGGGATCACTTGGAGTCACCTAGACCTTATTTAACAGTCTCTGAACACATGTATAACCTTTGATTTGTTCCTGACAACAAGTAGTCATTTCCCATCTGCTTTATGAGAATCGCTCCAGCGCATTTCAGCCATAAAACTCACTGCGCTTCTGCTCTCCTTGGGCTGATGGCTTTCAAATGGGCTGACCCAGCAGCAGCCGCTTTACCTCCACTAAAGCGACTTGCTGTGCATTTCTAACGTTTGTCTTCTAACAAACGAACACGCAGCTGTCAGGTGTGTGAGCGGCTTCATCGGTGAAAGTCCACACACTCGCAAAATTATTTGCATTTGTTAAGAGAACAATTTCTCCTGGCTCAGCATGATTTGGCTTCAAAACTGAACTACTCACTAGTTAGCATTTCTCTCTTTTTTGTTACATAAACAGTTGTTCATTCCAACAGCAAAGGGATGATTGCTAATATGTATACGTAAGTGTATTAATCAAATATATGTATATGCACACAATATTCACCACCTTCCAAAATATTCAGTTTTTGGAAAATATCACCTATATTCATTATATATAGGAAGTGTTCCTGTGGCTCAGTGGTAGAGCATTGCGTTAGCAGCACAAAAGGTCGTGGGTTCAATTCCCAGGGAACACACATACTGGTAAAAAATGTATAGCCTGAATGCACTGTAAGTCGCTTTGGATAAAAGCGTCTGCTAAATGCTTAAATTAAATGTATTCAGAACACCATCAAAATCCAAATAATTTCGTAGTTAATTCGCTTCCACAACTAGTGGTAAAAAAAAAAAAAGCTGTTTATGAAATTAAACCTGGACATTCGGGAACACATCTATGAGAGTTTCAGCAGGCTTTACGAAGGTAAATTTAAGAATTTTTCAAGACCTTTTATAGACCAATTAAAAAGAAACATATCTAAATCTGAAATCAAGGTACATGTACTTGAGAAGCAAAATTTGTTTAAGATTAGCAAGACCAAATATCTGCCAATGAGCTCAGAAAAATCAACTTCATTCAAAGGGAAACAAGTTTTCAAACCCTATTGAGGGACACCTGTGCTCATTTTAAGCATAAATTCATTTAATTTATCAATTTCTCAGAAAACAATCATAATTTTGACTCAAATAAACGTATCTTGATTTAAGGCTGTTTATATATTTATACTGGAAAGCTAGACCAAATCTGAGGGAGAAATTCTTTTTTTTTTTTTTGCAGTGTACGCAACATTTGATGCAAAAACTTTAAGAGTTTCTGCTCCCACTTGAGATCTTTTTAAGACCTTAATTTGTGGGAGGGCAAATTAACCCTGCTATAAACAATTCTACCACTTTTAAAAGGCGAATGTTTTCAACTGATCAGATATACCTTACACTTTAGTTCCCTAAAATGCAAGCAATGCTAATGCTACACGATTTTTCAATTAGTTCAATTCAACTGAATTTAAGAATTGTGGGTTGACTTACAGTGTACTTACCAAAGAAAGTACGGACTAATGTAAGGTTACGACATGGGTTTAGGTTAGGTTTAGGTGTAAGTTAAAGATTAGTACCTAGTTATTTTTCAGTTACTGCGATTAATATAGTAAGTACATTGTACGTACATATAAAACATGACTGTACTATAAAGTGCCTAACCTTCTCTCTAAAGTTGTGATGAAACTGAAGTAACTGAAGACTGTAAAAAATAAAATAAATAAATGAATGTATTTGAAATGCATGGATGAATTGTTTGGAATAAGATCATTAAGATACATTTAGAAAATAAGGTGAATTTCCATTCCATGCAGACCTAAATATTCTTCCCCTCATGTCCTCCAGTTTATAAAATAAAAAATAACCACAAGGTGGTGCAAGAATACGATCAGCATGACATACCTTAAGGTCGGATCTCTGCCGGACCACTTCTTTGAGGACGCCCATCAAAATATCTGTGGCTAAGGTGCGCTCGTGAGCCTCATCGAGAATAATGACACCGTATCGCTCCAGCAGCGGGTCGTTCATAGCCTCGCGGAGCAACATACCGTCTGTCATATATCTGTAAACACAAGACACGTTTATTCACTCATCTTTATCTCAGGTGTCGCCAAAAAAGACCAAATGTCATTTGTCCAAAAGTACCTACACTACGACTCCTCTTGAAAAACCACATACACATTGCTTATGTCTAAATCTTTGTTTTCTACCAGAACTATAGCTGTTTCCATCACCCTATTTTAATGCGCATTTTGAAGTATCGCATTAGAAACGAGTGATGGAAACACCAAATTTCAAATAAAAGTCCCTTAATTCGCAAAAAAGTTTTTACGCTCGCTTGAGGTGGTTTTTGACTTGTGCGAAAAAGGGTTGATGCGAATAATCGGAGATGGAAATGCATTTTGCGAATAAAATTCCTACAAGCACATCAAAAAAAGTAATGTGACTTCGCGCTATGGGACGGCAAAACCTGACTAACCAGCGGACCGATCTTGTTCACAGCATCTGAAATGTTGTTATGGTCATTCAGAAATGCACGAGCAAAGTCTGTCATCAAAGTATCTCTGTATAATAGCCTCGCAGAAATGTCTTACAACACTGCGTTCCCAAACAGCAGCATCCACCTCCGAAAGCAATGACCGCATTCATGGGGTTTCGTCTGCTCGCTCTGAGGCGCAAGTAATTTAATATATATGAAAATTATTATAATTCTCCTACTTTTCTTAGTGATTTATAGTGCCAGTTTATCAGGAAGTGACCATTTTGTTCTCTTTGACTCGTTGGATGGAAACGATGCTCGTTCGCAAATGTTTTATGCGATATTCCAGTTTTGCGCATAAGTTAAATTCGCAACTTTGGATGGAAACCCGGCTTATAACTTACTTCAGTATGGTCTTTGCAGAGCTACAATCCTCAAATCTGATGGAGTATCCGACCTCCTGGCCCAGCATGATGTCCATTTCATCAGCCACTCTCTGAGCCACACTCATGGCTGCCACCCTACGTGGCTGTGTACAAGCCACGCCGCGCTTGGGGCCGGGAAGGGCCCTCACCATGTCCACACACCACTGAGGGATCTGAGAAAGATGACCAATTCATTAATGCGCTTTACTGTGTTTCTCTGGTCTATCCTTGAACAAATGAATAAGTACATTTGTTAACATGGTGCCAGTCACAAATTCGTCAGAATGCCTCTCGGGAAGGTTGTGAAAAAGGGCACACCAGCTTTGGTTGCCTGAGCCTGTTAGCAGGCAGCATAATTTAAAATACAAGAAAGGAGAGCAGGGAAATATTTGATATGCAAAGGATTAATATTCAGACATAATAATTCAGACAGTGATAAGCTAAAGACCAAAAAGAAGAAAAACCCATTTATCCACCCATTCAATATGACTATGAAACAATAATAATAATAATAATAGGAACAACAATAATAATGACGACAACAATTACCGTTATTATTCTCAATACTTTATTATTAAAATTAAATTTAAAAGAATTTCACTGTAAAAAAATATATAAATAAAACTTTTAAATTAAATGGTTTGTATTTTACAGTACAATAGTAAAGATTGCTTATGATTTAATAATTTAATAAAATACTTAAATAACTACTGACGGAAGTATTACCTGACTAATAATGAATCTAAGTAATTATTATAATTTAACAATTTTTATATTAATTTAATATATTAATTGTATCATGCGGTTGTTGTCATTTATTTTTCAAAAAAATGTTTTATTTGAAAATGTAATCAAAAGCAATATGACTAATCTATTGATTAAAAATAAATTTATTAATAATAATAATAATAGAAAAAACAATAAAACGACATAATAGAAATAATAATAATATTTTAGAGAACAACAGTAAGATTACAAAACTAATAATTTTAATTTCTTTGCTTTAAAAACGTTCAAACTACAGAGCTTTGTTTTGGCGGAAAACTGCAGGGAGACTTTAAAGCTCCTATTATTGAGAACAGATTTACAAATGAATCATTACAAATTTGGGGAAGATGGTTGGTGCACGTGACATTTTTTAAAAGCATGCTATAAGTGACCCAAACTCACAGCGCTCACAGTCACGAAACTTAACTTGGAGAAAAATGATTGAATCAGAGACTCTTCCATTTGATAACTGCACAAAGCCATACCGCAACTCTCATGCTTTAACCAAAGGTACTTACTGTTTTGTTATAATGAAGAACAATCTGAAACACCCTAATTAATACCTTTAATAGCCATTGCTGAAAGATCTCTGAATGCAAGGAGCTTTTGGCTACAGGGGCCAAAGCAAGGTCTTCTGTGAAAAGTTGTAAAGTATAAGGAAACCCTTGTTTGGACTAACCTGTGTGGTCTTTCCAGAGCCTGTCTCTCCAACGAGCACAAAGCTTTGATGCCGGTTGAGGATGTCATTGAAGCGTTCTTTGTACTCCCAGACGGGCAGCTGCAGCCTCTTCTTGAGGATCTCGAAGAAGCGTGGTGTGTGAGGCAGGTTGGTGAAGGGGTTGATCTGCTGTTGCATGGCCGTCTGCTTGAGCGTGAGCATCCCGCCGCCGGGCACGCCGGAGCTGAGGGGCGCACTGGACACCTTGCTGTCTCGATCCCGGTCTCGATCACTGTCTCTGTCACGATCACGGTCCCGATCCTTCGACCGGTCGTCCCGATCTCGGTCACGGTCCTTACTGATGGGAAGACATCATTAACAACACAAGGATTTAGTTTCCTGGCAAAAAGTTAATGTTCAAACTGAAAGCATTCATGAGAATTTGATATTCAAACTATGTGTTTATGCAAGCAATTGCGTGACTCTGTTAGCTAACTCTTACATAACATCTTATTAAAGGGGTCATCGGATGCAAAATTCACTTTTACATGTTGTTTGAACTGAAATGTGTGTTGGCAGTGTGTGTACACAACCACCCTATTAAAGGTGCAATAGGAGATCTTGGAAAATGCTAACTTTAGCCTGATAGCACTGAAAGCGAACGTCCCACCCTCCATGCAATCACTGTCCAAAGTCACGCCCCCGAACGCATTTACGCTCACAGACCAGAGTCAACATTACTACAATAGGCTACATCAGGTTCCCAATTCCAGCCCATGTTCTGAAGTGAAGTAATCTTCAACGGATTTCCCCTGCTCAGTGAGGAGGGAGCAATGAACACTGTGTAGGGATCATATCGATCGGAACACAGTTCATGCACGTAGCTCACTTCTAACGAGCTGGCGCGAGGACTAGATCAACCGCTGGGCTACATCATGTGTCATTCACCGGTGAGAAATCTTTAAAAGTACTACAATACCAGGAAGGAAGATCTGGTTGTTGATGTCTGTCTGCACATACTCCTCTGTTGACAGCGTGCGTGAACGCGGGATGACGTATCCCGTCTGTGCGAAAACCGTGCGCATAGGTATGCTAATACATACGTTGACAGGCAGGTAGGAAAGCATATTAAAACGCTCGGACAGAGGACATACATTTCTTGATCCTACGCCTTCCACAGAATAGAAATTTACAGAACAAAGACCTTTAGCCACTTAACTTAATTGCTTCGGGATGTTGAAGGAGACTTTCCAACGCATAACAAAAAGGTTCTGAAGACATTCACCTATTGCACCTTTAATGATAAGAATCCACCCAGTGATTTTTTTTTTTAGTATCTCGAAATCCAAACCCTTTATCATATGACAGTGGCCTCAGTCTTTGGTTTTTATCACAGACACGACCTGAGTGAGCTGTACAGCGCCCCTCCCATTATTCAACGCCGGAGCAAGAGTATCAGTGATTCTTTTTTTTATGAATCTTTGCAAATCCCCTTTCCTAATAATGTGCTAATTAGCAAGATTCACGATGAATGCAGGCGGCTAAAGTTTACAGCCTCGAGAAGCTGTAACCACGCAAGAGGGGCGGGGTCAGCAGAGCTCATTAGCATTTAAAGGGACATGCACCGAAACGGCTCACTGTGAACAGAGCTGTTTTTGACAAGGTAAAAAGAGTGTTGTTTTACACTACCATTGAGAAATTTTAACCGAAGTATGTTATAGGCTTTTCATTAAGACACTAAAGAATCATATCAACTTGTGGAAAATGGGCATCCGATGACCCCTTTAATAATGAGACTTCAGAGTGTTTCAGAGCTGCTGAGTTTCAGTTTATTTGAGGAAACCCGACTGAAGATCTGTCTTTGGTGTAAACAATGTGTATGTGTATCTATTTGACCCATTTAATAGCAACTTAGTAATAGGCCAGCAATTGATTTCAGACAAACAACTCTTTCTAAAAGTACAAGTACCATAACTACAGAAGTTTAAATAATGCAGACTAATGGCTTTCGCAGTTTATGTACTATCAGAGATTAAAGTAGGTCTGTTTTAGTGTTTAAAGTTAGTGTTCAAAATCAATTCTCCTGTGAAGCAAATGATTTTTTTTTCTGCTGCACCCTTAGTTTTACTACTAAAGATGAGTGTTTTATTTTTTTTGGATAAATGCTTGTAGCTTGGGTTGAATGGTGCACAGCGATGTCTGAATCTTTAAAGAATTTCTGTAGGTTTCTGATTTTTTCTTTAAATGAATCAGTTCGAGTCAGGACAATCTTTTGGAAAAAAAAAAAAAAAGAAAAAAAACAAATCTTTGATGTTTAACAAGTTTACTAAAACCGCCCGTTTTGCATAAAATCAAAAGTCATAAAATCAACCATATACGTAAGGTGTTTATCTGTAACATTTACGCTATTCCCAGCATCACAACGTTTTAAAGGGATAGTTCATCCAAAAATGAAAATGTGATGTTTATCTGCTTACCCCCAGGGCATCCAAGATGTAGGTGACTTTGTTTCTTCAGTAGAACACATTGATGATTTTTACTCAAACCGGTTGCAGTCTGTCAGTGTATAATGCATGGCATGTAACAACATCTTTGTCGCATTTAAAACCGGATTTATGGTAATACGGATGAGAGTAAAACAACATCTGCAAAGACAAATCACAAATAAACCCTGCAGCTCGTGATGATACATTGATGTGTAAATACACGAAACGATCGATTTGTGCGAGAAACCGATCAGTATTTATATCATTTTTTACCTCTAATACACCAATATGTCCACCTGTCTTTGGGCGCGCGCGCGGCATCCGGTGCGTGAGGTGTGTACGCCCTCTGGCGTAGTTTACGTTAATGGGTGTGTTGATATCCAGCCGAAGAGCAATCAACCATAACTTCAGGCGAGCAGGCTCAGAAGCTGGGAATACGTGGAAAGTCACCACTCCCGAATGAGTTCGCGCGAGAGAATGTAATCTTTTAGTTTTAAGTCGGTTTGAACAATCCGGATAAGCGCAAGTAAGTACCATTTTGATTAGCCGTCGTACCTACAATGACTGTGCACTGTGTAAACAATGAGTGACGTATACGCGCGAGAGTAAACTACGCCAGAGCGCGTACACACCTCACGCACCAGATGCCTGCGCGCGCCCAAAGCAGTTGGACATAGTGGTGTATTAGAGGTAAAAAATTATATAAAAACTGTTCAGTTTCTGGCATAAACCGATCGTTTCATGTCTTAGGACACCAATGTGTCGTCACGAGCCGCAGGGTATAATTTGGATTTGTCTGTGCATGTTTATCTTACTCTCATAGATTTTGTTACCAATGCCATGCATTATACGACTGACAGACTGCAACGGCTGGAGTTAAAAATCATCAAATGTGTTCTACTGAAGAAACAAAGTCACCTACATCTTGGATGCCCTGGGGGTAAGCAGATAAACATCACATTTTCATTTTTGGGTGAACTATCCCTTTAAACTTCTTATCAAATCCATCAGTTAAACAAGTTGACGACCGAACCGATTCACTCAGGTTAACGAATCGTTTAGAACACTACCGAGAACCGATTCAACCGAATCGTTTTAAAGATCCGGCATAACAGAACGACTCATTTAGAATTCAGAACTACTACACATATAACTACATTAAACCCAAACTGAGCAATTAATAAAAAACAAATATATTAAAAAATAATACAATGTCACTGAAAACCAAAGATAAACAAAGCAGGCCGCGCTTTAGCAGGCAAAAACCAGCCTCATTAACATAAGATCGCAGGAATTACACGCTCACATCCCCAAACACTTTACTCTTTTATAGTTAGTTTTTTTGAGGACTGTTTCAGAGCCTAGTTGTGCCACAATCCAACACATATTTACTCTCAACATCATCCGCTGCTCATTCAGCCCCCGGCTCTGACGTATGCTTCATGTCTGCTTCTTAAACACACACACACACACACACACACACACACACACACACCCCACACACACACACACACACACACACACACACACACACACGAGAAATGTAAACAGTGTCAGGTGTACGTCAACCCGCAGCAGCGAACGTGCAGCGGCATCAGTCACAAAGACTCACACGCTTCTGTACAAACAACGAGCTACAATAACATCTTCGGAAAGCAAGCGTGCGTTTGATATACAATATGTGTTAGCAACGATGTCACTATCCGTGCAGCTTTAAACCCACACCAGCACAGAGTGTGAACATGCTAGCACAACCTAGCCGCTCACTGCTAAAACACTCAACGTGCTCAACGTACCCGTCAGAAGACCTCTTCTTGCTCGACGAATAATCATCGCCTAAATCCAACCGATGCCGTTTTGACATCTCGTAATAGAAATATTAATAAGAGAAAAGAGTTTGATCGGTTTCTCCAGCGCAGCCGCTGCTCTCTCTCTCACGGCTAAGGGGCAAGATGGCGGACGGGAAGTTTACTACCTCATCACTATTATTTCAAGAGCAACACTAGAGCAGACACCTCTGATTATGCATATTATTCATTGCAGTATATTTTGGCTTTGGATGCAAGAGATGCATACTAAATAATGCACGTTGTGGGTTGTCTGCATACAGTACCGGGGGATATTATATCTAGCGCCAAATAAAGCAGACCGCTCAGTAGTTCCGGTATTCGCCGCAAGGGGCGCTGCAGAGTTTGTGTCCTTGGATTTTCTTTGCAAGCCATTTTTTTTTTATTTAATTTTTTTTATTAAATCTAGGAAAAACCACAGAATGACTTTAATATATACAGCCAGGGAGCAAACGAAAATAATGTACTTTTAAAAAGATTGCACAGTTTTTAAGCTTTTTATGGAAAGCGTCAGAAAATCCAAAACAATACTTTGTCACTCTTCAAATCTTTGCAAGCCATAACTGCTGGATTTTTTTATTTTAAGTAATTAACTGTAGTTAAAAGGAACAGCCAGTTGTTTTATTTTCATAAAAAGTGCATTTAAAAGATATTTCACCTTAAAATGTGATACTGAATAACACACCTAGACTGAGATAATGTGCAATTCAATCTAATTGCATGTGTTTAGTATGTTAGTAAGCACATCAAAATCTTTAAAGCATGACAAAAAAATAAAGATTTCAAATGTATATTTCTTTTGATCTTATTTTATATATTTGTAAAGGAAAAAAACATGAAAGTGTCTCTTTTTAAGTACACTTAAGTGGCCTTTTCTGTAAATATCATGATCGAACGTCCCAGTTTAAAAATACTTTAAGGAATTCTTAGTAATTCACGTGTATGTAGAGCGCTTTTCACGATACACACGGTTTGCAACGCAATTCACAGAAAATTTAACACTTTTCTCGAATTTGGCAGTAGATATTCGGCGGCGTGGCGTTGTCAAGGTGATGTCTATATGGCAGAAATATACAGTACAAATCATGCAGTTAGTTAATGACATGTATGGAAACACAGATGGTGAACACTATAGCAGCAATTATTATATGATGCAATTAAACTTACAGCAAAATTTGGTAGTTCTGTATGTTGTTTCAGAGTTGGCATCATCTGAGGTCCTCCGAGTGGTTGGCATCATCTCTTCTCAGGTGTTCTGGATCCAGAATGATCTTTACCACGGGATGCCAATCCAGCGAAACAGAAAAACAAAGAGACCATAATTGCGTAGCTGCTGTTCCAACCAAGCAAACTTATGGTTTAACCCAAGCATTCGAGATAATATAAGTTATGAGATAATTATGTTGAAATGCTTGTTAAAGAGTGTGTCTTTAATCTAGATTTAAACAGAGAGAGTGTGTCTGAACCCTGAACGTTATCAGGAAGGCTGTCCCAGAGTTAACAGCAGTTAACAGTTAGAGGAGCCAAATGCGAAAAAGCTCTAACTCCTTTAGTGGACTTTGCTATCCTAGGTATACCAAAAGGTCCGGAGTTTGCGGACCTTAGGGAGCGTTGATGGGTGTAGCGTGGTTAGAGACTGGAAGCAACCCATTTATTTAGGGCCTCTTAAGTAATAATGTTTTGTAACTGATATGGAACTTAATAGTTAGTCAGTGTAGAGACTAAAATTGGGGTAATAAGATAATATTTTCTTTACCTGGTAAGGACTCTAGCCACTGCAATTTTGACTACCAGTAGCTTGTTTATTGAGGATGCAGCACAACCACCTAGCAGTGCATTACAATAGTACAGTCTAGAGGTCATGAATGCATGAATGAGCTTTTCTGCATCAGAAACAGGTAGCATGTTCCGTAACTTGGCAATGTTTCTAAGATCATTTCATTTCTTTATTGTCCTCAATAGAGGAAATTTGTTTCTAAGATGGAAGAATGTTGTTTTTGTAACATGGCAAATCTGATTTTCAGAAACCTGAAGTTGCTGTCTAATATAACACACACATTTTTTGACTGTAGAGGAAGTAACAGAACATCCCTCTAGATGTTAATTGTAATCTAAGAGATTCTGTGTACAGTTTTTTGTTTTTTGGTTTATTTATTTATTATTTGGCCAATAAGCCATAATATCTGTATATCGATTTAGTAGAAACTTAATTGGTCATCTAATTTTAACATTGTTAAAAGACTTGTTAAGATTAGATACTTGAGAAGTTTCATCTGGTCTTGTTGAAATGTACAGTATAGTTGAGTATCATCAGCATAACAGTGGAAACTAATCAGTATTTGCAAAAATCTACAATGTGAAATATGTGTATTGAAAATAGCAGAGGGCCTAAGACAGGTCCTTGCGGCACTCCATACTTTACTGGCATTAATTGAGATTAATGTTTAAATAAACAAAGGGATAATGATCTGGCAAGTAGGATCTAAAAATCTTAAAGCCTGCCCTTGAATACCTGTATAGTTTTGTAATCGATCTAAGAGTATGTCATGATCTATAGTGTCAAACGCAGCACCAAGATCAAGTAAAACTAGCAATAAGACACAGCCTTGGTCTGACGCAAGAAGCAAGTCATTTGTAATTTTAAAAAGTGCAGTTTCTGTGCTATGATGGGGCCTGAAACCTGACGGAAATTATTCATAGATCTAATTTTTTTTGCAGGAAGGAGCATATTTAGTCATAAAACGGGAGATTTGAAATGGGTCAGTAATTTGCCAGTTCACTAGGATCTAGTTGTGGTTTCTTAATAAGAGGCTTAATAACCGCCAGCTTAAAGGGTTTTGGGATGTGACCTAGAGATAATGATGAGTTAATAATATTGAGAACAGTTCTTCTGCTACAGGTAACAACTCTTTCAGTAATTTAGTGGGTACTGGATCTAATAAACACATTGTTGGTTTGGATGAAGTGATAAGTTTATTTAGCTCTTCCCGTCCTAAATTACAAGTGCACATTCAATACAATTATGTGCATGCAGGAGTATACAGGTTTTATCTACATTTATGCTTTCCAGAAAAACGTTTTTCCAGTTTACAACAATATGCTGTCATGGGTTGAGGGCTGTAATGAAGCACACAACAAGGAGATCCTCGTAAGTCTTTTTAATAAAACTCAAAACATAAAGCAGGAGAAAATACAACCACTCCAACTCAAATCAAACGGAAACAGAATCAATGCAAGACAAAAGCGAAAGGAAAACTGAGGGCTTAAATACAAAGTAGAACAAAGGAAGAACCAAACACGACACACCTGAACTGAGGACTCAAATTAATCAGTAACCTTGGAAACAAACAAGCAGGGAACCGAGGAGAACTAAACTAATAGAAAGCTGACAGACATGAACAGAACAGGCAAACAGATCTGAAAACAAACAGAAAATGTGACATGCAGGTGAGTAAATAATTGAATGTTTATTTCTGGATTAACTATCATTTTCACTAAAAGATGTCTCAGACATAAATGATCTACTACGTATTATCACAAATCTGATGTTATTGCCTGCAGCAAATATCCAATTTTTACTATGCATATTATTTATGTGAAGATTTTCAGAAATCACAATACAGTATTATTCCCACATTATGTGTTTAGTCAACAGTTACTTTATTTCTACCCCATATATAATTGGGAAATCATCAAAACCTGTACTGGCATCCCTTGAGAGTATCCTGAATGAAGTCTCAGAATATACTGAGCTCTTGTACATCTCAGACAGACTATGATAATATACTGCAATGAATCAGTTAGTGCAGAAGACAATCATTGCCGTCGACACAGGTAATTACACAGCCTAGGCATGGCTAACAAGCTACATAATAGCAACTAGATCATTGCTCGCGGCTGGGAATTGATGGTGATGGGAAAAACAAAGTTAACGTTAACAAGACTTTGCACTGCTCTCTGTATAAATCTGAAATACAGGCCTTTTTTATTTCTGCTTTCACAGACAATTAAATAACAGGCCAGTTGCTTGTGAAATAGGCTTGTCAGGTTTAGGACAGAGTCTGCAGAAATGGTTTCTTGAAACAGAACAACTGTGAGATATTCACTTATGACAGTCCCTTATGAAGTGTGGTTAGGCATGAGCTCAAAGTGGAGTTGCATTTACAGAGCATGTTGTAAAATCTGTTTTTTGTAAGATAACTAACAATTGAAGCACAACTAACAACAAATGTAACTCTTATGTAACAAATGCTGTGCTGGAAATCCTTGACCTAATTTGGTGTTCCTGGTCAAAAATGACCAGCCTTTTAATAATTGCTTGTAAATCTCTCATTATGCTATAATATTTCCAAATCCTGCATTCAATCTTTTTGTCAACTTCTTTCAATTTGCACAGGTTTTGTATTTCTCTTTGGACTCAACTAGTCGTAGGCATCATTGATCTGAGCTTATGTTTTTGAGTAAAAAAACAATCAAGCATTTGTGTTTTTGGGGGTTTTTTGATTTAAAAAAAAAAAAACGGATTAACGAGGCCTACGAGCAATCATTTCCAAAACAAATACAAAACCTGCACCTGTTAAAAAAAAGGAAAATGTACTGGTAATTTTCTTCCTGGACATTAATTTTACGGACATTTCTGTTAACGATAAAACACAATGCAATGAAATGGAAAATTTAACACAAAATTTTAACACACAAAATTTAACAATAAAAACACCTCCAAAATAATAAATACAGACAATTCCTTCGCATTAATACAGTAAATTGTGCCCTTTTTTTAACAGATTTCTTTTACAGTGTGTGCAATTGAAAGAAAACAAGCTGATAAAAAGATTGAATACAATATATTGTAATAACAAGAAAGTATTTTTGGAGGCCAGTCATTTTTGACTCCAAACACCACAAGTGTAACAAGGTAGAGGGAAAATATCCCAGAAAAGTACAAAGATTCTAAAGAAAAAAATGATGTTAATATTCACTGTGTGAGCAAAATCAGTAAGTTTTAGTCCAATGTGATAATATTAACTAGCGTTTTTGGCAAAAACAAAATCCTCTCCGGGTCAAAACGACTGGAACACAACATGAGGGTTAATATGCCTCATTTGCATTAAAACTTTGAGACTGTCTGTACTGTAAAATAACTGTAACCAAACATAACTAGGAGTGTTATCATGGTTAACTTGTAAGCTCTACATGAGTTCTCAGAAGAGCAGCCAATCAATAATACAAAGTTTGATCACAAGTGCACGTTCTCTCCACCCCAGCACACGGATTAAGCTTTGCAAAAATCTTGTGACTGCAATATTCAGACTGCACACTGTTTCAGGACAACATTTCGATATGGTAATGTGCCTTCACTGTTTTCCAAATTTTATTTTATTATTATTATTTATTTATTATGTTGTGCAAATATGATTGATGTGACTAATCAGCAACGTGGCTTTTGTAATGGTCTTCCTGTGATTGATTGATTTTTTCTTCTTTTTTGGTTGCGTAGCTAATAATACAGAATGTGCAAGAAAAGCTGTCAAGATTTATCTATAAATAAAACATCATAGAGTGTTAAACAAAAACATGAATATTTTGTCTTTTTAACTTTCCCTCGTTAAAAAGTAGACTTCCAAATACTTTTAAAAATAGTACATGTTATGAAAACAATTGCAACTGAATGAAACGCATTATAGTTTACATTTATATTAAATGCAGTTATTTGAACTTTAGAGTGC
The DNA here is from genome assembly GCA_018155175.1 of Sinocyclocheilus anophthalmus. Lineage (NCBI taxonomy): Eukaryota > Metazoa > Chordata > Actinopteri > Cypriniformes > Cyprinidae > Sinocyclocheilus > Sinocyclocheilus anophthalmus. Next base: position 413,710 of record JADLZN010009326.1, on the reverse strand, counting down.
TTTTGTAGGACTGTATATGTACTTTATTATTACTTCTGTGTTTTGAAATATGGTAACATGTACTGCTAAATGTATTGAGAAACATTTATGTAAACTAAAATATTTATTGTAATTTCTATTGAAACTTGTATGTCATGTATTTAAATGCATTTGTAATAACACATTTATAATGATGGAGTTGCAATTCAGTGCATTTAAAATATCTTTAACTTTAAATGTAATATTGAATAACACTTTTACAGTTATGTGCTTTAGTTTGTAGTCAAACGCTACCTTCTTGAAAGCACTACAAAAGATAATTAAAACATGATCTAATTTAAAATCTACTTTTAATTTGACATTATTGGCTCACTTTTTAAAAATATATTTAAAAGTGTTAAGAAAAACAGTCATTGAGAAGTGTCCTGTCTGTTAAGTACACTCAGTGGACCTTTTAGATAGTTCATTTAATCAGCAAGGAATGTTGTTTTTAAAATATACTTTCAAGATTTGAAGCACACTACAAGTGCACATTCAATATAATAGAAGGAAAGCTGTGGAGAGTTAGGACAAGTGTAAAGGCCGACCCCCCCGACACCTGACCACAGCAAATCCCAAAAAAAAAAATTGGTCTTCACATGTTTGTTCCATTTTGCCCTTAATGCAATCTAATCGGTCGGTCTATTTAAGCTCAGCAACTTCACACAAGCCCATGGAGAGACAAGCTATTGAATGTGCCTAATGCAAAGAAGAGAAGAACAAAACTGAGAACTGTGATGTGTGCACTCACTGGAACTATTTCCTTGAATTGCACCTCTATCAAAAATACTACATTGCTAAAATTGCATGATTTCACTGATTCCACTCTTCATTCTAGGCTTTGAACAGCAACATGGAGAAAATCATCCTAAAATTCCCTCTCATATTGCTGGCGCTGCATATACAAAGTGGAGAGCTCTCTGACAGTCCTGTTCTTGAGATCGTCGAAGCTCCTAAGCCAGAAGTCGTGGAGTTCAACAACACAATCTACGCCACTTGTGACGTAACACCCGTCCCTAATTTAACAGCCAGCCAGCCACAGATCTTTGGGCAGGTGCTTTTCAAGCAGGTCTTTCCCAATGGAACGCTAGCAGTGAAAATCAACCTCCATGGTTTGCCTGCCGATGATCAGCAAGTGCGCGCCATCCACATCCATCAGTATGGAGACCTCAGTCAAGGGTGCGTCACTGCTGGTCCTCATTACAATCCGCGGGAGGTTGACCATCCCGGTCATCCCGGAGACCTGGGCAACTTTGTTTCTGAGCAAGGAGTTATAAGGAGGTTCCAGACGCTCCCGGAGGCCAAGCTGTTCGGGGGTCAGTCCGTTCTGGGACGCGCGGTGGTGGTTCATGAGAAGGAAGATGATCTGGGAATGGGGTCAGATGAGGAGAGCAAACGCAGTGGGAATGCTGGGAAGAGGATCGCTGGCTGTGTGATTGGCATTACTACTCCACGTCTGTGGCAGAAGACTGAAGGGCTCCCTGGGGAAGAGGCAGAGGAAAAATTAGAAGAGCAGAAGAAATAATGCATTGTGTCTTAGGAGTGATACGCCGTGTTGATAAGTAGGTCAGTAAATTATAACTTAAAGGGATAGTTCAGCCAAAATGAACATTCTGTCATTTAATGGTGGTAACCAAACTGTTTCTGGTAGCCATTGACTTCCATACACTCTTAAAAATAAAGGTGCTTCAAAAGGTTCTTCACAGCGATGCCATAGAAGAACCATTTTTGGTTCCACAAAGAAAATTTCAGTCAAAGGTTCTTAAGACCATTCTCTTCTACCTTTTTATAAGCTGAAGAACCCTTTTTAGCCACCAAAGAGAGCTTATTGTGGAACAGAACGGTTCTCAGATTGTTAAAGGGTCTTTATGGAACCATTTAGACAAACAGGTTCTTCTAGGGCCTCGTGAAGGTGTAAGGCACCTTTATTTTTAAGAGTGTAGTAAGGAAAAAATACTATGGAAGTCAATGGCTCTTGTCAACTGATTACCAACATTCTTCAAAATAACAGAAGAAAGAAACTCTCACAGATTTGGAACAAGTGGAGGGTCAGTATGCAATAGTGATGCAATAGAAGAACCATTCTGGCTCCGCAAAGAACATTTCATAAAAGAATCATATTTTATTCATGTGAAGAGCTTTATTACAAACTTTTGTGTAATGGAATGTCTTCACTAAACGTTCTTCACGGAATCATTGACACCAATAAAGTTGTAAATATTCTTTGTCTGTGTCCTGCATTAATATAATATAAAAAAATACATTTAAATTTCCTAGATTTATTGCCATAACAAACAAAAGTATTTAACACTCTGGTGCTCTTTAGCCATTTTTGACTGAATTTTTTTTTTTTTACTTAATCGGATCGGTACAAAACTTGCTAAAGGTTTTGGACACTTAGAACACTTGTACTCCTTGCAGTCAAAAATGAACGCATTGGAAACGAAATGAACTTCACTGAATGGAAACATTTGTTACAGCACCCAAACCAAACCTTACCTAAAGCTCATCCAGCAGTTCATGTTTTTGGGGTTTTTTTTAGACCTTGATATGAAACATTTAGGGGTTTAAATTATAACAAGTAGGGGGTTTGCCATGCCAGTTTCGCCCACATTTATGTATACTGTGTACACATTGTATCAAAACATAAAATAAAAGAAACAGATCAGTATTTGGGGGTAAGTCTATAGCCAAAACGGTAATAAATGCAGTCTAGACTGCTGTACCACTGTGACAAAAGCTGTCTCTGTTCCCATTGTGCACAAGTATTTTGAGCAGATAACGTGAAACTGGGCCAAATATCACATTGCATAACTGTTACCACCTGATCGACATCAGTGCAATAACATAATTCATGCAAATAGACTACAATGCTCTTTTGTTCAAGCATGTCATAAATAAAAAAAAAAGCTTCTCATTTTTATTATTATATATTTAACTTCCATTGTTTCCAAACTTGTTATACTGATGTATATATAGGTATGTATTCAAAGCGACAGATTGCAGCCAACAGAAATGGCAAATAAATAAATCATATCTGAAATCCAGAATAAGTCAAGAAATTTTCCTGGCCACTGAGAGACTCGGTTTCATGATTTGTGCTGAACAACCCCCGACAGACAAGCTGCATCAATTCCCAAGGCATAAACAAATCAAACAGAATATAAATAAGGGCGTAAAATGCAATGTGCCGTGCGCTTCCTCTTAAGATCTGTTTGGGACAGTGCTCTTGAACGGAGAAGCGCTGAAATAATTGGATGCAATGAATTACTTTCAGAAGGGAGATGTGATGTCTGCTGTGAGAGCCCGCCATGGGCTAAGCCAACAGATTTGAGTTTAGGATTAGTGCTCTGCTTGAACTAATAATGTTTATGCATAAAGTCTAGTGTTTGCCAGATATCGTCAAATAAAAAATAATTATAATATTTTACTGTGAGTTGATGTATTCAAAGCTGTGAGCTGATTCATGGACGCTGCACATGCCTGATGAGAGACTGACTCCATCGGAGTCCTTAAATATTGGTAGAAATAAGCTTACAAGCAAAACTACTATTTCCATTGCTCACAGCTTAGGGCAAAACACAGAACTTTGAGTTGTTACTGTAGTACATTTCTTAAAGGAATAGTTCACTTTAAAATGAAACTTTGCTGAAGATGTTCTCATGCTCAGGCCATTCAAGATGTAGATGAGTTTGTTTCTTCATCAGATTTGGAGAAATGTAGCATTCCATCACTTGCTCAGCAATGGATGCTCTGCAGTGAATGGGTGCCGTCAGAATGAGAGTCCAAACAGCTGATAAACACATCACAATAATCCACAAGTAATCCACACCACTCCAGTCCATCAGTTAATGTCTTGTGAAGAGAAAATCTGCATGTGTGTAAGAAATAAATCCATCGTGAAGGCCATGTAAACTTCAAACCATTTCTTCCATCTAAAATATGAGTCCATTATCCATAATAATGCTTCCTCCAGTGGAAAAGTCATCTCATATGAATCAGGAGACAATATGAACTGATTAACCACCGTTTAAAAGAGAAAACAGTGTGGAAAAATGTGTGGATTTTGATGTGAGAGACGACAAAATACGTACTTTTTCACTGGAGGAAGTGTTATTATGGATATTATGGACTTGAATTTGAGCCAGAAGCAACGATTTAAAGTAAAAATGCCTTAACGTTGGATTTGTTTCTTACAAACACACAGCTTTTCATTTTACAAGATGTTAACTGATGGACTGGAGTGGTGTGGATTACTTGTGGATTATTGTGATGTGTTTATCAGCTGTTTGGACTCTCATTCTGACGGCACCCATTCACTGCAGAGCATCCATTGCTGAGACACTGATGCAATGCTACATTTCTCCAAATCTGATGGAGAAACAAAATCATCTACATCTTGGATAGCTTAAAGGTGAGGACATTTTCAGCAAATTATCATTACAATATTAAAATAGCATAACCTAACATAAAAAAAATGCAACAGGCTTTCCAGACGTTTTCTTACACATTTCATCTGCTGCTCTGGTGACTTTCTGATCTCTCATGAAACACTGGTATTAGCACAATAAAGTTATACCAAATATGAATAAATGCATGGCTTAATTCGTGTATTTCAGCTTAATATGCTAATATGTTTAATATTCTGAACTAAATATGCAAAATATATGTTTTAATAGTAAAATATTATATATTTTACCAAGAAGATAATTGTTTTCCTTTATAATTTCTGTCTTTTCTTTAATAAAACAAAAGGGGATAAAAAAAGACACTTCCATCATCACACTTCCATCGAAATCCATTATTTTAATTATTTTTGAGTAGGAACTTAACAGTACGCCCAGGCTTCTCAAAATGCATGTGCTCCTGTTAAATGAATCCCTCAAGATTTCACACAACACATGCTCTCACCTGTTTCTGAATATCTTTATGTTTCCCAATGAATAATTCAACAGTGTATGCATGCATCCTCCTGTACAAATGTAGTGTTTCTTGTCTAATAGGACCAAAGAGCAAGAGAAAGCAGCTGTTGAATATGTGTAACAGTGTGCAGACAGTGACTGACGAGCTGCCGGCGCAGAACAGAAGACTCAACCGGAGTCACGTCAAACTTCTGGTTGTATTCCTAGTTAAGATGTTTTACAGCGGTGGAGTGAAAGGCAGTCAGTGGCAGCAGGGGACTCGTCTGTGACAGGAGAAGGTGGAGATGACAGCACTTCACCAAAGTGTCTGCACAGATCCTACAGCGCATGACTGAACTCGTGCTGCACTGTAACTAGTGCTCTTTGTCTTGCTTTTATGGTACAAAATCTGTTACTGGCGTGGTACCCTTTACAAAAGGTACAACTTTGTACCATATTTACCTTAGCGGGTCATATAATACCTTAAAGAAACATATTAGGACTATTACCTAAAGTTTACATAATATTATTTGAAAGGGTACTGCCAGTTTGTGTACCTTTTTTGTTCCTGAGAGTGTAGATACACTTTTAAAAAAATTATGTTGGATTATTGGAGTATGTTTTATGAGAAAATACTATTTTAGTCTTTCTGCTTCAAAATCATTCTTAAATTGCTTACCATTTCTTTGTAATTTCTTGTGAAATTTACTAGCAATTTCTGACAGAAAATTGAGTGAAAACAGAGCAAAAAAAATGTCAGTATTACAAAACCTATTTTTCTTTCAGTGTCCACTGGGCATACACAAATATTGACTAAGTCCCAAGTAATGCAATAATCTGTCTGTATGTCTGTACTGTTGTCTGTCTGTCTGTATATCGATCTATCTATCTATCTGTCTGTTGGTCTGTCTGTTGGTCGGTCGCTGTTCTGTCTGGTCTGTATGTAGGTGCTGTCTATCTATCTATATATCTATGTGTCTGTCTGTCTGTCTGTCTATCTGTCTGTCTGTCTGTCTATCTATCTATCTATCTGTCTGTCTATTATCTATATATCTGCATGTCTGTCTGTCTGTATGTCTGAATATATCGATCTATAGGTCTCTTCTGTCTCGTCTATCGTCTAATATACTGTCTGTCTGTCTGTCTATCTCTGTCTGTCTGTCTGTCTGTCTGTCTGTCTGTCTGTCTGTCTGTCTGTCTCTGTAGTCTGTCTGTCTGTCTAGTTATCTATCTATCGATCTATCATCTATCTAGCTATCTGTCTGTCTGTCTGTCTGTCTGTCTGTCTGTCTGTCTGTCTGTCTATCTATCTTCTCTGTCTGTCTGTCTGTCTGTCTGTCTGTCTGTCTGTCTGTCTGTCTGTCTATCTGTCTGTCTGTCTGTCTGTCTATCTATCTTGTAAATTAAAGTGATTAAAATTATTCTGTCTAGACAATGATTTGTTTAACTAATTTAATTATTGCTTTATAGTCTAAATAATATAAAATTTGTAAACAAACAAACACATATGCATGAAAGGGAAATGTGCACTTAAAGTAGACTCAGGAGTTTCATTTAAAAAAAATTAACCCTTAAGAAATTAATATCAAAATATTTAAATATTTTATCGGACACTTTTGCTCATTTAATGTTTTAATCATGGCTGACTGTACAAATAACATTTTTACAAATAGCACCAGTAACCAAAAAGCAAAGTGTTATTAACAAAAGAATGCAATGAGTTCATCTTCCAATTCATGTCTTACTTACTAAAAACGCACTAAGCCTATAATACTTCTATTTTTGAGCTGTCGGAATGGATTTTGTGGGAAATTTTATAGGCTATGTCATCCGCCCGTGCGTGTTACGTCACGTTTGTTGTCAGAACAAATGAGAAAAAATTACCATGTGGGTGATTTAAAAAAGCAAACCTCTGGGAAGCACCGTGTGTAAAAACAACAACAACAACAAACATTATTTATTTGTTCATCGGGGGCCTGTTCCATAAAACAAGTTTACCAAATAAACTGGCTTATTTCAGTTAGTATAGACAATAAGTCAGACTAACTGAAATAAGCCTGCTTATTTGGTAAACTTGTTTTATGAAACAGGCCCCTGCCCTGATGTCATGTTTCCATGTGTACACCGGCGCTGAACCACATTCATTCACATGGAGGATGTGAGCAGAGCCGAAGCACAACCAAAGCACTCTTCCGCAAGAGGCATGCCGTTCTATTTTAACCACTAGAGGGGGAAAACGTTGCATAGTGTAGCTGTATTTTTAAAATGCAAACTATGCTAGTTTTTTTCTCCTGCTTAACCATTCTTGAGCTGGCCTAACCTCACCCTGCAGAGAGCCTCATGAGTCCATTAGCTCTGACTCCATCTGTTTCCCAAAAGCCATTCCTTCCTTCCTAACGCTGCCCGGTGGGCCTGTGTATGTGTAATACTGAGGGAGATTACAAGAGAAAAAGCTTGGCTTCTGCAGAGCAAGCAGTTAAACTTTGCCTTCTGACGTGTTTGCAGATGCTGCTGAGTCCATCCTGACTCACATGAAAGAGAGAAAAGGCAATAATGTTAGGTCACAATTATTCAAAAGAAGTGTGATTGTATTGTATTGTATCTTTATTTTATTTTTTTAACTCTACTTGCAGATAATATAATATGAAAGGTGTACTTAAAGAAAGACTCTTTCATGACAGTTTCTTAACACACTTAAGTGCACATCTAAAAAGGGCACTTTGCATTAATGCCAAATTAAAAATTAAAATCATAATATTTTAAAAATCTTTTTTTAAGTACATTTATTTTGATGTGTTGACTAACATACTAAAGACATGTAAAGTACTTGATTATAATTTTAACAGCAGTGTGTTATTTGATATTACATTTAAAGTTAGTATATATTAAATGCACTAAATTGCAACTTCATAAATACAATTGTTTGTTTTTCTTACCCTGTGGACAGATTTTTTTTATGTGTGTGTGTGTGTATTTCAGAATACAAGACAATATTTGAAAGTAATTTAGCTTCTCAAGTAAATATGTCTTGATTTAAGAATAATGAGATATTTGAACTGGAAAACAAGACAAAACTACTAAACTACTAAATATCATTTTTGACTGAAAGGCAAAACATTGGAAATCAAGGGCTTTATTGGCTTCAGTATTGCATAGTATGTTTAATCTGAAATGATTTTTTTATTCAGCTGCTTTGTATCTGACCAATAAATTGCAACATTTAGGCATTTTCATTTCCCCCTCCTATAACAGAACATAGTCTTAATGCAGGAACCTTCAGGAATATGTTCAAAGCAAGCTCTCTTCAGTCCCACAGAGGCATGAAAGTCCGAGTTTTCCCAGACAGTTTGGTCAAGAGGAACTGAAGCTATCTGTGCAGGATCCTCAGCCAAAACCTAGCCCTCTTCCACAGCCGGGCCTCCCTCCGTTTCCCGACCGGAACGTGTTTTTGCACAAACGGCCGTGTTTTTTTCCCACAGGACCCTCCTTCACCTCGGCCCTGACCTGCCCATTAGTCTGCCTCCCAGTGTTTGTCCCGCACAAGACGCTCTCCTCTCCGATGTCAGGGGTGACAGGTGTGTCCTCCTCCTCTGGAGCGGGCCACATGTCATCGCCAGCTGTGTCCTGCTCCCACGGCGACGGCCCTCCTCTTCCTGTCCTGTCATCTGAGCCAATCAGGGGACAGAGAAGATGAATGGTCACTGTGTTGGTGCTAATGACACACAGCTAATGTGTGCTTCACCACCGCAGTGAAACTCACTGAAGAAGTCATACGGAGAACTGTGAAGATCACAGCGCTTCAATCCACTGATTCACAGCTCTTTTTAGTGGTGCCTGTTAATGCAGTGGTTCTCAACTGTCTTCATATTCTGAGACAATATTCAAAGATATTTCTGGCACTTCTGCTGTAACAACAGCTTGTTTTCAAAGGTTTTTTTTATTTACAAGGGAGCTGTGGACTATACAAGAAACAAAAAAAAGAAATAATTAATAAACAATAAATAAATAATAATACAATTTTGCAATTCCACAAGTTTGAAGATACTATACGAGTTCACAATTTTCCTTCACAAACATCAATTTCTTATATATTTCAATCTGATGAAAATGTTCAAAGTTTGTCATACTAAGAACATGTCTGGAAGCTTGTTTACACCACAGGATTAAAGAAAGATATAAAGGTATAAATAGGAAATATAAGTTAAAGATATAAAGGTAATAGTGACTTTTTTTCCTCCCAATTCTGATTGTCTTTTTTTTTCAGATCTCGAGATATTAACGGAATTCTAGAAGAAAAGTCAGAAATGTGAGATACTGTCTAAACGTGCTATGTGAGGCGAAAAAGTCAGAATTGTGAGATAAAAAGCTTTTTTATTTTTTAGTCCATGGTGGAAACAAATGAACAGAATTACAAGAAAAAAGTCAGAATTGTTTTTTTAGAGTTTATATATTAGAATTGCGAGAAAAATACAAACAAACTTAATAATAACATTATATTTATTACTAAAAGTCACAATTACCTTTTTTATTTTTATATTTTGTGGTGGAAAAAGGGGCTGACATAAAAATGTAATATTATTGATACCTCTAATCCTAGTAAGTACCTTACTCTACCCGAAACTTAATAGAATACATAAAATAGAAAACAGTGAAAGGAATAAACAGAATACGGTCAATTAAGTTGAATATAATTAGATTTTTTTAATATATGTCCTATGCTGTATTATCTGATTAAAAAATTAAGCAAAAAGTAAATTTACAATTTTAAATAACTATTTTCTGTTTTAATATAGTTAAAAGTGCAATTTAGTACTGTGAACAAAGCTGAATTCTCAGCATCATTACTTCAGTTTTCAATCATAAAATAAATCAATGATTTGTTTCAAGATTGTTTGATGATTAGAAAGTTTTGTAACACTATAAATGGCGTTTAAGTTCCTTTTGGCTCAATGTACTGCATCGGTGCTGAATAAAACGAAGGCTTTTGAATGGTATAGCGTATCAGGTTTCACAAATCTAAGCAGCACGGACTGTTGTCAACATTGAAATAATCAGCATATGTTTTGTGCAGCAAATCAGCATATTAGAATCATGAAGGACACTGAAGACTGGAGTAATAACTGAAAATTCAGCTTTGCAATCACAAAAATAAATGACATTTTAAAAATATATTAAAATACAAAACCGTTATTTTAATATAATAATTTTCATAATATTATGTTTTTAATGCATTTTTGATTAAACAAATGCAACCTCGGTGAGCATCAAAAACATCAGAAAAACCAAACCATTCCAAACTTTTGTGTAAGTGTTATGAGACTCAAAATTAAGTCCAATTCTAATCTGCAATGAATTATTAATTATACTCCTTATACATTTTAACAGAAGCCACACATGGTGACAAAGGATGAATCTGGAACATTAAGTTTTAAATATCACACGAGAGAATAAAGCACACACAACAAAGGCATCCAGCTGGGAGAAGAGCCTGACGGCCTGTCAGTTTTTCTGCTTCACTGCTGCTCATTCTGCTGGATTACTGACCCATATTTGAGAGCATCCAGCTAAAAGGTTAAACACCGCATGCGGCTTATTTGTGGGACGACGGGAACCCCAAATACTGCTTTACGCAGCGCCATCCATATTTATGGGGCAGTGCCGACCGCAAAACACGCCCCAAAAGTTGGTGAATGTCAGCAAACAAGAATTCACTAGCATTTGCCAAATGCCACGACATTTGAGAGAGATTGGACGGTCGGACAAGCTGACCAATGAGAGCGAGCATGAAGGGACAGGAGGGGTGGGCCGCTCAGAGAAGGAGCTAATTACGGCTCTGCAGTCTCTTGGCGGGACGATTAGCAAATGGCAGATTTGGTTACACACGATTACAGCGGCTCACCTGCAGCGGCTCGAGGGTTAGTGGTTTTCTGTGGACGGTGGATGGAGGACAGAGGAGCGGCGCTCAGAGCGATGGCATCTGTGCCTCCTGCTGAACATCACAGAGACCAGACTTCATCATTCACAGAGAGAGGACTGTTAGCAGTGCAGACTACCAGCAGACAATCAAGCTCTTTCATATGACCACATAACAACAAAACAACTTCAATTGTACAGTATAATAAAAAATAAAAACAACTATTAATGCATAAATAAAAAATTTGCAATGCACACCACCTGTAATATAAGTAAATTAATTAATAAAATTAAATTAATAAAAATGTGTTAATGTTGTGTTTTGATTGTTTATAACTTTATAACTATTATTTATTAAATAAAAACAGGATTTCATGTAAGATGTTAAACAAAGTGCTAAGTTGTAATGCACACAATTGTTAATCATTATAACGTATACAATATATAGATATTATAACAATAATATGTACATTTTGTAAAAATGTAAAGGTAAACTTAAATTCTAAAGCAGTAAATGCAGTTTAAATTATTTTACGAAAAATTCTATTCTATTTTATAATAAAATTTGAATTTTACATTTTAATTTACCATCATTAATTATTATTTAATGATCATATTATAAAATAATTTTATTTTCATAGTTCAAATAAAATACATTTTAAAAATGGCAAATATGTAATTTAAAATTTAATAACTGTAAAATAAGATGTGCATATAAAAAACATGTAGTAAAATTAATACATTAATAAAATATGTTAAGATATGTAAAATTGATCTATTTAATTACATATAAATAAAAATACATATTTTTTCAGGTGCAAGAAGTACAGGGATTGAAGCCTTCTAAAAATGCAAAATATGTAATTTGTAAACTTCAATCAATTTGGCATTTAATTTAAACTCTTTAAATTTAATATAGTTTTGCCAATTATTTTACATTAAAGTCAATTATAATAAATTAGTATTTATGCAAACATTTGTTTATTAATATTTATGCAAAAAAATTATAATTATGTTGTAAATGTAACAAAATATATAAAAATGTTGCAATCTATTTCAAGTCATTTTAATTACAGGGTAGCTGCCTTAAGACTTCAGGATGTGCGCAATTTATGTGGTACAAACGCGCACTGTTGCATTAAAGCAGCATAGAAATATGCAGTCGTGAACCACCAAAGTGTCATACGGCACTGATGCTGATTCAGTTCTGTGTAAATGAGCAAGCACAAATGCTAAAGAGATCAGCCTTAAACTTTACCAATATGATAACAGAGCATATATTTCAAAGTGCATATAAAATATGTAGTCAAGTTCACATTGTGCATAATTCAATAGATCTACATTCATACTTGATCTTTCTGTGTAAATGCATCATTAGCAGCATCTTACAGTCAAAGGTGTGTAAAAACACCTTCCTCAGATGCAGTTTCTGTGCTTCCTTTGATACACAGCATGTGATGAGAGAAAATAATAACTCTGGAGGATCAGTGATGAATTCAAAATCTCCCTCAAACACAAAAATGCACACAGCTCTCCCACGCAAAAGCTGACAGGTTTATAGCGGTACGTAGAGTGAAACGGATCAGACGGGCCACACTCATCTGTCTTCATTAGTACTGGCTGCATGCATCACAGCTTAATGCGTTATGTTTCCCACAGCGGACTGAGCACTATATGCCAGCGCCGTCTGAAGAGTGTAAAAACTTAATTTTTGGTAATATGCATGGCTAAGAACTTCAATTTGGACAACTTTAAAGATGATTTTCTCAATATTTAGATTTTTTTGCACCCTCAGATTCCAGATTTTCAAATAGTTTCTCGGCCAAATAATAACAAACCACACCTCAATGGAAAGCTTGATTATTGCAGATGATGTGTACATCTCAATTTTAAAAAATGTACCCTTATGACTGCTTTTGTGGTCCAGGGTCACATATGAGTGATAAAAACACAGAATATACACAAAATATATACAGATATGACAAAAAAAAAAATTTGAAATTTGGAAGAAATGTTATCAGACCTTTGTATTATAAATCGAATATTAACATTTTACTGAAACCCATACTTAGTAAATCCAGATAAATTTGGTCTCTATAGCTGCAGGCTTAAAACAAAATTCTGCTAAAATTTTTTTTAATTTTATAGCAGGACTGTTACAGGGTTAAAAATTTCATTGCATTTAGATAATAAATTATCAGATCAAACTGTCTCAAAATAATAAGTTGAATATATTTCAACGGTTTCTGAAACAGTACATGAGGTCCAAACCAACATTTATTAATATATCTTCTTTTGTGCTCCACAGAAAGTCACAGAAGTTTGGAGCGACATGAGGGCAAGTGATGACAAAATGTTCATTTTTTTGGAGAACTATTCCTGTCACACTTTTTGGGGACACTTTATGTAAATCTACAGAAATGCTCGTAGATTTACAGCTGACAGCAGCCGAGGGCTCCATATGGTCCTCTGCACTTCTTGAAGATTTCGAGAGAGGCTTTATTTTTAGGAGGCACTGAAATGACGCTGCACGCTCAACTTTCTTTGTTTGAAAAGGTCATTGGTGTGTTATGGAGAGCGGCGTCTGAGCTAATTAAAAAGTCAGGCTAATTCTGTATGCCGAGCAGCGTGGAGCTTCACTGCGGCTGCTTCACAGACCGCTGTGCAAAGCAGGACGGATGGATGAGAGGCGAACCCCACCTGGCAGCTGCCCATCCATCCATTCATTCACTGCTTGTCCCGCCGCACACTGGGGAACAAAACCATCTAGTTTTATGGACAAACCGAGCTTTACGTCACGTCGTACGGCTCGGAAGCCACAGAAGTCGCCGCTAAACACCACAACTCGTGGTGACTTCTGGCAAACTTCAAACAAGAAATGATCTCTCTCACGCGTGGCTTTGTCATTGCGGTGGCAGGTAAAAAGAGTTGTGAGGGGAAAACAAGTTTAAGTCTGACAGGAAACAAGTAAAGCCTGTCACCTAAACAGACAACAAGAAAAGAAGGACGAGGACGTCCAAAACGCATGTGTTTTCTCTCTGGAAATAAAGGTGCAGTCATTTAGTGTCCATGTTCCCTTGTGGAAAAAGAAGTACACTTAAGCATGCTTTTAAAATGAGTCCTTATTACAGAAATAACATGTTTTATAAGTGCAAACTGAATGTAACCTTTTTGGACATTAATTGCAATTAAATGAAAATGCATTGTATCTTAAGTTTAAAATAAATGCAATTAGCTTAACTTTAGAGTGATTTTTGACACTTAAGTAGAACTGAAGTGCATTTTTATGTCATTTCATAATTCTATTGCTTGTGAAATAATCAATCATTTATTAACTAAACTGGACTTTAGTGTAATTTCTAGTGAAACTTATGTCATGTATTTAAATATATTTGTTAAATAACATTTGTTATGACGAAGGTTGTATTGTATGTTAACTTTAAATGTAATATCAAATAACACAATACAGTTAAAATTATATTTAAGTACTTTACATTTGCTTTAGTATGTTAGCCAACACTTAAAACTAAGAGTACTTCTATAAAGCACAACAAAAGATGAATGAGATATTATTACAAAGTGCACTTTTTAAAAGTGTACTTAAGTGTGTTAAGAAACATACCCCCGGTTTCACAGACTAAAATGTAAGTCTGAGCTGTTTCAACGGAAAGAATCTTAAAATATATCAGCGCCTTTGTTTTGCCTCAAGATGCACACCAGTGATGATTTTTTCTAAGGCATGTTTATAAAAAATTACTTAAATCTCCTAATTGAACTATGGTCTAATCCTGGCCCTGTCTGTGAAACCAGGCCATAGTCATGAAAGTGTCTCTCTTTAAGTCACTTATCATTAATATTGCGTTATCTGCACGTACAGTTTTTAAAAAATAAACTTTCAAGAATTTTAAGTACAGAATAAGTGCACATTCAATACAATTGAGCACATTTTTTGTCATGTTGGCCAATATGCCTTATACTGACACCTACTGGCATGGAGGACGCTTCACACAAAATCATTAACAATCAATGCACTATTAAACAATGATTTATTTATTTTGTGACCAATGTCCAAATGGATATCAACATAAAGCAAGTATAATTCAGGTGGTCATGTGATCTCAACACATCTGCCCCGTGAGGCCACTCACTCCATGTAAAATAAATCTTTTTTTTAAATGTTTTTAAGTCTTCATCTCATACGAGTGCACATCACTTTAAACATATTTACCCAAAGTACTATTCATTCAAACATGCACCTTTAACTGATTTCTCCTGTTGCTTTCTGCGAGGCCATTCGATCACGTTCATAGACTGAGCTGTGATCCTCTCTCTCATCCACAAAGTTCCCTAATAATACCACATTCCCCAAATGTGTTAGTAATGTGGGCAATCAGTTTCAGTAATGGATGCTTGTCAGTTTTATGGTGGTCTTGTGACATGTGAGCGTCTGATCTGTGCTTCAGTCGAAGTGCTTTACTACCCTCGTGTGGATGGAGACTGTAAACACTTCTCTTGAAGCTGGAACCTGTATGACTATTTTAGAAAAGTAGGCCTATGTGGACACTTGTTAAATGGCCCATATTAGCAATTAAGTACGGACTTTGAAACTAAACTAAAATCTGTACATTAGTGGTGCTTTGCCAAGTCAAGCATCGCTATTACTAATGCTTGTACTTAGGGTTAGTGATTTGAAACAACCTCTAACTGGAAGATTAAAGTGTGCTATTACTTTTCTAAGTGATACCTGGTAGGCAGTAAAATGGAAGAAATAGGGGCAGAAACTCAAATAAAAAGAAATAATATATCATATAGAGAATTAAAATAAAAGTATTTGGCTCATAACCCTGAATTAAGGAATGGTTCACCCAAAAATAAATATTTTGCTACAATTTGGAAATATCAGAACATCCCAGATTAGGATGAGCTTGTTTCTACATCAGATTTGGAGAAATGTAGCATTGAATCAGTGTCTCAGCAATGGATGCTCTGCAGTGAATGGGTGCCGTCAGAATGAGAGTCCAAACAGCTGATAAAAACATCACAATAATCCACAAGTAATCCAGTCCATCGGTTAACATCTTGTCAAATGAAAAGTTGAATGTTTGTATTAAAAAAAAATAATAATAATAATAAATCAAGGCGTTTTAACTTTAACCATGCTTAGAGGCCAAAGCGTCCAAACCAAATAAATGTGTCTCTCAAAATCCCAACAAATATTGATAGAATGTTTTGCTTGTAACAAGTGTGTCATCTGGCATATTTCTTCTGATTCAGAAGAAGACAACTTATGATGGGGAAGCATTATTATTGATTACGGATGGTATTTAGCCAAAGCAACAGTATTTGAGTTAAAAACGTCTTAATGATGGATGTGTTTCTTACAAACACACAGCTTTTTGCATCACAAGACATTAATAGATTGACTGGACTGATATGGATTACGTGTAGATTATTGTGATGTTTTTATCAACTGCTTAGATTCTCATTCTGAACGGAACCATTCACTGAGAGCATCCAATGCTGCAGCAAGTGATGCAAAAAATGCACATTTCTCCAAATATGTGGAGAAACAATCATATACATCTGGGGTGGCCTGAGGGTGACGACATATCAGACGTTTTGCTTCTTGGGTGAAACGATGCCTTATTTATTACCATCAACACAATAATACAATAAATATAAAACAGGCGTAGTGACGGGTTCTCGCGCGGTTCAGAAAGCTAGGTAATCATGTCACATGATGACTGTTTCTGGACGCGGAGGAATAGCGATGAGGGATTTCAGTCATCACATATATTTGTGGAAGGGAGCTGGCGTTTACCACAGACATTGGCAAATGCGGCATGAATGCATTTATTATTAAACACATTAATGTCCCATCTGAATACCTGCTAATGAATAAAAAAGCAGCCACTCTAAAACTACGAGTACGCTGCTTGTTAATAATAAATATTTGAGACATTCTGTGCTGTTCTAATGAGTGCTGAAGTAAGCTGCCTAGTGATAGTTAAGGGACATTTCTGAACGCTCTTAACAGTTCATAAATAGTCTTGTTCAAAAGTGATGATATTTGAAACCATGTGCAAAGACCAAATTCTCAATAAAACACTACAGCTAAAGGCCATGCCTATTTGAAACAATAAGTACTTTTTACTTTTAAAAAGAGCACTTGTTATGAAAAAAGTGTGGATGAAATGTGAATGTTTTCAGACACTTAATTGTATGCTAATAAAATGCTTTTTTATATCTTAAGTACATATTTATATGCACTTTCATAATAACTTCTATTGTCCTTTGCAGATACGGAAAATTACTGCTGAAGTATGACAAGCAAGGTATGATTATAACTAGCAGAATATACTTTAATGTCATTTCTATTCATCTCAGATGTTTACATATATTTGAAATTGCACATCTGTAATCATGACAATTTAGTACTTTTAAAATATATTAACTTTACATGTCATATTGAATAAAACCTCTGCGCTACAGTCAAGAATGACACCTCACACCAAACGGCTTGTTTACTAGAATATCAATACTTAGATTCAATGCTACAATTCTATCCTACAAACAAAAAGACTGATAGGTATATGGGTAAAAAAAAAAATAACTAACACTAGTAGCCAAAAATAACAATATCAACAAATGGAAAATGGAAAGCACAAAACAATGTGAATGACATGCAAGAAACACTCACCTGGGAGACTCCAGGGTCTTTAACTTTCTCTCCAAATCAGCAACTCTGTTTCCCAGAATTCTTTAAGGCACAATACATTCACTCAATACAGATTTATGTATAACATTACGTTTTTCTCTCATAGCTGTGTATAAAACCTGCAGGTATTAAGATATTTGAACATACACTGTAAAAAAAAGTTTTAAACTGTTTTTTTAAAGTTGTAAATACAATAAAGTTTATTACATTTTACAACAAAATACAATTGTCTTCAAAATTTCACATTTAATTCAATGTTACTTGCAGTTTCTTTACAATTAACTGTGAAATATACTTGCAATTTCTGAGTGAAAATCGTTTCCACACCAAATTTTTTGCAATACAAGGTAGAACAGTTCATGCAAAAACAAAAACAGTACACAAAACCGGTGGCTGCTTGGTGCTGAATGATTATGTTCTTCTCATGAATGGTCTCCAGTAAAGCTGTGGCTAAGACTTCGAGGTCTGAGATAGACTGAGTGTGGCGGGTAAACTGACATGTCCTGACAAACAAACCCTGCACTGCAAACAGCAGGAATACAGGTGTGAAGAAGTCTACACAAGTGAATGCACTCATATGGCATGCTGAACAGCAACATTTCTTCACTTCCTTGTTAGTTCAGTTCTTTAAGCTTCTAAAATTCTAAGACAAAAGCAATCACATGACCTGAGCACCTCTGAGGACTCCAGTAAGTGCTCTGCTGTTAGACTTGCCACCGATCTCAGGGTTTCTTCTGCGATCCAGAGCAGTCTATAAGAAATCCAGGAAGACAGCGATAATGCAAATACGGTGAAATATTACAATACAACATTAAAGCTGGGTAACAGACTTGATCATGATTAAGCTTATATTCAAAAAATTAATAAATCAGACTTGCCTTATATTTCTGTATGTTACTCTTCAACAGACCGATTAAATTAGCAAACAAATTCAACCTAAAACTCTGGAATAAGGGTTTTTTTGTCCCTAAAACCTAATGAAAAATCGAGATAAAACCAGCTTCAAATGTTTTACATGGTTTTTGTCTGGTGCTTTATATGGTCACTAGCTAGTCATAACCAGTCAGCGGCTAGAAGGGTAGTTAGACCTGGTAGTCCACTTTAAACCAGCAATAAACCAGCTAACCATGTTGGAAAAACCAGTATGAACACTTTAATATGGCTATTTCTCTTGTGGTTCTTCACTAGGGAGCCTCAGCAAACATTAAAGGGGTCTAAATATAACAAAAAATTTTTTAAATAAGACAAAAAGCTTAAAAAAAATAACATCTAAATATTTTTATTAGAGATTATTCTAATTCAATCCCCTCACTTTCAAAAAAAAAAAGAAGAGAATATAAAACAGAAAAACAATCAGAAATCAAAGTCTTGGAAAACCTGAATATATAGAAGGCCTAATTTAAAAATGTGATTCTCGACATCGTTGTAATTGCTGAAGGGTAATTTTTCAAAATCCTGTTTCAATACATTCAAAAAAATGTGGGTTAAATACACACCAAGTGCTGGGTAAAATAAGACAAACCAGCTATTGGGTTGTTTTGTCCCAGTGGTTGGGTTACTACCCAGAATGTTGGGTTAAACATTTATCCCAACCGCTGGGTCAAAACAGCCAATTGCTGGGTTTGTCCATATTTTAACCAGCACTGGGTTGTATTTAACCCAGCATCTTTTAGAGTGTATAAACAGATGGAAAAAGCAAATTCAGCTGCTTAAAAGATGAGGGTAAAATTATTTTAACAAATCCTTATCCATAACATGCATACATAACATATAGAGAAGTCAAACTTACTGGTATAAAAAAGTGGGATCCCAGTAAAACAATAAGACTCGGAATTCTGAAACTTATTTCAATTGTATTTTTTCTAATTATTAGTTACTTATTTTTTTGGATCGCGTAAAACCTATGGATGATCCTAATCTGTGTACATTTAAAAAAAAAAAAAGTTCTGAAAAAAAAAACTCAGGAAATGTAGCCTGAATGTGAAGGACTTCAAAAAATAGTTGTGGACAATGCAGTGGCCTTGGAGTCAAAACGGTTGAGAAGCACAGCATTAACCATCATGAAGATCTGCATTAAGACTCCTGGACTTGTTCTCCATGCAGAGCACGTGTCCACGTCGATGATACGCTTCTCCTGGCCGCCCAAGATGTGGTTCAGCTCGAGGTTGAGACGCTCGGCCTTCTCCTTAAACACAGTCCTCTCTGCCTTCCTGCAGTTCATCGCTCAGCGTCTTCAGACTGTGTTCAAGCTCTTCTCTCTTAAAACAAAAGAAAAACTAAAGAAATGGTACCAGTAGATGTTCTTACAAAGACCTGTATTTATAGTGAAAATATCATTAGGACGCAATTAGATCATGAAGAATATGTTGTTCTTATTCACCAAAACAGGAGAAGTGCAATAAAAGAGGATGGGAATCACAAAAAACCTGAACATCTAAAGACGCACATGCAGTGCTGCTTTCTCCAGCTGCCTGACCAAATGTCTGACCCCACTTCATCGTCCCCAAGCCTCTGTCTGGTGATTCTTAACAGCTATGAAGGGAAGAAGACAACAGGGATGTGAAAAACTTATTATATATCTGTATATCAATAGCTATGTTTCCATATTTCCATCCATGTATTTTTTTACAAATTTTGGAGTGGAAAAAAATTCCAAGATTTGCATAAAATCGTAAAATACGCCTAAAATGTATGTGAGGTGGATCATTTTTAATTATGTAAAAAAAATATGTGTGCATAAACTACAACGAAAACACATATGTGACCCTGGACCAGAAAACTAGTCATAAGGGTCAAATTCTCTCAAATTTCTTTCCATTGATGTATGGTTTGTTAGGATCGGACAATATTTGGTCGAGATACCAGATTAGAAAATCTGAAATCTGAGGTGTGCAAAAAAAAGCTAAATATTGAGAAAATCATCTTTAAAGTGAAATGAAGTTCTTAGCAATGCATATCAAAAATTAAGTTTGATATATTTACAGTAGGAAATTTACAAAATATCTTCATGGAACATGATCTTTACTTAATATCCTAATGATTTTTAGCATAAAAGAAAAATGGATAATTTTGACCCATACAGTGTATTGTTGGCTATTGCTACAAATATCCCCCAGCGACTTAACACTGCTTTTGTGCTGCAGGGTCACAAATATCAAATAAATTATTGGATGCACATAAAAACTCATGTGACTTTGCCACAACAGATCATATGATTGGACAACTGGACAGCATCTCAAATATTGTTTTAGTTGTTTTGAAATGCTTTCTGTCATCAAAACATTTTGGTATAATTACCTACCAGAACTCTCACACAATTGCTTAGCTAAACATCAGCCAGCCGAATGCAAAAATAACATAACAGTGTTTGTTATTGCGCAAATCATTTATTATGTGGGGGAAAAAAAGTCACAGGCTTTCCTCTCTTGCTGCAACTTTTTATTATTTTATTGCTGATACTTTGTGTCATTTTCACAGGAAGTGGCAATTCTGTGCTATCGAACACGTGGGATGGAAGCAGAGCTAATGTTTTATGTGATATTCCAATTTTTGGCACAGGTTTAATTAGCAACTTTGGATGGAAACATAGCTATTTTTGAACGGTTTTATCATTTCTTTACCTTATTGTCTCAGTGAGTCTCTTCTTTTATCTCTTCAGCAAGCTGCTTATTTCTCTCCCTCGAATCCATCAACAACTGAGCCAGACTGACCTGAGAGAGAGAGAGAGAGAAATGCAGAGAGAAGGAGAAAGTGATGACCTGCGTGAAATATCACAATCATCAACTGACCTGATTACGTTTTTCTGGAGGAAGTGAAGAGTCACCATCCTGGAATTCATTATAAAACATACTGATGAACTATGAAGCCAAGAAGCTTTTAAATATCAATAATAAAATATCAAAATATAAATATCAATTACTCTGCACAGTAAGTATGCAGAGACACACAATCAGTTCCCTGTGTTTCTTCTTCAAGCTCTGGTGTGTCTCTCGCAGCTGGTTGGCCATCAGTTTGTACTGGTCTCTCTCCTGCTGACAGCTGTCCAGCTCTTTGGACAGAACGAGGAGCGCTCCCTTCTTGCTCTCCAGCTTACGTTTGCATATCAAGAACTACAGAAATGAGTCACAAAAGCATCAAAAATGTAAAAAATAGCAAAAACTACTATAATTAAGCTATATTTATATGGGCTATATTCACTTTTTTCAGAGTACTACAGCACTTTTTAGTACTGGGATATGACAAAACATTTGTTGCCCATACAATAAAAATAAATTCTGGTCAAATATATTTTAAACACACTGTGACTGTGAAGCTAAATAAAATATTTGTGAAATCATAAATATATATGTATTTAATTTCAACCTTCTTATTCCAAAATATATTTTTAAAATGTATTTCAGGGTGAAGAAAATATTTGTATTTCAGGGTTTATTTGTTTGCTTATGCACATTACAGAACACTTCATACTAATAGTGTACAGCTGAATTTGACATTAACTGTCAGTAGGACATTTAACGATAACAAGGCAGTAAGTGTACTGTATGATTGATATGATATTTTAAAAAGGAACCAGAACAACCAAGATGCACAAAAATACAAAACTGCTATGTGCACTTTAGTTTTTGACAATTCATTATATGGGATACAACATGACACTTCAATGATAACACAAAGTATTAAAAGCATCAGTATAATTCCTGTTAAAACCGAGCAATAACAATAAAGAGTGCCAAATATATTTTTAAATGCTTTTAAAAATATATTTTCATAAATATACAAAAAATGGCCACAAAATGGTTGTAGAAAAATATTTATGTAAACAATTTAAAATATATTTTATCAAAATATTTGACCAGTTTGGGATTTTCCCCCCCCCCAATACATAAAAATATATATTTGAAAATAATATTTTTTTTAAGTATCTGGCATTAAAAAAAACATATTATTTACAGCAAAAATATACATCTGTGACATTTAATATTTTAGCTTTCATCACTATTTATGTTTGACTTCAGAAAAAAAAATATGAACAAAATCAAAAATGTTCATGAGTGGTTCTGGGCCTCCAGCCAATTAAAGGGGTCATATGATGTGCTAAAAAGAACATTATTTTGTGTATTTGGTGTAATGAAATGTGTTTATGTGGTGTTTTTTTTTTTTTTTTTAGGTTAAAAAAACACATTATTTTCCACATACTGTACATTATTGTTTCTCCTCTATGCCCCGCATTTCTGAAACGCGTCGATTTTTACAAAGATCATCGGTCTGAAAAGCGAAGTGGGCTCTGATTGGCCAACTATCCCGCAAGGTGTGACGAAAGGTTCCGTCCCTCACCATACGTGATGCTTGCGGCAACCAGATGTGACGACCCCGGGCTGGACTCCGCTTCGTCCACTGTGAAAGCCGATCCGGCGATCCACAGCGCAAAGTTGTAGTATTTCCTCAGCAACCAGCACGGATCAGCTCCAGGCATGACGAAGCAGATATCGTCCTCTTTTGGAAGACCAAACAAAGTAGTTTCACTTTCACAACGAAACACACAGCGTCTTCACGACATGGCGGCAGCAGCAACAATACTACAGCGAGAATAAAAGTTACGCCTTCTTTCTTTGCGTGAACATTTGGGAGGCGTTATGCAAATCTTCCCACATAGTGAGGTAGACATGTGGGGGCATGTTAGAACGAGCCGTTTTAGGTAGGCATGGTTGACTCTTAAATTTATTAAATAATATCTCTTTGGATTTGAGACTTTAGTCTTTGCAACTTTACAGATCTTCTTTATGCACCAAGAGCTTGTAACACTCCAAAGAGAAAGGAAAACATGAAATCGCATCATATGACCCCTTTAAAAGATGACTCAAAACAAGCATTAAAATAAGCTAAAACAACTAAAAATCAATATATTTCTAATTTTAATTCAACCTCTCAACAACTGTTTTTCTTTCTTTCTCTTATAAGAATCACCAGGACTCCCATTTTCTTGGAAAACCGCAGTCTATTTGTATGAGGTAGCCTACTTTTTTAACCCGCTTAAACATATCTAAATTCAGACAGATGATTATAAACCTCGCCACTAAAGCACATATGATTTTATGTGAGTAGTGAGTACTGTATCAAACGCTTGAATGTTATGTATCTCTGTTGAGTTCAGGTGGTTGGCGATGCAGTGCCATATGGAAACAGCCGTCATCATTATCATCATCATCACCGTCGTGTTTTAGTAAAGCAGAGCTCATCTCGTTCACTAAACCTTGCCAGATGATATAATGTTTGAAAACCCAAAGCTTTCGCGAGCTTTATGAAGACTGAGAGCAGAAACTTCTCCCTTCTTCCTCTCAGCACTGTTTACTCTCGGTCAGCTGGTGCACAAGATCCAGGTTTATCAAACTCTCAACCAGCAGTGATATTCAGAATATTAGTGCGGGCGTCGACGAGCAACTGTGAATTTTCAGTTGCGAATTTATCAAACAATGTGCATATAAAAGGGTATAGTTTCTTTTTTTTACTCTACAGTGGTATTGTACATATCCAACCAGTAGATGGCGAACACAAATTATTGGAAAAATTATGAAGACACCAACGTTCATTTCAGCTGAATCACATATTTGTTAATAGTTTTGATTCAGCTCAACAGTCATTATATATTTTATACAGACTATTTGCATAACAACAACCC
This sequence comes from Sinocyclocheilus anophthalmus, assembly GCA_018155175.1. Lineage (NCBI taxonomy): Eukaryota > Metazoa > Chordata > Actinopteri > Cypriniformes > Cyprinidae > Sinocyclocheilus > Sinocyclocheilus anophthalmus. The sequence continues at coordinate 389,484 of JADLZN010009326.1, read as the reverse complement.
TGATATCATATAGGCTAACAAACTTCTGAATCCAGTTGCATAGCTTTGAATGCACTCAAATTGTCAAATGAGTTAAAAGCTATTGTGGTTTCATTATAGCTCCTGTAAAATGTTTATATTTAATTATTTTTTTGAATATTTGTATGATTTATTACACAATGAAAATTTTTTAACACAAAACTTCCGCAGGTGTGTGAGGCAGTGGAGCTAAACACTGCAGGACACCGGCCCTCCAGGACCGAGTTTGGACAGCCCTGTGCTAGCCGCCTCATGTCACAAAAGTCAGTTAATTCTCAGCACATAGAGACTCTTTCACCTAGATATCACACTATGGAGACTGTGTCTGTTCCCCAAACTAGAAAATACAAAAAATGTCCAAATCAATTTATGAGTAACAATTTAATTGATGTTCAACAAATAAAAAATGTATATAATACAGAGAAACAAATGATAAAGCTTGGCTTACCGAATATCAGGTCCCTTTCTACAAAAGCACATTTGTAAATGATATGATCATGGATCATAACCTAGATGTGCTCTGTTCGACAGAAACCTGGCTAAAACCAGATGATTACATTATTTTAAACGAGTCTACTCCCCAAGATTACTGTTATAAACATGAGCCGCGTCTATAAGGGTAAAGGGGGAGGTGTTGCTACAACTTATAGCAATATTTTCATCTCAGAGGGCAGGCTTGAAGTATAACTCATTTGAAGTAATGGTGCTTCATATAACATTATCCAAGAGAGACCTTCATGTCATCTTCCTCGACTTGGCTAATGCTTTCGGTTCAGTACCTCACAGTGTCCTTTGGGCTGCCTTTGAGTTCTTCAGAATACCAGAGTCCATTATAAACTTGGTCAAAGTTTTTTATAGATTTACAATTCTGCTTTAGTACACCAGACGTCACCACCACATGGCAGCGCCTGGAAATAGGTATTATGGCTGGCTGCACAATCTCTCCACTTGCATTCATCATGGCGATGGAGGTGATTATCAGAGCCTCAAAATGGGTAGTTGGGGGTAAGCGGCTAAAATCTGGCACCTGGTTAACACCAATCAGGGCCTATATGGATGACTTAACCATACTGACAACAATGGCACCTTGTACCAGACGCCTACTTAAACTTCAAGAAAACTTTAAATGGGCCAGGATGAAGATCAATCCATATAAATCCAGAAGTATTTCCATCGTCGCAGGAAAATTGGTTGACCAAAGGTTCTGTATTAATGATGAACCAATTCCAACTATTCTAGAGAAGCCCATCAAAAGTCTGGGAAGACACAACGATAGAAGCCTCAAGGATTGTGGACAGGTCCAACAACTTAACTGTGAAGTTAAGAGGGGCCTAGAGACCATCAATCAATCCATGCTTCCAGGCAAATTAAAACTCTGGTGCCTACAGTTTGGCCTGCTGCCCCGACTGATATGGCCTCTGACTGTTGCAGATACGCCCCTCACAAAAGTTGAGAAGATGGAAAGGAAGATCAGCTCCTTTGTGAGGAAATGGCTAGGGGTACCACGATGTCTAAATAGCATCAGCCTGTATGGACATGGCATCCTTGAGCTGTCCCTCTCAAGTTTGGTAGAAGAGTTCAAGTGCACTAAAGCAAGGCAAGTGATGACACTTTCAGAATCCCGAGATCCTTTAATACGGGAAGTTAGACCATCTCTGCCAGCAGGAAGAAAATGGACACCAGGTGAAGCCATACAACTATGTTGACATTGTGGGACATGTCCAACACGGGAGAGGGGGCCTGGGCCTATCTCAAGGAAGACACTTATGGAATAAGACAACACCATCAGAACAACAAAAACTGGTGGTTCAAGAAATTTGTCATCTGGAGGAAACGGCAATACACACCAAGGCCGTTGGACAAGCACAACAGGGACAGTGGACCAATTGGGAGGGCATAGAAAAAAGGAAGATCAGCTGGAAAGATCTTTTGGGAGATGGAGGCAGGAAGGATCAGTTTTCTCCTCAGAGCTACATATGATGTTCTTCCATCACCAAAAAATCTCCAGCAGTGGTTAGGAGAAGATCCTTTATGTCCTCTGTGCTCATCCCCAGCCACCCTCAGACACATCCTCACCGGCTGCAAAGTGAGCCTTTCTCAAGGCAGATATACATGGAGGCACAACCAAGTGCTGAAATGTCTGGCTGCAGCAATTGAGCTCAAAAGAACATCTACCAACTCCACACCTCTCATAACATCAACTAAACATATGTTGTTCATCCAAGCAGGGGAACAGGGGCAGAGAAGGGCCATTTCAGTGGTGAAGATCGGACAGTTGGAGGGAGCCAGGGACTGGAAGATGCTGGCTGATGTAGGCCAGCAACTCACAGTCCCAGTCGAGATTGTGACCACCACTCAAAGATCAGATTTAGTACTCTGGTCCAACGTCCTAAAGTCTGTCGATTTCATCGAACAGACAGTACCCTGGAAAAATGCTACAGAGGAGGCAAATGAGAGAAAGAGGCTACGGTATGCGGAAATGGCAGAAGACGCTCAACAGCGTGGCTGGAAAGTGTCCGTCCGCCCTGTGGAGGTTGGCTGCAGGGGCTTTGTAGCAACATCGACCGTCAAGTTGCTTAAGGAGCTGGGAATTTGTGGCCAAACCCTTCACCAGACCATCAAACAAATATCAGACTCGGCAGAATACTGCAGCTGGTGGCTCTGGCTGAGAAGTAAAGACCCCAGCTGGGCCCCAAAATGACAGGAACCCACACCAAGGCCTGATCAGCCTGTGGTGGGCCTGCCTTAGCGGAGGGTGTATTGTATTTAAAAGGCCGAAACACCTGAGGAGGCAAAGGTACACAACTGAAGATGGGTCTAATGCATAGGTGGCCCTGAACTTCTGCTGGTGGTGACAGCTATATACATCCAACTAGTGCGAGAGGCCTACAATTTGTGGACTATTTCCATCATGTCCTATGTGTTTAAATAAATCCATAGAAACAAGTATTACATGAAAATAAATCCCCTGTGATGTTTGTACTGGCTACTGTATACAGGCCACCAGGGCACCATACAGACTTGTGGGCGGCAGATCCTTTTCCTATTTAACGCCCAAACTCTGGAACAATCTACCTAACACTTTTCGGGGGGCAGACAAACTCTGTCAGTTTAAATCTAGATTAAAGACCCATCTCTTAAACCTGGCTTACACATAACACACTAAAACACTTCTAATATTCAAATCCGTTAAAAAGGATTTTTAGGCTGCATTAATTAAGTCAACCGGAACTGGGAACACTTCCCATAACACCCGATGTACTTGTTACATTGTTCGGAGAATGGCATCTATGCTAATATTAGTCTGTTTCCTTCTTATTCCGAGGTCACAGTAGCCACCCGATCCAGTCTGTATCCAGATCAGATGGTGGATCAGCACCTAGAGACGACCTTGACTACCCTGAATGTCAGTGGAGACCAGGACAACTAGATGAGCCTCAGAGACCTCGTCACCTAGACTGCCATCGGGACAAGACCACAGGAACCAGATGAGTCCTCTACACAATCTGACCGATATCGTCGACTTGATTGCACAGATACTATTTAAACTGAACTGAGCTGGACGATGACATCACTGAATTCAATGATGCACTGCCTTTAACTGAAAATTGAGTGTTTACTCTTGTCCTTTTTCATTATTGACACACTATTTTCCTATTTGATACAGTAAAGCTGCTTTGACACAATCTGTATTGTTAAAAGCGCCATATAAATAAAAGTGACTTGACTTGACTTGACTTGAAAGGTGACGTGACAAGTTTAAATTAAGGTGTAAGTTAAGGCAATTTTTATTTATTTTCTTCTCCCAAACACTAAACGGCAACACCACCACACTGCACTGAAAAGTTTTTATAACCCCTGAGGTCAATTGCATGCAATTACAAAATATTTTAAATTGAATATGTATACTTTTGTTTTGTTGAAACATTAAGTCAACATTTTTTTGTATAACTCCCAAAAAACAACATAAAATCTTTGTGTCAGTGTACAATTTTTGCTCAGCCACTGTTGGAAGTTATTGGTGCCAGCAAAATGACATTTTATCTCAGATTTGCATTCATGCATTAATAATTAATTGCATTAATCATCCTGAGTTGATATCCATAATGACACTTTCTCTGGAGTTCCATCCTCTCTCTTTGGCAAACATGTATACAGTCCCAAAGAGGTCAGGGAATAAAGCCATCAGGTTGATTTTTACAACATCAGATTTACTGTGAGAGAACGGCACACAAATAAAAAAAATGATTATGCAAGAAAGTCTTAGTTAAAACTCAGCTTTTCTTAAAACTCTATGCTACTTCGCTCCTTCTGGATGTTGATCAAAACTGATTGTTACTTTACTTATTCTCCGCCTTGCATTGTAAATGTTTTACCAGCTTGAATTGTGCATTATTTTCCTATATTTCAACAATCCATTGTCAGTTATTCCTGTAACTCACTAATGCTCGTGTAGGTTGCGTATAAAACGCAGCAGGCCCAGTGTGTTCTCAGGATATGCTTTCTTCTTACCATCCAGTTTCTGGACAAGCTCAGATGGCAACTGGGAAAACAGTATTTTGACAATGAACAATGAAAATAATTACTTTCCACAATATTAATTAAATATTTAAGCTGCAATATATTAAGTTGAATATATTATGTACTAAGTACTACATTAAGTATTAAGTACTACTACCAAGTACTTACTACAGCACTTAAACTAATATAATACTTACTTTATTTTTCCATTCAGAAAAGCTTTTCCCCTCTGTGTCTTTTGCAATGGCATTAAGCAGCTCCTCATCTGCATTACGACAGTTTTCAGCCTCTTTCTCGTTTCCCAATATTTTCAGATACCACACTCTCCTGAGAGGATTTCAGAAACATATTACAATCAGTTGCCAGATATATTGTCTATTCTATTGTCTCTTATGGTGTCCTTGTGACACCATCCTTGTTACAAGGATGCCATACTTGCAACAAATAAATTGTGATTGAAAACATAGATTGTTTTTGGGCTTAAAAGGAATATACTGGGATTAATGGTTAATGGCTCATGGACCCTCTGGACATTCATTCAAGTTTTCAATTAATTGGAATACTATTGGAAGAGAACTGAACTGAGTTGGACGATGACATCACTGAATCAACAATGAACTGACTTTAACTGAAATATTGACTTTACCTATTGTTCTCTTTTTAGAGCAGCTTCACAGCAGAATTTAATTTTGCATTATGGACACACTGTTGATACTAAAGCTGCTTTGACACAATCTGTATTGTATTGTATAAAGCGCTATATAAATAAAGGTGACTTGACTTTTATTTCACCTGTCAAATGTCATCAAGATCATATTTTACCTTTCATCAGTCCAGAAGAAGGGGTGTGCGAGGGTTTGCTCCACAGTTGGTCTCTCATTTGCATTTTCATTAATCATCCACTCAACAAGATCCTTTGCTACATCATCATCCAGATGCTCCAGTGAGTATCTTCCTCGTGAAATGTTGTACTCACAATCCACATCTTCACCAAATGGATGGTGTCCTCCAGAGAGAATGTAGTAGACTAACATCCCAGCAACCTTAAGACAGGTTACAGTGTTACGATGATTTCAGAATGTTCACTAAGGAAACTTTTAGCTAAATTATACATTTTGAAACCCCACCTGAATGTCGGAGCTCCACTTGTAATTAGTGTTGACCTTATCTTTTATGGTCTCTTTTGCCTTCCAGCATCTAGTTCCAGCAATGCTTGTTCGTAAAGTGTTTTCACTCTGTTTGAATCGGCGACTTATGCCAAAATCAGCCAATCTGGCTTTTCCTTTTATGTCTATAACAAACAGAAATTTCAAATTAAAGAAAAAATGGATTCTTATTATTTTAATTGCATTAGTTTAGCTTATACCAATCAGGACATTCTGGGGTTTGATGTCTCGATGGACCACCCTGCTCTGCTGATTGTGTAAAACCTGTAAGCTGCAAAGAACTTCCTTCACCAGCTTCTTCAGAACCAAAGATCTCTCAGCGCTGTCATCTGGTAAATGATCTTGGATATATTCCTCCAGTGTGTACTCACAAAGCTGAAGAACAAGGTATCCGAAATTGTCATCGTCAGCAAAGTCCACATATCGCACAATGGAGGGACTATCGAGTTCTGGAAGCCGTAGAAATTCCTCCTCGTTTTTGAGGTCTTGGTAATTAAACCTGTTCATTCGTTTCACAGCCACCTCAGTGCCATCATCCCTCAAACCAAGGAAAACTTGAGTTCCATCACTTCCATTAGCAATCAGAAATTCAGGAACAATAACAAGAGTAAGACCTGGCAGTCTATTTGTCCTGCTAGCATCAATGTTAGCTAGCTTCTCAAGCTTGGACCTCCAACGATGGCTTGTTTGATGCCACCTTCTTGAGAAATGTGGGTTCTCAAGTGTGAGCGGCTGCACACTTGAATTTGATTCCTCAATGGATGTCTCTGCAGTGTCCTCTTTATCTTGCTGCTCACGTTCTTGTGATCCCACCTCTTGCTGGATTTTTTTCTTCTTCTTCTTCTTCTTCTTCCTGCTTGTTGATAGAGCTGCTGTCTCCTCACACAAACTATCCACTGCACTCGAACCTGCTGGATTTCTCAGGGATTCATCCAACTTATGCAGCTTTTTTTTCATGACTTCATCCATCTCCATCTCTGCAGTGTTAAGTATCACCTCTGGGATGGGTGACAATCCATACAATGCTACAAGTTCAGGAGCAATATCATTTATACAGGCAAACAGTCCATAGGTCCAAACTCCAATCAGACTTGAATAATTAGGATGTGTGAGAGGCAATAGACTTTTGCATAACTTCCCATAGACAGAATGATTGAGTCCCAGTTTCTGCTCAGACGTCTTCTGCATCATTACATTGAGTATCTTTAGTGTCCGATAATAAATTTTTTCTCCTTGTGCATTTCCTGAGTGCTGAAGGCTGTTTGTTAGAATTGAAACAAGATCACTGAATATCTGAGGAAAGATGCTTTTGCTGATACATAAAGCAACATATAAGCAGTTTAGTGTATTCAGGCAGTATTCCTGAGGGATTTTTGGAAAGCGCTTGATGACTCCCTCAATGTATCTGTCTGTGCTTTTTGTATCTTTTAACCACTTGATGGCGCTCTGATGATACTGCTCTGCACCTTGACCAATGACACCATAATACACCTCAAACAAAATAATATGATTGAAAGGATGCTCTTGAAAGAAATGTTCATTATAGAGTCTATAAACTTCTATCTGAGTTTTTGTTTGTACAGCACAAGAAAGAGAAAAAAATAGATGTACTTTCTCAAACACTTCACCCTGTGAAGATAATTGATTAATCATGCGCTCCACCTTTTTATCAAGCTCTGGATTCATCCCATAGTTAGTTTCAGGTGAAGCTCCAGCCTCTATAAGTGCTTTCACAATGTCTTCACGGTCACGATCAACCGCACATTGCAATGGACTTAAAATTTGTAACCCATGTCCATTTGGGTTAGCTTTTGCTGCAAGTAATCTTTTCACGATACTCAGTGGAACCCCAGCTGTAAATGCAGCATAATGTAGAGCAGTTCGTCCATTTGTTGAGGATTTGTTTGGATCAGCTGACTCTTCAAGTAGATAAGAGCAGATTTCTTCAGTAAAGCATAAAACTGCGGCAGTTAATGGTGTAACATCGTCATTCCAGACCTCAGAAGGGTACAGTCCATTAATATCTCTGCCTCTTATTAATTTGCGAAGTTTCTTTAACTTGTTGTCTATGATGCATTGTATTAGAGAGTCTGTTTTTCTTGGTACTGCTGGAATTGGAATTGGAATTGGAATTTGAAGTGAATGTGAAAATGGCACTGGGATCTGGAATTCCATGGATCTTCAAATGTTCATTACAATCTGTGGAGAGATGTTAAACAATATCGCCATTAGGGACATTCACCGCTGAATAGAACGCAATGAGCAATCCAGTCATTATATAGATCAGTGGAATCCACTCACCGCTCAAAACACCGGAGAGTTAGCGGTGCGTGAAGAGTAATTTTAAAGGAGCGTCTTTGCACACTTTTTAGCTATATATTCATTCAGATTTAGTTGCTTTTCGTGCTGCTACGAAAGGAGCTAGATGTTACAAAGTTTTCAAAGTGACACCACAATGGCCGAGACAAAAATAAGCGGTCATAATATATGCGTTAAGCAATATAAATGCAGACTAATAGATTAATAAACATTAATCTTTTGCTGCAGTTGAATTTTAATATCAAATATTTTCCCCAATTGTAACTCATTTATTTGTTAAGAATGAATTGTAATATAAAGGTGCGTCCCAAATTGCGTACTTGCACTATTCTATGATGCTTTGTAGTATAAATAATGCAAGTAGTGCGTTCACACTGAAAATTCAAAAAGAAAAAGTGGAGAATTAAAGGGGTCTATGAGTGCTTAAAAAGAACCTTATGTTGAATTTGGTGGAATGAAATGTGTTATGCGGTTTTAAGGTTAAAAAAGCACATTATGTTCACAACTGGAATTAGCTGTGTCTCCTCTATGACCCGACTTGGGCGATTTTACAAAAGCTCATTGCTCTGGAAAAAAGAGACGTGGCTGTGATTGGCCGAAAATTCCTCAGCGTGTGCGGAAAGTACGTCCCTTACATAGTGTGATGCTTGCGGCCAACCCACATTGTGACGCCCCGGGCGGGACTCCGGGCTTCGTCCTAGGTGAAAGCCGATCCAGGCGATCCACAGCGCAAAGTTGTAGTATTTCCTCAGCGACCCGCACGGATCAGCTCTAGGCATGCCGAAAGCGGATATTGTCCTCTTTTGGAAGGACAAACAAAATAGTTTTGCTTTCACAACAAAACACAAAGCGTCTCCACGACATGGCGGCGGCGGCAAAAATACTACAGCGAGAATAAAAGTTACGCCTTTTTTTGCGTGAACATTTGGGCGGCGTTATCTTCCCACATAGTGATGTAGATATTTTGGGGCGTGTTAGAACGAGCCGTTTAGGGGGGCGTGGCAGAGTCCTAACTTTTATAAAGAATATCTCTTCGGATATGTGACTTTAGTCTTTGCAACTTTACAGACCTTCTTTACGCACCAAGAGCTTGTAACATTCCAAAGAGAAAGGAACAATGAAATCGCATCATTTGGCCACTTTAAATACCCGGATGATGCACTTAATTAACTGAAAAAAAGAAGTGTGGAATGTTGGCCACTTCATGCACTCAACTGTCGCAGATTTAATTACGTATCGAAGGGAACCTATATAATGCTAAAACATGGTTGAGTACATAGTGCATAAGTACATAGTGCATAAGTACATAGTGTATAAGTACATAGTGTATAAGTACATAGTGTATAAGTGCATAGTGCATAAGTACATAGTGCATAAGTACATAATGCATAAGTACATAGTGTATAAGTGCATAATGCGTAAGTGCATAGTGTATAAGTGCATAGTGCATAAGTACATAGTGCGTCATTTGGGACGCCAGCTGAAAATCTCTCACTGTTACTATTCGAGAAGCTCTAAACGTTAACGGTGTTATTCTTGTCATGGTGGGTGGTGCGTAAGAGGACCCATTGTGACATTAACTTACACTTCATTCGAGCACCCTTCTTAATTTAAGAAGCACCCTCAGTTATTCTGGACGCGCCTGCATCTGACCTCGTCATTTCATCAGATATTAGCTTATTTGTCAAATTTTACCATCAACTAGCCCCTAACATTTATCTGGGCCATCCACGCATTAAAGATAGTTTGCCGGTTTGTATGCAAAGTTATTTTGGCTATAAATATGGAAGATGACACCGGTTTAGTCCCTCGAAGTGTCCAACTTTTGGAGCTATATATAGGCATTATCAAATTGTGCGTCACCTGAATTCACAAACCATGGAGAATGATATTCGGTATTATTTGCATGTGTATGACAGCGCACTGCGTATTTATAGCCAAAAGAAATCTGAATATCAAACCGCAAACTATCTTTACTGCGGTGGCCAACCCTGTGTCAAATGTTCAAGAGTGAGTGATCAGATCTGCGTTATGTGAATGCTCCGTTAACTCGTGTCCTATGAATTAAAATCTATTCTGTAGAGCTAAACAAAGAATCGAGTATTATTAAAAAACAAGTAGCCTATAACAACAACGAAGAAAAATAATAATACTTACGCAAAACTGTTTCTTAACTCTTGCGGGCAATGACTTCGCAGCTCTTCAGATGTGGGTTCAAATGAAAGCTCTTCTTCTTGTAGTTGATGATATTTGCGGCAGCAAAGGCTCATCATCGAAGGCTTATTGCTGCCCTCCTCAGCCTTTAGTCATCTGAAGTTAACTCCGCTTAAAGGGATATACACATTTATTGCCAAAAGTATGGACCCTTTTCACAAGACTGTGATGACGCCTTTAACGGTCATATTTGTATTTTTTTAAAGTGTATGTACATTTATAACACTATTCTTTGTATTATATCACCTTTGCATCAAATGACAAAAAAACTGTTAACACTAATGCGAGGGTGTTTCTAATTGTTCTCTCTGCTGACAGCCGTTATCAGTCTCTCTCAATTTTTTTCCTTTTATTGATGTCACGAAAACACTCTCGTGGAGTTTTTCTTTTGCTATTTGATCATTGCAAAAAATATATATATTTGTGGTACTCTCCCATTCACTGCTATTCAAGTTAACCCAACTATGACGACTTCCCGCTGCTGAGAAACCCGGAAATGTGAAAACTTTTACACTTTCTCTTCTAACACAACAATGCCTCTGTGTGTACGGCAAGGTTCAAAAAGAAATGATTGATTGAGTCAGTGTGGATGAACTTGTCTGCTCTGCAGAAACCCAGCTGAACACCTCTGCTGTGACTTTAAATGGAGACCTTGAGACAAAAACTCATAACCAAACACCAATGATTAAAGTACAGTCATTTTAGACACTTCCAAAACTGAAAATACAAATTTTAAATACATGAATTGTGTTTTCATCTTTGTTGCCACAGTTTTGGAAGTGCCTTTTCTGTTCTAAAGAAGGGGGTGTCCCAATACATTTGTCCATACAGTGTATGTACAAGTCATTGGTGTTTGGTGATGAGTTTTTGGTTCAAGGTCTGCATTTAAAGTCACACCAGAAGTGTTCAGCTGGGTTTCTGCAGAGCAGACAAGTTCTTAACATTGACTCAAGTTCAATAATTTATTTTTGAACCTTGCCTTATACACAGAGACGTTGTCATGTTAGAATAGAGAAGGGTCCTGTCCAAACTGTTGCTATTAAATTAGAAGCACACACTCTAAAAAATGCTGGGTTACTACAACAAAGGCTGGGTAAAAAGGACAAACCAGCAATTGGGTTTATTTTGACCCAGCGGTTTAGGTACACCCAGAAAATTTAACCCAACTGCTGGGTCAAACAGCCAATTGTGGGTTTGTCCCTATTTTACCCAGCACTGGGTTGTATTTAACCCAGCATTTTTTAGAGTGCACAATTCCCTAGAATATCATTATATGCTTAAACATTAAGATTTGTATTCATGGAAATTACTAAAGTAGTCGAACCTGTTCATTAGAATGTGGGGTCCCAATACTATTGGCAATATAGTGTATATAGTCAGTTCGATGCATAAAGCTAATGACCGGTTTTATTGTTTCATAGCCCTTAGTTTTAAGAAAGGATTTTGTTCCGTTTATGCAGCCTTGATGAATATAATTTTCTTTAAAAATCATAGTGGAACAAACTTTTGCTCTGGTTGCTCGGCCCCCATTGGAGTGCATACAGAGGGACTTTTTTGATATTGCTGCCTGTTGCCAGAATTACAGCTCACAGGGTTTTATGATGTAATGAGAAGGTCAATATATTCCATTTACGTCAGTTTTGCTTGGATAGCAACAATAACTTTCTTTGTGTTTTTAAAATGCACATTTGCTAAAGGGCAGGATTGAACCAGGCATCCTTGTGAAAAAGGAACAAAAAGGTGTATTGTTGATAAAAATTAATATCATATTAATCCTATTTATCTATCTTACCCTTATTCACATAAATATTACATTTTTATTTCTATTATACAGTATTTATATCATAATATAATGACAGTTCATTTACACAGAGGTACATGCAGAATCTAATTACACATTTTCCACAAGATAACTCGAGCAGTAACTCAAATTACACAAATTACCCTGATTAAATTTTTTATAACCTTCGTTTTTTTATATATATATTTTATCATCAATGTTTTTCAACTGTCAGAACCTTGTTTTTAGAGGATGAATCATAAAATAAAAAAATATAAAATTCAAAGAGAGTGAGGATCTTAAATTTATCCCTACATTTAAACCCAATCATGAAACACATTCATGATGCAGAATTAATGTGCAAAAAAATAAAATAAAATTACAACAATCAGATCTATGGGAGCTTGAGTGACGAACTTTTCAGGACTGGCTCGGTAGTTCATCCTCTCTCCCTTCGCGAACCTGAACGCACTCCCAAACAGATCAGGGAATGAAGCCATCAGGCTGATGCTCTCAGCGTCCTCTGCACTATGTAGAGGAAAAAAAAAAAATAAAAAAAAACACCCATGGTCTGACACACAATAATACTGAAATGTTCTGGTATAAATACCTTGCATGATAGTACATGTAACTCACTAATGCTCGTGTAGGTTGCGTATAAAACGCAACAGGCCCAGTGTGTTCTCAGGATAGCCTTTCTTCTTACCATCTAATTTCTGGATGAGCTCAGATGGCAACTGAAAAATAAAATTTTACAAATACAAATTATTTTTCAAACCAAGATTAATGCATGCCATGCACTATTTTCAACTGATTTATAAGAAAGAAAAATCTGACATTAAATCAGTTTGTTGAAGTTGTTACTATTTTCATAATTTCATTATTTAAACATTTCTTAAATATATTTACATGGTATGTTTGAATATTTCTGCATTGAATTTAGACTCACTTTAGTTTTCCATTCAGAAAAGCTTTTCCCCTCTGTGTATTTTTCAACAGTTTGAAGGAGCTCCTCATCAACATTACGACAGTTCTCGGTCTCATTCTGGTTCCCCATCTTTTTCAAATACTCCACTCTCCTGACAGGATTTCAAAAACAGTACAATATCATCATGTCACGCTCACCAGCTGGACTGCCCTTGATGTCCATAAAGCCGGGCTCACACTGCAGGAGTTTTAAAATCCTAACAGATTATGAAATCTGGTTGCAGCACACACATAAGGAGAATCTTTGCAGATAATCTTCCCTCAAATCTTAAACATGCACACACTACAAGATTTTAACCCCGTGGCGCATCACACACTATAAGATATTATTAAGATTATCATGCCAGAGGGGAGCGCCTCACATGATCTCACGCAGTAGATCGTCATTGATATATAAATGACGTCACTTATATTGATATATAAGTGATGTTTACATATGTTAGCTAGCCTGCTAGCTGCTTTCTACACTCACCCGGTACATTCAAAACAGAGGCGATTTCACTCCAGCGCTTCTCTTTCTCCTTACGGTTGTGATACGTTTTCGACACATTATACAGACAGTCGTGTTACTATAAAACGTCAAGAAGCAGTTTTCCTCCGTCTCCACTATCCAACAGGGCCGTACAGCAGCTGTTTTGCGGTCGCGCATTGGCTATTGTGAGAGTACTGACGTAATCATATAGCCGTCATCATCCCGATTTAAATCCTAAATATCAAACATGTTTGATATGATCGGGGCGGCCCCGATTTGTATGCGAGCAGCTCGGGAGGCACAAGGTTCGATCGGTGAACGCCTCACATTACCAGATAATCCGCGCCGAACATCGGGACCGATCGAGGGGCTGGACAAGATTTTTGCTCCGATTCTCAGGGGGAAATTGGGGCTAAATCGGGCTAAAAATCCTGTAGTGTGAGCCAGGCTTAAGAGGGCACTTCATTCCAACTTCTGCCCCTCAATCAATGACTTCATTCCCCAAAATCCTCTGCCAAGTCTAATCAGCACTCATTGTTTGCACCTGTGTCTCATTAGCCTTGTTAGCTCACCCCATCCACCTTTTTCCTAAACTCCATGACGCTTTGCACAAATTATGGGAGTAACTTCCGTTTACACTGTAAACAATCAGCAGAAGGTTCGCTCTATGAATGCAACAACAAGCATTTTCAAAAATGAGGTGAAATTTTTTATTCACTCTTCAATCATCGATCATTAAACGAAAATGTAAAAGTGTAAAAGCATTAACAGATTACCTTCAGCATACCATGAAAAACTCCTAAAGACTCCTTCTATCAGCAGCAATATTACGGACGTGTTAAATATCATTATAGTAATATATGTCTATGTTTCGTAACAATTAAATTTTACAGCATCCGTGTAATGACAAACCTGGAAAGAGATATGAGGATTTGGGTAGAAAAATTAAAGATTCTTAGTGCATTCTAGGGAATTATTCATGGTTTATATCGTAAATGCACAGTATATGTTGTCTTTTTTCATTTACTTACAGTGGAATACAAAGGAAGAATAAAAATTATCAGGAGGAAAATAATGCAGCGGGCTGAAAAGAGCTATTCTATAGATATTGTTATATCAGGTAACATTAATATACCAAACATAACGTTTACAGCCCATTCAGTCAAAATGACAGATTAGGATTATTTGTAGCGCAATCTTATGATTTGAAGTGATTCGTTGCAGTCTTTTTGAGTGGAACTTCCCCAAAAGGCACTTCACCAGAAGTGCCTCCCATAATTTAAAACGCTCATTAGGAAAAAGGTGGATATAAGCCTGGTTCTCTCGGTCTTTCATTGTTAAGTCTTGTAATAGTGTCTGTACTGCATTTTTATGCCTAGTAGCCTAGTTTTCCCATGCCTTGGTTCCTGGTCTTGTTATTCTGCCTGTACTCCGGATTACTCTTTTGCCTCAGCCCTGAACTCAGTTGTTGTTTTGAATTGTCTTATTGTGTATGACCTTGCCTGTTCTTTGACCACAACTGTGGATTACCCCTTCATTAAAACACTGCATTTGGATCCTCTATCTCAAAATTTGGATTCATGTCTACGTGCAGTTCATGACACATCAGCTGATAATAAAAAAAGACTATCTAGATACAATGCAACTTTCACTTCATTTAAAATAAAATCATAATTTGCAAGTACCATAAGCAGTGCTGAACCTTTCTGGCTTTTTTTCTGGCAAAATTACAGATCATGGGTTTAATAAGGTCATGAGTTGTTTGTTAATTTTAGAGGGATAAATGTCATTGCCAAATCAATAGTGCGTTTTACCGTTCATTAGTCCAGAAGAAGGGGTGTTCAAGGGTTTGCTCCACAGTTGGTCTGTTGTTTGGATGTTCATTGATCATCCACTCGACAAGATCCTTCGCTACATCATCATCCAGATGCTCCAGAGAGTATTTTCCTTGCAGAATGTTGACTTCACAAAATGGACCTTTACCAAATGGATGTTGTCCTCCAGAGAGAATGTAGTACACTAACATCCCAGCAACCTTAAAAAGGTTAAGTGCTATTAGTTTAGAATTTTCACTAACTACATTTTAAATTACTTGTATTTAAGTCAATAAATGAATTTCTAATCATCTATTTTCAAGTATAGTTGTAAAAAAAAATGTGTTAAAATAACAAAACTGCTGACTTAAAATGAGAGGAGAGACTACCTGAATGTCGGAGCTCCTCTTGTATCCAATGTTGACCTCCTCATCTATGGTCTCCTTTGCCTTCCAGCATCTAGTTCCAGCAATGCTGGTTCGTAAAGTGGTTTGGCTGAGGTTCAGTCGACGACTTATGCCAAAATCAGCCAATCTGGCTTTTCCATTTATGTCTGGGAAACACGGAAAGACATGGCCATGTTAAAAAACAAACTTAGTTGTGATAAATTAAATAAAGAAAGTTTGGATTAGCACATACCAATAAGGACATTCTGGGGTTTGATGTCTCGATGGAGCACTTTGGTTTTCTTGTCGTGTAAAACCTGTAAGCTGCAGAGAACTTCCTTCACCAGCTTCTTCAGAACCAAAGATCTCTCAGCGCTGTCATCTGGTAAATGATCTTGGATATATTCCTCCAGTGTGTACTCACAAAGATAAAGAACAAGGTATCCAAAATTGTCATCTTCAGTGAAGTCCACATATCGCACGATGGAGGAACTTTCAAGCTGTGGAAGTCGCAGAAATTCCTCCTCATTCCTGAGAGCTTGGTAATTAGACTTAATCATTCGTTTCACAGCCACCTCAGTGCCGTCATCCCTCAGTCCAAGGAAAACTTGAGTTCCATCACTTCCTTTAGCGATCTGAAATTCATCACTGAGCACAAGAGTAAGGTTTCCCAGTCTGTATGTTCTGCTAGCATCAATGTTAGCTAGCTTCTCAAGCTTAGACCTCCAACGACGGCTGATTTGAAGCCACCTCCTTGAGATATTTCGTCGCCTCCCCCCATCACCAGCCGGTCCGGGTGAACCCCCGGCCCTGCAAACCAATGAATTTGATTCCTCAATGGATGTCACTACAGTGTCTGGATTCGGTTCCTCTTTATCTTGCTGCTCACTTTCTTGTGATCCCATCTCTCGCTGGATTTTCTTCTTCTTCTTTTTCCTGCTGTTTGAAGGAGCTGCAGTCTCCTCATATAAAGTGTCCACTGCTCCTGAAGGATGTTTGAGTGATATGTTCAATTTTTGTAGCTTTTTGTTCATAGCTTCATCCTCTATCTCTGCAGCATTAAGTATCCTCTCTGGGACTGAAGACAACCTACACAATGCAACAAGTTCAGGAACGATGTAATTTACATAGGCGAAAAAACTATATGTCCACATTCCAATCAGACTTGAATAATCAGGACGTGTGAGGGGCATAGACTTTTGCATAACTTCTCATAGACAGAATGATTCAGTCTCAGTTTCTGCTCCAGGGGGGGGGGGGGGGGGGGGGGAAAACGTTCTTTCTTGGGGGGCATCATGACATTGAGTATCTTTAGTATCAGATGATTGACTCTTTCTCCTTGTGCATTTCCAGAGGGCTGAAGACTGTTTGTTAGAATTGACACAAGATCACTGAACACCTGATGAGAAACACTGTCACTGACACACAAAGCAACATTTAAGCAGTTCAGTGTAATCAGCCAGTGTTCCTGAGGGATTCTTGAGAAGCGCTTGATGACTCCCTCAATGTATCTGTCTGCACTCTTTGTGTCTTTTAACCACTTGATGGCGCTCTGACGATACTGCTCTGCACCTTGACCAAAGACACCAAAGTAGAGCTCAAAATAAATCAAATGAACAAAAGGATCCTCTTGAAAGAAATGTTCTTTATATAGTCTATAGACTTCCATCTGAGTTTTCTTTCGTACAGCATGAGAAA
The DNA here is from genome assembly GCA_018155175.1 of Sinocyclocheilus anophthalmus. Classification (NCBI taxonomy): domain Eukaryota; kingdom Metazoa; phylum Chordata; class Actinopteri; order Cypriniformes; family Cyprinidae; genus Sinocyclocheilus; species Sinocyclocheilus anophthalmus. The sequence goes on along the minus strand of JADLZN010009326.1, from coordinate 372,109 downwards.
AAGAGAAAGATATATATACTTTCTCAAACACTTCACCCTGTGAAGATAGTCGACAAATCATTCTCTCCACCTTTTCATCAAGCTCTGGATTCATCCCATAGTTAGTTTCAGGTGAAGCTCCAGCCTCTATAAGAGCTTTCACAATGTCTTCACGGTCTTGATCAACAGCACATTGCAACGGAGTAAAAATTTGTAATTTATATCCATTTGGGTTAGCTTTTCCTGTAAGTAATTTTTCCACAATACTCAGTGGAACTCCAGTTGTAAATGCAGCATAATGTAGAGGAGTTAGTCCATTTGTTGAGGGTTTGTTTGGATCAGCCAACTTTTCAAGCAGATAAGAGCAGATTTCTTCATTTTTGCATATAACTGCTGCAGTTAATGGAGTAACATCATCCTTCCAGACCTCAGAAGGGTACAGTCCATTAATATCTCTGCTTTTTGTTAATTTGCGAAGTTTCTTTAACTTGTTGTCTATGATGCATTGTATTAGAGGATCTGTTTTTCTAGGTTCTACTGGAACTGGCACTGGAACTGGAAATTTTACTTGGATCTGGAATGCCATGGATCTTCTTCTGTTGAGATAGAAAACATTTAGGTGTTGTAAAATTTGAGTGCCAAGTATAGCATTATTACTTATTCCCTTCTTTCTTTACATTGTTAATATAAGCACAGTGTTAATCTTTATTAAGTTTTTTTAGTCGTTTTTTTTTTTTTACTTGGAAATTTTTAAATTTTGTCACTATATCCATCATGTCATGCATTAATTTCTTACTTTCTAATATTTTTATCCGGCTAAGAAATCAAATACTTCTGGACAATACCAAAGTCTATCTTTTGTATTATATTTTGCTAATGACAATTTTATTATTGGTTAACTACAAACTCTTTTTTCCATATTTATCACAGAATAAGCAGAATAGTTCCTGTACTGTAATAAATGCTATTTCAATTAGCATTATTCATATACTTTATTAAATGGAGATGACTTAAAAACACACATAAACCATATATTGTTACCATTTATCGCTGAATCTAATACAAACAGTCTTAAGTTTAGATTATTCAATATTCGTTCACTCAACAATAAAGCACCACTGGTTTGAGATCTACTGAAGGATTGTAAGTTTGACTTTCTCTGTTTAACTGAGACATGGCAGTAACAAAAGGACTTTTCTCAGTTAAATCAGTCAATTCCTCTGGGTTATGCTTATGCTTGCCAACCCCGAGTCTCAGGTTGAGGTGGTGGTTTAGCGATGGTCTATAATAAGAAATGGAAAGGGGTCTACTAGCTGTACCTTCTTATGTTACTTTTGAATCCATGGTGTTATAAGTTAATGGTCCAGTCATAATTAATATATACCGTCCACCTAAATCTAATATTAACTTTTTATCTAAACTTTCAGCTTTTTTAACTTTACTATGTTCTATTTCTCCAAATGTGATTATGGTCAGTGATTTTAACATCCATGTTGATGAGACAACTGCCACCGATACAAAAGACTTTATCAAGTTTAGACAGTTTTGGACTGAAACAATTTATTGATTTTCCAAATCATTCAAAGGGTCAAATACTTGATCTTATTTGTTGCACTGGAATAACATCTTTTAATTGTTGTGCATGTGACCCGTTTATATCTGATCATAAACCGGTGTTTTTCTGTGCCAACTTGGCAATATCAAAGTCCTACTATCACATTTCATAATATTAAGAAAATTGATTTTGTCTATTTTTTCTAATGAAGTTAATAATCTGCTGAATACAGATGGACTATTTAAGCTGGATGAATTGATCTCTCACTATAATGATCGATTGCAGAATATCTTTGACGTTGATGCACCTGTGAGAATTCGGACAAGGAAAATTTAATTTGCTCATACTGCTCCCTAGTTTACTCCTGATCTACGTCAGTTGAAAGCGAAAGGCCGTCAACTGGAACGCTTAAATGCTAGATCTGGTCTAATTGTACACAAGGAAATGTATGATAATCATGTTAGATACTTTAAAGAAGCACTTAAATTATTATGCTAATTTAATACATTCCAGTGGTGGAAATACAAGAATATTATTCTCTACAATTAATAATATTGAGACCACCCGATGCTTTTTCATTGCATTCAAATTATACTACATTGTGTGATACTTATTTATCTTACTTGATTATATTTTACTTTTCAAGTTGACTCCTCTATAACGGTCTTTTCTAGTTTCTATTTGCGATGGCCGATGAAATAGCTGTGTCCAAAAATCTAAATCTCTTGTCAGTCTGATACTATTCCTACACATCTGGTTAAGTTATTTCTTCCTTGTTACCTTTGATTACTCAAATCATACATTCTTCTCTTACTACCGGTATTATTCCTTCATCCCTTAAAGTAGCAGCCATAACTCCCATTCTTAAGAAACTCGGTGTGGATAATAATAATCCAGAAAACTTTTGATTTAGGCCTACCTTTTCTTTCTAAATTATTGGAAAAAATACTTGCTCAACAGGTTAATGCTCATCTAATGGAGAATAACCTGTTTGAGCAATTTCAATCTGCCTATCGTCTAAACCAGTCACAAATTATTTTTAATGGCTGCGGATTCTGGACTTCTATCAATACTCATTCTTCTCGATCTAAGTGCAGCTTTTGACACAATTTCACATAGTATTCTGTTGGAGAGGTTGATTTCCATTGGAAACTCCAAATACACCCCGAAGAAGAAACCCAGGAAACGCCAATCGCTGCAGCTGAATAAACAGAAGATTTAACTGATTTTATTGATTCAATGTGACTAATAAACACACGACTATGACAATATATGGTTTATCCATAAAAAGCAGTTATGGTTAACTACTTAACCATAAAAGTAGTTAAGTTAAAAGTCATAAAGTTCTTCTTATTATAATTTTCATTATCATAAAGTATATTTATAATGCAATGCCTTTATTACTGCTTAGAATACTATGAAATGTCGCGTGCCTTATTCTGTGTAAGAAGCAACATCATCTCACAGAAGGATTTATTTCAAACACTCGACTGACGTTATGAAGTGAGTTTGGAGGAGTAAAATCATGTTATTAAATGTGGTTCAAATACAGCAGTATTTACTACACAGAGCCGTAGTTCACGGAGAAGCTACGCAAATAGCTGTCATTATCGCAAACGATTTCTTCGATTTTCATAATCACGCAATAATTGTTTGCAATTTTTTTGTGTAACTTGTCAGTGAACTATGGGTCTGTGTAGTAAATGCTGCTCCATTTGAAAGCAGGTGATGGAGATTTACTGCTGATTACAGAACCAGCTTTACTAACAAAATGCGCATAGAAAACGCATTTGATTAATCGTGCAGCCCTAGCTCGGATCATTACTGTAACGTGGGTTTTTGGGTTTTGTTTTATGTTCATGTTTTCATGTCTTTTATTCTGGAGTCTAGTCATGGTCTCTGTTAGTGCCATGCTTCCCTTGCCCTCATGTATTCCTGCTATCGGTTCCTTTGTTCATTGTGTCATGTCCTGATTGGTTATTGTCCTGTCATGCTATTCTCAGTTCTGTTTGCTCATTGGTTGATTCTTGTCATTTGTCCCTTAGTGTTTGATACAAATAGCCCTCATGTTGCCATTGTTCCTTGTCGTGTATTGATGAACTTCTGTTGGTGAGCTCTAGGTTTTGTTTATGTCAAGTCTGCTCATGCTATGTCTGTTCATGCCAAGTCTTTGTTTATTGTTTGGACACTTTTTGGATTAAATAAAACTGCACTTGGGTTTTCACTACGTTCGCCTCCAGTGGACTCATTACAGAATACACGACCCAACCATGAACCCAGCAGTTTCACTTCTCCTGTGCCTTCATCAAGATAACAGGACTATAGAGGAATATGTGGAGGATTTTTGCAAACTTTCTCACTGTGTGGATTTTAATGTTTTTTCATTTTGGTTTAGACCAGAGGTTCCCAAACTCGGTCCTGGAGGGCCGGTGTCCTGCAGAGTTTAGCTCCAACCCCAATTAGACACCTGAACCAGCTAATCAAGCTCTTACTAGGCATACTAGAAATTTCCTGGCAGGTGTGTTGAGGGAACAATATATTGACTGTTTTGCTGCTGGCTGGTTCACCATTTCCTGTGGGAGTTGCGGATGAGGAGCCCCGCAACATTGCTTTACGGTGCTCCTGCGGAGCTTGGGCCAGGACTGACTGCCAGTATGATGGACCCACCATTAATGTTAGTGCAAGCAGCTGGCATGCCCAGGGCCTCAGCACGGGCTATCACAGAGACTGTCCCCCTATCCTCAGCACTTCCTGTTATAGTGGCCATCCTAAGTGTGTGGGCTACACACTGTGCCCCAGAGGCCTCTCCTGTCCACGAGTCTGCCCCAGAGGCCTCTCCTGTCCACGAGTCTGCCTCTGAGGTGGCAGCATCTGCTGCAGGACCTCTCGAGGCAGCGGTGTCCACTTCTGAACTCTTTGCCTGTCCTGTCACGGCCAGGAAAGCTGTTCATGAACTCTCAGTCTGTCTTGTTACGACCATGGAGACCGTCCATTAACAATCTGCCTGTTCTGTTACGGCCAAGGAGGCCATCCATGAACTCTCTGCCTGTCCGATAACGGCCATAGAGGCCATATCTGAGCTCATCATCTGCCCGGTTACGGCCAAAGATGCCGTTTCTGAACTGACCACCTGCCCTGTTACGGCCGCTGTTAACCTCTGTGCTCTCTGTTTCAGTCCCGACTGATCCGCCTTGGTGGATACTCGCTTTGCTGTGGTGGTCATCTGTTCCACTGTGGGGATCTTGGCTCCTGCATGCTCTGCTGACCTGGTGGTCCTCTGCTCCGCCATGGCTTCATGCTCCTCTGGATCTGACCTGGTGGTCTCCTGCTCCACTATTCCACAGTCTGCCTCTGATCCACAGCCCAGGTCCTCCATTGTTCCACTGTCTGACATTGTCCCATGGCCCAGGTCCTCCAGTGATTCTCGGTCTGTCACTATTGCCCCATGATCCAGGCCCAACTCTGCTCAATTGTTTAGAACAACCCTTGCCCCCCAGGGTCCAGGTCCACAACTGTTCCATGATCCATGCTATGACTTATGTTCTTGCCCGGTGTTCCACGCTCCATGTCATGATCCAGGTCCTGTTCCTCTTCACGTGTCTGGCCCGCCGTCCCTCCGTCCCTCCCCCTGTTCCACCTCTGCCCCACCACCCTCCTGGACTTGTTGGGTTTTGTTTGGGCACCTGGAGCCGCCCTTAGAGGGGGGAATATGCACTTGGGTTCTCACTACGCTCGCCTCCAGTGGACTCATTACAATTAAACAAACACAGTTAATTTGAGCATATATTTCTCCAGTATTAAGGCAACTCCATTGGCTTCCAGTTAGATATTGGATTCAATTTAAGATGTTACTTTTCACTTATAAGGCTCTTCATAATCTGGCTCCTTCATATTTGCATTAACTTCATGTGTATTCACCTACCCAATCTCTCAGGTCTTCTGCTTCTGTTACTTTAGTTGTATCTTCTGTACGTTTGAGTACCATGGGATATAGAGCTTTTGGTTTTTATGACAGAGTCTTTGGAATAGTTTCCTTCTAGACATAAGTAATATTTCAAATCTTTCTATTTTTAAATCGTGTCTTAAAACTATTTAGATGAGCTTATCCTGATTGACAGTTGTGTATTGTTTTTATTTATTGTTTTATGTATTTTATTATTGTAAGGTGTCATTGATTGTCTTGAAAGGCACCCATAAATAAAATGTTTTTTTTATTATTATTGTCACAATCATGTGTTTTAATGTCTTACAGTTCATATGTCAACGTTTCTGCATTTTATAGAGCTACTACTAGGGCTGTCGCAATAACCGCAATACCGCGCTATTGATGAACAAACCACAGAGGAATGCAAGAACCGCAGCAACCGCGATTTGTGCGCGTTTTCTTTTTTCATAAGGCTATGCCTTCTCGTTTTACACTTTGTGCATGTGTACTGAGACTCCAAAGATTTGCACTTAACAAGCCTAAACGGACAACGAATGAGAGAGAGAGATCAACTGAGCATGTCCGATTACTTGCGAGTCATATATATTTGTGAAAATAGGTAGTCATGTCCAAGGAAAGCCAAATCTCTGTCTTAGCATCGACGCATTGGTCAGCTGAGCCTTCAAACGTGGAGCTCAATGTTAAAATGATTTCAACAGCGTTTTTCATTTTGTCGCTCTTTGAATGAATCAGCGTTTTTGAACGTGTAGTTGAATGAACGGTTTAAAGGCTCACTCAAAGACGGTCCCTTCCCACCACCTTGTGGGACAACACTGTAACTGCACTGACTGACAATCCATCTAGAACACAGAGGAAATAATCAATAGAAAGTCTCTTGTCCAGTCAGATTCGAGGATCAGAATGAACTGTTATACATATAGGCTAACAATAGCCTAACAATCTAATTGTCAGGTTTATGTTCTGTTGTGTGGATCGTTGTTTTGTCATTCTCTTTTGTTTACTTCACTTCCTGTTTCAATGCTCTATTTGGTTTTGGTTTAATTGGTTTCTGAATATGACCTCGTTATATCGTAACACATACACACAGATTATAATATATATATATATATACACACCCGATTCCAAAAGTTGGGGAAACTGTACAAATTGTGAGTAAAAAAGGAATAGAATAATTTACAAATCTCATAAACTTATATTTTATTCACAATAGATATAGATAACATATCAAATGTTGAAGTGAGACATTTTGAAATGTCATGCAAAATATTGGCTCATTTTGGATTTCATGAGAGCTACACATTCCAAAAAAGTTGGGAAAGGTAGCAATAAGAGGCCGGAAAAGTAAAATATGTACTAAATGTACATATAAGGAACAGCTGGAAAAATAATTTGCAACTTATTATGTCAATTGGCAACATGATTGGGTATAAAAAAAGCCTCTCAGAGTGGCAGTGTCTCTCAGAAGTCAAGATGGGGAGAGGATCACCAATTCCCCCAATGCTACGGCAAAAAATAGTGGAGCAATATCAGAAAAGAGTTTCTCAGAGAAAAATTGCAAAGAATTTGAAGTTATCATCATCTACAGTGCATAATATCATCCAAAGATGCAGAGAATCTGGAACAATCTCTGTGCGTAAGAAGGGGGTTTTTTTCAAGGCCGGAAACCATACTGGATGCCCGTGATCTTCGGGGCCCTTAGACGGCACTGCATCACATACAGGAAGGCTACTGTAATGGAAATCACAACATGGGGCTCAGGAATACTTCCAGAAAACATGTCGGTGAGCACAGTCCACCGTGCCATTTGCCGTTGCCGGCTAAAACTCTTTAGGTCAATAAAGAAGCCATATCTAAACATGATCCAAAAGCACAGGCGTTTTCTCTGGGCCAATGCTCATTTAAAATTGACTGTGGCAAAGTGGAAAACTGTTCAGTGGTCAGGGACTAGGGCGGTAGTACTCGAGTCCGGTTCGAGACATTTTTCTATGGTCTCGGATTTGTCTCGGACTCGTTGGTGTTTGCACTCGGGCTTGTCTCGGACTTGGTCATTGGACTTGCCAAATGTTCTCGTTGGTCTTGACCGAGTCCAGTAATATGCTTTTTTTCTCCTTCAAAACAAAACTACATTTGCATGTCGTGCCTGAAAACGTGTGGAAAACGCTAGGCAAGCTGCTTTCTCCTTCTTTCCAAAGCACTCTGTAGCCTGCGCTCTATGCTTGCGCTCCCGTGGCGTCTGCCGTTGCAAAGCAACTACGACCTGCGCTCTCCATGAAGACGCGGAAATTTCAGCAAAGGAGAAATGGATTTCCAGCACTAAAAATCCTTTGCAGTAGCTCTGCTACTAAATTTATTTTAAAAAATGGCTATACTTGTACAGCTATGATCAGCTGTTTCATCGTCTTGGCTTAGCTTTCAATTTTGTTAAGGGAAATGATGAAGCTGATTGGTTGATTCTTGTCAAATGACTTGCGGTGCGCTTGCTGTGTTTTGAAAAGATGTTTCTAATTGAATTTTCTACCTTTTAGATTGTGTTTTATTAACATCTACACCTACTCCAGCCTTAAAACTAAACTTTGCAATAAATACTATTTATGTTGACAGTGACAAAAAATTAAGCTGTATTTTATGGATGAGGCATACCCAGTAGCGGCCAACGTTCCCTTCTAGCCTTAAACCGCGTGCATGTTCATATCCGATGCTGTGCGTGTGCGCGCTGTGCGAAAGGCATTCAATCAAGTTACATTTTGACCACAGACAGAGTCAGCAAACAGCCAGCATTATACAGTATGGTTGGTACAAACCACAGGAATTATTCGAGGCCACGGAAGAAGAAGCAACACAAGGCAAACGGCAAATTTTTGCAACAGCTAGAAACTATTGCAGAAAACCTGTGGGACAACATATTAAGTCATAAAGGCACCGGCAAGACACCACAAGAGAGGTAAGTTGAGCCGGAATAGCATTCCATGAACATAAGATGAGCTTTGTTGGACCCTTGGTAACCCTTACAATAAGGTTAATTAGTTAACTACATTAGTTAACATAATAATAATGGATATTCCTTCTACAGCATTTATTAATAATAGTTAACTTTAATTTCAGCATTCGCTAATGCATTATTCAAATAACAAGTTTTGTTTGTTAACATTAATGCACTGTGAACTAACATGAACTAACAATGAAAAAAAAAATATTATTTTTAATGTTAACAAAGACAAAAATAAATAGTGTAATAAATATATTGTTAATTGTTTGTTCATGTTAGTTAATACATTAACTAATGTTAACAAATGACACCTTATTGTAAAGTGTTACCGACTCTTTTTATGAGGTTAGAAATAGGACTGAAAGATGAATCGTATTTTCATTGTCATTGCAGTATGAACATGTTATTTAGCAATGGGCACCGAAACGGGCTATGAAATAGCAGAGTTAGGTGCCAGAGTGCAGAATTCAGCACTCAACAAAACTCTGGCGTTTCAGCGATGACTCATCTGAACGCCTTTGGCCATTGCATTAATAAACTCAATGGAATCGTATGTTATTGGTTGTTGCTCACCGCTGTAAAAACAAACAAACAAACAAAAAATATTTCGTTTTATTTGTTGGCCCTAATATGCACAGTTAATTATTGATTTATTTATCAGAAGTAATCATCATCATTGCAAAAATTTTTTTTTTAAATAACTCCACTGTTATCACACTTAGCAGAATTTCCTCATATCATGCAGGACTATTAGAAAGGCAAAATCAATGCAAATCAGTGGATATGTCTGCTATAATAGGATAAGTGTGTTAAGGCCATTTGAAGCTAAACTCTGCAGGGCATTGGCCCTCCAAGATCTAGTTTGGAGACCCCTGTCCTACAGAGTTGTTACTTTGCACATGCTTTTTGATCATTACAAATAATAATGTAAAATTATTTTCTTAGAATAGGAGATATGCTGTCTCTCGCATCACATTATTACTAGTTAAGTAAGTGGTCTTGAAGAGGATCCTTTTTTTTTCTCTCATTTGGACTTGGTCTTGACTTGGACTCGAAACTTTTGGACTTGACTTGGACTCGAACCTCTTTGGACTCGGTCTCGACTAGTCCTGGTCTTGGACTTGTCTTGGACTCGACAACCAGCTGGGCTTGCCTACCGCTCTAGGTCAGACGAATCAAAATTTGAGGTTCTTTTTGGAAAACTGGGACGCCATGTCATCCGGACTAAAAAGGACAAGGACAACCCTACTTTAACAAAAAGTTGTTATATGCTCCCATCCAGACGTCGTCTCGTTCAGGGAAGACCTTGCATTTTCCAACATTGACAATGCCAGACCACATACTGCATCCATTACAACATCATGGCTGCGTAGAAGGATCCGGGTACTGAAATGGCAAGCCTGCAGTCCAGATCTTTCACCCAAAGAAAACATTTGGCGCATCATAAAGAAGAAGATGCCACAAAGAAGACCTAAGACAGTTGAGCAACTAAGCCTGTATTAGACAAGAATGGGACAACATTTCCTATTCCTAAACTTGAGCAACTTATCTCCTCAGTCCCCAGACGTTTGCAGACTTTTATAAAAAGAAGAGGGGATGCCAACACAGTGGTAAACATGGCCTTGTCCCCACTTTTTTGAGATGTGTTGATGCCATAAAATTTAAAACCAACTTATTTTTCCCTTAAAATGATAAACTTTCTCAGTTTAAACATTTGATGTCGTCTGTTGTATTCTGAATAAAATATTGAAATCTGAAACTTCCACATTGCATTCTGTTTTTATTCACAATTGGTACAGTGTCCCAACTTTTTTGGAATGGGGTTTTGGGTATGTAGGTATGTATGTATGTAGTTATATATATAGTATAGATATATATATCATATATATATATATATATGGCGATAATACCGCATACCGTGCTATTGAGCCACTCAAAATTACCGCAAAGGAAATTCCCTCACCGCGCCCACCCCTAGTAGCTACAGCCAGGGATGCATAAAGCTCACTGGGCCCGGGGGCTATGATTACGGCAGGGCCCACATCACAATTATTATATATATAATATATAAATAGGATTTTTATGCTATCTAAATATGTTTGATGGACGGAATTTTCATAATTCTGTTAACAATTTCTATCACCCAAAAAAAAAATAAAAAAGACTAGCACAAGTAAAACCAAGCTATGAACACAAGTAAAAACAGTCACAAATTATCATAGCACCAAAGATGCATACGAAATCAACGACGGAAAAACAAAAAAAGAAGGAATATCATATTGTATAAAGTAAATGTACAAATAGACGAATAGTATTCATGTAAAAATTCAACTAATAAAAGTAATTCGGTCAAGGACAGTGAGTGATTTTTTTTCTGATGTTTGATTTACTTTATTGACACAAATGGTAACAGCAGCTTTATTAGGCTGCTTTAGAGGAATAGTTCACCCGAAAATGAAAATTCTGTTGTTGTTCTAAACCTGTATGAGTTTCCCTCTGCTGCTGAACGCAAAAGAATATATTTGGAACAATACGGAAAAAAAAAAAAACACTATTGGAGTAAATGGGGACCAGAAACTTTTTGGTTATGAACATTCTTCAAAATATCTCCTTTCGTGTTCAGCAGAAGAAAGAAATTCATACAGGTTTGAAACAACATGAGGGTGAAAAGATTATGACAGTATTTTCATTTTTGGGTGAAGATCATGTAATGCCAGGATCTCATATAGCCTACTACTACACATGCTTTATCATTAACTATTAACGTTCATGTAAGACACAACTGACTGTGTTGACGAGGATGCTCGCAAAGACTGGCATTTTGACACATAACTATGTGTATTTGAACATTTAAGCACAAGGCACGAAAAATAACTCCAGTTTAGTCAGGCGCTGTACCAGCAGGTGCGCGCTGCACGTATCAGGCTGAAACCACCTTAACGCACGCATTTACCAACAATAATTCTGCGCGCTGCTTAATGTCCATGTATAGTTTAAAACCCTCATCCGTTCCTCGGGTCATTTTGACCCAAAAAGTTTTCAAAAAAATTGTGTGTTGATCGTCCAAGATGTCTTTACTTTTGTCACACTTGCACCAGAAATACACAAAAAAAAAATTTGAGTGGAGTCGAGGAGTTTAAATGGGTGCAATAAAAAAAAAAAGTAACAAAAGTGTCCCTCGTGGGTCATTTTGACCCGCATAGGAATTAATGGAGTTTACATTTTTCATTACATTTGATTTTGTTTTTTATATACAAAATCTGAGACAATACAGTAAAGCTTTTTATACGACCAAACGAAGGGCTGAGATGACATAATATACCCCAATGCAAGAAAAAAAACCATGCACAAATAACACACACTGACAACACACCCTATACACTGGGAGGAAAGCAGGCCCACCCCGTAACATCTTGTAATATGTGTTTCAGTTTCTGCGGGATAGACTGTAATTTTTCCATTTGTTTACTTAACGTTAGATTTTGAGTGATGTGGTGCGAGACCATGAGTTTATATCTTATTTATATTTAAATATATTAAATATTTTTCATTTTATGAATTTGTATGGTAATGCATATGTTTAGGTTATATTCAGTAGAATTTTTTTTTTTTTTTACAAAAATTTGGCATGTTGTAATGTTATCAATATAATTTTGGTGAGAAGATGTCACCAAAAACAGCTATCATGCGTATGTTTCTTACGAATAAGTACCCAAATAAATGTAATATGATCAAAATGTCCACCCAAAACACAAATAATAGGAGAAAACTACCATAAATTTTGAGGAGCAAAAAAATAGAAAAAAATTCCAATATAAGCTTTCTGGACCGAAAATAAAATTAGTGTCATTTTTGGCCTTCAGGTCATTTTGACCCGCAAGGGACACTTTTGTTATAGGTTCGGGAAGCGTGCGAGTAGACGGATGGAAACCATTTGTCCTGATTTTTAAGCGTAACACCGAAAAGGGAACGGCGATGACGAATGCAGGGGTGTAGAAGAAAGCGTAGTAAGCTGACTACATCATGACACGCAAACGATCAAGTGAACAGGCACGCGTTCGAGGGGCACTGTTTGTTATCTGCTCCCATGTGCACGGTCCACTTGGCGGTTTCTACAACTCTGCTAATCCATCATCATATTTAGTAAAAATAAAGCCCGATAGCGGGGATTTTACTGATATGTTTTATCTTGAGTTTGTAGCTTTTAAGTTTTTTTTTTTTAGAATAGCTGACATTTTTACTTGTCGAAGATTGCTCTTTGCGTGACCATTTCCAGATTACACCAGAACGAAGTGAAGAGTTTATACCTGTATGTTGGTGCGTTGTGTATATATATATATAGATTTATATAGATATATATATATCTATATATGATTGCTGGTACAAGCAAGCAGATGTGACCAGAAAATCAATGCAACAAATGCAGAGTCTCACGTTAAGTATTTATTCTTTATAATAGTTTGCTATGGGAGAAAAGCGCTTAAATTCAGCGCTTTGCGTTCATATTCCAGGTTCATCCACTCGCCTGTACACAGTTTATATTTTTAACAATCTGAACTACTAGATGTGTTTTTTTTTTAATCACTGTTTCCTTCCACTAAGCCACGTTAAGCATTTTCTACCCCAAGAAAACGCTTAACGTGGAACTCATATTATGCGTTCATATTCTGGGATATAGGCTATTCTGCTTGTCTGGTATGCTTTATTAATGAGGTGTGTACTGAACCTGGTCCTCTAAACTGTTTTAAGCCAAATTAATTGTACTTTAGAAGTAATAAGGAGTCCACCAGAAAGTCAGAGAATCTTACTGCCTAGGAGAAAGACTAATAATATCCTATAAGTAGATACTGTACAGTGGGGGAAAAAAGTATTTAGTCAGCCACCAATTGTGCAAGTTCTCCCACTTAAAAAGATGAGAGAGGCCTGTAATTTTCATCATAGGTATACCTCAACTATGAGAGATAAAATGAGAAAAAATAATCCAGAAAAGCACATTGTAGGATTTTTAAAGAATTAACTGGTAAATTCCTCTGTAAAATAAGTATTTGGTCACATACAAACAAGCAAGATTTCTGGCTCTAACAGACCTGTAACAACTTCTTTAAGAAGCTCCTCTGTCCTCCACTCATTACCTATATTAATGGCATCTGTTTGAACTCGTAATCAGTATAAAAGACACCTGTCCACAAACAGTCACACTCCAAACTCCACCATGGCCAAGACCAAAGAGCTGTCTAAGGACACCAGAAGAAACAAAATTGTAGACCTGCACCAGGCTGGGAAGACTGGATCTGCAATAGGTAGCAGCTTGGTGTGAAGAAATCAACAATTATTAAAAAATGGAAGACATACAAAACCACTGATAATCTCCCTCGATCTGGGCTCCACGCAAGATCTCACCCCGTGGGTTCAAAATGATCACAAGAACTGTAAGCAAAAAACCCAGAACCACACGGGGGGACCTAGTAAATGACCTGCAGAGAGCTGGGACCAAAAAGTAACAAAGGCTACCATCAGTAACACACTGCGCCGCCAGGGACTCAAATCCTGCAGTGCCAGACGTGTCCCCCTGCTTAAGCCAGTACATGTCCAGGCCCGTCTGAAGTTTGCTAGAGAGCATTTGGATGATCCAGAAGAGGATTGGGAGAATGTCATATGGTCAGATGAAAACAAAATAGAACTTTTTGGTAAAAACTAAACTTGTCGTGTTTGGAGGAGAAAGAATGATGAGTTGCATCCAAAGAACACCATACCTACTGTGAAGCATCGGGGTGGAAACACTGCTTGGGGGCGGTTTTTCTGCAAAGGGACAAGGACGACTGATCCGTGTAAATGAAAGAATGGGGCCATGTATCGTGAGATTTTGAGTGAAAACTCCTTCCATCAGCAAGGGCATTGAAGATGAAACGTGTCTGGGTCTTTCAGCATGACAATGATCCCAAACACACCGGCCGGGCAACGAAGGAGTGGCTTCGTAAGAAGCATTTCAAGGTCCTGGAGTGGCCGAGCCAGTCTCCAGATCTCAACCCCATAAAAAAATCTTTGGAGGGAATTGAAAATCCGTGTTGCCCAGCGACAACCCCAAAACATTACTGCTCTAGAGGAAATCTGCATGGAGGAATGGGCCAAAATCCCAGCAACAGTGTGTGAAAACCTTGTGAAGACTTACAGAAAACGTTTGACCTCTGTCATTGCCAACAAAGGGTATATAACAAAGTATTGAGATGAAATTTTGTTATTGACCAAATACTTATTTTCCACCATAATTTGCAAATAAATTCTTTAAAAATCCTACAATGTGATTTTCTGGAATTTTTTTTTCTCATTTTGTCTCTCATAGTTGAGGTATACCTATGATGAAAATTACAGGCCTCTCTCATCTTTTTAAGTGGGAGAACTTGCACAATTGGTGGCTGAATAAATACTTTTTTTCCCCACTGTATATGAACTGACTACCAAAACGTGCCATTTTAGTCCTTGAGATTACTTTGTGAGAAATAAGTTATGTATTATAAGTACAAATTAATGTTTGTAATTATTTATAGCCTACATATGAATCCAAAGTCCCAAACAAAACAAAAAACTGAAAGCAGAATGTCTAAGACTGTGTTCAGATTAAAAAGGGATGCATTTTGAAAATATTTAATTTCAATTTTTAGCATGTAATAAAAATTATTCAAAAATATTGAAGAAAACTAGTTTAATCTTGTCACGTCTGCAGTGTCCAATTGACTGCCTAAAATTATTCAGTGATTCAATAACTCTCTCAAAAAACATAAGACATTCATTTGTCACCACCTGCTGGCAGACAGATGTATTTATTAGAAATGGTCACTTAATGTATGAGTGAATTAATCAATCTTTATAAATGAACAAGCTCAAATGAAGTCAGTGGGAAAACGCTTAACGTGGCTTTGTGGAAGGAGACATGATATAAAAAAAAGACACATCTAGTACCCTATTCAGATTATTAAAAATATAAACTGTGTATAGGCGAGCGGATGAACCCGGAATATGAACGCAAAGCGCTGAATTTAAGCACTTTCCTCCCATTGAAAACTTTTATAAAGAATAAATGCTTAAAGTGAGACTTTGCGTGTATTGCATTCATATTCTGGTCACGTCTTGCCTGTACATAGTGTAGGCTCTATATATAGCCTATATACTTTCACGTCTTTGTCCATGAGCAACATTCAACCCCAAGAAAACGCTTAACGTGCAAATCAGCACGTTGTGTTCATATTCTGGGGTATATTCTGCTTGTCTGTAAATGGTATACGCTTTATTAATAAGGTGTTTATTAAACTTAGTCCTCCAAACTGCTTTAAGCCAAGTAAATTCGTTTTAGAATGTCCCGTTTATCATTAGACCACTATCCTGTGACCAATGCGTTTAGTCATTAAGTCAATTTTGACTTGTAAAGTCATAATTTTGACTTATGTCGTAATTGTGACTTAAGTCAGAATGTTGTCTTTTTATCTCGTAATTATGACTTAAGTATGTCATAATTTCGACTTTTTAAGGCATGATTTTTTTTCTTGCCTGGCGGAAATGGGCTTCCATATTAAATAGTATATGTTTATGTTGAACTTTACTCTTGAACAGATAGAGCTGTATTAAGCAATATATAAAAAGTGTTTCTGTTTCTCATTAAAACGTTTCTGAAATAATTATGCTTATAACAGATCATTTCGACTTAAGTCATAATTTCGACTTTTTATCTCGTAATTATGATTTAAGTATGTCAAAATTGTGACTTTTTAAGGCATGATTTTTTTTCTTGCCTGGCGGAAATGGGCTTCCATATTAAATAGTATATGTTTCTGTTGAACTTTACTCTTGAACAGATAGCGCTGTATTAAGCAATATATAAAAAGTGTTTCTGTTGCTCACGAAAACTTTTCTGAAACGTCTGTATATTTGACAAATATTGCATTTAATTCACTTCATCTGTGATAGAGTATGCAAACACCATGAGAGCGTGACGCTCTGAGCGATGATTCCGCCTCGACTGCAAGCGGTACTATCGTCTACATTCAGGCCAGGCGAGAGTATAGATACAAACAAGCCTATAGCCTACGGCGCAGGTTCGACGCAGAAGTATAAATTGGGCTTAAATCAGCCTTTCCGCGCAGCTCCGCTTTAGAATATGCACGAGTTCAAAGCGACTCTAGTCGAACATGCACGTCTGTGCCGGCGTTTGTGTGAAACAGAAGCAGTTTAATGTGAAGTTCAAACTCCATCAGGTGCTTTTTTTACGCTTTGAGGGAAACAATGCATAGTGCGACAACGCCCATTATTCCAACTACAAAGATTCATAAACATAAAAACCTGAAAACGTTTTGACTGGAACAAAAAAATCATTTTGAATAAAACGTTATGGCCCAGTTCAACCCCATGAATTCCACACAATGCTGCAAATGTGTGTTTTTTTTTTTTTTTCTCTCCAGTGACCACTTGTTACATTTTACTTTTTTCTCTCTTAGTGGATATAACACTACCGTAAAAAAATGTAACAAGCAGGCTTACAATGGGGGGGAAATGTAAAATGCTAAATGTGTATGACATTAAGGGGGGACGTTTTGCTTTTTATTTTCATGGAAATGAAACTCAGGGATGGGCTGACCAGTCTTGAAGAATAGCTACTGTTCGGTGACTGGCCCTAATTTCTTAACGAGAGCTCCTCACTTAAAGTAATACTATAAATAGTATTGATTTTTACCATGAAAATGCGTATCAACCGTAGTAGCCTATCACAATGTTAGAAGAGAAAGAGAAAAAGTTTCTCCTGCACGTCTAAACACAAGCACATTCAGTCATTATCAGCGCGCTCATTCATAAAGACTGAAAGAAAGTAATATTATCCAGTCATTTTACATTAGCCACGAATGTCATTTGTGACTGAGCCTAATATTTACTGGTTTGTGCGACTTTGTGACAAGTTTAAATTAAAAGTTGTTAAAAGACTGGTAATGATCTGTCACTGCTATTGATAAATACAAATGTAAGTCTGATTAAATTCTAAAAATTCAAACAGCATGTTAAAATGGCAATTACCTATTTTACTCCCAGAAATCGCAAAATCTTTACATTCAGTAGAGGTAGACTCGCGTGATTTTTACCTTAGGCTTGTTGTTTGAGATGAGCAAAATCTGCGCAGAACCGATCACCGCGAGATTAGTTAGAAAAGTTAGGTCCGATTTATAGCAAGCCAAGAGGTTCACATTTACGCTTGCTCTGATGTAATGCTGACGTGTGCCAAAAAAAACCTCTCGCGATGGCGAGGCGGTTGTGTCGGATTGCGCAGTCTGAGCGCATGTTGCTCTCTCCACCGACTGCGATCAAATGCATGATAGGAAACGACTGATTGTCGACACAGCTGAATGCTCATTGGTTCAGAGTCAGACACAGACAACCATGATGCTGCGTTCTCTTCTAAAATGTTTTTTTTTTTATTTCATTTCATGCGATTATGTATTTAAATTATGCATGAATATTCCCAAACACTATGACGATCTCTGTGTGAGATATGTGATTGTTGTCATATAAAAATCTAAAATACATGTTTGTATTAAAGTAGAAATGGATGATAAAAACGCCTTTCGTATGAGATTAAATAGCAAGCACTTTGAGTGTCCATCATATTTATATTCATATAGAAGCAACAGAACTGAAAGTATATCATGTTTATCAGCAGCACAGCATATGAGTCAGAACTGTCCATCTTGACTGCGCTTGTTTCACTCCGCCCCTCACTGCAGCCTAAGGCTATACTCTCGCCTACATTTCAGGCCAGGCAAGGCGCATCTCAAACAAGCCTATTGATAGTAGGCTACTTGGTATCTGAAAAAAAAGGTAAGTGCATTCCTTCCTCGTTCTTACACACCCTACACGTCATCCACCCCACGCCCTAATTTAGGAAAAAGGATTGTGAAAGGTGTTCGGAAACTTGCTGCAAAAAACACAGTCAGTGCTACAATATGAATTAAATAACATCTTAAAATGACATGACAGTATAAGATTGCCCACTGGCATAACTATAATTTGTTACATTTATATAGCACTTTTCTGGGTACTCAAAGCGCTTTACATAGAAAGGGGGGTATCTAACGCCCCACCACTAACCATATTCACCAGAACCCCACCACTCACCAAATCACCGACAACCGCCCACCACTCACATATTGCGCCAGAACGCCCACCACTCACCATAATGCACCAGAACGCCCACCACTCACCATATTGCACCAGAACGCCCACCACTCACCAATAATGCACCAGAACGCCCACCCCCCACTCACCATATTGCAGCCAGAACGCCCACCATCCCATATTGCACCAGAACGCCCACTCACTCCCCATAATGCCCCAGAAACCACCACCAGTGTGCAGCCATATTGCGCCAGAACGCCCACCACTCACCATAATGCGCCAGAACGCCCACCACTCACCATATTGCGCCAGAACGCCCACCACTCACCATATTGCACCAGAACGCCCACCACTCCCCATATTGCACCAACACGCCCCCACTCACCATAAGGCCCCAGAACGCCCACCCAGAATCACCATATTGCACAGAACGCCCCCACCACCAGAATGCCACCAAAGCCCACCACTACCATAATGCCCAGAACGCCCACTCACGCCCATATTGCCCCAAACTGCGCCACCATCACTCAACTAATGCGCCAAACGCCCAGCCACTCACCATAATTGCGCCAGAAAAAAACGCCCACCACTCCCATATTGCGCCAGAAACGCCCACCACTCACCATATGCCCAGAACCCCACCACTCAATAGCCATATTGCGCCAGAACGCCCACCACTCACCATAATGCACCAGAACGCCCACCACTCACCATAATGCACCAGAACGCCCACCACTCACCATAATGCACCAGAACGCCCACCACTCACCATAGTGCACCAGAACGCCCACCACTCACCATAATGCGCCAGAACGCCCACCACTCACCATAATGCACCAGAACGCCCACCACTCACCATAATGCACCAGAACGCCCACCACTCACCATAATGCACCAGAACGCCCACCACTCACCATAATGCACCAGAACGCCCACCACTCACCATAATGCACCAGAACGCCCACCACTCACCATAATGCACCAGAACGCCCACCACTCACCATAATGCACCAGAACGCCCACCACTCACCATAATGCACCAGAACGCCCACCACTCACCATAATGCACCAGAACGCCCACCACTCACCATAATGCACCAGAACGCCCACCACTCACCATAATGCACCAGAACGCCCACCACTCACCATAATGCACCAGAACGCCCACCACTCACCATAATGCACCAGAACGCCCACCACTCACCATAATGCGCCAGAACGCCCACCACTCACCATAATGCGCCAGAACGCCCACCACTCACCATATTGCGCCAGAACGCCCACCACTCACCATAATGCACCAGAACGCCCACCACTCACCATAATGCACCAGAACGCCCACCACTCACCATATTGCGCCAGAACGCCCACCACACACACCATAATGGCACCACGAACGCCCACCACTCCATATGCCCCAGACGCCCACACTCACCCATATTGCGCCAGAACGCCCACCACTCACCATAATGCACCAGAACGCCCACCACTCACCAGCTTACTGGTGGAGAGGAGACAGAATGATGAAGCCAGTCAGTGTATGGGTATGTTTAGGAGGCCATGATGGTCAGAGGCCAATGGGCGAATTTGGCCAGGATGCCGGGGTAACACCCCTACTTTTTTTCGAAGGACATCCTAGGATTTTTAATGACCACAGAGAGTCAGGAGCTTGTTTAACGTCTCATCCAAAGGATGGTGCTTTTTACAGTATAGTGTTCCCGTCACTATACTGGGGCGTTCGGACCCACACAGACCACAGGGTGAGCACCCCCTGCTGGCCTCACAAACACCTCTTCCAGCAGCAACCTAGTTTTCCCAGAAGGTCTCCCATCCAGGTACTGACCAGCTCAACCCTGCTTAGCTTCAGTGGGTAACCAGTCTTGGGCTGCACGGTGATATGGCTGCTATAATTCAATATCACTTATCATATCAAAATCATGCTCTTATCTGAAAGTGATATAATAATTTCTTTCAAAACATTAACTGTATATTTTGTCAGAAACCAGGTGTGATAGTTTTATAAAGTCAAATGTACAAATTTTACTTCGTTATGAATTAATAATCAAAAGATAATCAGTGTTCATACGCATTTATTTACATTCAAAAACATGTCTAACATTTAAAGGGTTTACTACTCCACCCCAAAATGAAAATGTTGTCATTAATCACTTACCCCCATGTCGTTCCAAACCCGTAAAAGCTTCGTTCGTCTTTGGAACACAATTTAAGATATTTTGGATGAAAACCGGGAGGCTTGTGACTGTTCCATTGACTGCCAATTAAATAACACTGTTAAGGTCCAGAAAATTATGAAAGACATCGTCAGAATAGTCCATCTGTCATCAGTGGTTCAACCGTAACATTATGAAGTGACAAGAATACTTTTTGTACGCAAAGAAAATAAACACAACGACTTTATTCAACAATTCGTCTCCTCCACGTCTCCATGGGGGTAAGTGATTTAATGACTACATTTTCATTTTGCGGTGGAGTATCCCTTCAACAAATGAGAATAAAAACAAGTCAATGATTTGCAAAATTAAAATTATATTTTTTATGCATATCAGATTAAGCTAAAAGTTATGAATGAGGACATAATGTGATCAGGTAAGTTGTACTTTATTGATTTTTTTAATAAGATTTAAAGGTATTGAATATTAATAGCTCAATATCATGCTTTTGCAGGCTGCAGTCATTATTTGGGGTTGTGTTGTTCTTCTCTCTGTATCCCAGCTTGCAAAACAGTATGGAAATGAGGTTCTTATTTTAACACACTTGTTATCAAAATAAGTCAGGCATTTAACATTTATGTCACTACTAAAATAAAAAAGCAGTTTACATTCCTTGCAGAGAACAAAAAAATATTTAAACAAAATCAGTTTACCACTTTAAGTAGTAATGAGTAAGATCAAGTCACTTTCTGTATTAACTGTCGTATTATGATTTGTGTGGTTATGTGTCAGGATTATGGTCTGTCAGTATGTTTGTTTTCCTCCCCACATGCTCCCCATGACCCAGTTTCCCCATGTGTGATTGTTCATATGATTCACCTGTGTCTTGCCAATTATCCCTAGTCTAGTCTTGTATTTAAAGAGTTATCTGTCCCGTGTTCCCTGTCCGGTATTAAATGTACACTCTGTGTGTGTGTGGCGCGTGCGTGCCCGTGTCCGTGTCCTGGCTACCCTGTGTGTTCCCAGTGATTTGGATGAATAAAGACTGTTATTTTTGTGACTTATGTGGTTTGTGCTTTTGACAATTTCCTTGTATTGAAGCATAGATGATCTATTCCATTCACAAAAGGCTTCATTTATTAATTCACTACATCCAACCACATAAACCCACACATTTATGCCTAATGATCACACACCTGAAATGTAAGTTTGAATTTGTTTCACTCTGAACAGATCCTGATAAATATGAGATTAATTTTGATGGACTAATTACTTGACATTACAACTTAGTCCACTGACCAAAAGAGAGACATGATTTAAATAAATATTGAGCAATGAGGTAAAAATGTCTCTAAACATAATAGAACTGCATTTGTCACCTGTATCACTACTTGATCTGCATGCCTGCTCTGAAAATTTTATTTTTTTATTTTTTGCAGCCACGTCATGCATGGTATCAGCTCTTGCATACATAGTTTTGAAAGGCTCTCAGAGTTACAGTATATATCATTATGTAGAGTGATTTAGGTAGTTACAGGTGACAAGTGCAACTCTTTTCCACAGTCCATGCACCGTACCTTTGGCAGAAATGTCCTCTGATTCAGCAGGGCTGAGGAAATGTTATATATAACAATAATAATATACAGTAGTACAACAAAACATGTTGAAACCCTCCCAGAATCTATGTAAAACTACACAGATGCATGATGTAATACTTATTACTGTGAACCTGATTATGCTTCCCAGACCTTTCTTGTCTTAAAACCCACTAATTGCCTTCCCAGAAAAACGTCCAACTGCTAAAGGAAGGGTTGCTGACGTGCCTTAACTGTGACTGTGTCCACAACAGCACTCAAAGACTCAGATCAATGATGATATGCTCAAAGATCTGTGTGCTGCCCTTAAAACTGGAGGCAAACACGAAGTCCCGCCGGTCAGTGGAGACCACAGTGAAGGAACGTGGAGCCTGGATGTAGACTTCCTTGAAACGCTCAAAAACCTTCTCCTCTGCATCCCACAGATAGATCTGCGAGAAGGTGTAGTCGCTTCCCAGAGCCAGGTAGTACCTTTCTTTGAAGGAAAATGGCTGCAGGATCATGGAGCCTCTCGAAGGAAGGGCCTGGACCTCGGAGAACTCCTTGGCAGTCCAATGCAAGACTTTGGAGTCGCCGATGTATCGGGTCATGGCCAGATAAAGATCCTCCTTGATCCAGAAGGCCTTGACAGCGACTACATCTTCCATGTTTGGGATCTCTCCTTGCAAGGCAAACTTCTGAGTGCTCCTGCTCCACTGGTAGAGTGGCTCACACGGCTCGCTAGGATAAGATGGGCCTTACCGTCCAAATTCGCAAACTCTGCATCGGTATCACGAAACCATTGTTTCAAATTATAAAATGAAATGTTAAAATAATGTGTGCCCTTATCATTTTGTGGACAAAATCCTCTGAACTTCACCCCACTCGGGAGCTGTATTTAGGATGTGTGCTCATCTGTTTTCAATGCAGCACTCATTAAACTATTACAGGTCCTTTACTGCAAAAAGATGGTCATTGTGACACTGTAAAATGATGAAATAATGAATGATTTTTAAACCCATTTTTATAGGTTTAACATTATATTATTGGCTCAGAAAATGTTCATTTGACTAGAAACACCAGAGTCTGGAAATGTAAAGCATCTTTTAATTCGGCGAGACTTTCTCGTACAGGATTTTTTTAATCACAAAAACACAAAACTATTACTTTCTTTAAATTCATGTAATAGTAATTTTAACTGGCTGATACAAATGATCCAAGCTGATAAAGTAAATGTAGTTCCTGGTAAATCTATTCAGTAGTTTATCAAAAGGTGTGATGAAGGTGATGTTAGATCAAGTCTCCACATCAGGAATATTGGATCCAGTCTCTTTTACACATCCTGACAGAAAATATCTGTTTTGTCTGATACCCAAAATCAGTGTTTTTTAAATTTTGTCTAGTACCAAAACCTGTATCATCAGTCTTCTATCAGCCCAATAGGCAGATGGAGGAAGCCAGAGAAGAGCAGAAAGGAGGAGAGTTTATTGAATAATATTGTGTTTCAGTGCTCAGTCAAACTTCAAATTACCAGCACAAATCCAACAATTGTTATTACACCACAAGCAATGAAAATGTACTGCTTCACAAAATCATCCCTTGTTGTTAAAACCTTGAAATATAGACATTCTTATATTCATATCTCTTACTTTCTTGCAAAGACAACAGTACACAAAATAATAATGTAATGGCCAAATAATAATATAAAATTAATTAATCAATGAAATGAGTTTAAATGATTATCATAAATGATTATATGATTAAATGGGATAATTCAATGATAAATGATCATAAATGAATAAAGAAAATAAAACAACACAAATGTATGGTTGCTCTCTTGAACACTGTAAAAAAAATATTGCTGCGATTAGTTATCACCAGTGTTGGGGAAAGTTACTTTTAAAAGTAATGCATTACAATATTGCGTTACTCCCTAAAAAGTTACCAATCATGTTACTTAGTTACTTTTTATGGGAAGTAATGCGTTACGTTACTTTTGCGTTACTTTTTAAATCTGGACAGGGCTTGTTTGTTTTTAAAAATAAAAAAAGTTATATTTTTGGCAAATATAAAAGCGTAAATTTACATCCGTAGAATGCAGAAGAAGAAATTCAACACACTTCAGCAATAAAAAAAGACACACAAATGTTTGTCTAGAGTAATTTGTGCTTATTAGTACGGTTGAACTGGATCATCGAAGGTCAGAAGCAAAAACAATGCTTCATGGTTAATTGAATGGGATTAAATACATAAAGGATATTTGTGTTGTTTAACATTTAATTATTGCAGGTTTGCGTCATATTCTGAGTTGCATTATTTTTATTCATTTTGAGGAATACTGAATCTGTGTTTTTATATATTTTTTTGTGAGTGAGATGAATTAATGCATATTCATATTTATTTTAGAACTACAGTAACATCTTCTGATTTCTCTCAGCATGGGGACAGGAGAGCTGTCAATCAATAAATTGGAGAAAAAGAAACTTGCGTTACTTATTTGAAAAAGTAACTCCTATATTCTCTTGTAAATTAAAAAGTAATGCGTTACTTTACTAGTTACTTGAAGAAAGTAATCTGATTACGTAACTCGCGTTACTTGTAATGCGTTACCCCCCAACACTGGTTATCACAACATAAAATTCAACAATATAATGAGTTATAAAGTGTTGTTTCAAGAAAAAAGTAAGTGTTCATGCTTGAATTATGTTTAGTTAACTTTAAGTTAGATATTAGTTGTCAACAAATTTGAAGTTACAATGAAGCAACACACACACGTTGCTTAAAAAAAGTTACAGACAGTACGTCCTGCGACTAACAGATTGGATAAAAAGTTTAAAGATAAACAAACAAACATTTATGCAATTAATTAAAATCCCTGAAACCCCGTATTTCACTTTCCGTTTTGTTGAAACATTAAATCAATAGTTCTTCCAATGATGAAAATCTAAAAATAGGATAAAACCTTGTTCTTGGTGACAGCAAAATGGGATTTTATCTCAGATTTACATTCATGACACCGACTTGATGTCCATAATGACATTTTCTCTGGAGTTCCATCCTCTTTCTTTGGCAAACAAGTACACACTCCCAAAGAGATCAGGGAATAAAGCCATCAGGTTGATTTTTACAGCATCTGTTTTACTGTGAAGAGAATGACACACAAAACACAATTACTGTGCAAGAAAGTCTTAAAACTGAATGAGCTTGAAACTCATTTTTCATCCAATTCTATGATACTTCTCTCCTTCTGCCTGTTGATCGTATTTGATCAGTTGTTACTATATTTATACTCTGTCTTGCATTGTCAACACATTACCAGCTCAGGATTTACTATGCAACATTTTTCTACAGTACAACAATCCGTTGTCAGTTATTCCTGTAACTCACTAATGCTAGTGTAGATTGCGTATAAATCGCAGCAGGCCCAGTGTGTTCTCAGGATATGCTTTCTTCTTACCATCCTGTTTCTGGACAAGCTCAGACGGCAACTAGGAAAACCACATTTTGACACTGAATGATGCATTTCCACATTACTAATTAAAGATTTAAAGGGTTAGTTCACCCAAAAATGAAAATTAGCCCACAAAAATACTCACCCTCAAGTCATCCTAGGTGTATATAACTTTTTTCTTTCAGACGAATCCAGTTGGAGTTATATAAAAAATTGTCCTGGCCCCTCCAAGCCTTTCAATGGGGGTAAGCGGGTGTTGGTTGTCAACAGTTCAGAAGACGTCAAATAAAGCGCGTGCATTCGTAATAAAACGCGCTTCACACGGCTCCGGGGGGTGAATAAAGGCCTCCTGTAGCGAATCCATGCATTTTTGTAAGATAAATATCCATATTTCAAACGTAATAAACACTTTTCTCTCACTCCGCTGACGTGGTACGTGGAAGATGTCAGGAGGCGACGCCGCAACATATGCAGGAGCAAAGAAAGCAAAGGAAAACCAGTCTCTTCTTGGCTTATATCGAAATCCTCCAAAATTTTTCTTTACAAATCATCGTTTTGTGCATCTAATTCATGACCGCCATTTTATTTTGTTCTCTCTCCGCATTCGTCACTAATCCAAGCAGCGTCTTACATCAATCGCGTTGATCAACAGAAAAAGGAAGTGGGAGGACAACAGTGTTTCTTTACCGTTGACCAATAGGGATATTATCTTACAAAAAATGCTTATGGCCCCCATGCGGCTCTCGGAGGCCCTTATTAACCCCCAGTGGGGACGCTGTTTGAAGCACCATTTTACTTACGGGACCTCACTCATTTGTCTGACTTTCCTCGAGCTTTTTATCTTTTTGACTGTCTCTTCTGTGAGTGGTTGATAACGAACGGCACCAGCTTACGGCCCGGATTGATAAGGGCTTGGCGGGAGCCACGAAACATGCAAGTCATGTTTAATTACCAACAGTCCTCGAACATAGTGAGGGTTTGTCAATTTGTACGGCTTCCAGAGATCAGATGATACCCTCCCATCGATGCGATCCTGTGGACTTCGCTGCATTGTTTGTTCCTGATTCCCGCTTTGGTTTAGTTTGCAATTGGAGACATCGAATTTGGGTATCGGTTCAGCTTGTGAGTACACAGGAGGATTAATCCAAGATCATTTACCCGATGACTCGCGCTGCGGTCCGCATCCTATGGTTCTGCAATGAAGTACTGCGTGCAGAGGAGTAGTTTACTATGATCACGACACGTTACGAGGTGTACCTGTCATGACTGACAGCGAGTGTTAGAGATGGTCCCTCGAGAATCATACCCCAGCAGTGTCGCGTAGATTGAGCTAGACAACCGTTTAAATTTACATATGTGAACAACCTTCCACAATTATGTAATAAGTGTATTTGTCATTTTCTATTCCCGCTCAGTAGCGTCACACTTTCAACTATTTAGTTTGTACAGACTAAACAGTACCGTGATTTAAGTAGGCAGATATGCGCTGCCTTTGGCCACGTACTAGTTACTATTCGGTTCACATTCCCCCGACCTTTTAAGCACGTGTATTCCAACTCTCGAGATGTCAGCTTATGGCGCCAATGCGACACTAACGCGGAATGCTCCTAGCATTCTCTGACGTTACGACACCGCACGATTATTCAGCTCTTTCGATTGTCACCATTAGTCATTCCGATGACTCCTGGATACAACGATCGTTACTAAGCCGGCGGACGACTTTAAGACAGCCAGTATATGATAGGCACAGACTATGTCATAGGACATAAAAAATAGTATCCGATATTGTGATTGAAGAGATACATCCTCCTCAGAACACCACAGTCATTGTGTAGTTGTTCCGTCAGTATTGTTAAACTTGGTATTTCTACATCTGTAAAATGTAGTCATCGTCTAAGATCTGTATACTTGTTTAAGGTTTATCTGGTTCTTTTCGTCTACCCATTCTGACGACATTTCTTCCGTCCAGACCCTCCAATTTGAGAGGTTCGAGTCCGACCCATTGAGTTCACTGTTCCGCCTTGTTTGGCATAGGACAATACATCTCCATGGGCATCTGGGATGCGACGTCTAAGCTTCACGATTCTGGATCTTCGATCTTTTCGTTGATAAATGGCACTCGAAGAGAGCCTGGCGAGGCAATCATGTCCATCAGATGCTGCTGACACGAGTCTAAATGAGTTGCGCGTATTTCCTTGTTGCACGACACTGGTATTGATTTTTCTCTTCACCCCCCTCTCCCCCCCAAGTCGCCTTCTTTCTCTTCCACTTGACTTCCCTTATTATTCACCCCAATGTGTTTTTGGTCATCCACACTTCCCAATTCTCTCCAAGTGTTGCAGTTCGCTCCCTCCACGGCCCGAGAATTTTGGTACGTCAGCCACTAAACCATCCAGCAACCTTAAACCAACAATGTTACCAGGTGTTACACAGTTTTTACCCTTACTAATTCAGAATTAGTACAATTTTACCAAACTTTGAGTACATTGATAAATACTGAAACCCCACCTGAAGGTCAGAGCTCCTCTTGTACCTAGCGTTGACCTTATCTTTTATGGTCTCTTTTGCCTTCAAGCATCTAGTTCCAGCAATGCTTGTTTGTAAAGTGGTTTCACCTTGTTTCAGTCGGCGACTTATGCCAAAATCAGCCAATCTGGCTTTTCCTTTTATGTCTATAACAAACAGAAAGTTGAAATTTAAAGTCGTTTAAAGAAAAAAATAATAATTCTAATTAATTTCACATAAGTTTAACTCTTACCAATCAGGACATTCTGGGGTTTGATGTCTCGATGGACCACTCTGCTCTGCTGGTCATGTAAAACCTGTAAGCTGCAGAGAACTTCCTTCACCAGCTTCTTCAGAACCAAAGATCTCTCAGCGCTGTCATCTGGTAAATGATCTTGGATATATTCCTCCAGTGTGTACTCACAAAGCTGAAGAACAAGATACCCAAAATTGTCATCTTCAGCGAAGTCCACATATCGCACGATGGAGGGACTATCGAGTTCTGGAAGCCGTAGAAATTGCTCCTCATTTTTGAGGACTTGGTAATTAAACCTGTTCATTCGTTTCACAGCCACCTCAGTGCCGTCGTCCCTCAGACCAAGGAAAACTTGAGTTCCACCACTTCCATTAGCAATCAGAAATTCAGGGTCAAGAACAAGTGTTAGACCTGTCAGTCTGTATGTTCTGCTAGCATCAATGTTAGCTAGCTTCTCAAGTTCGAACCTCCAACGAAAGCTGGTTTGATGCCACCTTCTTGAGTTCACAGCTGGTAGTGTGAACGGCTGCACACTTGAATTTGAATCCTCAATGGATGTTACTACAGCATCTGGATGCGGTTCCTCTTTAACCAGAAGCTCAGCTTTTTGTGATCCCACCTCTTGCTGGATTTTCTTCTTCTTCTTCTTCTTCCTGATTGTCGATAGAGCTGCACACATCTCCCCACATAAACTATCCACTGCACTTGCTGGATGTCTCAGTGAATCATCCAACTTTTTGACTCCCTCAATGTATCTGTCTGCACTCTTTGTATCTTTTAACCACTTGATGGCGGTCTGATGATACTGCTCCGCACCTTGACCAGTGAAACAAAAGTAGTGCTCAAACAGAACTGTATGAATGAAAGGATGCTCTTGAAAGAAATGTTCATTATCGACTTCGTAAACTTCTGTCTGATGTTTCCTTTGTAATGCACCAAAAAGAGAGAAAAATAGATGCACTTTCTCAAACACTTCACCCTGTGAAGATAACTGAAAAATCATTCTCTTCACTTTTTTTTATCAAGCTTTGGATATCTCCCATACTTCCTTTCAGGTGACTCTCCAGCCTCTATAAGTGCTTTCACAATGTCTTCACGGTCTTGATCAACAGCACATTGCAATGGAGTAAAAATGTGTAACCCATGTCCATTTGGGTTAGCTTCTGCTGTAAGCAATCTTTTCACGATACTCAGTGGAACCCCAGTTGTTAAAGTAACATAATGTAGAGCAGTTAGTCTATTTGTTGAGGGTTTGTTTGGATCAGCCGACTCTTCGAGTAGATAAGAGCAGATTTCTTCATTTCTACATAAAACTGCTGCTATTAACAGAGTGATATCATCCATCCAGACCTCAGAAGGGTACAGTTCATTAATATCTCTTCCTCTTATTAATTTGTGAAGTTTCTCTAACTTATTCTCTATGATGCATTGTATTAGAGGATCTGTGTTTTTCTAGGTCCTACTGGAACTAGGATCTGGGATGCCATGGATCTTCAAATACTCACTAATCTCATTAGTTCAGAGAAGATTATTAATGTCTGGCTTCACTGCTGCTGCTGCAAAATAAATAAAAAACAATTATACAGCAATGGTTTACACCTGACATGGACGTTAGAATATTCTGTCTGCTTTCTTTTTATAATATTGTTTGTTTAGAACGCAGCACTGCAAGGATTAATGGGGCTAGAATACAAACTGTTACCTATTTTAAACTGAAAATGCATTATTCTGTGTGGTAATTTGCTGCCGTGATTTATCTGAATGTATTATTCACTGTACTTATTATTTAAAAAAAAAGAAAAAGAAAGAAAACAATCACAAAAATACAAAATAATCTGTAGAGACATAATTCAGGCACTGAGTATAGCATTATTACTTCTTGTCTTCTTTCTTTACATTGTTAATAGACAGTGTTAATTTTTATAACGTTTTTTAGTCGTAGGTTTTTTTAGTTGAAATCTTTAAATTCTGTGAGTATCATGCCATATGTATTAGTTTCAGTACATTTTATGTTTTCTATAATTATTTTATCTGACTAAAATGGCATATAATATTGAAATTAATATTGAAATTAAAATGTTTTGAGAAAATACATTTTAAACAATTAAACTATTTTTAAACATTTAAAGTAAAACATTCCAACTATAAAGACTGATTCTGAGCTCCTTAAAATAATGATTACACTGAAGTTATTACATTTTTTTTACTGTTAAAAATATTCTTTAACACTGTTCTTTGTTCCATGTTTTACAGACTTTTACAACTTTAGCTCCACATTTTGACTAGCACTAGCACATACGTTTCAGTTCAAGTTGCTGCATTCACTTTTGTTGTTTGTCCAAATGCAAGTTAAAAACAGCAGAGCAATCCCAATCCCAGTATATAAATTTGTATTTATTTTGAAAAAAAAAAATGGCACAAAGTCACATTTGTGGTGTTCCAGCAGCCATTGAAAGTGAATGGGGAAGAATGAAAGTAAGAGAAACAGCTAGTGTTCTGGAGCATGTTGATTATGCTCACATTTGTACATGTGTGCTTGCAAACATAAAGGCCTTGGACCTGTGCATGTGTGTATGCATGAATACTCACGCTACCACACACACACACACACATATTCATGTATACAAACTATTGCGGATATTACATGCTTTCTGTTTCATCCTACCCTAAACTGCATCTAATATAATTTCATCAATTTGACATTTAAAATCTCTGAATAAAAAAATAAAACAAGGTAATTGCAACTTCTCACTATTCTAACTTAAAAAAAAAACAATTGCGAGATATAAACTTGCAATTGCGAGAAAAAAAAAGCAAGATATAAACTCACAATTGCAAGAAAAAAAGAAATGCGAGATGGTCGCAATTGCAAGAAAAAAAAGTCAGAATTGAGATAAAAAGTCTCAATTACCTTGTTTTGTTTTTTTATTCAGTGGCAGAAACAGGCTTCCATAGATTTATGAGAACATGAAAGTCTCAAAACCTCAGAATATTTTTTCCAGAAGAGGTGATAAAAGAATGTAGATGAAAGAAAGATTATTTTGAAGCAGAGTCAATGCAGGCTAAAGACAAGACAGTTTGAGCGCGTGTGTGAAAGAGAGAGAGTTATAATGTCAGATTGATGAAAGGATATTAGATGCAGTTTAGGGTAGGATGAAATAGAGAGCATTTAATACTCACAATAGTTTGTATACATGAATATGTGTGTGTGTGTGTGTGGTAGCGTGAGTATTCATGCATACACACATGCACAGGTCCAAGGCCTTTATGTTTGCAAGCACACATGTACAAATGTGAGCATAATCAACATGCTCCAGAACACTAGCTGTTTCTCTTACTTTCATTCTTCCCCATTCACTTTCAATGGCTGCTGGAACACCACAAGTGTGACTTTGTGCCATTTTTTATTTCAAAATAAAAGCATTTCAAACCAAACTTCCTGATTAAACATTAAAGCACACTAGTGTGATAAACAGTGCACATTTTCATAATTTTTTTAAATCTCATATTTTTTTTCACTTCAAAAATTAGGTAGCCTACCTACTCACAGATAAATGAGGCCTACGATTAATCAGATGCAAATAGAAACACAAAATCAGTCCTAAATGAAAGAAAACAAGTTGAAAAAAAGATTGAATCCAATATTTGGTGATAATATAGCATAATGAGAGATTGTTATGGGCAATTGTTTTTATTCTAAAATCATTATTTCTGCCTAATATTATTAAATACAGAAGAGGTTAAAGATAATGTTAAAGGGAACAAAATATTGGTAATTCTAACCTTACGCTCATAGTTTTTAATAGAATACATCGCATGCGGTCTAGCCCCAGAAGTTCAAATATTTGAATGCATCCAAAGCTCAAATCGGATGCGAATTTTCCGCATACGCACATGATCGGAACTCTGCGCAGCGCTCTGACTTTCCGGTCTGTCGCTTGTCGTCCGTCGGAGAAAAGTTAGTGCTTTGCAGTCGATATCAGCCGCTTAATATGTAAATGATGACAATTAATATAACGGTTTTGTGACTAAAGTAAAAGTTGTTGAGGGATGACATAATCTGTGATTGCTATTGCTAAAGCTCAGCGAAAAGTCTGATTAAATGCTAAAAATACGGGCTGTCACTAGCATGTTAAACGGGTAACAAGTACTGTTAGAAAACACTCTCTGTCTGAATTTGTTCCAGATGTTTTCACCCTCCTTTTCTTTCCTTTCCCTCTCTCACTCGCCCTCCCTGTACAGCGCACTGTTGTCTCTCTCTGATTCCCCCTCCTCCATCTGATCTCTCTCTCTTGTATTATGTTTTAATATCTCTTACTCATATTCGAGGTACGCATGCGCACATGTATACATTAGTTTTCTGAGTTCAAATGTTCAAACGAGGATACGATAGCTAGGACTCTAAGGTAATGGGGTTCGTGCTGAACTATTTAGATAGTTCAGCATCCTTTGCCAAGTCTATTCCTAATATGTCCATATGTTCCTGTACATGTGGCCATTTTGTATAACAAATATTCTTGGCCAAAATCCTATATGTCATCTATATCCTCATTGGTTAAAGGGTTGAAACTTCCCCTCGACATATGCCTATAAGATATCGTGTATCTATGACTAAGTTGAAGTTATTGAGATACAATTGATGTGTGTTTTCTGCCTCCTCCGCCCCCCCCCCCCGGCCGTATAGACACATTTAGGGACTGAGAATATTCTAGGTGGCAAAGAGAATCTATAGGGACTGTTGTTAATTACTGACAAGTACCTATGGTATTCCAAGACACCGCAAATCTTTCCATTCGTAGATGTAGGCCTATCTTATTGGTATCTGCGTCGTTGAGACTGATATTTATCCGGCGTCCGATAAAACAGTAATACTATATCTTCCTCGTTTGTTGCACACTCTACACGTCATCCACCCCACGCCTACTTCAGGAAAAAAAGGTTTGTGTAAGAAACCCCCAAATGGTGGCAACATGCTAGGCTAATAAACACAGCTGATGCTACAGTATGCCTAGTATAAACAGCATCCTAAACCTAGGTGACGATATAAGGTTGCTCAGCAGTGAAACTGCACGTAAAATGTACTAGGCTAATTCTGTGCTGACTCAAAATGAATGTTTTCTTATCTTCACCCAGTAATGTTATTCACTGTAACTTTGATCATATCAAAATCACCCCCTTTCCAAGGTGGCTAACCATCTTAATTTCTTAATTCTTTCAAAACTGTTAGAAACCAGGTGTGTTATGTAACAATCAAATAGTAATCAGTGTTCATAAGCATTTATTTACATTAGTATTCAAAAACAAGTCTTAACATTCAACAAATGAGAATAAAAACAATTTACTAAATTAAAATGCTATTTGGCATATCAGATTAAGCTAAAACTGGTATGAATAAGGACATGTAAGTCAAGTAAGACTTGTTCTTTGATTTTTTTTTATAAGATTAAGGTATTGAATATTAATAGCTGAATATCATGCTTTTGCAGGCTGCAGTCATTATTTGGGGTTGTGTTGTTCTTCTCTCTGTATCCCAGCTTGCAAAACAGTATGGAAATGAGGTTCTTATTTTAACACACTCGTTATCAAAGTCACACATTTAACATTCGTCACTAGTACTTAAAATAAAAAGCTTTTTACATTCATTGCACAATATATCTCCAAAATCAGTTTACCACATTCTTGAAGTTGTAATGAGTATAAGATTAAGTCACTTTCACAGACCTATGATGAT
Organism: Sinocyclocheilus anophthalmus; assembly: GCA_018155175.1. Lineage (NCBI taxonomy): Eukaryota > Metazoa > Chordata > Actinopteri > Cypriniformes > Cyprinidae > Sinocyclocheilus > Sinocyclocheilus anophthalmus. The sequence continues at coordinate 337,803 of JADLZN010009326.1, read as the reverse complement.
TTTAAAGGTTTGTGCTTTATACAATTTCCCTGTATTGAAGCACAGATGATCTTTTTCTTTCACAAAAGGCTTCATTTTTTAATTCATTACATCCAACTACATAAACCCACATGTTTCTGCCTAACACCACACAACTGAAATGTACGTTTTGATTCGTTACTCTGAACAGGTCCTAATAAATATGGTAGAGGTGATTCATTTTAATGGACTAATTACTTAAAAATACAACTTAGTCCACTGACCAAGAGACATGATTTAAATAAATATTGAAAAATGAGGTAAAATTGTCTCTAAAGATAATAGAACTGCATTTGTCACCTGTATCACTACTTGATCTGCATGCCTGCTCTGAAAATTATATTTTTATTCTCAGTGTTGTTGCAGCCACATCATGCACGGCCTCAGCTGCTGCATATAGAGTTTTGAAGTTACAGTATATATCATTATGTAGAGTGATTAGGTAGTTACAGGTGACAAGTGCAACTCTTTTCCACAGTCCATGCACCGGACTGTGGATCATGGACCATGCACTTAGGCAGAAATGTCCTCTGATTCAGCAGGGCTGAGGAAATGTTATATATAACAATAATAATATACAGTAGTACAACAAAGCATGTCGAAACCCTCCCAGAATCTATGTAAAACTACACAGATGCATGATGTAATACTTATTACTGTGAACCTGATTATGCTTCCCAGACCTTTTTTGTCTTAAAACCCACTAATTGGCTTCCCAGAAAAACGTCCAACTGCTAAAGGAAGGGTTGCTGACGTGCCTTAACTGTGACTGTGTCCACAACAGCACTCAAAGACTCAGATCAATGATGATATGCTCAAAGATCTGTGTGCTGCCCTTAAAACTGGAGGCAAACACGAAGTCCCGCCGGTCAGTGGAGACCACAGTGAAGGAACGTGGAGCCTGGATGTAGACTTCCTTGAAACGCTCAAAAACCTTCTCCTCTGCATCCCACAGATAGATCTGCGAGAAGGTGTAGTCGCTTCCCAGAGCCAGGTAGTACCTTTCTTTGAAGGAAAATGGCTGCAGGATCATGGAGCCTCTCGAAGGAAGGGCCTGGACCTCGGAGAACTCCTTGGCAGTCCAATGCAAGACTTTGGAGTCGCCGATGTATCGGGTCATGGCCAGATAAAGATCCTCCTTGATCCAGAAGGCCTTGACAGCGACTACATCTTCCATGTTTGGGATCTCTCCTTGCAAGGCAAACTTCTGAGTGCTCCTGCTCCACTGGTAGATGACCGGTACTTGGGAACGGCTCGCTAGGATAAGATGGGCCTTACCGTCCAAATTCACAAACTCTGCATCGGTATCACGAAACCATTCGTGAAGTGACTGGTAGGAGTAGAAGCCCTTGTCGTTCCACTTGTAGAGAGTAGAAAGTCCAGCCTTCGAGCTGTCAGCGATGATGAAGAACCAGTCGTTGCCGATCTGAAATGCCTCGATGTCATTCGGCTTGGAAATCTTGGAAACCTCAATGTCCTGGAACTTTGTGAACTTGCTTTGGTCTTCATCAAACTTGTAGATGTGGGAACCACCAAAGAGTTGAGCAACGATGACAAACACCTGGTTCTGGATGATCACAGACTTGCAGCCAACTATGGACTGACCTAAAAGAGAACACATGAGATTTATTTGGCCATACGCAATCCTTCATATGATGACTTTACCATGACTCTACCTGTGATGTTGTCGTAACTCCTGAAGTTCATCTCGATGTGGTCCCATTGGAGCACCATGCAGCTCTCTATGTTGGGAGCAGCGATGGCCACGTACATGTCGTTCTTGTGGGAGAACGTGTCCACAGACAAAGACTCAGTAGACACAGAGTGGAGAGGAACGAAATCTGGACAACATATGGTAAAATTGCATCTTAGTAACTTAGTAAGTGTTTTGCATCTCACAAATGATATGCTGCAGAAAAACCCTAAAGAGATAACCAAGGCAAGTATTCTTTGTAAGACATGATGCATGTCAATGAAATATTCCCAAGCTGTAAATGCTCAGATATATGCACCTGTTGGACAAATACATCCCAATCCATCGTCTCTTAAGGCTGGGACACACCAATTCGACTTCAATGTGCTAGTGTGTGCAAAAACCTAAAGTGCTGTCGCCTTGAATCGACTGGACCAAAAAGCTGTGCTTGAACACACCACACAGACTACAGCCGACTGCAAACTAGCATATGCGTCATATTCATCATGCTGAATTGGGTATACTCCTGCCGATGTGAGCTTGACAAGAGCACACACTGCAAAAACTAGACTGACAGATGCTCTCCGACAGCCGACCATCGGCTTGGTGTGTCTTGGCCTTTAAAGTTGCAATGAAATGGAATTACACTCTTAAAAATAAAAGGTTCTCTATTGGCATCAATGGTTCCATGAAGAACTTTTAACATCCATGGAACTTTTTCATTCCACAAAGTGTGCTTTTGTAGTGGAAAAGGGATCTTTAGAATATTAAAATGTTCTTCACACCAAAACATTTTTCTTTTAAGAATTGCTCAATGAAAGATTCTTTGAGGAGCTCAAAAATGGTTCTTCTATGGCATTGTTGCAAAAGCCATTTATTTTTAAGAGTGAATAACAACACATCCTTTCATCCTTTTAGTTCCATACAGAAAAAAATGATATAGGGCAGACTTGGTTCTATGCATCGGTTGTTGATTGGAGTTTCAGATGTGGACATTGCACTCAAAATTGGAGGCAGATGAGTGTGAGCTTGCAGGAGTGAATTTAAGCACACTAAATGATTGGAGAAGTCCAGCATACGTCACCAGAGAGAAGTCATTTCACTAAAACATCCAGTTATGAAATTACAAGGTCAATTAAAAAATTTTTTTTTAAACATATGCACACATTACATTTTCACAATATGATCTATAACATGCATTTAGAAAACAGATATGTTTAATTAATTTCATGTCGACTTTAAGATTTATTTTTACCAAAGAATCTCAATGTACTGGTAAATAGCTATAAATACAAACACAATGCAATGAACTGGATTGATAGTATGAAAAAACTGGTAAATACAGTGCCTTGCGGAAGTATTCATACCACATTCATTTTTTTCACATTTTGTTATGTTGCTGCCTTATGTTTTCTGAACTCTTTCCCAGAGTTGTGGCTTGACACAACCGGTTTCTGAGCTCTACAGGCAGTTTTTTGACCTCAGGGCTTGGCTTTTGCTCTGATATGCATTATCAGCTGTTAGACCTTCGATTAAGATGTGTGTGCCTTTCCAAATCATACCCATTCGATTGAATTTGCCACAGGTTAACTTCACTCGAAGTGTAGTGACATCTACAAGCGATATGTATGTTCCTGAGCTAAATTTCAACTGTCCCAGATAAGGGTATGAATACTTACACAATGGAATCATTTAAGTTTTTTATTTGTAAATAATTTGCAAAGATGTTAAAAACCTATTTTTTGCTTTACCATTATGGTGTATGGCAGGGGTGCCCAACCCTGCTCCTGGCGATGGACTGTCCTGCAAAGTTTAGCTCCAACCCCAATTAAACACAACTGAACCAGCTAATTAAGGTCTTCAGGATCACTAGAAACTTCCAGGCAGGTGTGTTGGAGCTGGTTGGAGCTAAACTTTGCAGGACAGGCGATCGCCAGAAGCAGGGTTGGGCATCCCTGGTGTATGGAGTGTAGACTGATGTGGGAAAAAAGTAATTTAAAGCAGTTTAGCATAAGGCAACAACTTAATAAAATGTGAAAAAAAATGAAGGGGTATGAATATTTTCGCAAGGCACTGTAGCTATAAATAACAAACACAATCCACTGAATTGGCTGAAAAATCGTCCAAACACACTACCAAGCATGCACATGCTCATTCACATACCTGTAGAGATGCATTCGTTATGCAAGCTCGCCATGTCATTGAGCCGCTTGCCCTTCATCTCCTCAGGACCGGCGCAGAAGACGTCTGATACAGTGGCGTTTGTGCTCTTCAGCCACATCATCAGCCACTTCGCTCGGCAGTCACACTCAAAGACGTTGCCCCTCAGGTCTCTGCAAGGAAATATGAAAACATCAATAAGCATTGATCCTATTATATAGTGTAAATTTCTGTAGGCTTAAAAAGACATTTTATCATCTCATATTCAATGCACTATACTATAATACAGTTATTGCTAAGTAAGCATTTACAGAAGCTCAGACTCACAGCTCTATCAATGAGTCCAGATCAATGAATAGATCTCTGGGCAAAGCTTTAATGTTGTTGTGTGCCAAAGACCTGTGAGGAATACAGTAACACTTTAGAGAAAAGTACAAATAATTGGCAGATGTCTGTTCATTTAATATGATTAAAAGTAACGTACAGATGAGTCAAATCCCTAAGTCCTCTAAAAGAGTATTTTGATGTTGTCTCAATCTTGTTGTTTTCTATAAACCTAAAGAATGGAGAGAAAATTAAGAGTAGAATGTAAATAAATGATGATGGTCAGTGGACACGAAAAGTATTGAAAGCAACTATTAAAACAATTACTAAGAAACATAAATACATGAATTTCTATTAAATATGTGTAGAAAACATTTCAATTCAAAAGAACTTCAAACGTGTGCATATCTTCAATATGTAAACATTCAAACCTCACAGCTTTATTTTTTATCTTACTTAAAGAGTTTACTTAAAGATGTACCATCCAAGATTAGGATGAGTTTGTTTCTTCATCAGATTTGGAGAAATGTAGCACTGCATCAGTGTCTCAGCAATGGATGCTCTGCAGTGAATGGGTGCCGTCAGAATGAGAGTCCAAACAGCTGATAAAAAAATCTAAATAATCCACAGCACTCCAGTCTATCAGTTAACGTCTTATGAAGCAAAAACTGTTTTTGTAATAAACAAATCCATCATTAAGGTGTTTTAACTTTAAACCGTTGCTTCTGGCAAAAATATGAGTCCATCCATAATCATGACTCTTTTTGTTTGTAAATGGTTCTTGATCTGTGCATATTTCTCTCCTGATTCAGACAGGAGAAAGTAATATTATGAATAGAGGACTCATATTTAGCTGAAAGTAAGACGTTTGAAGTTAAAAATGTCTTGATGGTTGTGTTACTTACAAACACGTAGCTTTTCTCTTCACAAGATGTTAATTGATGGACAGGTGTTGTGTGGATTGCTTGTGGATTATTGTGATGTATTTATCAGCTGTTCGGACTCTCATTCTGACGGCACCCATTCACTGCAGAGCATCCATTGCTGAGCAAGTCATGCAATGCAAATCTCTCTTTTCTCCAAATCTGTTCTCATGAAGAAACAAACTCATCTGCATCCCGGATGATCTGAGAGTGAGTACATTTTTTGCAAATTTTCATTTTTAGGTGAACTATTCATTTAAAAACCCTTTACTTATTTAAAATACCTTAATTTCTTTAAACAACAGCACTACATTAGCCATATATCTATACAATTACACCTTTTTAAAAGAGTAAATGAGCAATTGAAGATGACTTACAGGTACTCCAGGTGCGGAAGGCCAGAAAATGAATCGTCCCGTATTGTAGTGAGAGCATTGGAGTTCAGCAACCTGTCAGAGTTTACAGCCACAATCATTCCCAACAATCACTGTCACTGTAATTATAACAATCAGGTTGTGTTTACATTGCAGTGCATTGCAATACACACAGATAAAAGTGCCCTGTCACTGTCGACGAGTGCCAGGACAGGCACATATTTCTCTATATCTCTGTCAGTGTATCAAATCACTGACATCCTGCAATACGCCAATGACAGCATGGAAAAGTCTCCAGAGTCACTGTGTTCTCAACATCAAAAACCCTCACTATCTGTGTGCCCTGACTTATTAAATAGCTAGGGGCTGAGTGAAAGAGGCCTTTCTATTCGTCATCTGTCACCTTCAACTGTTTAGCTGAGGAGTACACTGGATTCCAGTGCTAAATAACGGAGGACAAAACAGGTTTAATTAATTGTTCAATATGCCAATTAAGATTCCTACTCAAATGGATGCATTATTGTACAGGCCAAAATATTCTCCAATCTAACATTATTAGACAGCTAATTTAATCCAGAAAGCAGTCTGCTTTTGAGGTTAACCGACACTACTGTGCAAAATATGACAGTTGTTGGTAGAATTGGCATAATTTGGTAGGCGTTCTCTTTTTGCAATACCATGCAAATTTATCAAAACGCTCTTTAATGTAAATTAAATGTTTTTAATACACAGTTTTTATTTTCAGGTAAAATGGGACAGATAATCAGCAAACGATTTTGGTTTACGGTAAATATGCCCTGACTTTTAAAATAGCTAGAGGGGCGAGTGAAAAAGGCCTGCTTGGGGCCTTGACAGCTTGACAGCTAATTTAATCCAGAAAGCAGTCTGGTTTTGAGGTTATCCAACACTAGAAGGGTCAGCTGTGCAAAACTGGACAGTTTTTGGTAGAATTGGTAGACTTTGCATAATTAGGTAAGTGGGGTGGGTTGGGTTCTTTTTTTGTGCCATACACGTAACTGGTAAGATTTAGGTAGGCTGTCACCGTCCCACCTGTGGGACGCTTGGCACTATTTTTTGTTGCTGTCCTTTTTCTCTATCAAATCTTTTAGTAATCATCATAAATCATATATCATTTGAAAGCTTAGTCCATATAACTCATAACTGTGAACACCTTTTGGCAAATCCGCACTGATACAGTTGGGCGAGTGAGGACGGAGGCGAAATCGGCAAAAGTACCAATGAGAGGTAAAGGCTTTATGTCTCGTGGATCTCCGCCCGCCTTCGCTTAGGGCGTGGCTCATCAAGTGTCCATATGTACGCAGTAAAAGCGCCTACTTTACAATACAACTGCGCCTTTCATGCACGGTAAATAGATCCTGCTATCATTGATATCTATTCTATGTTAGCAAAACCATATGCTGATGTGGAAAGTACTGAGTCATTACAGGATTCCATATGATTGGTGATATTATTTTGAGATATGATCGATCAGCAACAATTTTGAGGACACAATAAAGCGATAAACAATTTCTATGGAGTCTTGGATGCAGGAACTCCCTCAACATGGGTGTGGGTTTCAGATCAACTGGGCTGTAATAATTGAAGCATACCTTACTTTATAACATAAGGCTGTTAAATATTTAGGTAACCAATTTTAGGAGTAAAACTGGTAAGGTAAGAATAGGGATTATAAAGTGGGCATTATAAATATAAAGACTAAAACTAGTCATAATGATAGTCGGATGACAAATGTTTGCATTACACACCGGGAGTCACATAATAAAAATACAAACTACCATAACTTTTTGATACTTACATTTTTTTTTTTTATTCCACTTTTCTTTAAAAAGAGACAACTTAGTCTGTATTCCAAAGTGTTCCTAAATTACAACAATTTAAGTTTGGATAGTGCACCTGCATGCCTATTTTAAAAAATGGGTGGTGACAGTTAAGGGGTTAATAAAAATGATACATTTAGACAGTTTCAGGTAAAGTGGGACAGATCTTAGCTGTGCAAAACTGGACAGTTTTTGGTAGAATTGGTAGACCTTGCATAATTTGGTAGGTGGTTGTCTTTTTGCAATACCACGTACATGTAAATTTATCAAAACAGCCTTTAATTAAAAAAAAAGATACATTTAGACAGTTTCAGGTAAAGTGGGACAGATCTTAGCTGTGCAAATCTGGACAGTTTTTGGTAGAATTGGTAGACTTTGCATAATTTGGTAGGTGGCTTTATTTTTGCAATAGGCCTACCACGTAAATGTAAATTTATCAAAACAGCCTTTAATAAAAAAAAAAAGATACATTTAGACAGTTTCAGGTAAAGTGGGACAGATCTTCAGCAAAAGATTTTAATTTACAGCAAATACGAATAAAAAAAAACTCAGAGCAATTTTCTTATTTAAAAAAATGACACATTTTCAACAAATGCAAAGTTTACCAGAATCAGTTTCCAAAGTGAGTCAACATCATGTCATCATAAGCATGTGCTTAGTCAGATGGGCTTGACTTACAGTAACTGTAACGATTGCATGTGTGCAAACATCGCCTCCCTGATCTCAGAGAAGGTCCCATTCACAATACTCCTGCAAAACACCAGTCATATGAGACAAAACGAGACCCTGCTACATACATTACAATAGAAATACAACAGCTATACGACTGATTACGAGCGTGTAACGCTATATTTGCACCTTCAAACACAAGTGTAGCCTACTAAATGATCTAATGCAGAAGCGTATGTGGACTCACAGTGAACTGACATCGTTGGGAATGAATCTGGGGACATACGAAGACCCGACGCAGATAATAGACTCCTTGGAGCAGCTGCACGAGGAAGGACATTTAAAAACCTTTTTCCCCGCGTTCCCTGAAGAAGCCAGGCACAAAAGCAGCGCCCATATGATCACGACGCTCTGCATGTTGCATGTGTGAATCCGGAGCAGCTCGAGCTCTTCTGCAGCAGTGAATGCAGCACTGAAGCTCCTGACATCAGCAGTCTCTCTCTCTCTCCTCTCAGGACTTATTTATTTATAAGGGCGCCCAGCATCTTGGATGGCGGTTTAACAGGGGCAAAGGGCCTCGAGACAATGACTGTTAGAGATACATTTAATTGCAAATGTTCAGTCGGGAATCCTGAAATATGTGCAATCCTTCTGATAAAATAAGAAAATGTATCTTCCATTTTAGAGAATGGAGAGACTTTTCCTCTTGTTATTTTGTGGTGCATCTTCAAAGTCCACATGAAATCACTTACAGTGCAGTTTTTCTTTCCTGTGTTGATGTATTTTCTGCTGAAACAGGATGTTGGGGCTATGGTTCATTTAAATAAATAAATAAAAGCCAATAACCTTACAGACATAAACAATTTGCTGTATTTCTATTTTGTTATGGTCTAAAAAAATATAGCCAGAGATATAGCTACAAGTACAAATGTAACAGTGAACGTTATATTTACAGGGACTGCAAGATCTTTTCAAATTATTTAAAATATATATATATATTTTTTTTACTAATGTAACCACTACAACGCTCAAGTCCTATTGTTAAAGCTGCAGTCCGTAACTTTTTTGTGTCCAAAATTTATATAATAAGCGAGTACACCATGAATCCATTTTCCAAACTGTGTTTTTGGCTTGTCCTGAATCACTACAGTACACCTAGAACTAACGGCTTTCAAGACCTCCTGGGACATTCGTACTTACGAGTTGACAAGTCGTAATTAAGACGTCAGGTGCGTTCAAGTCACTTTCGTCGGCAAGATGGCGGTGTACCTTCTTTTAAAAAATTACAAGAAAATACAACAGGGTCAGTTAACTCTGCTTATAGAAAATGAAGAAAGAATTCGCATCAGGTGTGTTTTGAGTTTTTAATATTTTTAAAAATGATAGCATTTTTTTACTTGGATTTCATTAACTACCCGTTACCAAACATACGCAATAACGTTTATAGGACAACTAACTGTCATTACAAAAAAACTTACCATCAACTACAGACTTGCATCTATCGATTCCGCCATGTTTCTCATTGACACGCCCCCAACTCGGGGCTTAAAAGAAAATTTCGAGTTTCCCACTCGTAATAACGACTTCGGGGTGGCGTTCATGTGCGTTCAACTCGTAAATACGATCTCTCCGACATGACTTGAAAGCACCATCAGTGTTTATATTCGGACTATTTTAGACTGGTTTGGGTAGGTACCGCTGCGGAATAGCCCAGTACCTGCGTGATTCGCCATAAACATAAACCGAGAGAAGTATCTCCGGCTACAATTTTCTTCCGCAGACGCACGCATTTCTGTTTATTAACCGCTAGAGTGCCAAAAGTTACGGACTGCAGCTTTAAATGTATTGCCAAAATCTAATTTTGTTCACTCTTCAGAAATATGACACATTAAATCTGCTTTATTGATTATAAAAGATACATTTTGCATTCAGAGAACTTCTGCTGCATCAAGGAAACTGCTACTTTGTTTCATTTTTACAAATTGCTAGTAAATTTCGCAAAGAAATGAAAAGTAACACTTTTAATTAAATATAACATTTTGAAGTAGAGTGACATTTCTTGTAAAACTATTGTAAAATACTCCAGTAATCTGTTTTATTTACATTTTTGAAAAAATAATTTTTACAGTATACAAAGAATCTCGAAATTAATCCCTATTAGTTATTTTAATTAAATTATGATTTAATTAATTTTTTATTATTATTATTCCATAACATTTTAACTATTACTTATTTAATTTTTATTCATTGACTTCTATTACTAAAAAATGGGGGCTTTAGAATATGTTACAAACACCCGGGCTCTCATGAAAGTGTCGTACCAATAGTTACGCCAAATAAAAATGAAAACTGCGGAATTGATACCAAAATTTACTTTTTTGCGTGTATATTCTACGCATGGGGTCGGTTTAGGTTGTTGGTTATATGCGTATCATATTCACGCGAAAACTGCGTATCATATGCAGGTCAACAAATTTCGTATCATATGCACGCAGAAACTGCTATCATATGCACGCCAACAAATTTCGTTTCATATACACGCCAACAAATGTCGTATCATATGCACGCGAAAACTGCGTATCATATGCACGCCAACAAATTTCGTATCATATGCACGCCAACAAATTTCGTATCATATGCACGCGAAAACTGCGTATTATATGCACGCCAAAGTCCATTTTTGCGTATCAATACCACGAGTTTTCGTTTTTATTTGGCGTACTATTTATACGCATTTTCATGAGACCGGGCCGTTAAAAAAGGTATTTTGTTAACAAAGCCACACAACTCTTTTTGTGTGCTCTTTTGCAATTTGACGGTCTCGCTGTTGTCAAATAGTCAGCATGCTAACATCTATTTAAAACAATGTATTATCTAACCGTAACTGTGTAGAAAACACAAACATGAAAGGAAGTGCTATTGTCAGCAGATTGCTCTATTATTGCTTTCAAAACACTTGAAGTTAAAGTAGGTGGTTAGTCAATGAGGCAAGATCCTCAGACACTGATGACTGAGTAAAAACATAAAGAGTAAAGCATCTGGAGCTGTCTTTTAGAATTATCTTTTATATTGGAGATAAACAGATTTGCAATGGGTTCTAGAGTTTTAAAGCCAAGTGCAGTTGTTGTTGTTTTTATTAGATGCCCATGTTTTTCATTTGTTTACTCAAAGAGGGCTAGAAACAAACCAACCTGATGAACACAATACCATAATATGATTAGCTGAACACCAAAAAAAAAAAAAAAAAAAATACAAATTCCCATGCAAATATGTCAATAACAATGATGATGAGAGGAAATGAATAAGTGCAGCCTAAGAGGTTGGAAAAAGCTGTATCAGCAAAACAGTGAGATAAACAGTAAGAGGAGAGTTTATTATTAAGAGCTAAAGCTTGTTGAACAGATGGATATGGAGCGCAGGAGAGATGTGTGAAGGTAGAGGACTGAGACAGAAGGTTTGCAGAGAACAGCAGAGGCTGATCCCACATAAATCATGAGCAGAAATGCTGCTGGAGTGCACATTAAATGCATTACAGTGAGGTGTGAGCAAAGCTGATTCAACACCTCTCACGCGAAAACAGAGACTGTGCACCTTCCTCTGCTACGTCACACAACAGATGTTATTAAAAACGCTGCACTATTGTGTTACTGAGCTAGCACTTTACACGCTCCTCTGAAAGTGAGCACTGTACAGCTTAAATGTCCATTCTGGAAGAAAAAAAAACACATTAAAGGAATCTATGCTCACCTGAAAGTAGGACAGGAATATATAGGAAATAGTTTGCCGTTTAAAGTTAAATATATGTCCTAAAAAAATAAAAAATTAAGCTATTTTTGAAAAAATACAAAAATGTAAAAAAAAAAATCAATATCTATGATGTTAGTGTTTGTTTATAAATAAACTAATTAATAAATAAAGGAAAACAATCTAATGGGAGCCTTATGAAGTTTAACTGAAGTTTATCAGCATACTGCATTAATATGATGCTTAATATTTTTATATTAATCTTAAGGGCAGTCATTACTAGAACTAGCTTGTCTCCAAGTGCCTGAGATGTGTATTAAAATCAGTATAAATTCAATCGCAGGTACTCATTGCCGGGTTCGGTACATAAAGAGAAATTTTTTTGCAATCAGAGCAAATTAGAAAAAATTTTTGGATCCAGAAATAATTAAAAAAAAATCTTTCATATTCTTTTGATATTGTTTACAACAGAGAATTCCCTCTGCATTGTCTATGCAACTACAATGACTGTGTAAAAAAGCAGCAGCACCAGATGACTTAAAATGACAAAATAATGTATTTATTGTCAGTTAGGGTATACTGTCAAACACGGGTCGCATTTACTGAGCATGGGGAAAACGAATGCATTTGTGGCCATATGTTGATATATCAACATTCACACACAAGGTTATTGCCACAAGATCAAATTATGAAAAAATTATTCCTATGCATCAAACTCTTTCACCGAGAGCATCAGGGCACGGTTTGGTCGTCCACATCTTCAGCTGGCGATCCTGACTCACTCTTCTCTGCAGGAGCTTCTTTGCTAAGGCTCTTGAGGCATTTATCGAGTCTCTTGATGCACAGTGTTATATCATCTCTGGTTATTCCAATAGCAGAGGCTGCGTTAAGGTACGGGCACGGATAGGCATCTGCGTGCGACATGAAGCCACGAAACGTGTGTCCGCTCACGGTCTGCTCCACACCCAGCGGGACAACCCTGCAGTGAAATATTACACCAATGAACAAGTCTTGTGAAAAAGAAGCGCGCTTAATTGTACTGAATGTGCACTTATAGCATACCTCCAAATCTTAAAAGTATATTTTGTTGTTTTAAAGACTACTTGCAGAAAATATAATATTAATGAAATAAAAGGCCACTTAAGTGACTTAAAGAGAGACTTAAGCATACTTTTAAAAAGTGCACTTTGTAATAATGTAAAAAAAATTAAATCTTTAAAATAATATAGCAGACTTTTGATGAATGCACTGCCAACCCAGTATACAAACCGAATTTAGATGTACTTTATCTAAGGGTATGTCATTTGGACAATAAAAACAATGTTCTCCATTAATTATGCCATCCTAATGTTACCACTACAATGATTAATTTCTAGCCAATGATGGAAAAATTAAACTGGTCCTCTAAAAGGACAAATAGAGTCTCTCTGTTATGCCGATACAGACAGCAGTTATTTTCCAGCGGACAGCAGAAAGAAGGTTTCATTAATATTACAGCAGGTCAACTAGTGTCCAGCAGAAAATATTAAAGGAATAGTTCAGCCAAAAATAAAAATTTGCTGATTTTTTTTTTTTTAGTATATGAGTTTGTTTCTTCATGGGAACAGATTTGGAGAAATGTAGCATTGCATCACTTGCTCAGCAATGGATGCTCTGCAGTGAATGGGTGCCGTCAGAATGAGAGTCCAAACAGCTGATAAACACATCACAATAATCCACAAACAATCCACACCAAAAATCCAAAAGCTGCGTATTTGTATTAAACAAATCCATCATTAAGATGTTTAAACTTCAAACCGTTGTTTCTAACTTAAAAGTCCTCTATCTGTAATATTGCTTCCTCCACTAAAAAAAAAAACTTAATTGATGGACTGGAGTCCATCCAGGCTTTTTATTGATAATATTATTTTGATGTTTTTATCAGCTGTTTGTACTCTCATTCTGACGGCACCCATTCACTGCAGAGGATCCAAGTGATGCGATGCTACATTTCTCCAAACCTGATGAAGAAACAAACTAATCTACAATTTGGATGACCTGGGGGTACATTGTCAGCAAATATTCATTTTTGGCTGAACTATTCCTGTAAGAGAAGAGAAAATATTGCTTTGGAATGTAACATATTCAATCAGTCATCTAGTATAAAGTATACAGGAAGTAAATTGTAAGATGTTGTGTCGTTTATCTTAAAGGATAACAAGTACATTTCTGTATCACAATTTAAACAAAAGTTAGGTTAGTTAGTGCGGATAATTATGTATTATATTAAAAGAGACATAAAATTAAGTTCAAGTTCAGTTTATTTATAAAGCACATTTAAAAACAGCCACAGGCCGACCAAAGGGCTGTACAAGTTAGAATAAAATAAAAAATTAAGTAGTCTAATAGCAGTAAAACAGTTAAAACAGAACAGTCTTATAAGCTAAAAGCAACAGAGAATAAATACGTTTTGAGACAAAGTGGAAGCCGATCTAACAGAGTGGGAGCTTGTTCCATAGTGTCGGGCCGCCGTTCAAATGCTCGTTACCCCGATTTACAATCCACGAATTTTGGGTATACGGAAGGAACAACAAAAATCTATCTAATAAAGTAAAAAAAATCTAAGGCCTCTGGTGGGAGATCAGGGGTGCAGTAGATCGGACAAATAAGAAGGTGCTAAATCATTTAATGATTTAAATACAAGTAATACAATTTTAAACTCAATTCTAAAATTAATCGGAAGCCAGTGAAGAGATCTCAGAAGGGGGGTAGATTTCCGCTTGATCAGATTTCCGCTTTCCCTTCAGGAATCTCGCCGCAGCATTTTGAACGACCTGTAAGCGTGCCGTTTGGGACTTAGATATACCAAAGTACAGGGAATTGCAATAATCCAGGCGAGAGGTAATAAGCAATCTCCAAGGAGCGCTTAGGAAGAATGGATTTGATTTTTGATAGAGAACGAAGAGAGAAAAAGCTGGACCCAATGACCGCACTTATCTGATTATCAAATTTGAGGCAACTATCTACCATCACACCTAGATTGCGTACTTGGGGAGAGATTAATTGACTTAAAGAGGTCAAGGTCAAGGTGATTTCTTGGCCTGAATTCTGAGAAGTCAAAAACAATAACTTCTGTTTCGTCTGAGTTCAGAAAAAGAAAATTCTTGGCAAGCCAAGCTTTCACATCCTCGAGACATGCTGTTAGGTTGCCTAGAGAACTCTTATTATTCCTAGACACAGCATATAGATTTGCATATCATCGGGATAGCAATGAAATGAGACATTATGTTTTCTAAAAATGGAACCCAAAGGGACAAGACAGAGAAAAAAGGACAGGAGCTAAAACAGAGCCTTGAGGCACACCACAGGATAGATTGTGAAGAGAAGAGAAACGTCCTATTTTTACAGAGCAAAGTCTATTGGTTAGAAAAGATTTAAACCAACTTAAAACAGCCCCCCCTCCCCCCAGCCCAATGCAATGCTCCAGCCGAGAGATAAGGATTGCATGATCAACAGTATCAAAAGCAGAGGACAGGTCTAACATTACTAAAATGACAGAGTCCCCTGAATCTGTTGCCATATAAATATAATTAAGAACTCTTACAAGAGCGGTTTCTGTGCTGTGCAGTGATTTAAACCCCGACTGAAACTTCTCAAGAATATGATTGTCAGTCAAGTAGGTATGTTGCCAAATAGTGGAGCATGTTTCTTCTCTACTTGAACACCTGTGTGAACTTGAAGAGACTGAGTTCACATCCACTAGTCTTTTTCTAATTTTTGCTTTCAAGTTAAATTAGAGGTCAACAAATATTGAACTAGAAACAGGCGGCGGAGTGGACAGTAGCTCACCTGGCTCCAGACACCTGTCTGGTGAAGAGCATGGAGCCCAGCTGCGTGACTGCTGCGGTGCAGTGTGTCTGGAGACGGTTCAGAGACATCGCTGGAGAGCACAGGAAAACTCATCAGACTGCTTCTCATACATTTGTATGAATTTAATAGAACATGTTCGATTATCATGACAAGACTTCCCTTATGAAAAAGAAATGCATTTTAGCATAAATTTAAAAAGAGTATTTATCACAGAAATAATACTTAAGTGTGAACTGAATGTAATGTTTTAAGACACTTAATTGCAATTAAATGAAAATGCATATAGTTTACATTTATATTAAATGCAATAAGCTGAACTTTAAAGTGTTTTTTCACTAACTTAAGTACATCTTTATATGCAATTTCATAATTTTTGGAAATATGGTTAAAGTGTACAGCAAAGTGTACAAGCATTTATGATAAACTAAAACAGTTTAATGGCATTTTGTAATTAAACATTTGTAATGATGAAGTTGCATTTTATTACATTTAAAATATTTTAATTTTAAATGTAATAAAATTATAATCAATTAATTTACATTTGTTTTAGTATGTTAGTCAACACATCAAATTAAGTGTACTTCTTTAAAACACAACAGTCATGAAGGAGTTCCTTAAGTCACTTAAGTGGCCTTTTATTTTATTAATGTTGTTTTGCTGAAAGTAGTTTATAATATATATAGTATATATATATATATAATATAGAGACTACTTTTACGTTTTAAAGTTAACTACAAACGCACATTAAATACAATTAAGTGCACTTCTTTTTTTACAAGGATGATTGGCTGATGGCACCACAAGAATGCTCATAGTCCCAAGTGGGACAGTTTTTCACACTAAAAATGCAAACAAAAAAAAAACACTTTAATATAAAAGATGCATTTTAAATGTTGCTTGCACATGAAAAAAAAAAAATATTCAGTCACAATACATGACCGCGTTTGAACGGTCGTCAATAGAGAAAGATGCTCTGCTTGGCCAGATGGTGTAGTTACAGGATCTGCCAGCAGGGACGAACAGGCTCATGCTCACCAGCCAAACCCTGACCTCTCCGGTGACAGGCAAAAGCTATTTTTAGAAACATTTTTATTTACAGAGAACATTTATTAATGAAATCCTTGTTTGTTTTTTTTAACTGTTATTGAACTCTTGCTCACATGACGTCGCACTACACATGATGCACGACTCCTCACCCAGTGATATTGGATTGTGTGGCGTATGCAGCAGTCTCTCCCCGTGTCTCTCGGCTAGAGCGCTCAGCTCCTGCGCCAGGTGACCATACAGCTCCTGTGGGCCGTACACAACTCCAGTTATAAATAGCTCTCCACTCTACAGCTTTTTTTTTTCTTTTTCTGTGGCACATTCTGTTTTCTGCTAATGTTGCATTTCTGTGTCTGCTGGCCTACAGTAAACCCAGCACCTGCTTCCCTCTCCAGCCAGTCCAGCTTTCTCCAGATGCGATCTGCAGCCTGCTTTCCCATCTGACGCTTTAGTATAATTGCATCACAGAATGAGCGGTGTTGGCAAAGCTGCGTCCACCATTAAGATCAAATACAAATGAACTGTAGGAGGCCCTCAGGTTATGGGCCCCTATTATGATGATGTTAGTAAGACTTCTGAGATCTACAGTATGAAAACACAGAGTGCTTGAAGGTTCATAATATGCAGAAGCTCACATTATGCAAATTAAATTCATCCTAGCAACCAAATAGCAACACCCTAGCGACCACCCACAATACTCTAGAATTCTGGCACCAAAGTGCAGAAGCAAAAAAACAAAAAAGTAAAAAACAAAGTATAAATATTGTTTACATGGTGTATAATCACCCTTGTGAAAATGAAGTGCGCTTAACTGTACTGAATGTGCATTTGTAGGGTACGTACATCAAATCCTTTTTAAATAAAACATGCAGAAGTGAAATAAATTATATAAATAAAGAGAGACACTTTCATCACTTAAGTACACTTTTCAAAGTTTTACTTTAACATTTAAATACATTTTAAATACTAATAAATGTTGACTAAAATACCAAGTATTGTAATACTTTATAATTTTAACTGCAGTGTTTTAATCGACATTACAGTTAATATACTTTAAATGTATTAAATTGCAACTGCATTACGATCGTGTAATTACACATATATGTAAATACATGACATACAAGTCTCAGTAAAAAATTACATTGACATATATTTTAGTTTACCATAAAATGCTTTTAAGTACATTCAGCAGTACATTAACCATATTTTAAAGACATTAGAAATAATTATAAAAATCACATATAAAGATGTATTTACATGACCAACTTCAGCGGGTCGAAAAAAGCAGTTAATTGCATTTAATAGAAATGTAAACTAGAATGCATTTTCATTAACATGCAATTAAGTGTCTCAAAACATTACATTCAGTTCACACTTAAGTATATTCTCTTAAAATACATTATTTCTCTAGTACTCTTTTTAAAAGTATGCTAAAGTGCACGTCTTTTTCACAATGTTAAAGTCCAGAAATTCGTTCTCCTTTGGCCAGAACATGTTAGAAACTGACTCTGCCCACAGAGAACATCTTATCTAGTCAACAAAGAATCTAAATTATTAATAATCCGGATGCATTAGTAGTGAATCAATAAGCTCTGCAAGCGTCTCATCACATGAAGGCTAATGGTGTTTTCCCGCATGTACTGGCGTCTCATTGGGTAACACCGAGTAACTTAATTGAAATGCTAAAACACACACACACACACAATACAAAAAATGTACACTGAAATCATATTTACTTCATTTTTTTTCTATTGTTTTTCTAACTATTGTTTTTATTCTGGAAACTTCTGGAATCACAAAATAAATTGTCATTAATTTAATATTTCAACAGTCCCATTTTTGTTAATAAAAATATTTTTGTTAATATAAAGGCAGCTTTGCCATAATTACATCAGAAATACCAGATGAACTGAAACTGAAAGCAAAATATTAATACAAACTATAAAAGTCTATAAATAATACTAAATTAACAATGATACCCCACAGCCATAATCAGAAGTTAAGAACAATTTTGAAATGTTTTCACCTTTCTCTCAGCCAAGAGTTTCTTGTAGCCGTTGGCTCCCAGTGTGAGCAGCGTAATGAGGACGTCTAGAGACGGGGACGCAGAAGCTCGACCTGCACAAGACCACATCATCTCAATCCTGTAATGCATTGAAGACACGCTTATCATAGTAAGACTTTATCGAAGTTCATAAAGAGAGTCGAGTACAAACATAACAGGGATGCATCGGTACCATAACAGTTAGCTGTTAGGTATTGGAAGTTTATGCATGCTTATTTTTTTGCATTTAGATTAGATTTTAATTGCTTAATCTTTAAAAGCACAAATAATTTAATAACAAAACCTCAAAATGAATAATTTTTTTAAAATTCTGTGCAATATAAGATTGTAGCGGTAATGACTGATGTTGCATGTTTATGCATGCTCATATTTGCATTTAGATATGCATCTAATGCTTAATCTTTAAAAGCTCAAATAATTTTATATAATCTCAAAACGAATATCTTTTTTTTCTTTTTTCATTCTGTACAATATAAGAGTTATCAGTTTTTTAAAGATTGTAGCGGTAATGACTGATGTTGCATGTTTATGCATGCTCATATTTGCATTTAGATGTGCATCTAATGCTTAATCTTTAAAAGCTCAAATAATCAAATAACAAAACACAATGTAATGTTGTGATGCATACATTCACAACATTTAAAGTAAGTGATTTTAGTTTTTAATATTTAATTTAAAATACTAACAGTATAAAATGTTATCAGCTATAACATGGAAATAATAATCTGCTTATTGCTGTCAGCCTGAATTTTAATACTGTTGCATCCCTGATCGTGATGCATATACTTGGATTTGATCAACTCTGCAGTAAAATCATTTCATAAACAGTATTCACTTTCTGTTTACAAGTAAAAAAGCTGCAAATGAGAATGAGAATGTATTTTAGTAAACTATCATCAGGCATTTTGAGAAGGTGCAGCACAGCTAAAGTAACAATGGACCAAATAGTAAGTGCGTCCTCCTATCTAACTCTCTCTAGCGAACTCAGAGAATCAATATTAGTAGGAGTGTTTGGGGTTTCCTCTGCAGTGCAGAAAAAGGTGGGAGGGATACAGTATGCAGGAGCACAAACAAAAACTCAAACTCTTCCTAGATCTCTACAGACCACTTATGCAAGAGAAAATGCATGATGGAATATTACTGCATGAGCTGACAAATGCACATCCAGAACAGAAAATATTCAGCATGGTTTACCTTCAGAGATCAAAGCATTCAAGTATTTCTTCAACCTTTAACATGTCTTCAGGAAACCAGGGTAACTTTAGGGTAAAATGGCAAAATTGCAATACAGGGCATCTAGGCTTGCAAACTTTCACCACTAATTGTTTTATACACCAAGTGAACGTTTTGAATTGTGCCACATACATATTTTAAATATAATGCAACACTACAAATAAAGTGTAATAATACCACTTAATTTAACATTACATTGTTATATCAATGAGACAATAACGAAGAAACAGCACAGAAAACAGCTGAAAAAAAGTTGAATATTTTTTGTATAATTTATTGAATAGGCTTTGTGAGAGAACAATAGGAAAAACTTTGACTCATAATGCCTAGCATTGCATTTTTGCTAAACGTAAGCATGTACACTTTTTTTCCCCCCATTATTAGACAAATAAAATAATTTTATGTCAAATACTAACTTTGTAAATAAATGCATTTTCTCCAAAAGTGATAAGTAGTCATACGGCTGATGTGTTTTTGTGACTTTAGTGAGATGTGGCATGCAATTTTTTCCCCCAGCAAAGATGTTGTGTAAATTTCATAATGTTAGCTACTGTTAAGTGCCGTTTTTTAATCCACATTTATTGAAAATTAAGAATTATTCAAGTACTTTATACAAACGTTGCAGTTGATAGTAAAAGGGACTGCAGTATTTTAGTATTGTTTTTCAGACTCTACAATTGTAAATTCAACTAAACGCATACAGGTTTCAGAAATAAGTTTTGTATAAATCCCTCATCCATAACATGTTTGCAGTTTAAAGAGCATAAGCATACCTGGATACATCTTACTGATCTCCTTAATGAAGTTCTCATCAAAGCCTGCGATGATGGCACCGCCGACCGGGACCATGAAGTTTTTATCAAGACTCTGGACAAAGGCATCGATTCTCCCAACGCGAGCCCCCTACAAAAACACTTCATAAGCCAATAGGGTTTCTCTGAAATGAAGTACATTTAGTAGTAAATGTACACAAAAAAAGATGAAATGTTACCTGCTGAATAAGGTGCATGCATTTGGATGACTGCATTCCATAAGCGTTATTGACTATATGGGGAATATCATGTTTTGCGCACAGAACAGCAAGTTCCTCGAGCCTGTGAAATAAATAGACTCTAAATAAATGTAATTAAACTACAAAATAAATAAATAAATACATTTAATAAAATAAAAACAGAAAAATATAATATGCGAGTAAATAATGACTGAATTTTTTATTTTAATTAAATAATTTTATGCTTTACCTATACATGCTTACAGAAACTTATCCTGGCCAAATATTTATAGTAAAGAAACGATGTATTTTTCCTCAGTGGTTTTGACCTGCCTGTCAGGGACTCGCGGAGCAAAACAGGAAGTGGTGGAATGGACACACAGGAAGTTCTCAGCTCCCAGCTCCTCGATCTTCCTCTCCACTTCCTCCAGGTTTGTCCTCAGCTCGTCTCCTTCCAGCACATTCTCTATCACCACAGGCTCAAAGCCTTTCAAAAGATGAAAAACACGTAAGATTCTCAATTAAACTTCTTTTCTACACTAATGAAGGTCAACTACTACATATGTGTTTTTATGACTTTTCTTACTAGCAGTAGTAACTACACTGAAACTATTTCTGAAGCTGTCCCTCAGTGGATCTTACCAGCCGTCAGCATGGATTTGAAACAGGACTTCTGGTCGATGCGAGGCCAGAGGATGAAACGCGCTCCTGGCCTCCTGTGTCTCAGCGTGAGGAAGCACAGCGTCAGACTCATTCCTGTGGCCATCGGGACCACGAAGCACGAGGACACACTCCTAACACCTGTGAAAACACACGCAGACGTGCACGGATCAGCGTTACTATCACTAACTGGAACTAAAACCATAATTAAAAATATAAATACAAAATCATTATTAAAGATACTTACATATTAATACAAATAACTAAAACTGTTAAAATAGTTAAATAATTATTAAAACGATCTGTAAATAAATTATATTATGTAATTAAAAAAACTAAAAATTATTAGTGCTTTCAAAATTAGCGTGTTAACGCAGGTGATTAATTTTTCCATTTTGACGGCATAAAACATATTTAAAGGGGTCATCGGATGCCCGTTTTTTTGTTATCTTTTTTTTGTTTTTTTTTTTTGTTTGTCCCAAGTTGATATGTCTTTAAGGGGCGGTCACAGTAGACTTTGAACGTGCAAAATTTTTCGGTCGCCGCTACGAATAATGGTCGGAGCAGGATAATACATCACAACATGGATTCCTGATGTGCTTATACCGTTCTTTTAGCGACGGCGTCGAAAGCTCTTAAAGGAGAAGGCTGTGGGTTCACCCTATTCTATGGACTCGGAATGAGCGGGAGAGTTCCATTCTTTAATTCGGAGCTCGGCTGGATAGGATCCGCCCAAGATACTTTTGCTCTGTCTATGTATTACCAGTTTTTTACTAAAGAATAAATGGTTTCATGCCTGCAATGTTCAAGGTGTCTGATAAATTTTGGTTTGAACTGTAATACTACATACATACATACTATATATATAATATATGTGTGTGTATAACGTTTAAGTGCTGTGCTTTAAGTGCTTTAGGGTTTTTCCCTTTAAATAGTTCTTTTATAAGTTCTTGAAGTGTGCAAAATTAATTTTAAAATTATTCTGAAAATATAAATATAAAATAATGAACAACATTAAGTAATTTAATAATACACTTGTGTATAGTAATTATATTGTACTTTCTCTCTCTCTTCCTGTTTCCATTGACACCGCGAACCATGCAGCTTTTTTTCTTATTTGATTTTTATAATCTTTTGAAGATGTACTATATAAAATAGGATGCTGCGGCTGCACTACGGTTAAAATTAGCACTTCCTCCATTTTTGAATTTCTGTACAGAGAGGTCACGCAGTGACTTATCGATCTTCTACTGGTCACACGTCTTCACGTGATGCGAATTCGCAGGTCAGAGTTCACCAGACTTGAACTTTGGAACGCAGCGAAATTTTTTGCATGAGCTTGCGTTTCCGGTCTTACGCATTTGCATGCGTATTAATGGAAGTCAATGGAACGAAAAGTGCAGTGTGACCGCCCCTTTAGGTTCTTAATGAAAAGTCTGTAACATAGTTTGGTTAAAATTTATCAATGGTAGTGTAAAAACCTTTTTTTACCCTGTCAAAAACAGCTCTTTTCAGATCAAGCCGTTTTTTTGTCATTTTCCTTTAAATGTTAATGAGCTATGCTGGCCCCGCCCCTCTCTTCCGAGCCGCTGTCTGAGAGATGGTAAACTTTAGTTTATTCATCGTGAAACTTGCTAACTAGCTCATTATCAGGAAAGGCGATTTGCAAAGATTCATTACAAAACCTTACACTCACTTCTTCTGTAGGTGAAGCGGGATCACGAATGATTCGCGCGAACATAGATGCATTCATGTAGATCGGGGGCGCATTCCCTTCAGAAACAATGTAATCCACTGCGAGTTCAGCGGCTCAGATGTCGGGAGTAAATGACGGCTGCTATTTTCATTATTACATCCAACAACAGAACACATCAATCGCTTAGTTAGTAGTCATTCTTGTCTACATCTGCTCCGGCGTGAAACAATGGCGGACTGATGACAGTCACTCAGGGTGGAGCTAAGGTAAGACGCTAGTCCAGTCTGTGCTGAAACGCTACTGTAAAGCAAACTATCGTGGGAGGGGCCTGTCTGTGTGACGTCACACAGACAGGCATCTGAGATCGGCTCGATTTGAGAAAGGGGAAAACATTTAACCAGATTTAAAAACACTGTTTGGATTTTTATCATTATTGGGTGGTTGTGTACACACACTGCCAATACATATTTCAGTTCAAACAACTTGTAAAAGGGCATGTAGCATCCTATGACCCCTTTAACTCTGTTAATGCAGGGACGGATCTAGGGTTGGCCACCACACTCACAACTGCTGCTTCTGTTTCTTTTTTCTTGACAAGAATTGCGTTTATTTACATCAGTATTATTGGTATCAGTGATACTCGCCTTCAGTCGAACAAACATTAAAAATATACTGTCTTGATGCTGTTTCTACATTAATGTGAAGATTGAGTGTGAAATTATTGCAATATAAAAGTATATTTAAAAACTTTATTGTTAGGTGGGATTAATCGTGATTGATTTCAGAAAAAACGTGCGATTAATAATTAGATTGTTGGTGGGGGGGGGGGGTTTTAAATCGATTGACGGCACTAAAATTAGGGGTGACGTTAGGGCGTGGTCACCGTAAATTTAAAAAATCAAAAGCACATCATAAAATGACAACTTAACATTAACGTGGAAAACAAAATAGCAAATCACAAAAACTGGTGAATCAGGGTGGGTGGGTATAAAAAACTACAATAATATAAAAATGATACTAAAACAACACTAGCACAAATGCATTGAATTATAAGAGAAGAATTGCGGTTGTTCTTCTTAGTATATTTCCATTGTCAACGTCGTGTTCTAAAACTAACAGAGAGTACCTGTAATCTACACGTCCACACGACTGTAATTAGTGATTTTATTCAGGAGCTGAACCGGCGCTTTGGGGCTGACAGCAGCAAATGTCCCCCGAGCACCGATGCCTTGGATCAGTCTGGAGGAACACACCACACCTATATTACAGGCAGTTTATAGTATAAAATTCTGTTAATGTTTGCCACCAATTATGTGACCTGGAGCACAAAACCATCCTTAAGTGCTACTCCAGCCCAAAATTAAAATGTTGTCATTAATCACTTATCCCCTTGTCGTTCCAAACCCGTAAAAGCTTAGATTGTCTTCGGAACACAATTTAAGTTATTTTGGATGAAAACCGGGAGGCTTTTGACTGTCCCATTGACTGCCAAGTAACTTACAATGTCAAGGTCCAGAAAAGTATGAAAAACAACATCAGAATAGTCCATCTGCCATCAGAGGTTCAACCGTAACGTTATGAAGCGACTAATACTTTTTGTACGCGAAGAAAACTAAAATAACGCCGCGCCACCGCAAGAATACAGTTTGCTTTCAAATCACAGCGTAAATACACGTAGAAAACGTATCCTTGTGTCGCAGTTGACACAGAAGAGCGTACGCTGCTTGCATTCAGCACATATTCTCCAAAATGGCGCTACGGTGATGTGGAGAGACACTGAGGAGACGAATTGTTGAATAAAGTCGTATTTTTGTTTTCTTCGCTCCCAAAGTATTCTCTGTCGCTTCATAAAGTTACGTTGAACCCCGTACAGATGTACTAGCTGACGATGTCTATCATATTTTCGGACCTGACAGTGTAAGTTAACTTGCATTCAATGGGACAGTCACCAGTCCTCCCGGTTTTCAGCCAAAATATCTAAATTGTTTTTGCCGAGACGAACGATTGGAACTCATGGTGGTAGTGATTACTGACAAAAGTTTCATTTTTTTCAAGTTTCAAGTCGCTGGGGGATATTTGTAGCAATAGCCAACAATACATTGTATGGGTCAAAATTATCAATTTTTCTTTTATGCCAACAATTATTAGGATATTAAGTAAAGATCATGCTCCATGAAGATATTTAGTAACTTTCTTACTGTAAATACATCAAAATTATTTTTGATTAGTAATATGCATTGCTAAGAACTTCATTTGAACAACTTTAAAGATGATTTTCTCAATATTTAGATTTTTTTGCACCCTCAGATTCCAGATTTTCAAATATTGTCCTATCCTAACAAACTATATATCAATGGAAATCTTATTTATTCAGCTCTCAGATCTCAATTTCGAAAAATGGACATTTAAGACTGGTTTTGTGGTCCAGGGTCACGTATGAGTTTCTTGAATGTTGAGATGTAGAAAACCCACCTGTAATGTCTCCTGGCCACCAGGCCTGAGGCGACCCGGCCCTCTCGCTCGCCCACACCACAGTTCCCCAAGAAGTTATTACTGTCCATGACTGCCAGCTCGCTCAGAAAGAGCTCGACGGTGCTCTCACTCCACCCCTCCTCTGGACATTTGCCCTGCAAGAAACCAGAAACCTGACGGTCACAAGTACCCCTTTATGTGGCCAATGCCATAAAGAAAAATATTTTCAAATTGTAGTTTAAAACACACCTGTAGCTCACGCTGGTTTCATGTGGGTACGAGTGTTATAGATTAAGCCCGACCGTAGTATGGTTTTTTTTTTTGGTGGCCGATGCCATACCGATATTAGGGAGTAAAAAAATACCGATACCGATATATCGGCCGATATTCTTTATGTGTAGGCTATATTATAGTACAGTATAGTCAAAAGTTTGGACACATGAATGGGTACAGCTCTGCTGGACAAACTAAGTAATTATACTATTCCGAAGTATTTAATCTGCGTTATATGTTCTGTAAAAAAAAAAAATTCATATCGGCGGCATATTCGCTGATACTGATATATAGGCATCAGGGTCATATCGGCCGATAATATCGGCTAAACGATATATCGGTCGGGCTCTAATTTATATATACAATAATATACACAGAACACACACATATTACGTAAACAAAAACTTTTATTTTGGATGCGATTAATCGTTTGACAGCACTATAAAGTTCAAGTTTGTCACGAGGATTGCCACCTTTTCTGAATATTGCTCACTAGACGACTTCACACAAAAGTGTTTCAGATATTACTGAAGTTTATGAAATGAGCTTCATGGCATTGAGCCAGGCTTCAATCAGACGAGCACATGTGATTAACACAGACGTTAATTAATGAATTACCTGCTGCAGAAGCAGTCTGATGAGCTGCTCGTGAGCACGCCGAGCCTGCAGGCCCTGCTGCACATAAGAGGAGGACACCAGCCTCTCGCTCAAGCTGAAGATCTCGCTGTTCATCAGGCTTCTCTCTGCTTATATCTGTGATGAGTGAAGTGTCTGCTGCTCCACACCGCTGTACGTCTGTCTAAACAGTGGCTTCACTGATGTGACTGTTGCGCTACGGAGAAGCAGACGAGAGGTTAAACATTTTCTAACATCTCTGAGTCAGCATGGGTTTCAAGCTTCTAACTCTACTGTTTACTTCCGGGTTTAGACTCCTCCTTTTGTTCGCGTCTTAATTTCAAAGTAAAAGTCCCCGATCTACGCGCACCTGTGTACGGTTGCAATGCATAGGAATAACGTTAAATAATAATTATAATAATGTTTAATTTTTATTATTATTCTCAAAACGTGCAAATTCATCTATATCATCTGCATTTTACATGGCATAAGGGTGAGTACATTTTTAGCTATTTTCTTTATTTTTTTTATTTCTATTCCTTTTAATAGCAATTTTGATAATTATCCCTTACAAAAATTAACCATGGTTTTATTGTAGTAACCATGTTTTTTGGCGCATTGATTACTATTTGTATAACCACAGTTTTACTACAAATACATGGTTAAACGATGGTTGGTGTAGCGAGACCATTCCTTAATTATTTAATTATAGTAGTTTAATTATAGTAACCATGGTTTTATTTGGAGTAAAACCATGTTTAATTTTCATAAGGGTTGAAGTAATCGGAAAAAATTCCCAAACCGAACCAAAACCACAACGGAAGGTCAATAGGTCTCTTAAAATATTATATAATAGATTTTTTTTATCTAATACATAACCGGAAAAAAGTCCGGTTGTAAAATGTCATGTGATCTTGATGAATATCATGAATGATTATGAATTAATAATTCACGGTATTTATGTACATATCATAAACATTAGCTGCTACTAGCATGGCACAGAGATGTATAATGTTGCACATAAAGAAACACAGATGAAATTAACATTTATTTGTAATTCCACAAACTACAGATGTGAGTGTTTTTCTTAAAATAAAGCTCAGTCAGTCTGACTGCTGAAGTATAAGAGCGAGCCTTGAAATGTTTCCTAAAGATTGCTGACTTGAGGATTTCACAGAGTATATTATTAAAGTACAATGCATTTGCACTGGAATGATGAACTAAAACCCTTCATCTCACATTTTGCTTAAATCGGCAAACGCACACCTGACTGCAAGCACCTCGTCTTTGCATTGCACAGCCAAGGAGTGAAATCGACTTCAGATGGATTTTTTTTTTCAGTCCTTTTGCACAGTAATGCAAATACAGACGCATGAGAAATAAAAACTGGAATGAGACGTGCACAGGCTGGTTTCAAGAGACTCTATGCAAAATATGTGAAAATACAGGCACTTTCAAATGTGTATCATGCCATTCATATCCGACAGCTGTTCAAGGGATATATCTGATGCAATATTTGTTTTAAACTACATTTTCTTCAGCATTTCAGTCTGAAGGTAATGCATAACCATCGCAAAAAATAAAAAAACAGTGATGAAACGGAATCATTGGGCCATCTTAAAAAAAATTAAACAAATCATAAAGTTTATACTATTATAATGAACAAAAACGCAGCATGCATAACCTGTAAGGAACTTGTGTCAAAGTTTAGAGTAAGTACAGTAATTAATAAGATGAATAACCATGATGAAGATGCTGAGGTAGGATTAGAGAAAGTTAAACTTGTTATTCAAGCTTTCAATCCCACAGAACGTCCACCAGCCATCATCTACAGCAAACATTACAGTACATTTATAACTAAACAACACATCAGCTGGTTCTTAAAGAGAAGCTAAAACACTGACGGGACAAAACAAGCATCCAGCGGGTGCACGATATGTGCGTTTCGAGGGGATCGTCCTGAAGACCTGGTGTGGTTTCAGTTTTCGGACATCTTGCGGATCATGTAGTTGAGGATGCCGCCGTGATGGAAGTACGTGAGCTCCACGTCTGTGTCAAACCTCATCTTAGCCTGAAAGCTTTTCCCTGTGTCCAGCTGCAGAGAGGAAAGAAATACGAAATATGGAATATAAAGAAAAATGTAATGTTTAAGGCAGTGTTTCTTATATAGTAAACTTTCATTTCTATTGAAAGTTATATGTCATGTATTTAAATGTGAGCCTGGAGCACAAAAGCAGTGTTAAGTCGCTGGGGTATATTTGTAGCAATAGCCAACAATACATTGTATGGGTCAAAATTATAGCTTTTTCTTTAATGCCAAAAATCATTAGGATATTAAGTAAAGATCATGTTCCATGAAGATATATTTTTTTAATTTCCTACTGTAAATATATCAAAATTTAATTTTTGATTAGTAATATGCATTTGCTAAGAACTTCATTTGGACAACTTAAAGGCGATTTTCTCAATATTTAGATTTAGTTTTGCACCCTCAGATTCCAGATTTTCAAATAGTTGCATCTCGGCCAAATATCATCCTATCATAACAAACCATACGTCAATGGAAAGCATATTTATTAATGATGTACAAATCTCAACTTTTGAAAATCGATCCTTATTACTGGTTTTGGTTGGCACAGGCGTTCACAAATAGATTTTTGTAATTACACAAATTAACGTTTAATGTCATATAAAAAGTATAAAAATATTCAATTGTTATTTCAGTTACTTATTTATATATTAGTTTTGTTTATTCCATATTTAGAATACATTATGGAATATACTTTTCGTAAGTTCTATTGAAAATTTGTATGTGCATTTAGCCATTGCAAATCTATTTGTAATTCACAGTTGCGAGTTTATAGATAACTTTAACTGTAATATAAATATGGAAATATTTAAGACCGGGTTATTTTTAGTGTTATTATATACGTATAGTTTTAATTAATATTTTTTACTTTTAATTTTAGATTAAGGTTTAGTAATTGTAAATGATGCTTTTGTCATTTTTTATTTTTTAAATATATCTAGATAGTATTTTAGAGTACTTTAACCTGATGTTATATACTTTTTTATTCACTTCTTAATTTCAATTTTATGTTTTTAAACTGAATGTTTATTCATCTATATTGTGAGTTGCCTGTTCCAAACGATTAATCGGCTATTAAATCGCATAAATATACCAGTTTTGTTTGTTGCATAATATATGTGTTTGTACTGTTTTATTATAATTACATGGTAATATAGGTAAAATACACACACATACAGTATATATTTATAAGTCTATATTTATATTCATATAATTTATAATATTCCCTAATAAAGTATATTGTAAAAGTATAGAATCTCTCCATATCTTTCATGACTATATACATGACATGTATGAGGTATTGTATCTATACATAATACCTTTACCCAGTACACACACATTTATTATGCCAAACAACAACTTTTATGTTGATGCATTAATCGTTGTGCAGCACTACTTAATAGTTATATCGGAATTTCATATGTATTTAAATAAATAAAACGTTTTATATAATTAAATTTTAAGTTCGAACAATAACAATTATTTACAGGACATTGGTTCTTTATCGGCATGAGTATATCCTGCGTTTTTGGAACTAGTCAACATTATAATATTCTTAAAAAATATTAAAAATAAAAAATAAAAATTAAAATGAACTACAACCCCCGCATCCCACTGTTTGCTACGATGATACATCTGCTGTTATATATTATGCGTGTATGTCCATAATTCACTGTTGGTTTTGTTTGTTGTTGCACTGTGGGACAAGGAACTAAGGAAACACATTTCACTGTCACATGTTCTGTAATTGCATCTGATAGATAAACGTATTCTTCATAACATTTGCTCCATATGTATATATGCATGTTGGTGGCCTAGATTTCAGTTTTCCTGTAATATGAATGTGTTGTTATGGATTATTATTTATTGTTGTACTGATGCCACTTGTGAACTTGTTGATTAAAAGTTCCCTGAAGCGATTGTAAGTCTCGGTTACGGTAGAAATCATGCGCTCATATCCTTGATGTGTCGAGATCAGTTCATATCTGGTGTTCGTGATTCTGTAGGACGGAAATGTCACAGTTGTATCTCTCGGGGGGGCGTGGCCGCTGAGCCACAGGGATTCAGCGCTGTCACCGGCATCAGAAGTACTCAGAGGGATTGACCGCCATTTTAGTCCAACCAGATTACTAGCTATGAAATGCGCCTCGGAACTCTCCGCTAGAAACAGGCTTTGATGTCACTGAGATAAAACCAACATCACATGCAGCACACTTAGCTCTATATTCCAGAAACCGCTGCTTTGTGCTAACTCACGAACTGTAAAGAAGTGACTTCTAGTAAGACTTGTATAAAAAAAATTTTTAAGGGGCAAAAAAGTACTGCGTAAAATATGATATAAATTTTGTGGAACTTAAGGTGTGACTTAACACGTATTGTTTTTCAGACATTCTCAAATGCACTGTTAATTGCCATTAAATAAAATGTTTTATATTTGAGAATTTTATTACATGGCAAATAGCTGAACTCTAAGGCCCTTGGCACACTGAGTCCGATCAATTTCGTATGCATTTTTTCGCTCTTTTTTTCTGTATTCGTCATCCTTTCCTATCAAAATGCTTGCTACCGATGCGAAAACGCATTTTTTTATGACGGACGAAAGTTTCGGAGGCAGTGTGTAAACGTGATTGACACAACATAAGGTCGTATTTATTTTTTAACGTGCGAAAATTTCAGACTCAGTGTGCAATGACCTTAAGAGCCCGTTTTTAACAACACTTAAGTAAGTAGGACTTAAGTACATCTTTATGTGTAATTTCATAATTACTTCTGTTGTATTTGAAATATGGTTAAAGTGTATTGCTGAATTTATTGACAAGCATTTATGATAAACTAAAATACACTTTAATGTCACTTATATTGAAACTTGTGTCACGTATTTGAATATATTCGTAATTATACATTTGCAAGTTATATTAACTTTAAATGTAACAACGTAAGTACTTTACACGTGCTTTAGTGTGTTGTCAACACATCAAAATAAGTGCACTTATTCAAAGCACAACAAAAGATTATTAAAACATCCTGCGGCTTACATTAAACTTTTAATTTGACATTAGTAACTAAGTGTCGTTTGGTGTACTCAGTGTTTTCAGAAAGTGTTTGTTGCGCTTTTATTTCATGTAATTTACAGTCGAGGCATAACAGTTATTAAAATCTATAACTTTCTAATATCTGAAGTAATCCTGAACCTGGACATTGAATACACTTACGCACACTCTTTTTTTCACAAGGGACATCAATCAGCACAGGATTGAAAGAGACTAGGATTGCCATGTATGAAACTATAAGGACAAAATATGTACTGGAAGCTTGTTTTTTCTCCATACATGTAGCTTCGCAGACACAGAAATTGATCACTGGGTCCAGACCAGACAATACATTTCTCTTACCTGACTGCGTGGATTTTTATTCTAGCCGTAAGCAACTCGATTAGCATAATGTCTCAGTATATAAGTTGAATTTTGACAGAAATATAGATGATTTCATAAAGTCTCACCAGCAGAAAGGCCCTTTATCCCGCCCAAGTCTCCGTATAAGCATTTCCCGATCCATATACTCTAACTGCCCGCAAATCAGAGAGGTCGACCAGTCCTGCTGGTATTTCGTCTACAGCATCAAACTCACATCCTCTCCAACTAGTAAACACACACCACACGTTATATTTTGGGACCTGCGCAGCACAAAAGCAGTGTCGAAGTCGATGGCTGTATATTTGTAGCAATAGCCACAATACATTGTAGGGGTTCCAAAAATAACATTTTTTCTTTTCTACGCAAAAATCATTGCGGATATAATTAAATTAAAGACTGTTCAGGATGATAATTTTACATAACAATGTATACCATACATACGTCAAACTAATTTGTTATTTATAATCTCGATTTGCTAAGAACTTTAATTTGGACAACTTTAAAGATGATCTTTTCAGTTTTTAGATTTTTTTTGCACCCTCAGATATTCCAAATATTTGTATCTAGCCAAATAATTGTCTCATCCTACAAACCTCCTACTCAATGGGATAAGCTAGTTTACTCCATCTTTCAGATATGTTATAAAGTGCAATAAAAAAATGGACACTTAAGACTGTTTTGTTGTCCCGGGTCACTTTTTTGCATAACAACTCTAATATTAACTATTGATTAAATATATGTTTTTATACACTAATATTATTATTTTACATATTGTTATAATACTAGAGTTTCATACCGTCTCCCCAGTAGGAAGGTAGATGGTACATGGTGCTTGCTTGTTTATAAACTTGTTAAGAAGGCGGATGTTGGCAAATGTGCCTCGAGCCATGACTGCATCGTTCCCTCGACGAGAACCGTATGAGTTAAACTCTCTCGGGGTGAGTCTAGGATTAGAAACAATATTTCGTTACCCACTGTGAGTCATATTTCACTTTAGAGACAATATAGAACTTTTTGCATTCAACTATTTATATCACGCAGAGATAGGTGTGTAACAGCTTGAATTGCTGAATACGCTTAAGAAGATGAACGTCTCACCCGCGGCTGGTCAGGTATCGTGCAGCAGGACTGTTACGAGCAATGTTTCCAGCGGGCGAGATGTGGTCTGTGGTCACAGAATCTCCCAAATCGAGCAGCACATACGCGTCCGTTATGGACTTTGGTGTCTGCAGCTCCCGGGTCTAAAAATGTAGCAGCAGCAAAGAAACTTAAGTTTACAATTCTTGCCAAACCGTGTGAAAAAGAAGTGTGCTTAACAGTATTGAATGTGCACTTGTACTTTAGTATATTTTTAAAACACATAATATTTATAATATTTAATTCTTACATATAATTATTAATGAAATAAAAGGTCGCTTAGTGACTTTAAGAAAGACACTTTCACGCTTTTACATTGTAATAGTTAAATTAAAGTTTTACTTTAAAGTACATTTTAAATATTTTTGTTACTTAATAACAAAAAATGACTCTTTAGTACTTCAACGGATAAACTTAAGATCATCTAAGTGTGCTGTGCTATTTTGGGACACTGTGAATATGAACTTAAATGTGATTTTAACATACTGTCTCTGTATTTAAAAATATTTAGTTACAACTTGAACCCATCTTTCATACACTAGTACACTCAAGTGTACTACAAGTGGTAACTAAATTTTTTTAATACAGAGATAGTATGTTAAAAGCGCATTTTAGTTCATATTCATGATGTCCCAAAATAGCACAGTTGAGTTTGCTTAGTTGATCTTAAGTTTATCTTAAGTACTAAAGAGTCATTTTTAGTATATTAAGTAACATAAATATTAAATACATGACATATAAGTTTCAATAGAAGTGACAGTAAAGTACATTTAAGTTCATCATAAATGCTTGTCAGAACATTCAGCAGTACACGCCGTTAACTCTTATTTCAAACGATAATGGAATTATATAATGAAGTACATATCAACATTATACTTAAGGGGTTAGTTTTCCCTACCAGCAATGGGAAAATTTCTGTCATTAAGTACGTGACCCCGGGGTACCAAATGATCGAGCAAGTAGTCCGTTGGTGACATCAGGGGTGCAACTGTATACCGTGCGAAGCACGGATAATGTGACTTTTTTTGCGAAACAGAAAACAGCGCAATACAACTTTATTACGACCGAACATACTGGTTCATTACGCCGCCACACGTAAGAGGTTCATCCCCGCTCGCGGTCAGTGGTACTGTCGTGAACGCGCGTCCAAAGTGACTAAAAAGTCGTTATTTTTGTTCTCTTTGCGCAAAAAAAAGTATTCTCGTAGCTTCATAAAATTAAAGTTGAACCACGTACTTGGTCGTCATCTTGGTACTTTTCTGGACCTTGAACGTGGTAGTTATGTTGCCTTCTATGCAGGGTCAGAGAGCTCTTGGGTTTCATTTAAAATATCTTAATTTGTGTTCCGAAATGAACGAAGGTCTTACGGGTTTGGAACGACTTGAGGGTGAGTAATTATGACAGAATTTTCATTTTTGGTGAACAATCCCTTTAAGGGATCAAAAAGCATTTTTGCGTTTAATAGAAATGTAACCTATAATACTCCTAATCTGCATGTTACTTCGTCAATTAAGTGACTGAAAATATTACACTCACACTTAAATATATACTATTATTTAAAAAAACGAGTACTTTTTTAACATACACTAAAAAACCCTTCATTTTTTTTATTAGGGTATAAGTATAATACTGAACTCTCAGACAAAACAACACAAAAAAAACGGTATACATTACCAGTCCATCAAAGAAAGGAGGGGATTTAATGTAAGTAGAACTGGGATCCCAGGGATACAGCTTGTCAGAAGGAGCTTTCAGGGAGTTCCAGCGTTCATTCACTTTCTAAATATGAAAACAGACAGACACTATGGTTTAATTTACTATATATACACTTAACTAATGGTGTTTTTGTTATCCAGGCACTGTACTGACTCATGAAAAAGGAGTTTATAAGTCAACAGTACCTCAACTTTCTCATAGACCTCTTTAAACATGGCAGGAATGACAAACTGTCTCTCCACCGCCTGGATCTCCTCCCGCGTGGGCCAGATGTCCCTCAGGAAAACCTCTTTTCCCTGAGAGTTCACGGCTGGATCGAGACAGACCAAGAAACATTCGTGCTATTCATCCTCTTGAGGGAGAACCAACCACTGGTGAGATTAAATGCCTGGTAAACATTAATTACTCACCCAAAGGCTCTTTTTCGAAATCTATTCTCATTGTGCCTGCTATAGCATAAGCAATGACCAGAGGAGGAGAGGCCAGGTAATTGGCTCGTGTGTTGGGATGGACGCGACCCTCGAAGTTTCTGTTTCCAGACAGGACACCCGCAGCAACCAAATCACCCTGAGACAGAAAGAAAGCTGTTCTAAATTTGAAAATATTATCCAAAAACATTATAAAATGATGAGTAAAAGCTTGTTAACCTGAGTAATCGCCTCTACAACCGGCTCTGGTAGAGGTCCACTGTTGCCAATGCAGGTCATGCAGCCATAACCAACAACCTCGAAACTAAAGATGCACAAATAATATATATATATAAACACGGGTTGTTATTGTTAAAACTATTAAAAACTTTCATTTTGGCTTTGCTACTTGAAATAAAGCTGAATTAATTCAATTTGAAATTTTAGCAATTATTTCAAATTTACGAAATTTATTTCAAATTTACCGAAATTAATTCATTCTAAATTAATTTTTAAATCATTTTAAAAGTTTTTAAATTCCTTGTTTTATTGTTGTGATTCTTTTTTATTATTATTTTCTTTTCTTTTATTTAAAGCACTTTGAATTACCATTGTGTATATAAATGTGCTATTAAATAAACTGTGCACTTCAAATCTTAAAAGTATATATTAAAAAAAAAACAAAAAAAAAAAACCAAAAAAAAAAACTAAACCGAAATCTGAAAAATGTTTGCCTTGGCAACTAACTGTTCTAAGTAGTTTAGTTAAGTAACTAAAGGGACTGAACTCTTTACTAAACTGTATTAAAATTGAAATAAAATCTAATTAAAGCTAAATTGAAATATATATTTACAAAAGAGCCACAAATTGACAAGTAACATATTAAACTTAAGATACAAACTTAACACTGAAATACCTAAGTTACAAACTTGAGACTAAAATTACTAGCTAAAGCTAAAACTTAACTGAAAATTAATCAAATAAAAGCAAATGAAAATACTTTAATAGTATATAAATAACACTGGGGGCTGTTCACACAGTGTTTTTCCATTCCAATGCGCTACTTTCCCATTAAACACGTGCTAAACAGACGTGTTTGACCGCTGCACTCGTGTCTTTTACAGCATCTCGCACATTTATGACTAAAAAGAATTTCAACTTCACATGCAGCGCCACTTAATGTCAGTTCCAAAAGAGTGGACCAATCAGAAGACCCCGGAGCGTTGCAAGCGTTGCAAGCTTTTGTTTACAGAAGCAAGTATGTTATTTGACATGCCACCATAGATTCTGCGCTGTGCTTATTTTAAACCATTCCTCGAGATCGCTGCGTCTGCTTTTTTAGATGCTAAGATGCTTCTGTGTGGAACGGCCCCTCAGTCAGATAGCTATGTTTCCACCAAGAATGGCGAATTTAACATTATGCGAAACACTGGAATATCACTAAATCCATTTGCGAATAAAGGCCTGTGTTCCTCCACGATCACAGGAACAAAATCATTTTCATATACAATAAATTACTTGCACCTCGGAGAGAGCAGACGTAACACAATAAATGCGGTCATTGCTTTTAGAGGTGGATGCTGCTGTTTGGGAACGCAGTCGTGTAAGACAGTAATTATACAGAAATACTTTGATGACAGACTTCGCTCAGGCATTTCAGAATGACCAAAACAACATATAGATGCTGTGAATAAGATCGGTCCGCTGGTTAATCAAGTTATCCCGTCTCATAGCGCAAAATCACATGACTTTTTCAATGTGCATGGAGGAATTTATTCAGTAAATGTGTTTCCATCGTAGTTTATATGCATTTTTTATGATCGGATAAAAAGTTTATCCTACTCAATTGTGTGCATACGTTTTTTTATGCACATTTTTAGAATTTATGCGCATCTTGGCATTTCCATCCTGCATTTTTTTTTTTTTGCAATTTCCAAAATGCGCATGAAATAATAGTGGATGGAGAGCATTAGCATAGGTCAGTCAGACAGACTTTGGCAAAGAAGAGCTCCTCACCCTAACTGTGAGAGGAAGTCCATGACCCCGCTCTTTTTAAGGTAGTCTAGGCCCATCCACTGCCTGAGAAAGCCTGGTAACACTATCTATGTACGGCTTGACACTGAGACCAGCCTTTACAGCCCTCTGCGCCAACAGACCTGACAGAAAGAAAGAAATAGCATTACATTAGTTGTAAAGTGACACAAATACATTTGGAGTTTGTTTACATGTTTATAACGAGCCTCTAAGTCAGTGGATCTTAACTGGTGGGTCACGACCCAAAAATGGGTAACAGGTCTGTTCTGAAAAACGAATGGCGAATATAAAAGAGGCTTAACCTTAGCTTTTGTTCCTCTACAGTGTTTTGGCACAAACGTATCTGTGAGTTGGTAAAAGCTGCCAAATTAGACAGATGCAAACACAGATGCATGCCCTCATCCTCAAAAACCATAAACAAAGCATGCAAAGTAAAAGAAAACAGACATTATATATGGCTTCACTTGAAGCAATCAAGTTTAGGTAAAATCATAATCATGAGTTATTAAAATCATTAAAAAAAAATGTTTAAATGCTATGATTTACTAAGTCATAATTGTAATGAAAAAAAGAACTAGACTACGACAAAAAAGTTATAATATGTAATATCATGTCTTAATTTTGACTATGCAATAATGACCGTCACAATTTTGACATTTTGTCATATTTATTACATAAAATGTAGTAATCTCATAATTTTGACTATGTAATAATTATTTATGACTGTCACAATTTAAACATTTTATGTCATAATTGTGACTTTTTGTCAGTGTTCAACTTCTATTTGTTAAAATGTGGACTGTCTGTATTATATTATCACATATTGTTTATATTTTTAACAGTGCGAGTCGAAATCCAGCAAGAATAAACAGGGCTTTTGTTGACCACAATGTGTTTTACGTGGTTACATGAAACCACTGAAATTCAAGAGACATTTAAAAGCTAAGACAGAAACTAAAGACCAAGATTCTCTATTCTCCTATTCCGCTTCTGTCGAGGTAATAATGTTGCATTTTGCACAGTTCATGGAAATAATACTAAATTAAAATGTTTCATTTAAAATAAAAATGTCATTTAATTTTGTAAGTAATTACTCAAAAAAAGATACTGAGATATATAGGTCAAATAAAAATGAAAATTAAATAATTAGGAAGAATTTAAAGCGTCAGATGGACAACTTCCATGCTGTTTCTGGAGCCCCGTTTCCATACACTTCTGAAATATGGAAAAGAGCCTCTGATAACCATCTTTTTCTGTTACACAGGGGAAAAAAAACATATAGATGGGTCAAAGACGTTAAGATGTCAAAAGAAATGTACAAAAGTGATTTTATGTCCATAGAAAGCACATTAAATGTAAGTAAAGTGTCTACTTTTAAGGTTTCAAATAAGTTTTTGGAGAATAAAATGTCAAAATTTGGTTGAAATAATGTTACATTGTCATTCAGTGTAACACAATATTTATGTAAAAATTCAAACAACATGCTTATTTTGACGTGTACATATTAAAATATATAAAAGAATAAGGGAGCATATTAAATTTGATTGTGTTTTAAATGAGTATAAAATTCTTACTGACAAATGGGCAAAATCTAGGATAGTAGAGGCACATTTAAAAACAAATTTAAATTACAACTATTTAGTATTTGAGGTGAAAGTAATTAGTCTTTTAATATGTCATAAATTGATTTTTGTTGTAAATATGCCTGACAAGATTGTTACACTGAATGACATTTTAGTGGGTCTCTTCTGTAAATCAGGGAAAAATGTATGATATTTATTTTTTGCTCAGAAAAACAAAATTGCAATTAAATTAAACAGAAATTTTTTTACTTTTTTTTTTTTTGGTTTTAGGAAAACCAACAATTAAAGCAGTTGTTCCTCTACAAGCATAAAAACTTATTGTTTTTATGCTTGAACCCTTTTTCGTCTTTGACCCAGATGGCATCCCTGTGGACAGACATGTACATGCTCCCAGCATGACTGAGGGGTTACTGGTGTTAGTACAGCTGGTAATAGCTGCGATGACCACGGATCCGTGAGACAGAGAATACTCCGCTCCGTTAAACTGGAAGGGCACTCGAACATCATGACGCTCAGGAGCCACCTGGAATCCTTTGAAGCCTTGCTGTAGACAGATACAGACACAGACAGTGATTAATGCTTAAGCCTTGCTTTAAAGAACCTATGAAATCAAAATCTGACTATTGTGGATTTTATGACATTTCTGTTATGTCCATAGCTCATATATTAGCTTTGAGGCCCTCTTCAGTCTAGTGTGCTCCTAAAAGTTAACAAAATGAACTGTATACACACTTAACGTTTTTTTAAAAGGTAATTTGTGGAGGAAATGCACTTCTAAAGATGAATGTACTGACATAAGGAAAAATCTAATTTGGCAAATCATGATTATGATATAAAACTAATATTTTTTTTAAATGTTATGTCAATTGTTTTGTCATAATGTCAAGTTTTATGTCAATTTTGACTTTTTGTGATAATTTTGACCTTCGTGAGACACTGTCATAACTTTCATTTTTAAATTTTACTTTTTGTGTCTTGACTCGATTTCATAATTTTGTTATAATGACTGTCACAATTTTGACTTTTATGTCATAATTGTGACTTTGTCATAATTTCATCATCTTTTTATGTCAGTTTCAATTTATGTCAGATTTCATTATTACATAAAAATGTTGACTGTCATAAGGACTTTACGTCATAATTTAATTTTAAAGTCTTAATCTTTTAAAATTTCATAATTTTGTTACAATGACTCACCATTTCAACTTGTGTTGTACTTGTGACTTTTTGTCATAATTGTGACTGTGTTCGACTTTGATTTACGTCAGATCTTTTATGCAAATAATTATGACTTTTTGTCACAACTTTGATTTATGTTGCTTGTTTTGTCATAATTTTGAGCTATATCAAGTACGACTATTTATTTAATAATCCTGACCGTCATAGACTTCTTTAATGTCATAATTATAACTTTTTATTTCATAATTTCGACTTCATATCTCAGAATTTCAACTTGTATCTCACAATTATGATTTATGTCATAAAAATGTATGTTTTAGCAAAGTATGGTTTTCTATTTGGCAGAAATATGCTAGCATATGAACAAGACCTCTGCTCATCCTGTGATTGCTTATCTTCTAGTTCAGTGATCACGGTGTTCATTTTTACTCTTCAAAATACTTTTTGAATGTCAGTTGTGTCATACACATTATTACGACTTCACTATACTTTATATTCAGCTTTGGCAATGGAGCTGAACTACCTGCCTCTTGAATGCTGCATTATCTCTAGATTCAAAGGGAGTGTGTGTCCTGTGGTGTGTTTTCTCAGGTGTTTCTGTAACATGTACCTTGGCCCCTAAACACGTTTTAAAGTCCTGCTTCATCTCTGATACAGACACTTTGTCCTGTGGCCGCTTGGGACCACTGCAGCAGGGGACGACCGTACTGAGGTCCAACTCAAAAACCTGCGTGGGAGAGAATGAGAGACAAATTAATAACAATGATCCTCAGACTTAAGTACGTTTTGCAGAAAAAGGTTCAGACAACAGCGACTAGTGCTTATACAGTAGTGGCCAAACTGAATAGAACACTAGTATTATAGTATAAAATACTACTGTTCTTATAATTATGGCCACGGCTGTATATCTGTGAACAGCATATGTGTGGGCTGAGATTTGGTACCTGAGTGAACTCTGGATCTTGAGCGGTGTTGCTGTAGTCTCTGAACATGCCCACCGCTTTCAGATACTTTTCTATGTAACTCAGCTTCTCTGCATCCCTCCCTTAAAAACACATGAATAAAACATGCCAACTCTGTTGTAGAAAGAAAAGCAATTCCACCTTCCTGACCACAGCAGAATGTAGTTCCTCTTCTGAAACAGAAGTGCACTTAACTGTATTGAATGTGCATCTACAGATTTAAAGTTTTTTTAAAACTGTACTTGCCAGATAATATAATATTAATGAAATAAAAGGCCACTTCAGTGCACTAAAAAGAGTACACATGATAATGTTTCTGAACACACTTAAGTACACTTTTAAAAAGTAACTTTTTTCAAATGCATTTTAAATAATTGTTTTAATAATCTTTAGTCGTGCTTTAAAGAAGTGCACTTATTTTGATTTGTTGACTAACATACTAAAGAACATGCAAAGTTCTTATTATAACTGTAAATTGATTAATTTTTTTTGTGGAAGTTTATATTTTTAAAACTAAATTTCAACTTCGTCAGTACAAATGTGTAATTACAAATATATTTAAATACAAGACATAGATGTTTCAATAGAAATTACATTAAAATATTTTTTAGTTTACAATAAATGCTTGTCAGTATATTCAGCATAAGTGGATAAAAAGCACTCTAAAGTTCAACTAACAACTGCATTTAATATAAACTTAAACTAATACTTATGATTTAATTGCAATTAACGAGCAAACTGGTATGAATCATTACATTCAGTT
The DNA here is from genome assembly GCA_018155175.1 of Sinocyclocheilus anophthalmus. Taxonomy (NCBI): domain Eukaryota; kingdom Metazoa; phylum Chordata; class Actinopteri; order Cypriniformes; family Cyprinidae; genus Sinocyclocheilus; species Sinocyclocheilus anophthalmus. The sequence continues at coordinate 295,879 of JADLZN010009326.1, read as the reverse complement.
TTGCACTTAAGCACATTCTTTTTAAAAGGGTTTTATTTAAACGGCTTTCACATATGACAGTCACGAGTGAGAAAAAAGGGGTTATTAATTTTTAAATATGGATATTTTTTCCGTTACAAAAACACAATAACATTAAAAGTTTTATTACGGCTGCACGCTCTGTATTTGACATCTTTTTTGGACTGTTGAAGCCAAAAACCACGACCCACCTACTCCCTTCTAACGCTTGGAAGAGCAAGGATCATTTTTAATATACTCAGACTGGATTCGTCTGCAAGACGAAAATCCCTATAACAACCTATGCTGCTTTGAGGGTGAGTAAAACAGGCTAATTTTTCATTTTTGGGTGACCTAACCCTTTAGGTATTAGTTCAATAATAAAGTATTCTTTTTACAAGTATGCTGAAATACAGAGTTTTCGCAGGAAACTCTAGATGGCGCAGTCCGATAGGTCTAGCTCTAGCTCTGACCTGGTGACTCATTGTCACATGGCAGCCTGATTGGTTCTCTCCTGTATCGGTAACCAATGAGCTTACTGCTCAATATTCAAATACCTGGCTTTTGTTTGCTGTAGCAGTTGGCAGTGCACTTTAGAAACCCTCCACCTCCCCAGCTCCACCTGTATAGATCTGCTACGGGGTGATTTATGTATTCTATATGGGGGATATTCATTTGTGTTATATGTGCAGCAGCAGTATTTCTTACATGCATGCTCACAGCAGCATGTTTGTGGATGTATTGGCAGTAGCAAGTCTCGGTAGCAGCAGCGTAGCAGATCTATTCCTCCAAGACCAAACACATTAACATTGTCATGTACATTACCATGCCAATCCCTCCGAGAGTTGTCATGACAGAAGTGTACTTCTTTTTAACAAGGGTTAGAAGCTTTTAAAACTGATCAGGGACAGGTTTACCCACCCGTCTGCTTCAGATAATGAATGCTGATCTGGTCTACAGGGAAGAAGGCAGCGGTGGCTCCATACTCAGGGCACATGTTGGCGATGGTGGCGCGGTCTGCAATAGACAGCTGAGCAACACCAGGGCCGAAAAACTCCACAAATTTTCCAACCACACCAACTTGCCGCAAATGCTGAGCAGAGAAAGCATATAGTAAAACATAGCAACATTCCTTAAAAGCAAACCAAAGTCACCATAAAATTCCGATATGGCAAGACTTGCATACCTTGGTGACAGTAAGCACTATGTCAGTGGAGGTGATATATTTGTTGGGCGTTCCCTGTAGTTTGTAGCCGATGACTTCTGGCAGCACCATGCTGATCGGCTGACCCAACATGACCGCCTCCGCCTCGATACCTCCAACACCTGCTCCAAAAGATTGGAGCTTAAATCTCAGCTCGACATTTGCCGTTTATCACTGAATTTCTTTTCTTTCAATTGAATGTCTTTCTCTTTATTTACAAACCCAACACACATACACAATTTAACATCCATTCCATATATTAACAAAAATGAGGTAACACTTTAAGGTGTCCTTGTTGCACGTTACATGTACTTACTATTATAATAACAATTAATTATGCATAATTACATGCAACTAGCCCTAAACCAAACTCTAATCCTAACGCTAACCATATAGTAAGCATATGTAGTTAATTAATATTACTCAGTACTTAAATGTATAATTATATTGTAACAAGGACACCTTAAAATAAAGTGTAACCAAAAATAATATTGAAATTATGAGATGCAAAGCCATTAAGTTAAGAAACAAGTCAACATTCTGACATAAATTGAAATTGTCATAATTACAACTTGTGTATTATGATTGTACGTAAAATGTCAATATTATGAGATACAATAGCACAAGTTATCACATAAGCCAAAATTAAGGCAAATATGACATGTATTATGACGTAATATAAAATGTAAAAATTATGAGCTACTACGTCAAAATTGCAAGATAAAAAGTTGAAATAATCACAAGTGACATGCATTATGACCTATCCATGAAATGTCAAAATTATGAGATACTAAGTCCAAACTATGGCATAAGTCGAAATGATTAGATAAGTCATAATTGTGAAACGACAGTTGAAATTGTCATAATTATTACATATGATGATTTATAACATATCAAAATTATGAGATACTAAGTCATAATTATGAGATAAAAGGCCAATTACCATAAGTATGACATGCATTATGAATACAATTTAAAAATTCATAATTTTATCTCATGAAAGCTGAAACTGTCATAGTTACGACTTATGAACATTAGAATTTCTATCTAGTATCTCATAATTTTGATATGTTATGTATAAGTCATAATTCATAAGTCGTAACTACGACAGTTTCAGCTTTCATGAGATAAAATTATGAATTTTGAAATTTTATTCATAATGCATATCATACTTATAATTTTGACTTTAATCTCATAATAATGACGACTGAGAAAAATGTATGTTTAAGTCATAATTCATGAGTATGACATGCATTATGACATAAAATGTCAAGATTATGAGATACTCAGTCATTAGTATGAGATAAAAAGTTGCAATTGTCATAATTGTCATAAATACGCCTGAACTATTATGGTCTATACATAAGATGGCAAAATTATGAGATACTAAGTCAATTATGAGATGAAAAGTAAATATTATTATATAATTATGACTTATATCATCTATTATAACTCGGTATCTCATAATTGACATTTTATGTAGCCTATAGTCCTATTCGGATGGTAATTGTTTCTCATTGGGACATAAGTGATTTTGAATTGCCGTCCGAATCCAAATGTCCCTGTTTATCTCTCACCACCGCCGTAAAAATCCCCGGCCGAATTACCTACTGTTTTTTGACAAACACCAAGGTTGTGTGTTAATTCAATTGCCGTCTGAATCCACATCTCTGAGTTTACGAGAAGAAATCGATTCAAAATCGATTCAGAATGATTCGTGGATCAATTCTGAGATTTTTGGAATGCATCGTGATTCTCTCTAGAATCGATTCTGAGCTTAGTTTTTAACAGCAGATGGCACTCTAGGGTAGTTTTTAACCGCACACTCAGATGCTCACGAATAAGAGCATTTGCGCATTCGGCTGAGTAATGTAAGTGGTTAAATGTACTTGCACATCGGCTTTTATGCTTTATGATGCAAGATTAATGTGTAAACAGCATTAGTACGTCATCCGCCCGGAAAAGTAATGAAACTTCTCGATGATTTTCACTCACCCCAGCCCAGCACTCCCAGCCCATCAATCATGGTAGTGTGGGAGTCCGTTCCCACCAGACTGTCTGGATAGTAGTATCCGTCCTGCTCAAACACGACCCTGGCCAAGTATTCCAGATTGACCTGATGGACTATTCCTGATCCCGGCGGAATGATCCGCATGTTCCGGAATGCTTTAGAACCCCACTGTGGACCGATACAATTAGTTCTCAAGCCATCTTCATCGTCATATCAAATATGTCAAATACAGAAGGGGAAAATTACCTTCAAAAACTCAAATCGTTCTCTGTTCCTTTCAAATTCAAGGTCTTGGTTCTTCTGAAGGCTGTCAGACCTTTAAGAATGGAAAGAGTAATGAACTTTTGTACTGGACAGTTAAAATCACGATACACTTGTCACCAGAGAGCAAATTTTAAGACAAGCACTCCTTAGTTTTAGTTTTCATTTTTAGTTGTGACAGTAACATTTTGGGAGTTCATAAGAAATTTAAAGAATAAAATATATATTTTTTAAACATTTTAAAATGTAAACAGCTACAATTATGAAAAAGAAGTGTGCTTAATTGTACTGAATTGACTTGTAGTGTAAAAAAAACTGTACTTGCAGATAATATAATATTAATGATGTCAAATTAAAAGTTTAACTTTAAAGTACATTTTAAATCATTATTTTTAGAATCCTAATAAACTTTGTCATGCTTTAAGGAAGTACACTTATTTTAATGAGTTGATTTGATTGTAATTTTAACTGTAGTGTGTTATTTGATATTACTTTTAAAGTTAAGATATTTTAAATGTACAAAATTGCAACTTAAAGTACATGACATACAAGTTTCAATAGAAATTACATTAAAGTATATTTAGTTTACCATAAATGCATGTCAGTAAATTCAGCAGTACACTTTAACCATACAGTATTTCAGAGACAAACTTGCTTTAGTGCTACTTAAGTGGGTCAAAACGCACTTAAAATAAATCTAACTGCATGCAATATAACACTTAACAATTAAGTGCAATAACAATTGCAATTTAGTATCTGAAACTAAACTCATTACAATCAGATTGCACATATTCTTTTAAATTACCCAAAAAGTAAAATACTCTTTTTAAAAGTATGCTTAAGTGTACTTTGTGATTAAGCACTTAAACGCAACGCATGCACATTCGGTGTGCTCTTGATTCAAAGAGATTAAATAAATTCTCAATTGTAGAAGGTGCATCAGCATGAGAACTCAGCACATGAAAACAAACATTAAACGGAGTCTGTTCTAAACGACAGAAAAACAGCTTTGTGAAACTATTTTACATCTCTGTCAAATGGCAAAGACCTACTTCCTGTTGAAGTCGACCTGAATGGAATGATCTATGACAAGGTCAGCCGGACAGACTGGATTAATCTTCTCGGGGTCGCCCTGTAATTTTTTCACTGCATCACGCATGGCTGCAAAGTCGACCACTGCAGGAACACCCCTGTTTACAGAGAACCAACAAGGAGACAAATATATAACGGCCAGATAAAAGGCAGCAGGTTACAGAGATCCAGTCAAAACCTACGTGAAGTCTTGCAAGATGACGCGGGCCGGTCTGAAAGGCACCTCCACGGTCTGACTCTGCGTCACCTTCCAGTTGAGGATCTTCTCCACATCCTCTTTCTTCACCAGGAACCCGTCACAGTTCCTCACCGCAGACTCCAGCAGCACACGGATGGAGAAGGGAAGCTGGTCTTCAAAGAGAAGTACAGAGAGGAACACAGTCAGGTAGAGTCAAGTCATTTCCCAGAAGCACAGGTGCTGTAACTCTGAATCAACTATTCAACAAGGCATGCTTACAAAATACCGTCTTACCATATCTGGGGTCTTTGAGCTTTTTAAGGTTGAAGAGCTTGTGTTCGGGCTTCTGGGGGTCCAGAGGCTCAATGGTGTGTGCATAAGGGTTCGTCATAACTAAAAACACGCTTCCTCACTGCACACTCTTCAACCTTTAATTGAGAGGAAGAGAGAGAAATGTAAGTAACTTGCTGAATTCAATAATAAAACTTTTTTTTTTGACAAACAGCTAAATGTGCCAGTGTTGTTAAAGTTAACTACAAATCAATTATTATTTAATTGAAATAAAGCTGAAATTAAATAAAGTATGAAAATTATATTAAAAAACTAACTTAAAAAATTAGAACTACTGCCTTGGGAACGAATTAAGTTTAAAGTTTTAGGCGAAGTACTAAAATTACTAAAACTGAAATTGGAAATAAATGTAAAAAATAAATATTTAAGAAAAACAAAAGCTGATAAAATGAAAAACGCACATAAATTTACAAAAAAAAACATGAAAACTAAAACTATAAAATATTATATTTTATTACATTATATTAGCCAATTCTAAATATTAATAAATACTATTTAAAAAAAGTATAAATAATGTTATTTTAGTACACTAAACACACTGATTATGAGCACTCTTTAAGCAACACTTGAACACTTGATACTTAGCTGATATCTAACGCAATTTACTGATACTGAATGAGACATGATACAATTATTTTATTTAAACAATACGTTCGCATGGCTAGCAATACCAAGATCATGAGTTCAGTTCCCAGAGAATGGATGAGCTGATAAAATTAAGACACTGAATGCAACGCAAGTGACTTCGTATAAAATCCAGCAGTCCCACAATAGTCAAATATTAGCTGATTATCGGCCCAGTGTGACCCTGCAGCACAAAAGCAGTGTTAAGTCGCTGGGGGATATTTGTAGCAATAGCCAACAATACATTGTATGGGTCAAAATTATACATTTTTAGGATTATGATATTAAGTAAAGATCATGTTCCATGAAGATATTTTGTAAATGTCCTACTGTAAATATATCAAACCTTAATTTTTGATTAGTAATATGCACAGCTAAGAACTTCATTTGGACAACTTTAAAGATGATTTTCTCAATATTTAGATATTTTTGCACCCTCAGATTCCAGATTTTATGTTTTTTTTTCAACTCATTATAGTGCTGTACTGATATATTTGTTTATTCACTATGCATTTATTTGGATCAAAATGTATGTTTATTTGTTTGTTTGAACCTAAATAAAATAAATATATAAATTTGATCCAAACAAACACAAAAACAGATTAATATACTTATTTATTTGGTTGTTTATTCAGTACTCGTTTATTTACTTATTTATTTGAATCTAAATAAATAAAACCAATATACCAAAAACAGATTTACATATGTTTATTTATTTGTTCATTCAGTACTCATTCATTTGCTCATTTAAAGAATTTTCATTTATTTCTATGTTTATTTGTTTGTTTGAATCTAAATATCTCTCCATATATAGCATTCAACCAAACACAAAAATAGATTATGTATTTATATAAATATGTATGCATTTATTTACTTGTATACTTGTATTTATTTTATGAATTTGTTTATTTGTGTGATTGTTTTAATCAAAATAAATAAATACAAATCTGATTCAAACAAACACACAATAGCCAAAAATACATTGTATGGGTCAAAATTATTGATTTTTCTTTTATGCCAAAAATCATTAGGATATTAAGTAAAGGTCATGTTCCATGAAGATATTTTGTAAATTTCCTACCGTTAATGTATCAAAACTTAATTTTTGATTAGTAATATGCATTGCTAAGAACTTCATTTAGACAACTTTAAAGGCGATTTTCTCAATATTTAGATTTTTTTTGTATCTTTATTCAGCTTTCTGATGATGTATAAATCGCAATTTCAAAAAAGTTACCCTTATGACTGATTTTGTGGTCCAGGGTCACATATTTCATGTCAAATATATGAAATATATATATATGTTTTTTTTTCTAAATATTTCCACAGACCCCAATATGAAAAAAACAACCCTGATTTAAACAGTTAAACTTGGCCAGGGTCACATCATAAAAATATAATACCTCCGTAGCAGGTTAATTATGTTTCTGTGATTTAGAAATACACCTTAAAAACAAAACATCTCAGACTGCAAAGTCCCCAGGAACCAGCACTAGGTTCCTCCAGTGAGTCACTGTCTGATAGCTCAGTGCCAAGCATAACAGACTGAATGAAAGTTAATCTGAGACTATATCTGTGCATCAGACTCTGGACTAAGATGAGAGGAGGCTCTGTGTTTCTCAGTCTTCCAGGAACTTGTTCAGAGAATGATTTCCTGAAGCCAGAGCACGATTTCACGTCTTTGACTGACATAAAAGCAATGCACAAAAGTCCATTTGCACCAACTCCACATCAGTAACTAGACTGCATGTGCATTATCAATTATTTCATTGTCAGTGAGCAGATAGCTGGTTAGCTAATGATATCTCACGCAAAAATGTTGATATTTCCACTTGATCTCGGTCTAACAAGCACACAGTCAAGCTGCCATAACACTCGTGCTAATAACTTGCATCCTTTTAATATGCAACAACAGCGAGGACCTTCACGATATTAGCCTGATAGACAACATGCAACAACTGTGAACTCAAACTCTGTAAACACTGATGCGAGACGAGATGTAGATAGTGCATGCAGTTATGTTCATGAAGCACTATTTGAGTGTATAAGAGCTTGTGCAATCCTCTTACCTCGCAGTGTTAGAGTAGATTTGAGCTGCTGACACTAAAAGTTAGATGTTTGGCCTGTTTACTCTGAGAGCGGCGTTGATGTTTTTACCGTAATTCCTCTAAATGAGCGGCATGTACACCTGCACGCTAAAGTCATATGTGGCAAGCCGTTTTAACATTTGTGACCCTGGATCACAAAACCAGTCATAATGTTTTTTTTTTTTTTTTTATCATCTGAAATCTGAATAAGTAAGCTTTCCATTTATGTAAGGTTTGTTATGATAGGACAATATTTGGCCGAGATACAACTATTTGAAAATCTGGAATCTGAGGGTGCAAAAAAAAAAGAAAAATCGAAATATTGAGAAAATTGCATTTAAAATTGTCCAAATGAAGTTCTTAGCAATGCATTTTACTAATCAAAAATTAAGTTTTGATGTAGGACATTTACAAAATATCTTCATGGAACATGATCTTTACTTAATATCCCAATGATTTTTGGCATAAAAGAAAAATCTGTAATTTTGACCCATACAATGTATTGTTGGCTATTGCTACAAATATACCCCAGCCACTTAACACTGCTTTTGTGCTGCCGGGTCCGAACAAATTTATACTCACCCAACAGACATAAACTAGCTTGTATCTATTTTTACATTACTAGTATTAGGCCTACATATTTTAATTGGGCCTATTAGTAAACAACCCAATGATACGTGATGATAGTGTCTAGCGATAGTAATTCTTAAATATTTCGCATCTATTGACAAATAATGACTTTTCTCATTTAATTATTATTTATTTTTTAATTTGTTACCAGTACCAATGGTAGCCTATAGTTAAATCCAAACTACGAGAATAGTCTTTATACTAAATAAATAAAATAATTTATTCTCTTGTTGCTATGTCTTTGTTGTCGTAATCTTCATTTTATTTGCCAAATATTATGATTTAATCCTACAATATTTTATTTAGTTTAGATAACTTTCTATTATTGTATTTTAGTTAGATTTTTATGTGCATTGTGCAACCATGTATTTGTTTTTTTTAGTATTTACTTTTTTTTATTTCTTCTTCTTTGCAGGTGTGCATAAGATGCTCTGTTTTTGTTTTTAAGGTGACTTTTTAACATTCTGTCAAGGGTCTGCAGATGAAGAATAGCCTCTTTGGCAAATTCTGGCACATTTAAAGTCATGTTTATTAATGTGCATTGCCCCTGCGAACAAATAAACTCTCTCTCTCGCTCTCTCTCAGTGAAATTGGGCTACTTTAATAAATAAAAAAAACATCAGTAAGTGTCAGAAGGTGTGTAAACTCTTTGAATTAAATGCATGGTAAATTGTACTTTTTTTTTTTTCTTGGACAATAGAAGAAAATCACATAATCGACAAAACAACAAAAACTTTTGAAAACAGGAACGTAAATGAAAAGAGATCTTATCAAACACATTTTAAAACACATCAAATACACAAAACTCAACACAACAACAACTACACAAACCTCAAAACACATTTCCTCTCATTTAGTTAAATTATAAAAATGTTGCATATTCTGCAAGGGGTACATAAGACTTATAAGCAGAACCGTAGCTTAGGATGCTTTTGCAGAGTTTATAATAATCAGTTTTGACTGATTGTTTATAATATTGTGTGTATTACGGTAATGATATAGCGCTTCTGCGCCTGTTTCTCTGCTCTGTTATGAATGTGTGTTAAAGGTCATAGTTAGTTTATTATCATTGTAGGCTAATAAACACCACAGAGCATATTTCTAACATCCGTTTTCATGCTTACATAATTTAGTTAGACGTATCTGACTCATGTGCATGAATCTGATAGCCTATAAAAATATAATTAGCAATCTGTAGACATGAGTCAATTTCAAAACTTCCTGTGCATTAAACTAGGAGCATTAAATGTAATTTGATTTAAAAGAACATACTGTACAATAAGACACTCAAACATCACAGCTGAGATAAATATAGTACATGTGTTTCTGTGAAGAGGTTATCAGAGGCTCTGAAGCCGAGAGATATGCCTTATCACAAAAACATACAGGCGATTTTTATTTGCTATCAATAATCTGTTTTAGCAGCAGTTATATCAGAGCAATAAACTAGACCACAGTGTCACTGGCTTATTGCTTTTTTTTAATGGTGGCAACCAGTGTTGGGGAAAGTTACTTTTAAAAGTAATGCATTAAAATATTGAGTTATTACCGTAAATGTAATTGCGTTAGTTACTTTTTATAGAAAAGTAACTTTTGCATTACTTTTTTTCATCTGGACTGGGCTTGCTTGTTTGTTTTTAATATAAAAAGTTCTATTTTTGGCCCTTGCACACCAAAAGTGACAATATTTCTGGAGTCATTTCACATTCATTTGTTGTAACTTCAAATCCAAGTTTGAATATGATCTGGTGCATGAGTAAAGGCTTTGACGCTCCTGAGGTCTGGAAGGAGTGCTTTGGTTGTTGTGGATTGTAAGTGGCTTGGCTCATGGCCCAGGTGAAGCGAGTGAAGTGAATAGTGTTAGCGATGAAGCTCCTTCCTCCTCCGGCTGCCTTCTCTGATTCTCTGCATCCGGTAGGTCTTTCGGGCCACTTCACGCTCGTTCTCCTGCACCTCTGTGTCATCCAGCACCTCCAGACCGGGGATCTGACTGATCACATACTGCCTGTCACATACACAAATAGAGTAGTTAGTATGCACTAGTATATTATGTGACCCTGGAGCACAAAAGCAGTCATAAGTCGCTGGGGGATATTTGTAGCAATAGCCAACAATACATAGTATGGGTCAAAATTATTATTTTTTATGCCAAAATCATTAGGATATTAAAGTAAAGATCATGGGTCCCATGAAGATATTTTGTAAATTTCCTACTAAATATATCAAAACTTCATTTTTGAATAGTAATATGCATTGCTAAAAACTTCATTTGGACAACTTTAAAGACGATTTCTCAGTATTTTGATTTTTTTTTTTGCACCCTCAGATTCCAGATTTTCAAATAGTTGTATCTCGACCAAATATTGTCCTATCGTAACATAACCATACATCAATGGAATGCTTATTTATTCAGCTTTCAGATGATGTATACATCTCAGTTTCAAAAAATTTACACATATATCCAGGATCATAGAGAATAGAATATAAATCATCTCAGATAATATAATATAATATAATACAATACAATGTAATGTAATGTAATGTAATGTATAATGCAATGCAATACAGTACTCTACATATTAGGTTGTTCAGATTGAATATTGAACATACTGGACTGGCACAAATACTAAAGCACAGCTTGCTTAGTTGTATTGAGAACGTGTATTGCAAAACATGACCACTAGATGGAAGTACACACTTTTGAAAGAGAAGTGTGCTTAATTGTATTGATGTGCACTTGTAGTGTACTTCAAATCTTGGAGGAGCATATTTTAAAAAGCTGTATTTACAGGTGCATCTTAATAAATTAGAATGTCGTGAAAAAGTTTTTTTATTTATTTCAGTAATTCAACTCAAACTGTGAAACTCGTTTATTAAATAAATTCAATGCACACAGACTGTGTAGTTTAAGTCTTTGGTTCTTTTAATTGTGATGATTTTGGCTCACATTTAACAAAAACCCACCAATTCACTATCTCAACAAATCAGAATATGGTGACATGTCAATCAGCTAATCAACTCAAAACACCTGCAAAGGTTTCCTGAGCCTTCAAAATGGTCTCTCAGTTTGGTTCACTAGGCTACACAATCATGGGGAAGACTGCTGATCTGACAGTTGTCCAGAAGACAATTATTGACACCCTTCACAAGGAGGGTAAGCCATAAACATTCATTGCCAAAGAAGCTGGCTGTTCACAGAGTGCGGTATCCAAGCATGTTAACAGAAGGTTGAGTGGAAGGAAAAAGTGTGGAAGAAAAAGATGCACAACCAACCGAGAGAACCGCACGCAGCCTTATGAGGATTGTCAAGCAAAATTGATTCAAGAATTTGAGTGAAATTCACAAGGAATGGACTGAGGCTGGGGTCAAGGCATCAAGAGCCACCACACACAGACATGTCAAGGAATTTGGCTACAGTTGTCGTATTCCTCTTGTTAAGCCACTCCTGAACCACAGACAACATCAAAGGACCTGGGCTAAGGAGAAGAAGAACTGACTGTTGCCCAGTGGTCCAAAGTCCCTCTTTTCAGATGAGAGCAGGTTTTGTATTTAATTTGGAAACCAAGTTCCTAGAGTCTGGATGAAGGGTGGAGAAGCTCATAGCCCAATGTCTTGAAGTCCAGTGTTAAGTTTCCACAGTCTGTGATGATTTGGGGTGCAATGTCATCTGCTGGTGTTGGTCCATTGTGTTTTTTGAAAACCAACGTCACTGCACCCGTTTTACCAAGAAATTTTGGAGCACTTCATGCTTCCTTCTTCTGACCAGCTTTTTGAAGATGCTGATTTCATTTTCCAGCAGGATTTGGCACCTGCCCACACTGCCAAAAGCACCAAAAGTTGGTTAAATGACCATGGTGTTTGTGTGCTTGACTGTCCAGCAAACTCACCAGACCTGAACCCCATAGAGAATCTATGAGGTATTGTCAAGAGGAAAATGAGGAACAAGAGACCAAAAAATGCAGATGAGCTGAAGGCCACTGTCAAAGAAACCTGGGCTTCCATACCACCTCAGCAGTGCCACAAACTGATCACCTCCATGCCACGCCGAATTGAGGCAGTAATTAAAGCAAAAGGAGCCCCTACCAAGTATTGCGTACATGTACAGTAAATTCTAATTTATTGAGATGCACCTGTAGTGCAGATAATATTAATTAAATAAAAGGCCACTTCAGTGACTTAAAGAGACACTTTTCTGACTGTTTCTTTACACACTTAAGTACACTTTTAAAAAGTGACCTTTGTAATAATGTCAAATTAAACGTTTAACTTTAAAGTGCATTTTAAATCATCATGTTTTAATAATCTTTTGTCAGGCCTAAAGACGTAGCTAGACTTATTTTTGAAACACATGTAAAGTACTTGCTTAGAATTTGAACTGTAGTGTGTTATTCAAAATTACATTTAAAGTTGATATATTTTAAATGTACTGAATTGCAACATCCTCATTACAAATGTGTAACTAAAAATGTATTTAAATACATGACATACAAGTTTCAACAGAAATTACATTAAAGTATATTTTAGTCAGTACACTTTAACCATATTTCAAAGACAATAGAAGTAAATATGAAATTACATATAAATATGCACTTAAGTCATACTTAAGTGGGTCAAAACGCACCATAAAGTTGAGCTAATTGCAGGTAATATCAATTTAAATTATAATACATTTTCTTTAATTGCATTTAACATGCAATTAAGTATCCAAAAGCATTACATTCAGTTCAAACCTAAGTATATTCTTTTAAAGTATATTTTTCCAACACTTTCCTTTGAAAGTATGCTAAAGCGTACATCTTCTTCAAAAAGGTATGTACCATCTGAAGTTTTTGAAACAAATCAAAAGTCCAGGATGAATGTTAACATACTAAAATGTATATATTGGCATAACAGTACTTATTACATAACTGAATATTTCAATACATCTCCTCTTCTCAAGCTTACCTGTAATCCATATACTGCGTGAGACTGCCTCCATTAAAGTAACTGGGTGCCGCTTCATTGTTCATCATACTGAGAATTCTACAATGAAACCAAACAGATAAATCACTGGAGGTATAAAAACACTATGTCTACAGAGTAGTTAATGCATGAGTGAATGGGATTGTGAACTCACTTGATATTTGGGAACTTGCAGCAGATCTCCTCCACAATAATGGGCAGGTTGCTGATTTTGTTCTTGTTGATCCAGAGGGTGGTGAGGCTGGGCATGTAGGGGAATTTGACATGTGTGCTGTAGTTGTTGCAGTCCAGGATGAGTGTGCTGAGCTTCTCCAAACTGCCTAAAAGAGCCGGGTTCCGTTAGCAACTCCGTTAAGGGCAATCACGTGAGAAGTTAACCCTACACAGTCAAACCAAAAATGTGACCCTGGACCACAAAACCAGTCATAAGGGTCCATTTTTTTTAATTGAGATTTGTACATTTATACAATATTTGGCTGAGATACAACTATTTGAAAATCTGGAATCTGAGGGTGCAAAAAAATCTAAATATTGAGAAAATCGCCTTTAAAGTTGTCCAAATGAAGTTCTTAGCAATGCACATTACTAATCAAAAATGAAGTTTTGATATATTTACAGTAGGAAATGTACTAAATATCTTCATGGAACATGATCTTTACTTAATATCCTAATGATTTTTGGTATTAAAGAAAAATCGATAATTTTGACCCATACAATGTATTTTTGGCTATTGCTACAAATATCCCCCAGCGACTTAACACTGCTTTTGTGCTCCAGGGTCACATATTATTCAGACACCAGATATAATTTTTTTTACTAGTGGGTGCAGGACACTATGTAAGTGAGGATACCAAAATAAAGTAAATTGTGACATATTATACCCAAAATTCTTCATACATATACTTGCAGATGCTTTTATCCAAACGCTTACAATTGAGGACAATGAAAGCAATCAAAGATACAAGTGCTATAACAAAATTCTCAGCGTAACGCAGTACCGTATCAATGTTTTGCTTTTTGTTAATTGTATAATAAATTAAAAGAAAACAGATAGAATAGAAAAAATATATAGTAAGCTAGTGTTAGAGGCCTTTTTTTTTGCTTTTTGTTAATTGTATAAAAAATTTAAAGAAACCAAATAGATGGAATACAAAATGAAAAGAGAAGCTGTTGTGTTTTTTTTATAAAGAAAACAAGCAGTTAGTAAATAAACAGAGTGCAAGTCTAATATATTGTATTCAATATACAATATATAAATAGATCGTCTCAGATTAACAAAGGTATACATAGAAGAAAACGTTATAATGTAGTTAAACACACATGACAAAGACATCTGATACCCCAAAAGGTTACTGTCCATCGTTGTAACTGAGGTCCAGAACCTCCAAGGTGTCCCGCTGTGACGGATGGTGTCCGTAGGGAATCTCATGATGCTCTGGTAGGCCAAAGAGAGTCTCTGGAGGCCCAGCACCACAGCAGGGCCGCCGGGGGCCGAGGGCCCAGTCTCCATGTCCCTGCCCCACCCACTCTCACTGCTCCTCCACCACGGCATCATGGACACATAAGTGAGCGGATCCACCTCCTGACAGCACTGTCAAACAAGATGGTTTGAGGGTTAGTTAAGGGTGGAGTTACTCTGGTACATGGTCAATTTATGCCAAGAATTCTGGGTACATTTGGTGTAAGTACACTGTAAAAAAAAAAAAAAAAAAAAAATTTTTTTGAGTGGAATTGGTTTCAAAGTATATCCTACACCAACTTTGTTTAGAACAACAGCAACAAATCTAATTCGGAGACAAATACAATGTACATGACGCATTGTATATCTCAGCATTATGATTCAAATATATTTTACATTTTCCAGTTGCAGTCAGGAGCTCACAAATATCAAAATACCTTCAGAATATTGACACACGTTGTACTAATGAATAAGTCCACAATCAAACTGAGTTCTTCTGCTAAAACTGTGAAAGTCCAAGAAATCAAAACTGGCCAAGACTGAGTACGCTATTATTTAAAGGGTAATATGAATTCACATTTAAAGAACTGATCCATAGGTATGAGGTCGTCTTCATGTATAAAACCAATACTCATCAAATCCTAATTAGATTTTTAGAATTAAATGGGAAGTTAGGGCAAGGCTACATTCACCTCATTATGACTCAGAATGAACTGATATTTCATATGGCTATTATATGGCATATACACTATTTTCCTATTTAATACTGTAAAGTTGCTTTGACACAGTCTGTATTGTTAAAAGCGCTATATAAATAAATGTGACTTGACTTGACAAAAATTCTGCATTTGGCATTGTACAGGTCAGAATCATAACACTTACCAGGGTTTGCAGCTCTCCAGCAGTGTCTGTACTGAAGCGGTGAGTGAGTGCGTCTGCATACGACCCTTTCTGCACAAATAAAATACCTTCTTTCATGGCTGGAAATGGGATCACAAGATGGGATAATCACATTGCCGGTTAACTCTTTCCTTGGGGTTTACATGAACGTCACTGAAATGTCTAAAATAGGTCAACAGCTTTTATGAATCAGCTGATGCTAAGTGTGCCTGTTCTTTTTAATATAGATAGATAGACAGACGGACGGATGGAAGGAAGGATGGACGGACAGACAGACAGACAGAAAGACGGACAGACAGACAGACAGAAAGACGGACAGACAGACAGAGAGACAGACAGACAGACAGACAGACAGAAAGACAGACAGACAGACAGAAAGACAGACAGACAGACAGACAGAAAGACGGACAGACAGACAGACAGAAAGACAGATGGACAGATAGAGAGACAGACAGACAGATAGACAGACAGACAGACGGACAGACAGACAGACGGATAGAGAGATAGAGAGACAGACAGACAGACAGACAGACAGACAGACAGACAGACAGATAGATAGATAGATAGATAGATAGATAGATATATTCTATAATTTACAGTTAAAATCTGAATCATGTCTGGTTTTATGTCAGTATATAAATCATCTTATAATTTATAGTGCAAAACTGCAAAATGATTGATAATTGATGTGATTCATCTGATTGTTGTTATGAGCTGTGTATGCCACATTAAGGTATGTTATGTTACATTCTGTGTTTTTGAGTTCATGTCGATTGCATTGTTATTCCCTACTTCTTGTGTCCCACCAGCTCTGAAGTATTTTCATCAATAAGGTTCTTTAACATTCTGATATTTAATAAGGAGTTAGATTGTCATAAATTAAGTAGCCTACCATATCCACAAAGCCAGATACGTTAAATTTAAACCCAGCTGCAAAATATTAGCTTCGGATCTACATTTATTATTGTCATCACTTCAAAAAGTCTCCTCCAATAAAAAAAGCTATGAGGCCTAAATTTGATTTTTTTCCCCGTCTTCTTTCTTTTTCTCTCTCCTCTGTATTCCCCCGTGTTCTATATTGAATTATATTTCTGCAAAATAAATAAATACACAAACAATAAACAATACAAAAAAAAGTATCAGCAATGCAAAAAAAAAAGATTGCATTGTTATACTAACATCATATTACCCTTATGGCGTTTTGTATGTGTGTATGTGTGTATATGGCACTGTTCTCTGTCAACACAGCAGTATCAGTCACTCACAGGCCACTTCTGAGATACTTTGACCTATCATGTGGCACACTTCTGTGATTATACAGGTTATCAATACATGTTTTTATGGTGTCATTGTAAAATGCAATGTTGCTTTATAGTCGCATGCACCTGCCGTCTTCGTGTTTTCCATTTCTCTGGTGATTTCACTTTAAAATGAAAATGTCGTCGCCATGAAACTCCCCTTGTTTTGTTTAGTTTCTCTGATGCAATCCGGTCTCAACCATAGCCCGCTCTTGTCCAAGCCCCGCCCACCGCTGGACTTTCTGGAAACGTAACGAAACGCGGCTACGTGATGTCCCAGTAAGGCGCTGACGTAAACACGCAAGCCCCGCCCCCGCACCGGAACGTCACCGCATCCTATATAAGCGCCCGCCGTCACTCACAACGGCATTTCTACTTACGGCACAGAAGAATGAGATTCGTGAGACACAACCCGAGCGCGACATGTTTGTGAACAAAGCGACCATGGAGTACACGTCAGAACTGAACTCGTCTTATCGCTCAAACAGCGTTTTTGAGTACGTTAGCAACAAACCAAACCCTCGCTGGAGCGACTGCCAAGCGACCGGCTGACCAAACTCACAAAGGTAAAGCTATCTTTCTGAGTGTATCGATAAACAGTCGCGATATATCGAAAACTATTTGTATTCGATGTAGAAGTAATTCGTTAAGTGGTTTAGTTAAACACTGGTCAATTTGTCCAAGAACCATAACGTAAATACAGCAAACACGGTAATACCATGGCAACCGTTGGCGTTTTTGTTGTTAGTAAACAGCACGTGATGAAAGGCGGGGCTTGTCACATTGGCGCGTGCCACTGGTTTTGGGTTACTTTAGGTAACACTTTACTTTAAGGTGTCTTTGTTACACACGTTACATGTACTTACTATTATACTAACGATAAAATTATGCATAATTACATGCAATTAATCCTAGCCCTAACCATATAGTTAAGTAATGTTACTCAGTACTTAAATATGTAATTATATTGTAACAAGGACACCTTAAAATAAAGTGTATCCTAAATTTATTAGGTTACAGATTACAAGTTACCCTATTTAAAATGTAACAAGTAGTGTACATATTTCATTTAGCCTACTTTATTAAAGTAATTGATTAATTTGATTAAAATTCAAAAAATTCTACATTTCTCTAAACGGATAACTATTCAGACATTAATCCTTCATCACTTGAATTAAGATTATTATTATAATAATAGAATAATTTTAAAGCACAGCCACCACAAAACGCAGAACTTTAGCACCTCTTTTTCACCTAGGATCGTTCTGAGTTAATACAGATTTAAAATCATAACAAGATTCAGTTTAATAGCTTGATTTTTTTTTTTGTTATGCAAAGGCTTATCTATGACAGAAAACACTGGCGTCTAACAATACCTTATGGGGAAAAAAACAGTTCATTTAAAAAGTAAAGCATATACACAAGCCCAAATAGGAAATACAACCGTAATCAAATAGCCTAAACATGTGTCCTCTTCTTTGTCCTAAACTCCTGAAATACGGGTCTATTGTCTCCTATTTAAGAGCAGCCAATGCAGTTTTGGAAAGAAACCCTCTTCTGAGAGATTGAGAAGCTTTCAGTGGTTTTAATAGCTATATGTGTGACCCTGGACCACAAAACCAGTCATAAGGGTAATTTTTTAGAAATTGAGATTTATACATCATGAATAAATAAAGTTGCATTGATGTATGGTTTGGCTGAGATACAACTATTTGAAAATCTGAGGGTGCAAAAAAAATCTATATATTGAGAAAATCATCTTTAAAGTTGTCCAAATGAAGTTCTTAGCAATGCATATTACTAATCAAACATTAAGTTTTGATATATTTACGGTAGGACGTTTAGAAGATATATTCATGGAACATATCCTAATGGCATAAAATAAAAATTTATAATTTTGACCCATACAATGTATTGTTGGCTATTGCTACAAATATCCCCCAGCGACTTAACACTGCTTTTGTGCTCCAGGGCCACATATAATGAAAAATATAGATTTTTTTTAACAGCATGTGATTGTTTTACAGATCGAGTGTGATTATGGCACCATTCACCATTTCTCCACATCATCCGCTGCCGTATCCATGCGGTTTACCTCAGAAAGGTCTGTTGATGCAATCCAAGACGAGTCCTGAGCTTTGGTCCGGTTCACCTGGAGATCCTTATCGCAGAACGTCCATCGTGCAGATCGGAGTCGGTCTGTGGCAGCTCGTCCAGAGAGTCCTGAACTTCTGTACGTGTGTGACCGAGCTCCTCCGCTCCAAGATGTTTCTCTTCATTTGTGTGGGACAAACCATGACCATGACCGGCGAGCTGAAGAAGAGCGGCGTGGAGGAGGTCTTGGAGAGGCCTGGAGGCGAAATCAGAGATGGAGCTTCAGAAATGAAGGTCGTTATGGAGTCTGATGATGATGAGCGGGAATCGTCTGCGTTTGACTCGGATGAAGAGGAAGATGATGAAGCCAGGCTCTCTGATGAAGAAACCGATGAGGAGGATGATGAGGACCGTGAGACCGAGGACGAGGACTCTGGATGGTCAGATGAGGATGAAGCGGACTCTGAGGCTTCAGCAGAGAGTCTTGAGCTTTGGGAATCGTTTCTCAACAGCGGTGACCCCTACAACCCTCTGAGCTTCTGCTCGTCCATCGGCTCCAGAACAAACACGGAGCAAAACCAGCAAACCCAACCACCACCAGCGACAAGACCAGACGAGAGCGAGCCAAATCCAAAACCACACTCGAAGGTAACTTTTTTTGTTTTCATATTATGTTTATTATTTATATTTTCATTAGTGCTGTCAAACGATTAATCGCATCCAAAATAAAAGTTTTTGTTTGCATAATGTGTGTATATTTATTATGTGTATATATAAACACACACACATGCATGGATGGATTTAAGAAAATTTTTACTTTTTATATATTTTATATATGAGAAATTTATATTATATTTAAATATTTTCAAAATATATGCTGTATTTGTGTCTGTATATATATATATATATATATATATATATATATATACATGATACATTACAGAGGTACACACACTTTTAATAAACTTTTTTGTATGCGTAAGTTGTTGACCCGCACTATTTGTTCATATTTTGAATTGGCTTTTATTTTTATATTTTCAGGTTTTATTTTTAGTTTAAGTTTTAGTAATTTAGTTATATGTTTTTTATTTTTTTTTATTTAGAGTAACTTCTTAATCTTATTTTATTTCCGTTTGAAGGCACATTTCTCATTTGCGTTTTTTTCATCTAATCGTTATATTTTATTTCAATTAAAGTAAAGCAGCTTTTAATCATGTTTAGTGAACATAACCCATGCAACAACATTATTAGAGAAAAACAAACGGAATTACTTATATACAACATATTTATTTAAAATTAAACAATATATAAATAGTGAAACTAATAAACATTATAAATAACCAATAACCATAAAACCCCCATTTTAATATCAAATCATTAAATTAATGTACAAAAAAAAATCTTATTTTATTTCAGCTTTATTTCAATTAACAAATGGTTTTTATTAATATCCGTTTTGTACAGACAAAACAAACTGATCAAATAATATTTACAACAGTATTCTTTTAATTAGTTACTTAAATTAGTACTTAAACAAGTTAATAGTAACAAGTCAATAAACGGTAAGAAAATAATAAGCATTTTTTGGTATTGTGAATTATACATAATTCTTAAAAGAAAAAGAAAGCAAGCTTTTGGCAAAAGTGATGCATGATTGAGCAACAGGCCAGAAATAAAAGGTTCATAAGACAAAGTCGGTGAATGTGAATGTCACGGTCTTGTCAGCAGATTATAGTTGCTATAACGCCAGCTGCATGACTAACATGCATAAGGTTAGGGTTTGAACAGAAACCCTAGTGTGTGTGCTCCTCTGATAACAGGCCTGTGTTTTGTGTTATTGCAGGTGTGTTTCAGTGATCAGCTGACTGTGCGCCCCCTGGTGGCGTGGAGATTCGCAAGCCGGGCCGCAAGGGACGGCTCTTGTTGGATGCAGATGGCCAGAGACCGAGAGCGTTTCAGAAGAAGAGCGGAGAGCATCGAGACGCTCCTTAAGCCCTGCCTGACGGCTGAACACAGAGCCGGAGTGTGGGAGAGACTTCAGAGAAAAACATCCTCTTAGTACTTCATCCTCCAGCTTAATGTGTTATCATCATAATGTAGCATT
The DNA here is from genome assembly GCA_018155175.1 of Sinocyclocheilus anophthalmus. Classification (NCBI taxonomy): domain Eukaryota; kingdom Metazoa; phylum Chordata; class Actinopteri; order Cypriniformes; family Cyprinidae; genus Sinocyclocheilus; species Sinocyclocheilus anophthalmus. Next base: position 274,627 of record JADLZN010009326.1, on the reverse strand, counting down.
TGATCTAGATGTTGGTGTAGTTTTTGGTGCTTTTAGTTTTGTGTGTAGTTACTGTTTAAGTTCTATTGTTACAATAGCGTGGTGCACTTTATTTTTATGTCTTTGTCTTATTGGGATTTCATTTTGTGTTTTGCACATGTATCATTTTATTGTACTACAAAACACTGTAATTCTAAGACATTGTTTATTTTATATGGCAGCTAAAAAAAAAATAAAACTTTTCTGTTTCTTGCTTCTGTTCTTGTTTGTGAGTTATATTTCAACGTGTAAACATTTTTTGCACTAGTTCACCCAAAAATAATTTAAAAAGTTGCTAAAACTTTACCCATCCTCAGGTCATCTGAGGAGTTTGTTTCTTCATCAGGTTTGGAGAAATGTAGCATTGCATCAGTGTCTCGGCAAGGGATGCTCTGCAGTGAATGGGTGCCGTCAGAATGAGAGTCCAAACAGCTGATAAAAACATCCCAGTAATCCACAGCACTCCAGTCCATCAGTTAACAATCCATCATTAAGATGTTTTAACCTTTAACTGTGCTTCTTCTGCCAAAATGAGTCCATAATCCATAATAATGTTTCCTCAAGTGAAAAAGTCCATCCTCTGTTGTCTTCTCACATCAAAATCCACCAAAATATTTGTTCAGAGCTGTTTTGGCTTGTAAACGGTGCTTGATCTGTGCAGATTTCTCTCCTGATTTAGACGAGATGACTTTTTTTACTGGAGATAGCGTTATTATGGATCGACTATTATTGTGTTTTTATCAGCTGTTTGGACTCTCATTCTGACGGCACCCATTCACTGCAGAGCATCCATTGCTGAGCAAGTGATGCAATGCTACATTTCTCCAAATCTGATGAAGAAACAAACTCATCTCCATCTTGGATGGCCTGCGGATGGGTAAAGTTTCAGCAATTTTTAGGTGAACTAGTCCTTTAAATATTTTTGCATGTTGACAAATAAAATGTATATGAACTTGACATATTACAAATATTGCTTAAATAGGTCTTTTGGTGAGATAAAGCATGTTATACAACAGGACAGGCTAGAAAATGTCTACAAATATAAACACATTCTATGCAGCCATTCACAACAATGTCACCTTTCCACCACAGTATCAATACGTTTAGAAATGTTAGAAAGTATTTTAGAAGGGTTAGGTGCTTGTTTAAGCATGAACATATTAAGAAAGACTGTTCAAACATGTTAAGTTGCAGCATGTTTTTATTAAATAAGGTGTAAAAATACAGTCAAACTCGTTTGGTTACAAAACCATTCTTTAGTGGTAGTTACAAAATGATTAATCGGTTACAAGTCACAAAATAAATAGTCTTTGTATACTTGGTCCGTGTTGCATCTGGGTCCGGGGGACAGAGACCAAAAACACACACACACACACGTTTGTTTCTGTGAATTGTGGGGACTTTCCATAGACTTCTATTACTTTTATACTGACTAAAAAAATTGTATCTCCTAAGCCTACCCCTTACAGAAAACCTGTTTGCATTGTTACACTTTCAGATAAACATCATTTACTATTTTTTATAATTTTGGGGACAATGTCAAAAATTTCAGGTTTTACTATCCTTGTGGGGACATTTGGTCCCCACAATGTAGCATAAATAAGTACACACAAACGCACACACACACGCGTCCTCGTCACACCCCACACCCCCCATCACAACGCACTCTCATACACACTCTCATACACACACACTCTCTCATACACACACACACTCACTCTCTCATACACACACACACACACACTCTCTCACATATCTTATAGCCATTGCATTGGCTTACAGTACATGTTGTGCATTGCATGAGCAGAAAGTTACACAAAAATACAAAATCACACTGCTTTAGAAAACTACAGCTCTGGATGAGTGGCAAAGCATTAAGAAACTGAGGTGATGTTCAGTTTCTCTTTGAAATACTGATGCAATTTTGTGGCATCGAAAGAAAGCAGCATGAATGTGTCATTGGTGTACAAACCACAGCTGAATCTGTGCTTTTATTGCATACTATACACAAGGTTTTTGGTATTTGGATAAATCATTGTTCTGTTTTGCAATGATCAAATGATCAACGGCAATCTGTTCTTTGACAAATGAAGATACAAACTGCAAAAAGCCTTTAAAGTGTATAAAGGAAAAATAAAATAAAGGAAAGAATTGAGAAAGCATTAGGCTATATATAGATATAAAAAAAAAATTGTGTGAAGGCGTTCAGAAAAGCAAGGACAAATTTTCTTTCTCAAGGGAGATTTCCTGTACATTCAGTTCAGCAAACTATTGTCATGCAGTGTTTTAAAATCAGTCAAATACACTGCATTCATTTCACAGTAGTGCAACATAATTCAGAATATCTAGAATCCAGTTTATGCTGCGTTAAATATAGACATCATAACTCAGTATAGAGGTAATAACCTCAATGTTTTTCCCTGACGGTGGAGATGATTGTGTGTCCTAAAACTTAAAATAAATCAATAGTACTTCAAATGATGTACATTCACATGAGATCGAAATGAATTAATTGCTAAATAAATGTTATGGAATAAACGCATGCGAATAGTGAAAACTTTTCCTTTTGTGTAAAGCTGCGGTCACACCAACAGGTGTCAGTATAAAGTCCAACACCTTTCTTACGTTAGCCAGTCAAACAATGAAGCTTTTCATTTTAAATGTATACATTGTTGTCAAAAAAAGGCAACTAGTAGTACTACTGTGAAATAACATGCTTTGTGTTAACAGTCATATAACGCTCATCTGTGGCTGAGCTGCCTCGTTACAGGTGCAGATTCATTTTAATGTACAAATAAACATTATCCTCTTATTTGACTTCAGGCTCAATTGCTTTTAAAAGTCCCCTTCCTTTTTTTGTTTTAATATGTGAACTACCGCTTAGAATTTTTTTATTGTTTTTGACAGAAGTCTCTTATGCTCACTGAGTCTCTTACTCTTGATCAGATTTACAGTAAATATTACAATTTAATATAACTGTTCTCTACTTTAATATATTGTAAAATGTAATTTATTCCTGTGATCAAAGCTGAATTTCCAGCATCATTACTGCAGTCTTCAGTGTCACATGATCTTCAGAAATCAGTATAATATGCTGATCAGTTAATTATCAGTTATTATTCTGGATTTTTTTTTTTTTAGATAAATCGAAGGTTCACAAGAACGGCATTTATTTGAAATATTAACATATTTTGTTACAGTCATTTAATGCATCCTTGCTCAATAAAAGTATTCATTTCTTTATTTTTTTGAATGGCAGTGCATCATGTTTTACACAAAAATTGAAAGCAATAATATTTCACAATATTGCTGTTTTTACTGCATTTTTGATCAAATAAATGCAGTTTTGGTGAGCAGAAGAGACTTCTTTCAAAAACATAAAAGTCTTTATTATTCCAAACTTCTGACCGTTAGTGAAACACCGTGTAACGTTGTACCATGAAATCCCGCGTCACACATGTTTTCCTCCCAAAGTAAACCGAAAGCTGATTTTGTGCTGTTAGGATACTAAATAACACTGGCTGACCGTCATCCTTTCCCAAACGCAAAACCAGGATTCTCCTTCGTGTGAAAGTCTATTACAAAGTGCACTGAAGTGTAGTCGGACACCTTAGCAAGCACAGCTTAAGTCACCTTAATAGAGGGCTTCCTGTGCACACACAGAAGAGTGACGTACGGTACCCCGATAAAAGCCCACTTCTCGCTGGGCCAGAATTTGACGACGGGCCCCTGCTCTGGAGCCTCCGACGCCGCGTCAAAATAAGCGAAGCACACACATCCCAGATAAGACGCCAGGCAGATGAGGATATGCCTGAACACACGGATAAAGAGAAACATGTAGAGCAAATAATATATCACAATAATCACAAAACAAGCAATTATTGACATTTCTGCAATGGATATAAGCCCACAAATGTGAATGGAGAGAAACTTTGTACAGTAATATAAGCCACGGTGTTTCTAATTTAATTACGCTTTAATTAATGCTTTCAGAATTTCCATGTGGACTTTTTGGTACAATAATTGAAAAAAAAAAAAAAAGTACTTTGGGATGAAGAAAACATGGAATGGTATTAAAGTTTTATTAAAAGTGCTTTCAGATTCAACTGGATTAGTAACTGTAATAACTTACAAACTTCTTTTGAGCCGAATCCCATCAAATATATACTTTACTAAAAATATAAAATACTTCAATGTACCCCTGCAATTTTAAGTTTTCAAAGATTTTAAGTTTTTTAAGATTTCAATACTTTACGGTCACATTCACAGTTAATGTTATTTTAGTATCACTGATATACTAGTTTTTGTTAATATTTTGAATTAGATTTAGTTTTGAGTATTGTCTGTTTTCTCTTTCATTTTAGTTAAAGTTTTAGGAATTTTGTTGTGAGTTTGTCTCATTTTTATTATTTTTAAAATTTCTATATAATTTTTATTTCAGTTTTAGTTTTTGTTATTTTAGTACTTTAAGTTAAACTAAACAAAAATGAGAAATGCTGGAATAATTTTTATTAATATATTTTAGTTCACATTTTATTTCAAGCAACGGAAATGTTTTTATGGTTTTAGTTTTAGTTTTAATTGGTCCATGAAATGCAGTAAACAAATAAAATAATCATGTTTTTCACTCTTTTTACTTTAATGTCTTATGTTTTTGTTTTTGAAAATTCTCAAATTATTTTTCATTTTAGCCGATTTCCCGTATTATAGCTCACGAAACCCCAGTTTGGGAAACCCTGCCCAGCAGTAGAAGTACACTGAGTGGGTATTGTATTAAAAGCAATGTGTTCACTAGCTGCTGTATGTTGAGTGCACTTGATTACCAGGCACAGTGTAGATACGGGAAGTTGACGGATGACCACATCTCACAGAAAATGCGATCACTGATCCAACACACGAGCGCCAGAGTCCACCACAGACCCGAGAGCAGACCCAGCTTAAACACACGGCAGGGTTTCACACCTACACACCCACACACACACACACAACACAACTCATGACATGGTAAAATAAAAAATATAATTAAACAAAATTAAAATTAAATAAAATATAAAGTTAACTGAAATAAAAGTTTTTTATTTTATTTTATTTAATTCCAGGCTAACTGCCATAAAACCAACATTGCTCATTTTTTATTTAGGTTTAACAATTAATGCAGTTCTAATACTACCATAATCCATACAGAACAACAACATTAATAATAAAAATGACAAAAACACACTACATAATTACTAAAACTTTAACTAAAATTATAATGAAAACCGAAAATATAGAAATAAAAGGATTAAAAATATTTTAAAAAATCTGTTACTTTATCATTGAACTACTATGAAAATCTGCAGTAATATTTTGAATCTTTTTTTATTTTTATATTTTCTATTTTCATTTTAGTTGAAGTTTTACTTGTTTTGTTTTGTGTTTTTGTCATTTTTATACACGTCTCTACACAGCTGTTATTATTTTGTTTACTTCAGTTCTAGTTAATTTAGCACATCACCTTCGAAATGTATCAGATGCAAAATTTTATTGCAAGTAACAAAAATGTTTTATGCCTTTAATTTCATTTTTAGTTAGCTATAATAATCCTGATATCAATGCTATAATGCTAAAATAACATGCATCACATCACACGGCACGGCTTGTTGAGAGATTGTGTACCGCAGCCGCTACTTTTATAAGTGATTGCACTTATGATTATCTCTAGTTCATCTGATTTAGCACTAGATAGACGTCCAACAGACTGTCAGCTTGACATGAAATAACTGTGAACGATATTGTTCCATTCGAGAGAGATGTTAGTCACGATTCTGACAGGTGCGGCACCCGGTGTGGTCTTCTGCTGCTGTAGCCCATCTGCTTCAGGGTTCGACGTGTTGTGCGTTCAGAGATGCTATTCTGCATACCTTGGTTGTAACGAGTGGTTATTTGAGTTACTGGTGCCTTTCTATCATCTCTAACCAGTCTGCCCATTCTCCTCTGACATCAACGAGGCATTTTCGTCCACACAACTGCCGCTCACTGGATATTTTCTCTTTTTCGGACCATTCTCTGTAAACCCTAGAGATGGTTGTGCGTGAAAATCCCAGTAGATCGGCAGTTTTTTAAATACTCTGACCAGCCGGTCTGGCACCAACAACCATTCCACGTTCAAAGTCACTTAAATCCCCTTTCTTCCCCATTCTGATGCTCGGTTTGAACTTCAGCAAGTCGTCTTCACCACATCTAGATGCCTAAATGCATTGAGTTGCTGCCATGTGATTGGCTGATTAGCAATTTGTGTTACCAAGCAATTGACCAGGTATACCTAACAAAGTGGCCAGTGAGTGTATGTGACCCGGAGCACAAAAGCAGTTAATCTCTGGGGATATTTGTAGCAATGCCACAAGTACATTGTATGGGTCAAAATTATACATTTTTCTGTTATGACAAAAATCATTAGGATATTAAGTAAAGATCATGTTCCATGAAGATATTTTGTACATTTCCTACTGTAAATATAACAAAAGTTAATTTTTTATTAGTAATAAGCTGGGTAAGAAAAAGTGATGAGACAATGAAGATGTTTATTATTGCAGCATAGCAGTGACAACGGCTTTGAACCCAGATTCCTAAACTCAAACGTTTTAACAGTTAACGGTTTACTACACTTAATGTAAAATGAAGTTGCTCCTGTTTTTACAGCTGTGGTCTGTATGTTAATTAAGTTCTGACACCCCTTTGTCTGAGGTGTCCCACACCTGCTCCCATTCTACAATTGGTCACCATTTGTTTAGGATGTGATCATCCCAAATGATCTTAGAAACAACATAACTGTTGACTTTCTTCTCTATAATAATTAAGCCATTTTGGTAAAGGAGCATGTCAAACATATCTTGTGGAGGTGGAATCGGTCGGGCTAGACTGTTTGCCGGTATTCAGTAATGCGATAAAAGTAAACACGGTAATGATATGCACACTATTGTTATTTTTTGTTATTTACTTCCTAAATACTGTGAATAATTATATAAATTACAAATTAGTCCGATTTCTGACGTAAACAAGCGCGACTAGAAGCACATGGCAGAACATGTGAGAGATGCTCTGATGAAGCGCAATTACTCTCTGAATATTCTCTGCAGCAATATATAATAATATTATTAAATGCAGCCGTACCCCGGAGACCCGTTAACATCGCTTGCACTACTTTCTGTTTCTGAACATTTTAAATGGTTTAAATAGCCATTCAGATTTTTGTATTTGCTATTATGTTCATCACAGCGCCAAATACTTATTTTAGACTTAATAGGCTATTTATTTTGAAACTTTTTTTTACATTTTAATCTGAACTACAACATGCCCTAGATATTGTTTCAAAGTATTTTGGTTCTTTATTGTTCGGCCACACTTTACATTAGGGCTTCATTAGTTAACATTAGTTAATTCATGAGTTAACATAAACTGCCAATGAAAAATTAATTTATCTTAGGTATTCCAATATTTAATAACACGTTGCAACTGTGTTATTTAATGAGCCAACATGAACTAAGACTTGTATTTTTTTTAAAACAAAGATTAATAACTTCAGTAGCAAATATAGCTATTGCTCATTGCAATGTTAGTGCATTAACTAAGGTTTAACCTAATGAGGTCCCCTTATGTAACTTGATACCTATTTGGTTTTATAGTTCTTTTGCACTTTATCTGTGCAAAACTTTTTACTTTATACATTTTTCATATTGCTCTTATTGCCTTTAATGTTCTTTTTGTTATAAGAAAAACGTTATTAAACCTGGTATACTGTATTATGACAGCAACTTTTTAAACTAAATTCATACCGTGATAATACCGTATACCGTGATAAAAGCATTAGCAATTAATCGCAACAGCTATTTGATACCGGCATATCCCTTGTCGGGGCAGACTATAGATTCTTACAATGGCTAAGAACTTCATTTGGACAACTTTAAAGGCGATTTTCTCAATATTTAGATTTTTTTGCACCCTCAGATTCCAGATTTTCAAATAGTTGTATCTCAGCCAAATATTGTCTCTATCCTAACAAACCACACATCAATGGAAAGCTTATTTATTCAGCTTTCAGATGATGTATAAATCTCAATTTAAAAAAATTGACACTTAAGACCAGGTCCAGGGTCAAATATATACATATATATACACACACACACACACACACACGCACCATTTCTCTTCCTGTAAACAGTGTATACGTTTTAACTCTGTGCTCATAGTTGTATCCCGTGTTAGTCCGCGTTAGTTCTTACTAAGCACACAGTGATCCACTGTAAATAATCAAACAACAAACTCAAACACACATGGTTTGCTGAAAGATAAAGCTCATCTAACTGGACTGAATGCAGAGAGACGCGCTATCAGGAAAACCACAGCCCGCTTCTTCCTCTACACAGCAAACAAATGAACTCTAAGCACAGCTCATGGGATTTCAAGCACGTGTGCTGACGAACAAACGTCACACTGACTCTCCCTGAGGACAGAAAGTATGAGAATTATCTTTCAGGACGAACACACTGTCTGTTTAGCTTACTTTACTCGTCTTAAAACTACCTACAAGAGTTTCTTGAGAGAAAGGCTTATCTATGGGGGTAGAATTGTTGCTTAATTCCAAATAAATAGATTATGATCCACAAATAAATGTAAAGAGATTAACAAAAATGAAACATAAAATAAAAAATTCATCATACTTATCCATCAGTAAATGCCATAAGTTTAATTGACAGTTTGAAACTGTGTACTTCCTGTACACAAACTGTACTTGTAGATAATACAATATTAATGAAATAAAAGGCCACTTAAGTGACGCTTTCGTGAAAAAAAAGTGGACTTTGTAATAACGTCAAATTTAATTTTAGGCTACACTATTTTAAGGTGTCCTTGTTACAGTGTAATTATACATTTAAGTCCTGAGTAATATTAATTAACTACATGCACTTACTAGGATTAGGGTTTGGCTTAGGGTTACTTGCATGTAATTATGCATAATTCATTGTTATTATAATAGTAAGTACATGTAACGTGTGACAAGGACACCTTAAAATAAAGTGTAACCAAAAATGTTTAATTAATGTAAATCATTTATTTCATATCTTTTTGTAATACTTTTAAAGAAGTGCATTTATTTTGATGTGTTGACTAACATACTAAAGCACATAAAGTCCGTGATTATAATTTTAAGTGTAGTGTGTTTTTGACACTGTTTAAAGTCAATTTTTAAATGTACAAAATGTTAAATGTAAGTTAAATGTACAAAATTGCAACTTGATCATTACAAATATATATAAATACATGACCTACAATTAAAGCATGTTTTAGTTCACCACAAATGCTTGTCAGTGCATTCAGCAGCACTTTAACCACATTTCAAAGACAATAAAAGTAATTATTATAGTTAAAAAAAGCACTCTTAAGTTCAGCTAATTGCATTTAACATAAATTTAAACTATACTACATTTCACTGAACTGTATTTAAGTGTCTGAAAACATTACATTCAGTTTGCACTTGAGTATATTCTTTTAAAGTATATTATTTCCATAATAAGCACTCTTTTTAAAAGTACACCTCTCCTCATCAAGCCACACAAAACATGAGAGATAAGTTAACTTTAGGCACAGCTAGTTTTACTTAGCTCTACTTTGAGATTGGAAACCATGGGGTTTCCTATACATTGCATTAAATTTAGATTACAGGGGCATGTGCTTGTACAGGAGCTCTGACCTCTTTAGCTCCGTGACGAGAAGAGCGGTGCACGGGATGCCCAGCGTCATGAGAGAGATGGAGTTTATCGCTGGCTTGATGAAGGCCAGACAGGTGGTGATCCCTGAGAGGACGCCGATGACCATTTTGAACCTCGATCTAACGAAATACAAATACAAATGCAGCGTTGGTTTAACCACTGCACCAGTGGAACTTCATTGGAAAATTCCAGTTTTATAGATTGTCACTTTTGATAAGAAACAAAGTCTCATCTTTCAAATTCGGTGCATTTTATCAGGAAATTCAAACAATAAATGCGTAGCGTGTAAAAAAAATTAGCATGACATGTCGCTGTATAAACGCCTCCGTTCTGGCGAGCATCCCTTCCACTTTAATACTACAGTATTTTTAACGTGAAATAAACATGAACGAACATCTCGTGCCTCATGTAATCGCACAATCTGTGATTCAACTGCGGAAAGACGTCAATAAAACGGCTTGTAAACAAAATGTCACGTGGCATTTCATTTACCTTATGCAAGTCATCAGTGTCCACAGCTCGTTAGCTCGAAATGAAGTCTATGGAAGAGCATTTATCAAAATATTATACTAATATATTCATTATATCTTACTTTATCTGTTAGTGATGTCTTAATTATTTAAATTGTTTAAATAAATCTGTTATGAAACAAGTTATGACAGCCAATGTGTGAATGAATATATTTTAACAACAAATATAATTTTTTATAAATTAGAAGTTATTTAAAAACTGCCTTATGTGCATGTATATGTCTGCATACATTTTTTTTTTTTTTTTTTTTTTTTTTTTTTGTTTTTTTTTTAAGTTGAGTGTTGATTATTAAATTTAAAAATAAATAGTAATTAAATGTAAGTTTGGGCTCTGTTGTTAATTGTAACCTTATAGTGATGTAAAAGGGCTCCCTGTAGTTTAGAGGTAGATTTTTATCCCTAAGAAATTTGTAATTATAATTAAATTTATGTAAAGAAATAGCATTTGTTTCAGTAAACCACTGTTTAATATAAAATATTTTTCTGTACCGAAGCCATACCAAACCGTGACGTGACTTTGGAAAAGTTCTACTAACAAATGTAACAAAGTAGCCTGAACAAAGAATTTTTAGTAGAAGTCAAGTTTCATTTTTCGTGTGAACTGAACAAAAATACTCTAAACATGTCGCTAGCAAAAGTTGTTTTGTTTACCTTCCTCAGATACATACAACGTGTCCAAATGTTCTCCCAACTTTCCAAATTGAGTCATCTGAACAAACAATTTTACATTGAACAATACTGCACAAGTTCCCAGCATGCATTGCAGCTTGAAAACATTTTATGTTAATGTTTATGTTATATTAAAATATTATCATTGTTTTACATTTTACTGGCTTAAAGGGATAGTTCACCCAAAAATGAAAATGTGATGTTTATCTGATTACCCCCAGGGCATCCAAGATGTAGGTGCCTTTGTTTCTTCAGTAGAACACAAACTGAGATTTTTAACTCAAACCGTTGCAGTCTGTCAGTCTTATAATGGAAGTCGATGGGAATCACGGCTTTGAGAGCCAAAAAAACATACACAAACAAAACCAAAATAAACCCTGCGGCTCGTGACGATACATTGATGTGTAAAGACACGAAACGATCGGTCTGTGCAAGAAACTGAACAGTATTTATATCGTTTTATACCTCTGATTTTCACGGCAATGTCCAACATACAGCGCGTGACGCGTGTATGTGCTCTGGCATTGTAGACATAGATATATATACATAGATTCCCACGCCCCATAGAAACAGTCACTAATGAGGCATCTACGTATATGTATCTATGTCTACTATGGAAAGAGGATTGCTAAAGAGGATTAGCATTGATAAATGCTAAATAATCTTTAGTTGATCTGACAGATCTTTTAAAAGTCAATAGACTGACTATTAATCATTAGATATACTACAACTTTTTTTGTTTGTTTTTTCTCCAGTGCGGATATGTGTGCACACCTGTCTCTGCGGAACATCTTGGGCAGGTATCTCTTGGGAAACCACATGCCGATGGCACACATGAGCACCCACAGTATGGCCAGCTCGTCCAGCATCTGCCCCAGGAAGCTCAGCGTCGCATGGAAATACGTGGAGCCGATACCTGAAGGAGAACAGCAGGATCACATGCAAACTGAATTATAACATTACTACAGCAATCTGCATTGTTTTAAGCCTACTGCTAGGGCTGCATGATTAATTTGGGTCGCATTAATGTGCATTTGGAAATGCAACATGCACTAACCATCTTCCCATACTTGGAATGAAAAGCACTTATCAACAAAGGAGAAGCGTTGTGGTTTTCCGTCAAAATAAAAGTCTGATGTTTTAACATTTGAAAATGAAGAAATTAAGACACTCCTAAATATTAGTATTGTAATTTTACCGGTATAGGCATGAGTTTATTTTATTTTCTATAATTTTTTCATACATACTAAATTTTTTAATTTTATCTTAAATTATGTATGTATTAAATTATGCATGTAAATTTTTTGTTACATGCTCTGTTTTTCATAGTGGTAGATTTTGGCAATTCCAATGGAAACCAGTGGGTTTATTCTACTGTATATATATATATATATCTAAGAGAGAGAGATAGAGAGAGAGAGAGAGAGAGAAATTATGAACTCCTAACAGTCCCACTTGTGTTAGGAGTCAATGGCCTCACTATTTTTGTTCAAAATATATATTGTTATGACTACTTGTAGACTAGATAGCCGTTGCCTTTGTTAGGGTTCTCACACTTCTTTTTATTGCTGTAACAGATCATAAAATTACTTGCTTTGGAGCAAAATGTTTAGTCTGTTAAAAAGTATTCCTTTCACACTTTTTTATTTTATTTTTGAAAGTCAAAATAAATGAAGTTCTCAAATATTTTATAATTTAGCTACAAAAAGTTTTTTTTTTTTTTTACTTGACTCTTTGCTGTTTTTTAAAGTGTTGTTTTTTAGCTAGAAGAAAACCAATTGGGGTAATTTGAGACAGCAGTTCCAAAATACATATCCATATATATATATATATATATATATATATATATATTCAGTGGGTACGGAAAGTATTCAGACTCTCTTAAATTTTTCACTCTTTGTTATTTTTCAGCCATTTGCTAAAATCATTTAATTTTTTTTTTTTTCCTCATTAATGTACACACCTCACCCCATATTGACAGAAAAACACAAAATCGTTGACATTTTTGCAGATTTATTAAAAAGAAAAAACTGAAATATCACATTTACATAAGTATTCAGACCCTTTACTCAGTATTTAGTAGAAGCACCCTTTTGATCTACTACAGCCATGAGTCTTTTTGGGAAAGATGCAACATTTTTCACACCTGGATTTGGGGATACTCTGCCCTTCCTCCTTGCAGATCCTCTCCAGTTCTGTCAGTTGGATGGTAAACGTTGGTGGACAGCCATTTTTAGGTCTCTCCAGAGATGCGCAATTGGGTTTAAGTCAGGGCTCTGGCTGGGGGCCATTCAAGAACAGTCACAGAGTTGTTGTGAAGCCACTCCTTCGTTATTTAGCTGTGTGCTTAGGGTCATGGTCTTGTTGGAAGTTAACCTTCGCCCCAGTCTGAGGTCCTGAGCACTCTGAAGAAGTTTTTCGTCCAGGATATCCCTGTACTTAACTGCATTCATCTTTCCCTCGATTGCAACCGTCGTCCTGTCCCTGCAGCTGAAAAACACCCCCACAGCATGGTGGTGGCAGCATCATGCTTCACTGTTGGGACTGTATTGACAGGTGATGAGCAGTGCCTGGTTTTCTCCACACACACCGCTTAGAATTAAGGCCAAAAAGTTCTATCTTGTTCTCATCAGACCAGAGAATCTTATTCTCACCATCTTGGAGTCCTTCAGTGTTTTTTAGCAAACTCCATGCAGGCTTTCATGTTTCTTGCACTGAGGAGAGGCTTCCGTCGGGCCACTCTGCCATAAAGCCTTGACTGGTGGAGGGCTGTAGTGATGGTTGACTTTCAACAACTTTCTCCCATCTCCCGACTGCATCTCTGGAGCTCAGCCACATTGATCTTTGGGTTCTTCTTTACCTCTCTCACCAAGGTCTTCTCCCCCGATAGCTCAGTTTGGTTGGACGGCCAGCTCTAGGAAGGGTTCTTCCATTTAAGGATTATGGAGGCCGCTGTGCTCTTAGGAATCTTAAGTGCAGCAGAATTTTTTTTTTTAACCTTGGCCAGATCTGTGCCTTGCTACAATTCTTTCTCTGAGCTCTTCAGGCAGTTCCTTTACCTCATGATTCTCATTTGCTCTGACATGCACTGTGAGCTGTAAGTCTTATATAGACAGTTGTGTGGCTTTCCTAATCAAGTCAATCAGTATAATCAAACACAGCTGGACTCAAATGAAGGTGTAGAACCACCTCAAGGATGATCAGAATAAATGGACAGCACCTGAGTTAAATATATGAGTGGCACATCAAAGGGTCTGAATACTTAGGACCATGTGATATTTCATTTTTCTTTTTTTATAAATCTGCAACATGTCAACAATTCTGTGGTTTTTCTGTCAATAGGGGTCTGTGTGTACCCATGGAAGGAAAAACATTTAACTTAATGCTTTTAGCAAATGGCTGCATATAACAAGAGTGAAAATTTAAGGGGTCTGATACTTTCCATACCCACTGTTTAGACAACACCATACACGCTTCAAAGGTGCTTCACGATGCCATAATATAACCTTTTTTGTCTAAATGGTTCCATTAAGAACCTTTAACATTCGGAAAAGAAAAAAAAAAACCCCTTTCTGTTTCACAAAAGCTTCTTTGTGGCGAAAGAAGGTTCTAAAAAGATATAGAAAGAGATGGTTCTTTAAAGAACCTTTGACTGAATAGTTCTTTGTGGAACCAAAAATGGTTCTTCCATGCATCGCTGTGAAACCTTTTAGGCACCTTAATTTCTATAGTGTATATATACCTACATACAACACACCCACAACACATATATATATATATTTTTTTTTTTAAACTTTGCATTCACTTCGTGACTCTAAATGAGAAAACGTCACAAAATGTTAATATAAATTGTTAAACCAGTGTTTAAAGCAGCTTAAAAATCAAAAGCTGGCAAAATATTGGGGATAAAAGCACAAATAAAAAATAAAATAACTGCTTTGGTTAAATGACATTTGGTTTACACTGATTGTACATATAAAAAAAAATACATAATGAGCCCAACCACTATCTCAAGCGGCCTGAAATGATCAGATTCTGTAGTGTTTTCTTAAGCAACAAACCACTAAGTATTATGCTTCAGCATGTTTGCGGCATGAGTCACGAACATGAATAATAACTCTACTATCTAATAATAGCTTTACTATCACGACTGGATGACAGGAGCATGATAAACCAGCAGAAAAACAGCACAGACAAGAACCACTCACAATTTCTTAAATCTAGTTGGTTAAACTCTGGCAATACTCTGAAATGCATTTTATCTCTTGTGCCAATATTTGAGACACCATTTATTCAATAGCAAACACTATTTTGCTAATTATATCCCAGTTTAAGTCTTCAAAGTGTTCTTAAAACATGCATCCATCACCACAAACAGCACTGCATCACCTCAAGGTCCGTGGTGAATGAATTCAGCTCTGTCTGTGTCTAATGCTTCGACTAAACTCACTGTATTATATGATGGCGCAGAGGATTAGGACTCTAAAAATCCCACCCGGATTAATTAAATCAGCAGCTTCCTTTAGAGCGGAAAAACTCCGAAGACATTTGTACAGAGCGGCGTTTGTGCTGAGCTGGCTACTTTCCCATGCTGCTCCACAGTGAGCTTTACATACACCTGCGGTTTTTTGGGTAGAAGTCACAGTTTTGCACAGACCAATTTCCCAAGCGATTGTCTTAACCTTCACTGTTAAAGGAGGAGAAGGAATCAACAAGACCCAAATTGTATGTAGAAAGGAAGAAGCTGTTTGTCACAAAGCAGTGAAGGCGACACCAGTGTGAGAACAGCAGCTTTGCTAAACCTAAATCTGAGAGGGACATAGAGCTGCATTGTTTCAACTATGTTAAGCTTCATTGTGAATGCACTTGGGGTCATGTGAATATTAACACATCTTACAGATGAGTAAGTGAGATGTTGTCTGTGTGGCCTTCTGTAAACTGAACCAAAGGATCCAATGAATTAGAGAAGCTTTTCATGCTGTCCTTAAGCCAGGATTAATGTCTCTTTTAACCCCGAGTTAAGGTCATTTTATCTCTGGGTCATGAAACATTTCACATTTGTAATGTTGTGGTTATTCAGAGCAGAGCTTACACAACGCCAGCTGCTCTGAATGTAATGATCGACAGGCAGAGAGTGTTTCTGATTGGCTGGTCACTCCCTTGTTTGTGTTCCCAGAAACAGGTGTGATTTCTCAGAACACCGATACCTGTGAAACCTGTCCGGTAGTAGGAATATTTTATGCATGGTTTTCCAAAATAAATAAA
The DNA here is from genome assembly GCA_018155175.1 of Sinocyclocheilus anophthalmus. Taxonomy (NCBI): domain Eukaryota; kingdom Metazoa; phylum Chordata; class Actinopteri; order Cypriniformes; family Cyprinidae; genus Sinocyclocheilus; species Sinocyclocheilus anophthalmus. The sequence goes on along the minus strand of JADLZN010009326.1, from coordinate 258,396 downwards.
TAAATTGTGCAGAGAAAAAAAATTAAGTAGAGAAAAATCTAAAAGGTATAAATAAATAATCTCTCTCTCTATATATATAAATAATATATAATATATATATAATATATTATATATAATATATATATTATAGATATATATATATATAAACTACTGCTTTATAAAAGTATAAAAATAATATAAAATCCCACCACCACACACTGTATTAATATTAATATATATTTTTAAATTAATATATATATTAATCCTATATATCATTTATATATTTTAAACTTTAAAATAATAAACCAAAAAGTATAAGAAATTAGAGATACATCAACACCGTTACATCACTTGCCCCCGCGGCACCGACCCCCCCACCGGTCGTTTAGATTTGACAGAAGAGTGAGGCAGACGACAAGACGCTGAGGCGAGACAGACAAGACGAGTGAAGGCGAGGCAGACAAGACGTTGAGGCGAGGCAGACAAGACTAGTGAGGTCGAGGCATACAATACGAGGGGCGATACAGAACAAGACAGTGGGCGAACAGACAAGACTAGGAGCGAGGCAGACAGAAGAGTAGGCTAGACAGACAAGAAGAGGAGCGAGACCGACAGAAGAGTGGGCGAGACAAGACAAGAACTAGTGATGCAGGCAGACAAGACGATTGGGCGAGGCAGTACATACGAGTGAGGCGAGTCAACAGACGAGTGGGCAGGCAGACAGACGAGTGAGCGAGGCAACAAGACGATGAGGCGAGGCAGACCAAAAGTGCGGCTAGAAGACAAGAATAGTGAGGCGAGACTACACGACGATGAGCGAACCAGACAAGACGAGTGGGCGAGACAGACAGACAGTTATGCGAGACAGACAAGCCCGATTGAGGCGAGAAGACAAGAATAGTGAGGCGAGACAGACAAGAAGAGTAAGGCGAGACAGACAAGACGAGTGAAGCGAGACAGACAAGAAGAGTGAGTCGAACTGACTGACAAGAAGAGTGAGGCGAGACAGAAAAGAAGAGTGAGGCGAGACAGACAAGAAGATTGAGGTGAGACAGACAAGAAGAGTGAGTTGAGGTGAGACAGACAAGAAGAGTGAAGAGTGAGGCGAGACAGACAAGAACAGTGAGGCGAGACAGACAAGAAGAGTGAGGCGAGACAGACAAGAAGAGTGAGGCGAGCAGACAGAAGAGTGCGCTAGACAGACAAGACGATGAGGCGAGACGACAAGACGAGTGAGGCAGACAGACAAGAAGAGTGAGGCGGACAGACAGAAGATGAGGGAGACAGACAAGACAGTGCGGCGAGACAGACAAGAATAGTGAGGCGAGACAGACAAGAAGAGTGCGGCGAGACAGACAAGAAGAGTGAGGCGAGACAGACAAGAAGAGTGAGGCGAGACAGACAAGAAGAGTGAGGTGAGACAGACAAGACGAGTGAGGCGAGACAGACAAGACGAGTGAGGCGAGACAGACAGACGAGTGATGCGAGAACAGACAAGACGAGTGAGCGAGACAGACAGAAGATTGAGCGAGACAGACAAGAAGAGTGAGACAGACAAGAAGAGTGAGGTGAGGCGATACAGACAAGAAGAGTGAGGTGAGACAAGACAGTGGGCGATACAGACAAGACGAGGAGGCGAGACAACAAGACGAGTGAAGGCGAGACAAGACAGAGTATGAGGCAGACGACAATAAAGAGTGAGCGAGCCGACAAAATGTGATTCAGACAGACAAGAAGAGTGCGGCGGACAGACAATACGAGTGATGCGAGACAAGACGATTGAGGCGCGACAGACAAGAAGAGTGAGGCGATACAGACAATAAGAGTGAGGCGAGACCAGACAACGAGTGATGCGAGCCAGACAGACAGTGGGCGGACGACAAGACTAGTGTGGGGCGAGACAGACGAGAAGAGTGAGACGAGACAGACAAGACGAGTGAGGCGAGACAGACAGACGATTGAGGCGAGACAGACAGACTATGATGCGGCAGAAAAAGAGTGAGGCGAGACAGACATGAAGAGTGAGGCGAGACAGACAAGAAAAGTGAGGCGAGACAGACAAGAAGAGTGGGGCGAGACAGACAAGAAGAGAGAGGCGAGACAGACAAGAAGAGAGAGGAGAGACACAAGAAGAGTGAGGTGAGACACAAAAGAAGAGTGAGGTGAGACAGACAAGACGAGTGAGGCGAGACACACAAGAAGAGTGAGGCGAGACAGACAAGAACAGTGAGGCGAGACAGACAGACGAGTGAGGCCAGACAGACAAGACGATGAGGCAGGGCGCAAAAGGTGAGGCGAGACAGACAAAAGAGTGAGGCGAGACAGACAAGAATAGTGAGGCGAGACAGACAAGAAGTGTGAGGCGAGACAGACAAGAAGAATGAGGCGAGACAGACAAGAAGAGTGAGGCGAGACACAAGAAGAGTGAGGCGAGACCGACAAGAAGAGTGAGACCGACAAGAAGAGTGAGGCGAGACAGACAAGACGAGTGAGGCAAGACAGACAAGAAGAGTGAGGCGAGAAAGACAAGAAGAGTGAGGCGAGAAAGACAAGAAGAGTGAGGCGAGAAAGACAAGAAGAGTGAGGCGAGAAAGACAAGAAGAGTGAGGCGAGAAAGACAAGAAGAGTGAGGCGAGAAAGACAAGAAGAGTGAGGCGAGACAGACAAGAAGAGTGAGGCGAGACGACAAGACGATTGTGGCAGGCAGACAAGAATATGCGGCAAGTAGTTGGGAATTTTGAAAAGCCTGTGACTTTTGCGTTTATCTAAGTGATTTAAACATTGTTTTCTTATTTAATTTGTTCATATTTTTTTTCATGATTTTTACTTTTTATTTAAAACGTTTTGTCATTTATTTATTTATTTTACAATCAATTGTATGCGTGCCTCCAAGCTCTCTTACTCGTTTTGCTAATAAACGTTCTATGTTTCTTATTTATTTGTTTATATATTATACATGTTTACTTAGCCTAATCCCAGTTTTGTATACCTATTTAAACTTCATGTAAGTTATTTGTTATTTTATATTATGCATAGCCTGCCCTATAGCATGGTGTATTTTTATTAGTTTTGTTAATAAAAGTTCTATTTTTATATATAGGCTAAAGTGAGTTTTACGTTGTATTTTGTTGTTGCATTCAAACAATTGACGCCGAACTGCCGCTAATTCAAAAGTGAAAGTAAAATGCGCACGGCAAGCTTTAAGCTATTTAAAAGAGAGGAAAAGATGGAAAATTCAAACGAACAATTGCTTTTACGCCGAATTGCCGCTATTTTGAAAGTGAAAGTAAAATGCGCATGCCGCTTTTACAAGCTATTTAAAGCAAAGGAAAGCTAGGAAAAGAGGGAACACCACCGCGGTGTCGATTAACCGGTGGGAACATTTCCTCACCATCACAACCCTACAGTACACACACACACACACACACACTGACATATAGCATTACAACTAAACTTTGAGTTTGAATTCATTAATCGTGTTGAAGCCATATATATAATAGATATATATCTATATATATATATATATATATATTAATATATATAATTGTTCTGTAATACGAAATACCAGATTGGCTCTGATTGCAGGCTTCACATATTAAAGAGTTTCGCCCAGCTAACATGAACTTGTTTTCTCTGAGATAACATATTTCCTTCCTGCTCAGCTCAGCTATTTCCTGAAGACCAGCAACATTCCCATAAAGATTTCACAAAACTGCCACCTCCTAACGTGCTGAAAAACATGACCTCCGGCATACTTGTGCAAGAAGTTCCTGCGGCTCAGTCAAACAACAGCTGGAGACTTACCGACGACCACCAGCAGAGTCCATATCAGATAGATGCCGCTGTTGAAGTGCGTGGCGTACTGACGAAACAGACACATGAGGATCGGAGGCAAGACGAAGAACAGCACGTTGCTTATCTGAAAGCAGACAGAAATCATATTAGACACTGCATGCACGTGAGAAAGAAGTTCAACAGCAGCCGCTCACGCGCGCGCGACACAATGTGACACCGCAACTAAACAAAGAAGAGGGGCGCACCGTGTTATAAAACTCCGCTATTCCAGAATAAATGAGATAATTCCCCTCACACCAGTCCACCTCCGAGCTGCCCGCCTGGAGCTGATCCCACAGATGCACGTCCATCTCTGAGCGCACTAAACGCGACTGAACGTCTTCACGACAGCTTTAACGCACGCATGCGGCGACAGTTGGTTTTAATCAGTGATGCATGTGCCGTCGTGTTATCTGGGCATGTCATCCTGCCATGAAGTCCGAGTCTAACGTTAATCCAGCCGCTTTCTGTCCTTCTCTGACTGTACGGCGCTGGCAATAACAACACAGCAACATGTGATTCGCGCATGCGCACACCGCGCTGCGCTCAGACAAAGTAGCTACGCGTGCGGTGCCAATGTTTACAATATGTTTTTAATATTTAGTATTTCTCCTTCAGATTACACTAGTTGCCTGTGTGCATTTGTGGTCTACAAGAGGTTTCGTAATATTACTTAGAACAAATGAACTCAACTTTACTGACTGATGTTTTGCACTTCCTGCAAATATGGGTATTACTCCTTGTGTTGTTTGTGTTGTGTGTGGTCTGCAGGAAAGAAAAAAAAAAGAGAGAAGTGATGAGTGGTGGGGGAATGGGTGTTTGGTATAAGTCGGTGGTGAAGTCATTGGAGGAGCACGTAAAAGGGCGGGGTTTGGGGTGGGTGTACTGCGTGCGGGATCCTTAGGGGGTTGTGAGTGAGGGGAGTTGATAGGGGTGGGGAGTAAACTAGAGAGGGTCGGGGGATGTTCTAAGGGCAAGAGAAGTAAGGGGAAGCAAGGAGGAGTGGAGTGTAAAAAGGAAAAGGGAGAATGTATAAGGGGGGAGACAGAAGGGGGGGTAATGTGGATCTGGAGGAAGGAAGAGGTGGAGAAGGGAAGCCCAGAAGAGCAACCTGGGGGAGAAAGAAACAGGGAGCGAGGCACAACAGCACAAACACATAGAGGCGCAGGGGGGGCTAAAACGGAACACGAACAAGGCGAGAAAACAAAAAAAAAAAAGTGGTGTCCACACAAGATAAACAAAAAAAAAAAAACAGTGGTTGCGCTGAAAATAAAAAGATAGAGGCAAAACAATTATGCGGAACGGGTATATAAGAAGTAGGGGTCACACAGGACCACAACACACAAAACAAATAAAAAAATAAAAACAACACAAGTGTCCTGCGCTATCTAACCAAAGAAACAACGCACCACACACAACAAAAAAATCCCGACACGGCAAATACTACACCACTAAAAAAAACACCACAAAAAAACAAAAAAAAAAAACATGACAAATACTGCACTCAATAAATCAGTCCTTACCTCTTGCCTTTATTTTCATACTGGTCCTTCCACCCCTTTTTTCTCTATCTTTACCCCTCCCCCATTTGCCCTCTTTTCTGTTTTCTGTTTTTCTCTTTTCTCCTCCTTCTTTCCCTTCCTTTCTTTCCCTTTTTCTTCTCCCTCCCCCCCTCTTTCTCCCTTCCTGCTCCATCTTGCTCCCCCCCTTTTTTTTTTTCCTGCAGAACTCGTGCTCATCCGCTATCCTCCATTCAATCCCCTTCCCCGTATTCTCTCTCTACATCCTCCCCCCCCTTTTCCCATAACCATCAACCACCCCTTTCCCCCTTCCCAACCACTTCTGAATATCTTTGCGTTATTTCCACGTCATTACTAATGCCGCTCGTGTTGGATATTTTACATGTCTGGGGTCAAATTCTTGGCTTCAATCGGTTAATAGCCACTTTTTTTTTTATTCTAACTACATTACTTTTTACTAAGCCCTTTTCTCACTCTGTATGGTGTAATTTAAACCTACTTGGACCAACGTTTGCTCTTGTAATGTGTTTGTGACGCTATTGCATAATCACCTGATAAGTATTTTGTCCAATATTTCGCTAATGCTCGAATATACTTGCTCTGTTTCCTATTTTATGGCAAAATCTCATGTGCCCAAAAGATTGATCTTTTATACTACAAAGATTTATCTTAAACTCTGCTGTTATTTTACTGTCACTGACCACAGGGTCCACCCCCCTGGTTAATAACCAACACGTCGATTTTCTGGTTGATGAACACTATCCTACTGGGTTAAAAAACGTGTCGTGTTCGCTGAACACTAAAAAACAACATGGCAAAGTATACCGGGGTTGCCGTCAGTTCATCACTCTGAGCTATATCATTTAGAGTATATCTAATAGATTAAACTAAAAAAGTTAGCATAAGCAAAATATGTTAAAATGACTAGAGGCATCGTAGGCTATGTGGGGTAAAACATATGACTCACAGCATTTACTTAGTCTATTCTCTCTCAGACAAAAGGAGCAAATCGTAACGATTCGCTAGGGTCACGTCGCAGGAGTTAGAAAAAATAGAGATCGGTCAATCCCAACGCGCTATCGCTGTATAGACACGTCTAGTTGATCAAGCGCACAGTGTTCTAACTTCTTCGCAAGATATACCCATTACTCTGAGGCAGCGCGGCTGTTATGCTATCAGGATGATGCAAGATGCCTTTCTCGCATCTGTACCCTCACCCTAAACTTAATTCAAATTCACATGGGATACCACGTATGCCCAGTCAGGATTTTAGATACATTTACAATACATGAGAGTCTAAAGAGCCATAATAAGGAAGCTAAAATAATCAAGTTAGCCCAAGAACGAAGATCAGAGCACTGAAAATGATACTAGAGCTACCAACTGTTGCGGTTCCTGGGCACAACTGCCCAGATTCAGACTACAGAACAAACTGATAAATGTAGAAGTTCTTTACAACTGGTCTAATGACATTTCTAACAAATAGGGACACATAGTAACTTACGTTCTGCTATTTTTTACCATCGTAATGAGTTTACAGCAAATAGTGTGCTCAGATAATTTCAATATATTATGCAAGTGATTTAGATGATTCTAGGATGAATTCGTGATACATCGCTCCCCCTGAGGATCGCGAGTTATCCTGGGCGAATGGAGTGTAGGAACAACATATTAGCATGTTAAGTCGGTTTAATTTAAAACATAAAAATAACTCAAGAAGCATTAAAAATGTTGGTTTTATGAGAGGGATTACCAATTGATGAAGAACTGGAGGTTGAAACAATTACTATAAGCCTTGAAATCGAGACAGACCGTGGAATGATAAATCATGCAACACTTGTTCTGGAACATGGGTTTGGATAAAAAACTATGGTAACTGGTCTTGAACGCGTATAGCACATATGGAAACATATGTATTTAGTTTGATCTTAACTACAGGTAGAACCATTCCACGCATACTTGTGAAAGTATCTTTACGTGTAACTAAACCGTTATCTAGTGTTAATATACAATTAAAATCACCATTTATTCTTGTGATGCGCAGCTGTATTTCCAGCATCATTTCTCTAGTCTTCAGTGTCCCAATCTTCATACATCACTCTAATCATTCGGATATTATCAGTGCTGGAACTGTCGCGGCTTCATATTGTTTGAACTGTGGATACTTTTTTTTTCAAGGATTCTCTGATAAGACAAACAGTCTAAAAGATAGAGCATTTTCGTGGGTGGTCAATTTTTCTACCGTGCAAATCTTGGGGGTCAGTAACATTTTGCCTTCATTCTTTTTTTGTTTTAGAAATTAAACTTGTATTCACAGGATGTTTAACATGATAAGATGATAGCAAATATTTAATGGGTTGGGAAAGATTGTATATTTTGAATAAGCGGTTCTTATTTTGAACTTTTATTCATCAAAGAATCCTGAAAAAGTATCGCAGTTTAAAAAATATTTGGCAGCACAACTGTTGCCAGCATTGATAATTCTAATAATAAATCAGCATATTATTATGATTTCTGAAGGATCATGTGACAATGGAGACTGGAGTAATGATGCTGAAATTCAGCTTTGCAATCACAGAAATAAATTACATTTTAAAGAATTAAATAAACCATTCTTTATATTTTAATAACTTTTGGCAAGAATTAACTGTTTTTTGTCTGGTATTTGGTTGTATCAATAAAGCAGGGTGGGGCTCCTTTCGAGGGTAGCAGTGAGAATAGAGGGAATCAGGCCATTACTTGAAGGTCAAGGTGAGGGTTGGTCTTTGTGTGTGGTGTAGTATATAAACAGTAGTATATGATTTATCTAGATATCTATAATATATATATCAGTGCGGATTTTATTTGGCACTCACTTATTTTTTATGTGACATTGGCCGCCGTAGGCACTTGCATACTGTCTATTATGTGTAGTCTATCTTGGGCCTGTTTTGCGTGCGGGTAGCTTATGCTTTCGCGTGAATGAGTCTCTGGCTTCTAGAGAGATTCACAGAGTAAAAACCATTTCATTGTAGAGTGTAACTGTGTTTCGGTACATATACAATAAACCTCTTGATGGATTGATGTTCCAAGTTTTTTATCCACATTTGAACATGTTATTGAATTAGTTGCATTTTCTATTTGAGTTTAGGGTTTCACCACAATGCCAAAGAGCTGTCAGGCAGTGGTGTGAGAAGCTGGACCAGGGATGTTCTGATGAGAACGCTTTGGCGATCGGGAGGAAAGGAGATCTGGGTCCGTGTATGGCTTTCAGTGAGGCCTTGGAGCTTGTGAATACAAATCATGCACAACTGGTAACTGCGCTTCTTTATATACAGGCCTGACATGCATATCATCGCAGTGATGTCCGGCTGTCAAAATGACTGAAAATTTTAATTCAAATTTTCTACTTAAATATTATCAAAATCGAATTAATTTAGGAGATAAAACTCATGATTTCAGTATCCCAAAAAAAAAACAAGAAATAAGCCACTGGCTTTCCTCCACCTGAGGCACAAGAGGGCACCATCGTGTCGGCCAACTTTATCCAATAGTTTCTTCAAGCGGAGAAAATCAACAAGAACTATCTTTGGAAAAAACGAATTATGCACGCATGATGCTACAACACATATCTATACTAGCATGATATAACTACACACACAAGCCATATAATATAAAAAAACCATATATAATTTATAAAGTTGCTTAAACAATTAGAAAACCCCCCCGGCACCATGCATGTATGTATAGTTTAATACAAAGGACAGAAAACCAATCACAAAGAATCATTTTCATTTAAAAACATGAGATGCAGAGGGATGGGGAAGTGGTGTGCGCGGAACCATAAAGTCTTAACATGTTTTTTAAAAGTTGAACTTGCATTAATTTTACATAGCTTTCTAAACATGCAGCTCTCTTGTGCGAGACACGAGTGCAATGCTGATAGATCTCCCTCTAGAAATTGTGATAAATATGCGTTCTGTGTGAACGGCTTGGTTTCAGTTTTGATGTAAACAACATCTTCTCCACACCTGATAGCTCTTCGCGGTTCTTCCGCAATAATATGAACCTGAACAAAACGTAGCAGACGGCGCCGCAACGTCTAGTGTGCCTCACCGGTATAAGCTAACAAAAGCATTCAAATGCGATCAATGACACATACTGTGCATCGCATCAACTTTTCCATTGCATTCGACATGTGATTATTTTTTTTTTCTGCTGATTATTCAAGAATATTCGAAATTCGAATTGATTTTTGACAGCCCTACAGTGATGTGCTTTACTGTAGGATACATGGGTAACTGAGCACATGGTGGAGGGCCGACACTTTATTACATGATATTATACATGCCATCTTCAAGATCTCGTTAACTGAAAGACCACTTGGTATATTCGTAAAATTTGAAAGCTGTTTCAAACACTTCTCTTTTAATGTATGTATGGTCTAAGCTTATCTATGGTTTCTTCTCTCCATGAAGATTACTCTGGGCAAGGGTGTTGACCAGTTACATTTACCAGTTAAAGTGACTGACACCATCACGTCGAACCCAGAAGACCTGAGGATCATCACGTGCGCGTGGAATCCCAAAGGTCTCAGTCAAGTTCATAACCCTCCAGCAGTGTTACTTTAGTATTAGTATGGTTATGATACACACACATTTGTTATTATGTTTTGGATTGTGCGTCGTTTTATTTATTTTATTTTTTTTTCTTTAATTTAAGTTTAAGTAATTTTGTTAATTGCTTTTGGTTCGTTTTGAGAAGGTTCATAGTTCAAAAGCTCTAAGTGTCATTTGAAAAATTTTTCTTCTAAATTTAGCATTTTTATCAGGCTCATATGTTTAGGTTCAGAAAATTCACTTTAATGGCAATGAATAGGTATTTTTCTATGCCATTAAAGTGAAGAACTGAACATAAACACAATTTCAAAAATGCGCATTTACAGGCGTTGCATCGAACTCTTCAAATATTTCTGTTTAGATTAGTTTTATTTCAATTTAGGTCATTACTTTTCGTATGTAAACTACTTCATATATATTTTCAGTTTTGTATTAGTTACCAAAAACATTTGAATATGTTTTTCAGTTAACAATAAAACAATAACTTAGTCATCGCACAAACCATGTTTAGCCCCATACACTTATTTTTCAGTTAGTTTGCCAATTTTTTATTTATCCACAGTTTATTTTTCTTTTAACTTAGCTTTTCTCTAATATTTCTATTTTTTTTAAATCTTTTTCAATTTACAAATCACTTAGTTTGATTTTTTATTTTAAGAACCATAGCCACATTTAGGTTAGCAATTTTTAGCATTTAAAAAGTTTAAATGTGCCATAGAATGGAAAACTGTATTTACTTTGGCATAGTTGAATAATAACAGTTCTCTGCGTGGAAATGACATACTGTGAGCCTCAAACACTATTGTTTCCTCCTTTTTATGTAAATCTTGTGCATGCAAAAGACCAATGAAAAATAGGCGAATCAGAACATAACACAGACTGTGACGTTACAGTCGGGATCACTAATAGTTACACCCCCAACATTTGCATATACCCGCCCATGTTCTATTCCAGCCGCCAGCCGAACCTGCACAGCCTATCATCAGAAGTTCTGCAGGTATTGTTAAGAAACAAGCGAGGATAATAGCGAAATGGCAGATCATGGAAATAAAAAACACACACAAAGAAACAAACATACTGCATAGAAAGAAGATAAATATTCTATATAAGCCTCACACACCCCAATGCACCATCACGACTTGCCATGCAAATGTTCCATTATTCTATACACAGTAGTTCAATAAACAAATTATATTAACTGTCTTTACTTTTAGACACCTTTTAGATTGTTTTGGGGGGGGGGCTGATGAAATAGTTTCAAAACTAAGCCACAGCATACCTTCCGCGCTATCTCTGAACCCCACACAGAGGTGTTTTTCGTACTGAATATTTCAGCATTTTTTGAACAATCGGGTGCGTCAATGATTCAGTGAGCCCTCCAAAAGACAGTCACAGCTTTATAATATTAAATTGAATCACCGTTTAACAAACGAATGGTTGCATCAGTGAACTCATAAAGACAGTGGACTTTCCGCCACCTCTGGTGGTGTCATATTTAAAAGTATCATTGGCAATTTTTCCTACATATCGATTATGTTACAAAAAGTAAAAAGTGAAAGAAAAAGTGAAAGTGACGTGACATGTGGCCAAGTATGGTGACCCGGAATTACTCGGAATTAGTGCTCTGCATTCCCATCCAAAGTGCACACACACACACACACACCCACAACACACACCCGGAGCAGTGCAAAGCATTGATCTTATAATATTAGTTATGCATTTGCAATTTAAATGCATTTCTGGAACCTCTTATCTTCATTAAACAGTGAGTAAATGCATCTAAATGGCACTTTTGATGCAGCTTCAGTGATTCCTCTGCAGTGGAAAGATGGAGTTTGTTGATACTGATTTCATTTGAATGGTAACAACCATGTAGAGTCTAATTATTCTAACTGAATGTATTGATACAATTTAAGAATTTGTTGCCAATGATGACATGTACATTTAGTAAGGTTAGGAATATATTGTCCCTCATAAAGGTTAAAAGTGTCCTAGAAATCAATTTAAGGCGAATATCACAAATTGCGGATTAATTAAGAGCTATGAGCAGAAAATGAAATGAGACTATTGCTTCAGAATGGACTACATTTACGCCAAACAACAACAACAAAAAAATACTTTTTTTTGCCCCGGACAAGTAACTTTTTTTACTCCGACAAGTGAATGAATGATTTACTTAAGCACATGTCAAGGCTTAATGTCGAGCCCTGTATGAATGGCATCCTGCAAAAACCAGACCCAACCTTGACTTTAAATCTAATCCATCCTTGAGCAAGTGCTTCAGAGCAAAGCAACACAGAACAAAATGTGCGAAGCAAATGATTTTTGTTCATATCTGACCATGATTATAATAGAAACCATGCACGCCAGCCAAAAGTAAGTTGTTTGTAAAGTAAGTTGTTGGTCAGTGTTCTGTTCACACGGTTCACTCTTGTGTCCTGTTAGACCGTACTTGGGTTGTTTTGGTTGGTTTAAAAACAATTTAAACAATTATTAACTGTGATGAAGGGAGCTTTATGAAAAATATAAATGGTGGGCACTGTTTTAACTGTTAAATGAGTCACTTGAGTTTTTTTTAATACCTCTACTTTGCTGCCCCCTTTTGGCTTTTACCAATAATCTAAAAGAGAAAGGAAAGTATGTAATATATGAATGCAGCAGCTAAATATTTGACAATGCCAATACAATTCTTGACCTAATCATTGATATATCTGAAATCAATACAGCTGATCAACTTTGCAGGATTCTAGTCTTAACATTCACCACATTAAAAGCTCACTTAAGTACATATACTTAAGTACTTTCCAGATGTCATGAACCGATGAAATTACTGATTGAAGTAAAGGAAAAAGGAGTCATTCAGTACCAAAAATACTGGCTGACAAGATAACTTCAGACCCTTGCATGATCAGCCCGATTTTATCATCTCTTCATTGGCTATCTGTCAGGTTTTAAAGCTTTGAATGGTGCTATAACCCATCATTTTTAATAGACAGTCACAAAATTCCAGCCATCAAAATCCACATAAAGAGCCTAAAAGATATTTTGTATTACGTACTTTGGAGTAAATATCATGGCATGACTTAATTTTCATTTAAAGCGGGCAACCAAAATGACCAGAATCTTGGATCCTGTCATTTATATGTATCATTTAACAGTGGCAGCGATACACATAACCAAGGTTCGACAGTAAATCAAACTGTTATATATAACCTTATAATAATGCCAACTCAAAATTGCATGCAATTTTATCCACATATCAAATAATGACACTGTAAGCGCTAAATAAATTGACTTGGCTTTTGTTGCATTAGAAATAGTAATAGTTCCTACTGTCAGGTCTGTAAATTTGTTACAGTAAATTGTTAGTATTTAATTTGAGATAATTAGTATTACTCGTACTAATTTTGAATCATTTGACATTTAAATGATATTTAAGCACAGGGATGTGTGAAACCAAGAGAATGAAGAGGTTAATGGTCTCAGAGCACGTAAATTCCAAATATCCTTTTTAATTTGAACAAAATTTCCCCATTATTTGCTTAAACAAGTTGCACACATGTTGACACTGTAGTATGTTGTGCATACTTCCTTATGCACAAAATAAATGTCATATCTGCCTCATAAAGAACACAGACACAAGCATATTTGACTAATTAAGGCAAACAGAGACATATGTTCAAATGAGCCATAAAAGCAAACACGGGTTATTGCACGGGACAAAACTGGATGGGTTATGACTGTGACATTGTCTGATGCACTATAATTAACTATAAGCAACATATCTGAGTGTTTATTTAGGGCTGACCTTAGAGATTTATGCAGCATAAGCTGAATTCTTTTAGGAGGTTTCTTTGCAGTTTAGGGTCATGCACTTTTTGTGTGCATGATTCAAAATGTACACCCCAGCCCAGTTTCTACCCAGCTAACGGAGAACATGCTCAAAACTTTGGCTAATGTTCTGACAAGGTTCACTCTAAATTAATGGGTTTCACTTTATTTTGATAGTCTACTTTTAGACATTTTACTAACTTTGCAACATGCCATCTTACTCTCATTAAAGTGTTAATAGACTGTACTTATATTCAGTAGATTGTGTGTTGGGGGACCATGAGTGTTTGCAGATATAGCAGACATCCACTCCTCTAAAGACTGCTAGTTGAAATGTAGTTGCATGTCTAAGGTGGACTATCAAAATAAAGTGTTACCAACAGTAATGTCAAAAACAATTGTTCAAAGTTATCTGGTCTTTAATAACATCCTCAAAACATTAGCTATTTAATGCTACATCGTTCATGGAGGTTTTTTATTTCCTGAAATGTTTTAGTTTGATGCCCATCTAACATAGCCTATTTAAACGTTACAACTTACTAATCGTTTCAAAAAGTTCCGAAAACTTCCAAATGTAACGTTCCCACAACGTTTGCGAAATGATAATGGAATGTTCCCTCCGTGTTCGACCACAGCCATAACTTTTTTTTAAAACATTTTAAACTTTTTGAACATTTAGAAAACATCTAGAAATAACGTTTTCATCCCTTAATGGGATCTTAGAACATATTTTGTATGGGTATATAAAAACGTCCCTGCCATTTCCAAATATGCTATTCTGTGTCTACAGTATTTCTGATTTGCGCTGTATTAAGCAGTACAGAAAATACTGACTTAAAAATGATTCTGCTGCTACATGTAAACGTCTGAAACATGTGTAGCCTATATTTGACAAATGTTGCATCTAAATCCACATCTTCTGCGATAAATAAAGCAAACACCGCAAGAGCGTCACCACAGCACGAACTGTCAGACTTGACGGCTCCGTTTTCAATTACTCTCCCGACTGCAAGAGGCAATTAAAATAGCTTTTTCCGGTGTTAACTCCAAAGGTAGAGATTTTTATTTGCAAATCTGATTAGCCTAGGTGCCGATTTGCTTAAGTGATAAGCTGTTTCCTCGGCGCATGTTGAAGTCTCTCCACCGACGTCCATTAAAAACCGACCTCTTGTTTCCTCGTTAAACTCATCTAGTCTCCTCTCCTGCTCATCTGAACTCAGGCAAATGTTGCAAGACAGAAACGATCAATCGGTCAGTCACAGAGAGCGTTCACTCACTTCAAACAGGGCTGCGTTTCCCAAAAGTATCATAGAAAAGCATTGATGTTTTTGGGAACAGAAAAAACATGTTTGAGTTGCTTCACAATAAACAAATTGAAACTGTAGCCTATAGTTTGTGTAGTTGCATTTATTTAAATTGAATGTTAAAAGTTCATATTGATCATGTTCTATTTTGTAATGTTAATATAAATCATACACAGTCAGAATAAATAGGTTGCATTTTATGCATGCAACAGCTTGTTACTAGCAGTCCCTTATGAAAAGGAACATGATTTTATTAGTGACTAGTTTATATGTGTAGATTTCCATTTGGTTACCACTACAGTAAACATATTTTAACCACGTGTAAACAAAAATATAACCTAATAAGTTGCAATATCATTACCCATGTTACTATTGTAAATTGGAATTTATATCTTTCATAATTTAAAATTCAGTTTAGAAGTATCGTATTGATATCGATGATACTGGTCTTTAAAAGTATCGGTATCGTATTGAAAACAAAATAAGTGGTATCGCCCATCCCGAGTAACGATGAAACAGGTTAATAATGACGTATTTAAATCGCACCTGAGAGGCGTGTCTCTCCTCAGGGAAAATGGTAGAGTTTCTCAAACCAGCCCTGGTCTTGGATCTGAAGAGATTGTGTTGCCAAATCTTGTTAGGACAAACAAAAACAAGCTCAAAATAAACCTGAATATATCTGAATGTTTTATAAAGTATGGCAATTCGCAACTGCCCATGGCTACGTTTCCTAAAATATTGTAGAAAAAATCCTACGATAAAATTAGAATTCATTCATTCATGTCAATTAATTAGAATGAATGAAAAAGGAAATTCAATTATATTTAAGTGGGAAATGTTCCAACGGCTTTGTAGACTGAAAAATAGGGGGAAACATGTAAGGGACTCGCAACTAGCCATTTTGGATCTTCTAATGCCAAATTTACATTGCACAGGTGGCTCAGCCGCGCTTCTAAAGTGGCATTTAATAAATTAGTCTGGCTTTTCGCTGAGCAAGCACAGAGCAACCTTAGCTTAGCTGTGTAAATACACCTTAAAGGGTTAGTTCACCCAAAAAGGAAAATCTGTCATTAATTACTCACCATCAAGGCATCTGGGTGGTATATGAATTTTCTTCTTCTCATAAATACGAAGTCCTCGGAGTTTATTAAAAGATGTCTTGTGATCTCCAAGCTGTTTACTGCCCGCTCGGTTTGTTGCATGCATCCGTCCAAAAGAAGTGAAATAACAGTGCGCATCATCCACAATCAAAGATGTCCTCACACCCATTCACTGGGGGTGAACCAATCTCACCTGTAGCGAATACCCGTTTTTGGGCTTTTTAGATAAGCAAATTACTATTAAATAAATATTTAAAATGTAATATATCCTTTAATCGTTCATCTTGTCCGCTGCGTATTCACAGTTTGCGCACTGTTGCTACCAATGGCAGCAGCGTGCGTGTCGTCGTTCATGGACTAAGATTCGGTATGGGCATATGCGCCGCTCAGAATGACATACCGAAGCTCAGCTGAAAGAGCAAAACAAAAACAAAGTCTGTTCCACAAATTAAAAGTATAAACCAGGATTTTTAAGAAGAATGTTGGAGGATTTCGATAGAAGCCAAGAGGGGAGACTGGTTTTCCTTTGCTAAAATTAGGAAACTTTGCTTTCTTTGCTCCTGTTAACTAACGTTGGTTTTCATGAGACTCACCGGTGCATGCGCAACGCCGACATCTTACGTCATCCTCCCGGAGCTGCTTCCGTGTACAGCTGTTGGCGCAAGCTAGATTAAAGTGTTTATTACGTTTTGAATATGGATATTTTCGTACAAAAATGCTGGATTCGCTACAGAAGTCTTTGTTCACCCCCCCGGAGCTGTGTGAGGCACTTTTTATTATGGATGCCTGAGCTTTATTTCACTTCTTTTGGACTGAACTGCAACACCCGCTGACTGCCACTAAACAGCTTGGAAGATCAAAGACAAATTTTAATATAACTCAGACTGGATTAGACTGAAAGAAGAAAGTCATATACGCCTAGGGTGACTTGAGGGTGAGTAAATATTGGGCTTGACTATCCTTTAATTTAGGTGGTAACGACTTATTTAAGGCCCATTCTCACTTTTAACTAATGCATATTATTAATGCACATTACTAGATATTGCTGTTGGTATTAGTATTATAAGCCATAGTCGCCCCTTACTTATATTCTACTTGGAACATAGTAGATCCCTAATCTTACCCATACCTCAATTTTAACCATATATTAATAACGATTAATTAGCAGCAAATTAGGAGTTTATTGAAGAAAAAGTCATACTTATAGTAGGAATTGTTTGGTTACCTGGGGCTTTCAAACGGAGGGTCTTTATCAGTTGGAAAGTTTTAGGAACATTGTTCAAAATACATATGCCTACTACCATAGGTTAAAAAACTGTTATGCCAAGCTTAAAATCCTCAATCCCTTTTAATAACTCTAAAGTTATGATAAAGTGTATAAGCCTTAAGGAAGTTCACACCCAAAAATGAAAATTGCTGTCATTAATTACGCACCTCATGTTGTTCCAAACCCATAATACCTTTTTTCATCTTTGGAACACAAATTAAGATAGTTTTGATGAATTCCGAAAGCTCTCTGACCCAGCATAGACAACAATGTCCTACCACGATCAATGTCCAGAAAGACTCATTTATGCACAAAGAAAAAAAAACCAACTTTATCAACAATTTCATCTCCTCCCGCTCACCCGGGCACCATTTTGGAGAGTAACCACAACGTATGTGTGTTTTCTTGCGCACAAAATTGATTCTCGTGGCTTCAAAAATTCCGATTGAACCATTGATTCACAGGACTACTTTGTCCGATTTTTTGGTACCCTATCCTTTCTGGTCCTTGAAATCGTGTTGGACCCTTGCTGTCTATGGGAGGATACAGCGAGATCGCATCAAAAATATCTTAATTTTGTGTTCCGAAGATGAACAAAGGTCTTTACGGGTTTGGATCGACATTAGGGTGAGCAATTAATGACAGAATTTTTCATTTTTTGGGTGAACCATCCCGTTTCAACCCATAGTGTTGTTTTTTTACACTTTGAATCCTAACGTTTCAATATAAACTGATATTAAATATATTAAACAGAGTTAAAATTATTTATATGCACTATAGATTTATATAAAATGTATATAGAAATTAAAATGTTAAGAACGCCCCACAAGGATCAGTAATGCCCCCAATTTTATTGTATCTTGTGGGGACATTTTTTTGGTCCCCATAAGAAAAACAACAAATACTACTACTATGTAAAAATGCAGAACATTTTCTATAAGGGGTAGGGTTAGGCGCTAGAATATATGGTTTGTACAGTATAAAAATCATTATGTCTATGGAAAGTCCTACATTAAACACGGAAACCCCAGGTGTGTTTGTGTCTGGAGGAAGGAAAAGTGCAGTGATCTCTCCATAATAAGGGAGGATGACGTCGACACAGTCTCTAAAGATGGGAGTTGAAAAGGGTCCAGAAGCAAGGGCTCCCAGAATAAAACTCGCGATGCTTTAATGAGCGATGAAGACAAATGATAACTCGTTTCATATCCGTTCGACTGTCATTACGGAGATCTCAGAAAAAAATCCGTTCTGTGCTCATAAGGATAACAAAGTGACGCACAGAAAAGTTTAAAGAGCAGACTGGAAGAGAGAGAGAGAGAGAGAGAGAGAGGCTTTTCATTCTCATGGTCCGTTGCAGTCCTCTACCCGGAACGCATTCGTTCGCTTGTGCCGTAGGTATGAAACCACTGCTGGAAGAAACCGGTGTTCTGTGAACAGTAACTCGGTTTTGAGATAAAAGTAGGCTGTTTTGAGAGTACATATTTGTTTGGAGTATTTGCAGTTGAAGAGACACCTGATACTGGCATTAAACTAATAGAGGGACAAAGGAACGATCGCAATTTTTTTTTTTTGGACTTTTAAGAATTAAAGTTTTAAATGTTTCTCTGTGTTCTATTTCATATCTTTATCTTCTACAGAATGATGTCGAGCAGCAAAACGACTCTTGCTTTCCTCATCTACGCTTTCTCGTACAATTCAACGTGTTGAGTTACCCCAGCTCAGGTTACGGAACTTAACCATCTTCTAACCTAACCTCGCCACGATTTGAATTAAAAATTTGAGGATTTGGTTGGCCGTTAAAACTTTGGCCTATAACACTATTAAATGAATACAGCTTTTAAGCGATTTTAAGCGTTTTATTGACAAGTGTCCGATCACCAACATTTGAACAGATGCATTGTTTGCCTATGTCTAAATAAGAAATAATACCAAACAAGTTAGTGTTCTATGAGCGTTCTTTGGAATTGGAACGAGTTGAAAGAACGGCGAAAGTGTGAACGCGCTGTGATTAGAATGCGCAATTGATTTAATTTTATAACGCGATTTTATTATGATCGTCAATAACTTCAAGGCATCTTACTCTGCATAATACAGTGTAATAACAAAAACTATGCATCACATGTCCCGAAGCAAGAACACAATTAGGACAAAACTTTAAAGCAGTTTTGCAGAAATGTACAATTTTGATGTTATAGGCTACAATACTATGTATTTAAAATATTTAGAGCATGTTTGCTTCACAGTAATAGCCTGTGTTAATTACTTGTGAACGAAATGAGTTCATGTCTTGTTACAGAACTGCAGGATTTGACGAGGAGGGAAACTCATTAACGGATCTAACCTTTGACACTGACCAGATCTCTCTTCGAAGCTCTCCTTCAGTTACTGAAGACGCATACACGTTTTACAGTCCTCCATCGAAAAGGTGATACTTCTTTCTAGGCATTCCCAAAATGGGACCCAATCAGTGTGATTCCTTTGGTTGCATTGTTTTGCTTGCCAAGACAAATCGAGACATTCGCTTGTTTAAGACGTTTGCACACATAAAAAAATGATATTTGCGAAATGGCACAATCTTTTTGTCATTTTGTCACCCAGAATGGAAAGGCACGCTGACGGGATGTTTAACAAAGCCTACAGGAAAGCGCTCGGTCAGTTATCAGCGAGGAAATACCTGCATACACTGATGGCAAAACGCGTGGGGTAAGAACAGTCACGTTATGTTTTTATCTTCTTCGCTCTCTCATCAGTTAGCCTACTTCACTTCCAACTTTTGACCGTGCTATAAAAAAACGCTATATCAAATGTGTCCGGGTTTCAACATTTGTAAGACCTCTGGATGAATACGGGGAAAATAAGGGTGCGTTCACACAGGAACGCGTTCTTGCTTTTAAAAACCGTTCGATGGAGCGCAAGGGAATGCAGAACTCCCGCGAAGTTTTTCAAATGTGAAACCTTTTTTTTTGTTTTCATATCAAAGTCTAATCGGAGTGGCTAAAAAAAATAGCGGCGAGACTGCTCCGCCAAAATTTTCTGAAACATAGACCAAAATAAAGCATTCTGTGTGAATAGCCCTGTAACTTTCAACACAACTTATTATAATGTATATAGGCCTATCCTAGAACGTGTTTATAGCCAAAATATTCCTAAATTAAACGAATTTTTAAGCGACAACTAGATTATTTGTGACTTTGTGACTTTTATTCTAACCCGATCTTATGAATGTACCTTTCAATGGTGTATTATTTATACGCAAAAAAATGGCGTGCATAGGTTTAAGGGTGTGGGGTAAGGTGCGTATTATATGTAGGCCTATGCCAAAATGCGTATTATATGCACGTCAAACAAGTACGTATCATATGCACGCAAAAGTCAGTTTCTGCTATAAATATTATGTGAATTACAAAAAAATTCACTCTTTTGAAAAAAAAAAGCTATTTTTTTCACAGTCAGTGTGGACTGTTTCTGTAATATACTGGGTTCTAGAATGCTTTGTCTTTTTCTCTAACGCAGGGGAGCAAGCATGATAGAGGACGACAATGAGCCGCTCTCAAAGCGCCACTCGGACGGGGTTTTCACGGACAGCTACAGTCACTACCGGAAGCAAATGGCCGTAAAGAAGTATCTGGCCGCAGTCCTTGGCAAAAGGTATAGACAGAGATATAGAAGCAAAGGACGGCGGCTCGCCTATTTGTAGCCTTTTTCAAATGCAGCTATCATGTACATGTACAGCTTTTGGAGCAAGTTAGTCACTACTAAGACTACTATGAAGATGTGTCCTTAAGACAAATATTTTGATAATAACATTGTTTTTCTTTTGTACTGAAGCACCTGACAATGCAACGATCTTCCTTGTGGACCAGTCGTTTAGTTTTACCAATACTAACAATGCTATTTGTTTATTTATTCATTCATGTTTGTTTCAATACCTTGTCTATTAAATACATAAGTCTGAATGTGATTAAATAAATAGTCTCAAAGACAATCACTACATTGAATGATACCTTCCTTTTCCTCCTGACATTAAGAAAGAAGTTTTTTTTATTTACAACAGCCCTGAAGACTTAGATTTGCACCAATTTCTACAAGACGATGAGATTGTGGCATTTTTGTTCGATTTGCTGACAGTTGCCTCCTGAATTCCCGGTGAGTTTTTAAGGCTCAGTGCCATAGTGCTTTTCTGAGGGGTCTCTCTCATCTCTTCCATGCTTTTACTCGCGTCAAGTTCTTCCCACTGTCATCTTTGGCTTAAATCTCACAAGCCATTAAACACGTTTTCTTTTCTTGCACAAACCTTTCCGAAAAAAAAAGAGCTCCTTGAGACCCATTCACACCATGGACAATAACTATGACAAAAGCTGTAACTATAAAGATTTATTAATTTCCAGTTCTATGTGAATATGGAAGTCCAAATATTGTTGGAATCACTTTAAGAATTTTTTTTTTTCAGCTGATGAACAATAAAAACTTTGACAGCCAGTCAGAATCCACCTGACTTTGGCAGGCTTGAGCATTTAAAGCAGCAGACAACAAACCAACTATTTTTAATGTGAACTGAACAGGCCTTTATTGTGTATATACATGTTAATTAAATCTGCATCTTCAAACACTCTGATTGACACAGGTGACTCTTTTTGAAACACTGTCCAGTCCTTCCTGCTTTTCACTTATTGCATGCAATTGCTCCCCTTTGAAATCTCACAAGCAAGAAAAACTGAAATCCATCTATGAATGCATGTGTAATGTGTATTCGACTTGATTACAATGGTTCAGACATATAAATGTTTCTTTTGTTGTTCTTTTTTTCCACAATTTTCTATCTTTCTCACATTGCCCACCTCTCACATCAATGGCAAATGTCTCTTCTTTGTCTATGACCATAAAGCAGTTAATCAATGGAGACGTGTGTCTCTGCATCTTAAAGTTTTCTGTCACATATAAGTATCAGGTTATAGGTTATAATTATCAGTAGGTCATTGTTAGATGAGTTGGGTGTGACACATAACAGATGGATTCTAATAATCCCTTTATGCATGCAAGACAAATAATATTGTGAAAGATGAAATAAAAGACCATATGTTTTGAGGTAAAACCAACTGTTAAAAGCATTCCTCCAAATTACATTACAGTTTTTGGCAGTGTAATATATGCTTAAGCTTGTTAGTGAGATGTACATGTTTGCATATGCATATTATAATGTGTTTGCGTGTAAAAGGGCGAACATGTGAAATCAATCTGTTTAATTCTGCATTCTCCTGCAGGCTTTGTGACACAGGAGGCAGCTAGCGGCTTGGGTGCCTTTGCTTCATCTTTAAAATGGCCACCAATTTCAGATGGCACATTAGTGGCCCTCCAAATGCTGCAATCACCTGCTCACCCATCTCCTATTTCTCACATAACATACCTTGTTCAAATGCCACCTGGCTTTCTGGTTATTCGATTTTACTTCTCTATGCATAGTGTGCTGTAGCATTTATTAAACAATCTCAGCCTTGAAATTCATTTTGTGTGCAGAGACTGATATTGCCCAAAGCCTTACTTAAACATTAAGATAAATCTCTGTCTTGTGTTGATCGTTAGTACAATAACACATGGGAGCCACACAAGGGCACCATTATATATGTAAGAAACAAAAAAAAAAAAAAAAAAAAAAAAATCTGTGTTGTAAGATTTGTATAAATAAATTTTTGTAAACAACAATTTCGTCTAATCTTTGATGCTTATGAAGAAAACAAAGTCTCCAATAACACAAATAAACACCCTTGGATCATAAATACATGTACAATAAATATAACACACCTGCAAGTAACGAAAACATTTAGAAAGATCACGCCTTCACAAACAAAATGTGATATGCCATCAATAAATATAAAATTCAGAAAATGTGATGTCAGATTATTTAAATAAATAAATAGAGATATAACCCACGCTCTCAGAAAAAAAGGTACGAAAGCTGTCACTGGGATTACCTTTTCAAAGGTACGACTTTTGTCCCTGTTAGCTACTAATATGTACCTTAGGTAGCCCATTGGGGATGCTTAAAAGGTTAGTTCCCCCAAAAATGAAAATTAGCCCATAAATTACTCACCCTCAAGTCATCCTAGGTGTATATGACTTTCTTCTTTCAGAAGAATCCAGTCGGAGTTATATAAAAAAAAAATAAAAAATTGTCTTTAGTACATGTCCAAGCTGTTTAATGCCACTCAGCGGGTGTTGCATGCATCCGTCCAAAAGCAGTTAAATAAAATGCGCCCATCCATAAAAAAAAGTGTCTCACACAGCTCTGGGGGGTGAACAAAAACACATGTTCGATGCGTTTTTGTAACCTGAAATTCCAGACTTCAAATGTAAATAATACTTTAATGTAGCGTGCGCTCACTGTTGAACACGGAAGCAGCGCCGGGCGGATGACGTATGAGGTCGGCGTGCTCATTGTGTGGGGGGGTGTGAGTATGCGCCGCTCAGAGGACGCAAGCAGAAGCGAAGGGGAGGAGTCAAACAAACAACGGTCACGATTAAAGTACACACAGGATTTTTTAATGTAGAATGTGAACTCGATATTTCGATGAGAATGTTGAGGCTATTTTTCTTACAAAAACGCATCGATTCGCTACAGAAGGCCTTTGTTCACCCCCCGGAGCCGTGTGAGACACTTTTTTTTATGGATGGGCGCATTTTATTTAACTGCTTTTGGACTGATGCATGCAACACCCGCTGAGTGCCATGAAACAGCTTGAAAGATCAAACACAATTTTTAATATAACTCCGACAGGATTCGTCATGTACACCTAATTTTCATTTTTGGGTGAACTAACCCTTTAAGGTACAAAGGTGTATCTTTTGAAAAGGTATCGCTCCAGTGACTGCTTTTGTACCTTTTTTTCTGAGCGTGTACAAAAAAATGTTTTAACACGCAAAAATAATTTGAAAAGTGACACAATTTAGGAACAAAAGTTAATAGAAATGAGGGTTTCAAGCTACTGAAATAATTGCTTACCACTAAAGCGGAGCTGAATGTATACAGTAGCTGGCAACAGAGAAAGTACACATGTCTGTGTGTATTTGTGTGTATTCTCCCACCAGGCTGTGACTGGTGTTATACAGAGCAGAGACACCAGGATAAGGAGAACCTTTTAGTTCCCGTCAGAGCAGATCAGAGCTAATAATCTAACACTGGACCCCCTACATCGCTGTAGCACAGCAGGCAAAAACACTGACCTTTACCAAAGCTGACTGATCTCATGCAAACATGCATTGTACCCACTGTCAGCATTGGGTAACGAGGGTTTAATAGGATGATAGTATTAAAAAGTTTAATCTGTAAGTCTGTAAATGGGTCATAATTACAGTTTTCATGTACTTTTCATTTATTTTTATGTTTTTCCTGAGGTCCACTTAAAATAAAATGTTGTTAGATTGTAATGTATTTGGCTGAGCAGCCATCGTTCGACTTGTTAATGTGTTAGATTTCTTCTAATACATAAAAGAAGTAAGCTTAACTAAAATGTTTGGTAAATATACATTTATTGAGTGTAGTAGTGTAGCACAGGTCTTCACCCAAAGTTGCCTCTGTGGGACAGAACTTTAGACAAATGGGCTACAAACAATAGACTTTTTATCAATGAGTCCAAGAGAAGAGTGTGATATCACAAACTGGGCGTGGCTCTGATGAACTCACAAGTGACTTGATAAATAAAAAGTTGATTCACATGCATTCTTGGTCAAATGAGACATGCATATTTACCGCAATCTCAGCAATTCAGCTGTCGTTAAACCCTGTGACGACATTTCTGCAAAATTATATTACTTTGCTTCTTGCATGTTTCGCGGCACACAATATAATATGTCCTGTGGGTGGCACTAAAAGCGTATTTAGTTTTAGTCGAAACACATGAACATGAATCTGGAAACATTTTATTACATGTATTGTACATATTGAGGCACTTCAGAAATGAAATGTCCAGTGAGTGCAACTAAAAGGTTAATACTCTATCATGTATGAAAATAATGTACCAACAATAAACCCTGCCATAAACCTGACGATACACTCTAAAAAATGCTGGGCTAAATACAACCCAGTGCTGGGTAAAATAGGGACAAACCCAGCAATTGGGCTGTTTTGACCCAGCGGTTCTGGGTAGTAACCCAACCGCTGGGTCACAACCCAATTGCTTTAGAGTGTAGCTTTAACAAAAACCAACAAAAGGCATTTTGCTGAAGCAACAGTATCATTTTAGCTTTTTAATTTTGTGACTTGTGTTTCACAATACTCTGTACCAGGTGGGCTATCGAGCAAGTTTACTACATGTGAAAAGCCAAGCATGGTTGACTGTGTCCATGTGTGTGTGTGTGTGTGTATCACAGAATTATGTAACGTCCCTGAAAAGTGGTTGCTTATAAAATGAAGTGGAGTTCTACAGTGGTTACAACAACAACAACAAAAAGCAGCACCATTTCCAAATCCTAAATAATAAATAAAGATGGCACCACAAAATGAGGCTCTTCCTGAAAACATAAGTGTGTGCGATTGACTTAAAGTGTCTTAAGGGAAAACAAGCTAATTTTTTTCTGTGATCATTTCTACCTCTTTCTTCTTCCTTTCTCCACTCTCTACCTTCCCCCTCTATAACACTGACTGTTATAAACCAGACTACCGAAACACAGTGCGACCCTTTTATATGATTATTGACAAAGGCTGAATCCAAAAATGCATACTTCCCTACTATAAAGATGGTGAAAAGCAGTATGTGAAATAGTATGTCCGAATTCACAGTATTTAAAAAAAACAGTAGGCAAAAGTATCTGGAGGACTTGTTACTTCCAGCGAGTTTTGGACATGAGCATCTGATGGACACATGGACAGATAATTTGTGTGAAGCAATGCAACTGACGCTGGTAGATCACGAAAATTACAACATGACTGATGTAGTACGTACAGATTTCATTCACCTTCAAACTATATAGAACATGCTGTTTTTAATGATTGTGAAGAAATTATTTATTTAAAAAGAAGTGGATTCTGGATGCAACCAAAGACAAAGACAGTTTAAAGTCTAAATATATTCCTAATCCAGTATGATGGACTAATCATTTGGTTTTAATTTAGTTTTTTTTAATATGGCACAAGAGCTCACCCAACAACAGCAATCTAGTTGCTACTGTAGACAATGCAAGCATTAGAAACTGAATGGCATTTATTTAGTTTATTTCTAATTTAGTTTAAATGCCTGTAGAATTGAGTATATTGTCAGTATGATTCTTTATTGAGAGCATGCTATTTTGGTGTCTGTCAGGCCTATCTGAGAGGTTACCTTATTACATTTTTAATTTCCCTGTGCCGGTTACTGTACAAACATTTTACTGAGACACCTGAGAGTTTTATTAGGATCTTCAGATTAACTACTATAGGTTTGTCTTTTCATATAAAGTCATACAGCATTCATCTTCTTTTCTGTCTCTTCCTTATCCCCCGCTTCTTCTTTTCCTGTTCTCCCATTCCATTATCTACTCTTCAATCACCAGCTTAATGACCATTTTAATTATTAATATTCACTGCCACTGTGCGTGTTTGTGGGATGTGCGAATGCAGCTAAGTGGATGGATGGTGATGGGTCTTTGTTTAGAGCTCTATTGATAAATGCACGAGGTATCACTGCCAAACACTTTTTATTTACGAGAGACGTCAACATCCTTATTAAACATTCATATGAGGGCATCCTCTCTGCACCATCTCATTCACTATCTGTTTTGCTTTAGAGCTACAGTAATTAACCTGTGGTTTTTTATCACCAATGTGGTCTCACTTTTCACTGTGCTTGTCCAGCAGGACCAATTAGCTATTCATTATTATAGGCTAATGCACTGTATTTAATCATATTACAGAGATAGTCAGATGAATGTCCATCTGTATCAGTACTTTCATTAAACTATTGCTGGTCGTGCAGACACAGGGTCACCATGTTGTAATCTGAATACATGTGTACACTGATTTACTTAAATCATCCAAGGTGGTTTCAGACTAGTTGTGGTATTGTCTTTTTTGGTAATGGAGATGATCATGAATGCATGTGCACCAAGGCTCTACTCCTTTAAGTGTTGTTTGGCTCAATGGAAAAACGTGCCTTTCAAACCCCCCAAAAACTTAGCCTACCTACATACACTTGACTGCAGTTACAAAGTGGGGCAGATGATCAATTAATAAAGACTTATTTTGCATGGTTCCTTGCACAATATGTTATGACATCAAACGCTTTTACCAAAGTGCCTGATTTATAAACTAACACGTTTTGATGTTCGCATAACCAGCTTCATATGTTTGTCTTATCTGATGTAGTAAACTTGCTCGGTAGCGCACCTGGTACAGCACTGCACTTGTAAGATACAAGCTAAAACGGCAAGTTGCTTTCATAAAATGCGGCAAATGCCTTGTGCTTGCTTTTGGTCACACTGATGGTTAGGTCTAGGGTTGGGTTTAGTGTAGGTGGGATGTTATTTTCAAACACGATAGAGTAGTAATGTTTTAGCTCCACTCTCTGGACATTTCATTTCCAAACTTCCACAAACAAATAAGTAATAGTCCCCAGGGCCAGTATGTCTTGCTCTCTAGATTTTTTAAAGTGGCTCATATTCGTTGTCTTTTAAAATTTTGTTTTATTGTTGCTCATTACAAAAGCCCAAAGGGTATGCTCTGCACTGTAACGATGACTTGATTTGACTCAAAGCTACAGTGTTATGAGTGCTCAAAAATGTAGAAAACATTGCAAAACCAGCAGTCAAACATTTAAGTTTGTTAGAGAGATTGCCTTTTTGAAAAATAGTTCATTGCAATCATTAAAAAATAATTTTTTTTAATTTCAGATGGAAGTGTAGAGAACTGTGTTTCAGGAAAAATAGTTTATTTGAATGATTATTTTTTTCATTTTAATGTAAACTGTATTTTCCACAGCTGTTGGTAGTCGTTTTCTGTAGAAAATTCAACTTATCGATCTCATCATCTAATTACAGGTTTACCTGCTGTATCTCGTTCTCTTCTATTTCTCTTCTCCTCCGTCATCTGCATCCAAGTGATACTTTTAAAGCTATGACCGCATCTCTGCTTGAATATCTGCCTGATTTTGCATATTAAAAAGTGCTTTTAATGGGCCCTGTAGTATGTTTGAATAATGAATCTCCAACAGTCCCTTCATATTAAAAGACAAGAGTGTTTTAATCTACTAGCGTAGTTCCACATCACACCATTTGGGTAATATCATGTGCATAAATTGTGTGCATTAACCTTCATGAGTAGGGATTTCTATTTCTATTATTAGAAAGTTATGAATGATACAACATTTTAGATTATTACTTTACCAAAGGCTGTTATGATGAACAATGTCTACAACATTCAACAATAAAACAGTAATTGTGGTTCAGGACTGGGAGATATTTGTTTGGTATTTACATTTACAATACAATATTGCAATTCTTAGTTTTCAATAAACACTTTATAGCATCCGTGACTGGCTATACATATGTATTGAGCAAAGTTACATGAAATCTAGTGTACACACAACTACAAACCATTTTTGAATGCATCTAAATGTAATATCCTGTTAACGTAGAGACAATACTTTTATGGCCGCTGAAAATCCAGTTCAATAAAATCCTTGCATCGATGAAATAAAATAAGCAAACAAAAATATATACCAGTGCATCTTTCTCTAGAAATACCCCTTCAGTACTTTACATGGTGATATGAGAAGTGATATGCTTCTCAACTGATTTTGCTATATCTGATTGCACAGTAACTTACATATCATATCTTAAAAATATCAAAAGGTTTGCAGAGAGCAGTCAACAAAGCTTTGTTATAAAAAGAGGAGGTTATATAAAGGGGAGGATTTGAGATTTAACAGGATAATTAACCTTTAGGAGGTCATTACAGAGGAATAAAAGACTCATTTTGCTGGAAATGTCAATGGTATAACATTTGCAGCAAAGAAGCAAGCTCTAATGACCGAGACCTTATCCAAAGAGAAGTATTCTTTCTCCTCTAACACTTTCGCTCGCTCTAATTGTCAGCCCCTTAACTTCTTCCTTTCCTTCAGATTTTTCACCATTATTTACTTTTTCTCACTTAGGCAGGTTCTTCTTCTGATTCTTTTTCTCTCCTTACGTCAGTGTCTTTGACATGAAATTAAATCGCAATTACTCATTTTAAAGGGGTCATATGATGCGATTTCAAGTTTGTCCTTTCTCTTTGGAGTGTTACAAGTGTTATTGGTGCATAAAGAAGATCTGTAAGTTTGCAAAGACTAAAGTCTCAAAACCAAGGAGATATTCTTTATCCAAGTTAAGACTCTGCCACGCCCCCCTAAAACGGCTCGTTCTAACACGCCCCCACATATCTACCTCACTATGTGGAAATATTTGCATAATGTCGCCCAAATGTGTTAGTAACCGCAGTTAGTGTTGAAGCAGCATGTCAGGGAGACGCTGTGTGTTTCTAGACGAACGCAAAAGCACTTTATTTGGCCTTCCGAAAGTCGATGCATTTAGGAATCTTTAAGATGACTTTACAACAGAACAGCAATGCATTTTCTGGAAGACCGTTTCGTGAACCTAGGAGAGGATGTCATTCTGACTTTGCTATGACAATCTGGAACTTCTGATCATCTACTGTTTTGTTATTAGTTTAAGTATTTGCTATTGACTGTTCACATGCGGAGTTTTGCGCGTCGTGTGTGTGTGTGTGTGTGAGAGAGAGAGAGAGAGAGAGAGAGAGAGAGAGAGAGCGTCACATCACAGTAGAGTCAGCGGTCTTAACCGCGGCTTGTGTACTGCATCATTACTGTGTCTGTTCCTCTTTCGGGCTTGAACTGATGGTGAAACTAATGACATTATTTACTGTCTTAACATTTATTTTGAAAGATGAAGCTCAATATTATGGTAAGGGGCGTTACATTTCCAAAGAGTGCTTGCAGTGTTTGGCCAATCACAATGAACTGGGTCAGCTGGCAAATCAGAGCAGACTGCACTTGTCAAAAGAGGGACTTTGTAGAAAACGAAGCGTTTGAGAGAGACGGGGCATAGAGGACCTACAATAATGTACAGTATTTGAAAAAGAATGTGTTTTTTGAACATTAAAGCATGTCAACATATTCTGTTACACCAAATACACAAAATAATGATCTTTAAAAAAGCATCATATGACCCCTTTAAGCTTTCTTAATGTGATGTATTTGAAAATTGAAGATTTAATATTATTTTCAATTAAAATAAACAAAGCAAGGTATTTACAATGAAAAGCATAAAAATCATAGTAATATGGTGTATCCCCCAATAACAATTCCTTAAATTTATTAAGTTTTTCATTATATATTTAGACATTATCAAAAGATTTTTGTCAGACTGTTAGAAATTGCATTTTGCATACAGCCCTGTTTTTGTAGCCTACTGTTTTGTTAGTTCGGACTTGACTGGAAAATGCCGTTTATGGCATAAACATTTAAGTAAAGATACGATTAATATGATATGTCAGAATTACTGAATAATTGTAACGTTATCATTAATGCTAGCAAGTATCGTTAGCATTAGCTTCATTTAAATGCTGAAAACTTAGGCTACACATTACATCTGAACATAGAATACAAACTATTTAAACAGAAACAAGATTAAAAACAATGTATGTATGAAAATAAACTTACTTTGTCATTAACGCACTCTTATTTATGCTTGAACACACTTGAGCTCTTTGCAGTGTACAGCCATAAGCAGGCGTTTTTCAACGGCTCTGAGGATGACGAACTCTAGGGGCGGGGCTAAACTGTCAATAATTCCCCAACAGCCAATCAGAATTAATTTACTAATCCTTTTCAAAAAAATTTGGCCATACTTGTCCTGAACATTGTGTAGAAAAAGAAGTGAGAAGCATTTTATTACACGTAATTTAACACCTTCATTGCTGTTTGTTTGTTTATTTATTTATTTTTATTATTATTTTTGTATTGATTATTTCCATAAGTCTCAAAAATTTGGCTCTGCGTAGCGCTACTGTCCCACAACCAGTTATTTTGTACACTCATGCTGGGTTGTGACAGTTCCAGCCTATAGGAGCTATTGGCTAATGCTTTAACAACTCTGTGCAGAATAGCTAATGACATGCACTGTGGTATACGGAAAACCCAAAATAGCAGCAGTTGCATGCTGGGATTAACACAGCCCTGTTGAAAACAGCATATGCTGGTTAGGTATGTTGACGCTGGATGACGGTTAGGCTGTCCTTGCTAGTGTAATGCTGGTCCTTTGCTGATTATGCTGGTCCGTTTTCTGTTTAAGCTAGTCCTTTGCTTGTTTAAGCGGTTTAAGCTGGTCTATGCTGGTAACTTTGCTTGTTTATGCTGGTTTAAGCTGTCCCTTTGCTGGTTTAAACTTGTCTATGCCTGGTCCTTTGCTGTTTTTGAGGCTGGTCCGTTTGCTGGTTTCATGCTGTCGCTAGCGGTTTATTCTGTCCTTTTGCTGTTTATGCTGGTCCTAATGCTGGTTTATTTGCTGGTCTTTTGCTGGATTAAGCTGGTCCTTTGCTGGTTTAAGCTGGTTTAAGCTGGTCCTTTTGCTTGTTTATGCTGGTCTTTTGCTGGTTTTAACTGGTCCTTTGCTGGTTTAAACTGGTCCTATGCTGGGTCCTTTGCTGGTTATGCTGGTCCTTTTGCTGGTTTATGCTGGTCATGTGCAGGCAAAGGACCAGCAAAAGGACCAGCTTAGACCATCTTAAACCAGCAAAGGACCAGCATAACCCTTACCAAAAAGCCAGCAAGACAGCTTAAACCAGCAAAGGACCAGCTTCAACCAGCAAAGGACCAGCATAAACCATCACAAGGACCATCTTAAACCAGCACAAGACCAGCAAGACCAGTTTAAAAACCAGCAAAGGACCAGCTTAAACCAGCTAAGGGCCAGCATAAACCAGCAAAGAACCAGCTTAAAACCACATCCCATGCATAAACATACCTAAACCATTGTAACCGGAATCAGCTCATGTGAAATATGAATAGTTAACCATAACTAGTTATAATTAACTTTTCATATTTTAGATCCGCTGTAGATATTTAGTTGACTTCTCAGGGTCAACTGTCTTGTCAATTTTAAGAATGTTAATTTCCTGGTTAAGGGGAATAACTTTCTTACTGTACAATTCTACCAAGCTTGTAGCGTAAATCTGCATGATTAGTGACTCCGGTTATGAGCAACAATGAACACGTCAAGTGTGATACAAGAAAGGTTTTATTAACTACATAAACACTAAAACTAGTCTAACATACACATACACACACACACACACACACACACACACATACATTTTGGTATAGGAAAGGTTCAAGTTTTAACTCATATTACAAAAGAGGCATAAGACTAATTTCTTGAACCATTTGCATATTCAGCAGATCTACAGCCTGAAGGCTTCTTAGTTTTCTTAGTTCAAACACACCTTTGTAAAAGGTGTAACTGATACTTAATGCATCAATTAATAAGACTAATTTTGATACTTGCAAGTCTCGTCTGTCTTAAAGAGATTCCTGATGCAATCTTAAGTTTTCCAGTTGATCTTTGCTGAATTTGGGTTGATGAAAATAACCAGTTTGAGTCAGAGAATTTTTGATGAATGGAAAGGACTAGGCCGAGGAAAGGCCATACCACTCCCGCCACAAAACCCCCCCACCCCAGCGACCCCCTGCAAGCCCACCTGACCCCCTGGGGGCACAATGCTTTGGTATCCTGAATGTTTATCCCCTTCACCGCTCCTCGCCGCCTGACCGAACCACCGACTGTCGGGGCTGGAATGAAGTGTGATGCCTTTAAGGTCTGAGAAGATCCCCACCTCTCAAGATGGTCCAATGAGAAAGATGGAAATTCCGAGCGGGAGGTGGCGATTGCTGGAGGGTTTACGACTCTTTGTTCTCTAAGCATGGTAATTTGTAAATGGACTTAAATCGAAATTATTAATGATTCTCAGGGCCCTAATATATATATTGCCTATGTACCAATATTTAATATACACGCTTGTTTCGATCATAATAAGGCGAATTCATAGATACTAAACAACGTATATGTAAGGTTATATGAATGAGTGGGTTATCGTAAGCATGAATAAAATAGTCTATAATACAACAGATTAAATACCAAACAGCAATAATACACACAATGGCCAGAAGAAAATGTGTGTTCATTCAAAGAAAAAGTTTTCCTATGAATTAATTAGTAAAAAAAGTCAATTTCTACTGTGCATTGTGCCTCTTGCTATGGAAAATGCAGTGAGAGTCTCTGCTCACATTCCCCAATTTTGTTAAATGTATTGGAGTACCATGGAACCAGGTGCCTGTTCGGCTTCCTGGGGTGTTATAGAGTATTTGTTAAATATAGCTAACACAATATATATTGTGTGTTTGAGTGGTCCAATGTTCTGGAAAGTGATTTTGTGACTCTCTGTGATGGTACCACGAGTACTTCGGGTATTTGGTTTGATTCCCCTCTGTGTTGTGTTTGAAGCACTAACACGAATTCAATGGGATCTTGTTTTAATTTACTTTAGTTAATCTACCTGCGATTGTTAAATGTATGTTCTATAGGATGAGTAAATGAGTGCATGAATGCGATTACTACATCAGTGATGTTTTTTTTTTTAAATGGGTTTTTGGTTAAAACCCTGGAATAAGGTCTGTGTTTAACACAAGCTCACGATATTTTTGTGTTTTATTCTACAACATAAAATATATCCACAAGTGTCTAAATGGAACTACAGGGACATTAAACGGCAATGCATTGAACAGATAAACTCATCTACTCACTAGTCACTTTAATAGCCTCATTGTGTTTATAATGGCGCTATTGCAAACTATTTTAACTCAAACATTCAGGGAAAATGTTTTTAAATAAAGACTGAGTAAGCTTAATGGTGGTGACCGCGGTGTAGTTCGTTTATAGACTACGTTTAGCTTTTAAGCGGATTGAATTTATGCTTCAAAATTGTGTTTATGTGTGAAGACTATCATGATGAATAAAACATTTAAGAATCGTAAACTTTTGTTAGTCACAGAGCTTATCCAAAAGCCAATGGGAAAATCCTATTAGTGTAAAATCTCTCATTCTCTCAGGTAACATTAGTGTCGTCCAGTCATCTAGTGTGCTGATGTCTTTCCTGCTAGTCTTGTAGGAAGAACTGGAACTTATTCATAATTTACTCGTGGTTTGGCACTAAAACGAAGACACTTCCGCTTTTACAGGATCCTCGAGGTGTTACTGTGGCGATGGTCTGCGTGGAGGTGCTGCATGAGGAAGAGCAATAAACATAGAAGTGACATGTAGTTCAACTTTAAAGATCCCTGTCCTTTTTTATTCATGCACTGAGCAGCACTTGAATGCAAGAACAAGTCCTATTTGATTTGATAAAGCTGCAGTCAGAGGACGCTTCTTTGCATTAGATTGAGTTGTGAAAAACAAGTGCACTTAATTGTATTGAATGTGCACTTGTAGGTGCACTTCAAATCTTAAAAAATAAACTTGTAATAAAATGAACTTGCAGATAATATAATATAACGAGGAACAGGTAAGTGTACTTAAAAAGACACTTTTATGACACACTTTTATGCAACACACTTTTAAAAAGTGCAATTAAGAAACAATGTCAAATAAACTTATCTACCTTACGATGTTTAGAGAACGATAGACTTTAAAGTACATTTTAAATCATTATTTTGATCATACAATAATACATTCATTTGATTAAACTTTAAGGTTACATACAAACATTTAAAGTTAATATATTTTAAAAGTACTGTTGCATCATCATTAGAACTTACATTATGTGTATGTATGTATGAATGCTTAAATGCTTGTCAGTACGTTCAGCAGTATATACACCAAATAAAGATGTTCTTAAGTCCTTACTTAAGATTGCATTTCATATAGTTTTAAAATACATCTTCATTTAAATGCACTTAACTTAATTGGGTGCAATGAATTATTAAACATTATATTCAATTTACACTTTTGTATATTCTTTAAAAGCAATATTACTCCAGTAATAAATACAATTATTAAAAAGGTCAACACAACTCCAATTTTCATGCTTCAAAAAAGTGCAAAGGACAACGTAAAAGTAATCCGTACGAATCGAGCGATTTCATCCATGTCCTCTGAAAAGATACAATCACTTTGTATGATGAACAG
The DNA here is from genome assembly GCA_018155175.1 of Sinocyclocheilus anophthalmus. Classification (NCBI taxonomy): domain Eukaryota; kingdom Metazoa; phylum Chordata; class Actinopteri; order Cypriniformes; family Cyprinidae; genus Sinocyclocheilus; species Sinocyclocheilus anophthalmus. Next base: position 222,759 of record JADLZN010009326.1, on the reverse strand, counting down.
ATCTCGGTATAGTTTACACAATGCCAGTTTTACCCTTTTAACATTCAGTACATTGGCTTTGAAATGATGAGTATTGTTTGATTTGTTTGTGTGCCGTGTACTTGAGCATGCTCTTCCTCTTTCCTTTCACCACAGTATGTGAATTAAAACAAGTAAGAAACATTAAACATTAAAACTGAGTGATAAGAACACATCCTGGCATATATTTCTGCGTGTACACAGATCTTCAGATGAAATATTTACTGCTTTCCTCACTCTGAGGAACAACGCTTCCCGGTAAACACACATAACCACACGACAGTTTGCTGTGTTTTGTTACTGAATTATTGAACTGGAGTTTGAATGTAACATCAAAGCAGATTCCTCTTCTCTGTGCATGCCTGACATTTTATTTGAAATTAATGTTTTGAGAGGTTTATATGGTTTCGCAACACTTTCAGACCTTTCGCATTTTAATCTGGACTCAAACATAGCAGTCCAGAAAAGATAGATACTGGTTGAAATTGTGAGAAAAAAAGTTTGAATTGTGAGATATAAACTCAAGACTTGTGAGGAAATAAATCAGAATTGTGAGACTAAAAGACCTTTTTTACATTTTTATTTTATTGCAATACTTTTTTTTCTCTCGCAAACATGAGTTTATTCAGACTTTATTTTCTCAGAATTACAAGTTTATACAGTATCTAGAAATAATGAGTTTATATCCCACAATTCTGAGATGAAAAATCCAAATTTTGAGACATAAACGTTGCGTTTTTAACATTTTTTCATTCTTTGGGAAAAAACTTCACAGTCACAGTTCTCACAATTCAGATTTTTTTTCTTCTAACACTTCTTAGTTAATAATGTATCTTGCAATTCTGAGAAGAAAAGTCCAAATTGTGAGATAAAAAGACAACTGCATTTTTTTTTTTAATTATTATGGCAAGATAAAAAAAAAAATATATATAATAAAACAATTTTAAAAAAGAATATATATATATATTTGTTGTGCAGACAAGAAGTTCAGCAGTCCATAAAAACAATTCCATAGAAACATCAACATACTATAAAACACTATAAACAGTATTTCAATCAGAAAAATATAAAACACCAAGAAAGTCAGGTACCTTCACACACATACTCCCACCCCTAAAACAAAAGTGCCAACGCTAGCAAAGAATGTCATCTGTTACTATTTTTATTTAATAATTCTATCGCTGCAGGTACGAAAGTATTCCTATATCTATTCCTATATCAACGGTGAGGTTTTGTTTCACAATTCAGACTTTGTTTCTCAGTTTATCAAGAAATTATGAATTTATATCTTGCAATTTCTTAGAAGAAAAGTCCAAATTGTGAGATGATAACAAATAATTGTGAGGCAAACGTCTGTATTGTGTGAGATGAATTCAGAATTGCAAGAAAAATGTCAGAATTGTGAGATTTCATTCTGTGGTGAAAATAAGCTTCCTCTTCAAGTGCTTATTGAAAGTGCTTTGCTTCACAGTGACTGAGGCTTTCTGAGAGGAGATGTATTCCTGACCTCCACAGGGGCCCGTCAGACAGCGTTTGAAGCGTCGGATCCTGTCAGCAGAAAGAGCTCCACGGGATCGGAGGTCAACAGCAGTGACAAGCATGTCTCGCTGAGAGGCATTCTGGGACATTTGCCCTTCTGCAGAGTGAGAAAGAGCCCCAGTCGCCTCTGTGGGCAGATACACACATCTCAGTCACAACACCAATGAAGGTCTCCTTGTCATCTTTATTCCTCCCAAAACTGCACACATATAGACAGAGATGTACATGTTTATGTAAAAATCCTATTTCCAGCATTTCTTCAAGCATCTTGGAGACGGTGCTGCAGTTCTTCTGGATTGAGTCTGTCTCAGTTTGTTCTGTTTCTTCATGTAATCCCAGACAGACTGATGATGATCAGATCAGATCTCTGTGTGGAGCACTGGCTGCTGTCAGACAAAAATCTCACTGGATTATTACAATTAACGACAAAATGAATGTTTGGAAATGTAAACTGATATTTCCTACTGACACACTACAGCAACATATAGAAATAACTGACTTTAAACCATTTTTAGCTGGTGAAAATACTTGTGGCCTTAGACTTTTGCACAGTATATATATAATTTAATACTGCCCTGAATAAACTATTTACAACAGTTATTTAGATATAGTCCACAATAAAAAATAAAAAACAGAATTTGCAAAAATATAAATTTCAACAGTGTTAATAATCAAACTTTTTTTGTAAACTTTTGAACTGGTTCATTTGTGTAAATTCAGTTTATTTATTTAGTTATTTGATGTAAATTGCATGATTTTTACTTTAAAATTACTTAAAATTATAGTAAAAGTATGGACATACTATGGATATACTACAGTATTCTGAGTGAAAATTGTATTCAAATCGAAAGTATTAAGCCAAAAAACACACTTGAGTATAAAAAAGACATTCTTATTTAAGCATTTCCAATCATTCTCTCTTGTGAATGAATTTCATATATATATCATTGCAATTAATTGGATCGCAAACCTCACAACAGTTTGGAAAATTGCAACTTTAAGAAATATATAAGGGAAAGATGTCATGCAACAGTTCATGCATTTAGACTGATTACAAATAAAGTTGATCACATGTAGTCTTGACAGTTCGAAAACAGCTTACATTGTGCTTATTGGAGTAATATGTTTTACTAAAGTGAATAGTTATCACTTTACGAATCTTTTTGATATTTTATATTGTGCTCCAAGATTTAAATTGTATTCTTTTATTCTCATTGAGCTACCTTACAAGTTTCGTAATTCGCCATGTCTGTGTGAACTTACAACCCACACTAAAACAGAAAAATGTCTGATTGTTTTCATGAAAGAGGGCTGCAGAATACACAAAGAGCCTGTTCTCATTAACAAGGGTTATTTCAGGTGGAAATGTCACGCCGTGGATCTCAGTCATGCATCAGAGATTTTATTTTCTTCTCCTGTCAATCATGCTGACAGCTTTTTTATTGTTTTTATTTTTTCAATAACATTTACAATTCCATGTCTATCTGTCTCAACATCAATTGACAGAATGTCAAGCCCCACAGAAACACAAACATTTATCAGAAATTCAAATGAACAAAGATCCTCTTATTGTGTGACATGAATTTTGTATTGTAACAGAGCATTTCTTTTTCTTTTTTGCATTATATTTGTAGCTAGAAACATTTATTTATTAGCTATGACATTTATTCAGACAAGTTCTCTATAGTGAAAAAGGAAAAGTGTAGTAAAATAAAATACAATCTTTTTAATAGTATGCAGTATGCATAGTATGAATCATACATTTTCAGTATGTACAGAGTACATGAAAGATCTACTAAAAAACATTCAGAATGGTCAGTATTTAGTTTCAAAAAGTTAGAAGCACTCATGGTTTCAGACCATGAATGCAGTTGTTAATTAATGGTGGTGAGGTAGAAGGAAATTTAAGGCATGCTGCTGAATAATCAGACCCATGGAAAGCATATAAATTAAAAAGAGAAGAGGACCGAGAACCGAGCCTTGTGGAACACCTCAAAGGGAAACAGTTTATGATGTCTGTTTTTTAATACAAACAAACATGCTGCCTATCCCTAAGATAGAATTTGCCTAAAATATGCGGTACAACAGAATACAATGTGTGGACTACCATATATCACTGAGCAATACACTTAACCTTCCAGTGAACTCCACTTTCATTTTCCAGTGTGACAAATTTTGATTAACTTTTTTCTTGAGTCATTATTTTATCTGATTTTTCTGAACATTTTTTTATGTATGCAATGCAAAATGACCACTGTTTGCCACACGGAATTAAACATGAAGGGTCGATTTAAGTCATGTGACAATTTAGTCATACTGTTGTACCATAATGTTCACCATGTCAGCAAAAAAAAAAATTTAAAGTTGTTTTTATTAACACTGCATAATAATAATATTATGATTATTATTCTATAAAATAAATAATATTAAATAACTAAAATTTTTTAAAAATGGATTAAAATCTTATTTGATCCTATAATTAGTTACCAAATTATTATGATGAAATTGTACACAATACTTTAAGTTTTGCTGATGTAAGAAATGAATAAAGGATAAAACCAGCCAATATTGTATCCTTGCATGATACATATGGGCATCTAACTCTCCTGAATTAAGATCACGCTGCTTTCACGTTCGTTTCTGCAAATAAAAACAAACAGTGAAGAATCATGCAGCAACCTCCAGAGAAGTTTTTGTAAATAATCGAGCACAGAATATCATCTAAAATTACAATAACAAAAGTGAAATAAATACGTGTTTTGTTCTGCCTTTTCTATGTTTTGCACCGCTTATCAAGATATCTGTGTTGTGTTGAATCTGAACGTGAGGTTTCAGTGCATTAGAATATTCCCTCTTGAAGCAGCATTTGAAGTATTTTGGCTTTTTAAGCCCATCATTGTAAGAAACACAGTGCTGCAGACCCTCATGTGAGAGCAGGAGTCCAGCACACACAACAGACATTTACAGAAGAATCATATAAAGTTATTCTGACTGTTTGATCTCATCCAAAGACTATAGATACACTTATCCTTGAAAGGAACTTTCATCTCATCTCATGTGTGCTGCTGCTTCTTCTAGTAACGTTTGACTGCCGGTTTGCAAGCCAGCTTTCGGTGCATTACCGCCACCGAATGGACTAGTGTGGAGAATAACCGTGAGATATGATTATATACAATAAAATCTTTGTATATTTTTGTATATATTTATACATATATAAATTACATATATTTTAAATTAATACATTAAATCCATGTATTCTTATTATTACATTATCAATCTTTTAATAATTATTTTTAAGCTAAATAATAATTTTTTAGTCATATAATAACATAATATTAACAAATTACTTGGATTTTTAGTATTATTATTTGAGATATTTTTTTATAATAATTTATTAATACAGTTTCGTTGTGTATTGCGCTGGGGCGTGCGGGTGTGGTTGTATACTGAACACACACACACCCACACACACACACACGCACACACCACACACACACTCTCTCGCCCCTCACACATACCACACACACACACCACACACACATCACACACACACACACAAACACAAAAAAACACACACACACACACACACCTCACACACACACACACACACATCACACTCACACACACACACACACACAGAATAAGAACACACACACACACACACACACACACACCTCACACCCACACACACACACACACGCACACACCAGCCACCACACTCTCACACATACCCACACACACACACTCACACACACTCTCTCACACAAACGCACACTCACACAAACAAACACAAACACACTCACACACACAAACACACACACACACCACACACACACAAAAACACACACACTCACCCTCCACACACAACGCCATACCACGCGCAACACACACATACACTCCAAACACCCCCACACAAACACCACACACACACACACCCAACACAACACCACACACACACACCACACACATACCCACCCACCAACACACAACACACCACTCTCTCACACACACGCCACACACACACACACACACACACGCACGCTTGCGCACACACACACACACACACACCTACACACCACACACACACCACACACACCACACACACACACACACACACCCACCCACACACCACCCCACACTCTCTCACACCACACACACACACACACACACACACACACACACACACACACACACACACACTCACACACACACACACACACACACACACACACACACACAAACACGCACAAACACACACTACACACCACACACACAAGCACACACACCACGACACACACACACACACACTCGCTCGCTCTCACACACACACAGTTCACATACACACACTCAAATTATTAAAACACTAGTATTTTCAACAGCTAAAAATGGTTTTAAGTCAGTTATTTCTATATTTTGCTGTAGTGTGTCATTAGGAAATATCAGTTTACATTTCCAAACATTAATTTTGCCGTTAATTGTAATAATCCAGTGAGATTTTTGTCTGACAGCAGCCAGTGCACAACATAGAGATCTTTTGTTTTTATTTTTATTTTATTTGTACTATTTATACGCATTTTCATGAGACCGGGCTCCACACTCCCTCAAGGTTGAAGCGCTTTTTAAGTCAACTCAGGGAACCTTTTCAAAACATAGTGATAACACATACTTTCTCACAGTCACAGTGTTGTAAAACAGAGAGGTGCTGGTCAGATGAAGAATGACCACAGACAATGCAAGATTTCATTTCTAGTGAGACCGGATTGGCGTAGTCAGACTTGGCTCTCTCACACTGTATGATGGGGAGATATAAAAAAGGCACAAAACTTGTAAGATCAGATATATGGGAAAAGGTAGGAGGGACCGATTCTATAATAAAGAAGCTGCAGAAAGCTGATATTTTGAACAGAAACACTGAATATTCCTCAGAGCAGGGGCGGATTTAGTGATTTGGGGGCCCCAGGCAAAACACAGGAATGGGGCCCTATACAATTTCACACATCTACAACCTTGAGGTTTCTTTCACTGTTGCTTGCTGCTGCACGAGCGTGTCCCACAGTTGTGTCTAATCTTTTAGATTTTTCATGTAGATGTTATAAATAAAGGATTTCTTTAGTGCTGTAAATCCCTTGTTCATATTTAAACAGGTTATAATAGTATTCGAGTAGGTTGGACACTAGGTGGTGCATTGGGGTGATTTTCACTATGCAATTGTCTACATCTAAACTATAAATATACATTTATTTTTTATTTATTTTAATTGCACATTTAAATTAAACTGATTATAAATGTACATGCTTAAGGATTATTTCAACCAAACATGAAGTGTGCCTGTGTGGAAAGTGACGGTGCATGGTCCTTCTTGGGTCTTGCACAAAAAAATGTGAAAAAATGTGTGTAAAAAAATTAAAATAGGCCCTATATAATATGCACTGTTGCTTAGTATTAAATTATAGCTTCAGATGCATGATATCTGTAGGGCCCTATGAACACCTACCTACGTTTTTCTTTTCCCCCCCAAAAATATTTCTGATTCAGTTTTTTTTTTTTTTTTTCGTTTAAATTTTTCTGGATGATTATACAAAATTTTAACAAAAAACATGTCTAATCAATTAAAATCATGAAACTTGTTTAATTTAACAGCAATTTAGGCCTATTAAAAGTTTAACAAAAAATTACATTCTTATGGCCCAAATTCTGCGCTTTCCATTTTAATGTTTCTGTATTCCATTTTAATGGTTTAATAAAAACATATCTAATTAATTGAATTCTTAAAAACAACTTAATTTATTAATTTGAATACAATAATAGGGCCCTATGAAATTAAAATTGGCTTGACCTTATTTTTTAGAAATTCTGTGATTTGAATTTTTCTGGTAATCAATGAGCAAAAGCCGGAAATCTAATCTTTTTATTCCAATGAAAATTAACAACCCTTTAATTTTTGTCCATTCAAATGCTACACAAGTTGACTGTGTTAACGTAATGTCACAGAATTCGTCAAAATATTGAATCAATGCAATTGCGTACACCTTCAACGACCGCTATGACTAGTGTATGTGAATCTTAAACTTGCACTAAAACGTGAGTTATACCATCCAAGTTTATATCTAAAAAATACAATTATTATTACACAATTTTGATCGGTTTAATCTAAAATATGAATTATTTATATTATAATAACAATAACTTTACAAATAATATTTTTATTATTATAAATTTTTATATATTTCTTATTATTATAATAATCCTTTTGGATTTAAATAAATATATAGAATTTATATTATAAATTAATACATATTGCCCTTCTTCTATAATTATATATGATATATGTTGTTTTTATTAATATTTTAAAACGTACTACTATTACACAAATTATGTGTAATACATCATTATATAATATTTAAAAATATTTTTTATATTCTTTATTCTCATAATTATGATATTTTTATTATTTTGATATAATTATATCTATACTTTTTTAACAATTTTGTTATAAATAAATAAGATCCGAATTATTATATAATCCAAATGTACTATTCTTCTATACTTACATATAGATAAAGCCTTTTATTTATTAATATTATAACTACTACTATTATACAATTAAGTATAAGACAATCATATATATATATTTAATTTTTTGTATATGTATTATTATCATTTTACTAATCATTAGATTTTTTTTATTTAATTATTTAATTAATTTTTTATGTAATTACTTTTTAACGGTTCACACTCCATCCCAGCAGGGGGCGGAGTTTGTTCTGTAAGATTGAGTGCCAACCGCCACCAACCGTCACAGAAGAACTAATGTTGCTGCAGAAAGACGCAGTTTGGGTCGATAATCCTGGCGCGAAATCTTTAAATTTACACACTTCATAAATTCAACACGTTACACTTGAATATTAGACTGAATATTAGACCGCTGGACAACAGACAACACATCTGAACCTGAAGATAAACATGTCAGAGGCGAAGCGGTGAGTTCGCTATTGTTTTGTTTTGTTATCATGTGTCAGAGGTCGCCGGTGATGTGTGACGAAACGAAGATGAGCGAGACCGGAGCGGAGAGGAACCGGGACGTGAAGCCGCGGAGGTCGGTGTGTGTGTACGACTGCAGACCGGAGAGCAGCGCCGCGCCGCCGCGGGCCGTCGACATCTCGGAGGCGGACTACAGCGGCTTCCTGCGGGCTCTGAGACAGGTAACCCCGGCCCGGTTCTCCAGGGCTGCTGCTGTTAGGTTTAAAAATATCATTTTCAGTTGTAAATGTTATGATGGATTAATAACAGTATGCGTTTAGCTAGGGATGCACCGGGTCTGAAAAAACAATTTTTGTCCGTACCGATAACCGATTATTCTTTATTTTTGAAAGCCGATAACCGATATGTTGGCCGATAAATCTATATCCAAATTGTTATATACTTTTTGAGAGCCTGATTACAAAAAAGGCCTCATCATTAAAGCCACATCCCAAACACTTCAACATAAGCAGCCTAGTTTGAACGGTGTACGTTTTAAAAATAATTTACTCTCCCATTACCAAATTTAGTCATAAAAAAGTCTTACAATTGCATAAATAATGCAAACAAGTCACTGGACATCATTACGTGTAAAGAATCAAAATGAATGCGTCATAGATCAATAAAACGGAATAGCCTCTGAACGGACAATAATTTAATTATTTTAATTACTAAACCATATTTTTGATTAAAATAATAAGAGAAAAATAAAAGTGGTTGTTTTTATTAATAATGTATCAATGATTTTGTAAAAGTAACAAATTAATATCACTGTTTTAAATAGCAGTCGTTGAGCTGCACGTGCTGAAGCTGAAGAGCTGAATGAACACGGTAAACTGAAGTGTTTCGCTGGCAGCTTATTTAACTCAAGGAAATGCGTCCTGAGATTAATATTAATACAACATTAACATAATATTACAACTTATATATGTAAAAAATGACGCAGTTATTGCGTGCTATAGTCAGAATGTGTGATCCTTTTGTGGATGCGCTCTTCCCATAACAACGTGCTGAAACACGGCAACTTAACCCAAAGAATGCACAATGTTTTATTATTATAATTTTCTCATTAGAATGTTATATACACGACATTTCCAATCATAGTTATTAATGTTGTGCAGTGCTGTTTGAGCTGCGTGCGCTGAGCTAATGACGATCACCGGTAAACTGAAGCGCTTTTTTAACTTAACCAAACGCATTCTATATTAGATAAATCAGATATACATCAAATAATCACAATATTACAACGTACAATTGCACGAAAGGCTGCAAACGAACAGCGCGCATCTGAAGTTTCTCTGAAGGAAATAATGCATTATTTATCGTCTTTAAGATATCGGCCAAATTTTCTTATCAGGCCGATAACAGAAAAAATGAGCATTTATCGGCCGATACCGATATGGTGGCCGATATATCGTGCATCCCTACGTTTAACACAATTACCCCCATTCAATTTAATCTATGACACTTATTGTCTTCTCACTGCGTCTTAACAGTGTGTCCATATGGATAAAAATGTTTTGACAAAGACCTTGCTTTATCAAAAGAGTGCACTTAATAATATCTCATATTAAAAAGCAAGGTTGTTTCTCAGTGACACGTGCATGTTTCATAAGGTTTCAAAGTTGTGTACCCACTTTTTGTCAACACCGTCAGACAATAAAATGTAGAAACGTAATTTGCTGTGAAGTTGCTTTGCAATGATTTGTATGGTTAAAAGCGCTGTACAAATAAACTTGAAATGAATTGGGGAAAAAAATGCATTAAAATGAATATCAGGGGCAGCTGTCATTCTAACGCAGTGGTTCCCAACCCTGGTCCTTGAGGCTCCCCGACACTGCACGTTTTGCATGTCTCCATAATACACCAATTTCAGGTCTTAAAGCAGGGGTGCCCAAACTCAGTTCTAGAGGGCGGGTGTCCTGAAGAGTTTAGCTCCAACCCCAATCAAACACACCTGAACCAACTAATCAAGCTCTTACTAGACACGCATAACTTTAAGCTCCAGCAGGCAGGTGAGGGGTGGAGCTAAACTCTGCAGGACACCGGCCCTCCAGGACCGAGGACGTGTCCGAAACCGCTCCCTATTCCCTCATTCGCTATTCCCTACATTAGGTCACTAATTCAGTTCACTAGAAGATAATTCAGATAATAATTTATGTGTGTATATATATATGTATATATGCACACCTTGCTACGTGCACTGCGTTAGGCGAACCGAGACTTGTCGTTTGCACTTATATATTGTTGCTCTTTTGTTAGATTTGACTGCTTTTGTTGACCTCATTTGTAAGTCGCTTTGGTAAAAGCGTCTGCTAAATGACTAAATACAATAAATGGAAGGAGTGAATGAAAACATTGAATTCGGACACTGAGTGCACCGGAAGGACTGCCGCTTTTGCATAGTTTGTGCTTGCTGTTTATTAATCATTCGAAACTAGCAAACTAGCAGCTCCGGTAGTAAGTTTAAAGGATTTATCTTGAACTCTGTCATGGAAATTATGTATAAACCCCAATCAAACAATTTAATAATCAATTTACAATTAATTTATACCCGTGTTGTACATTATGCTGTACGCCGTGGATGAGCGCTTCGTAAAAATGAACGGATTGATTATTCGGCTGCGGGCGCCGTCTTCTGGCGAGATGCGGGGATTCATTCGGCACGTGACTTTGACGGTGCATTATGGGAATTCTCTAGCCGTTGAGCGTGCACCAGTTGTACACTCGTTTTTGCAGTGCATTGTGGGATTGAATGAGTGCACTCGAGAACGTCCACTATGGTTACACCACTAAAAATGGCTGTTCCCTCAATAGGCCCAAAAAAAAAAACAAAAAAAAAAAAAAAAAAAATATTTAAAGGTATAGGGGGCGTTCGACACCGCCTGATCGCGTGACCCCTGTATTAAAGTCTCTACTAATGAGCTGATGACCTGAATCAGGTGTGTTTGATTAAGGAGACATGCAATGCAGTGTTGGGGTGCCTCAAGGACAAGGGTTGGGAACCACTGCTCTAAAGGACCCCCTTGCCACATTCACCTCTGCAGAGTACATCAGTGTCAGACAGGCTCTGGTCAGTTTTATGGTTTTAGAACATTTTAAATCCTAATGTTAATATTTCCTGTCTCAACCATGATGCGTCAACCCCATCTTCCAATTTCCGAGGAAATTATTTGAAATATTTAGATCATTTTATTCTCCCGAAGCAGGTTCTCTTAGCATCTAGCATCAACAGAAATGGCTACTACATGAACTCCATTTGTTTTGTGAAAGAAATGTCAAATTTGTCAACACCGTCAGATGTCACCACCATAAGAGTTTGTGTCCCAATGATATATCAAAATACTTAAATGTGACTCTTGATAAAAGCTTTATAAACCATAACATACTCCCTGTTTGTTGTGTTTCTTTTAATACAGTAATTGATTGATTCGGTGGTTTTTATAGTTAAAATGATTCAGGTTTGTTTCACCACCGTCAGATGAATATTTTGATGATATTTGATTATGATATTTTATATTTGTTGTGTAAGTGTTGGTCACATGTGAAAGTGTAATCTGTCTGCTTACATGAGAATGTTAAAGACGTCTTGATTGCTGTTAAAGATAAAGTTAAAATATATTACTCAGTCCAAGGTAAAAAGCACATTTTGATAAAAAAAAATTAAAAAGTTGGGATGTTGTATCAAAGCATAAGCTAAGTAGGCTACTAGCTACATAGCCTAAATAAATGTAGTTTCATTTGTCCGAGTACAAGGTTTTATTTTTTCAATTTTGAACCCTGTTTTGTCCCATTTCTCCAGAATCAGTGCAGGGTAAAATAACATCTCCGAGACGGGTGCATAGATGCAAACTCCTCACCTTTCAGTGACAACTCACTTTTTTAAGATCAAAATAGGTCACCTATGAGATTTGCTTAGATCCAATGAGAAAGTGTTTTTATGAGGGTGGTCTTGCGAGGTAAATACTGAAGGTGAAGCCTACATAGCACTTCACTTTATAGCCTGGGATTTGGACTCCAAAATATGTGGACCCTGTACCAACCTTCGTCATAAAATTATCTGAATAAATAAGCTTTCCATTGATGTAAGGTTTGTTATGATATCACAATATTTGGCCGAGATAAAACTATTTGAAAATCTGGAATCTGAGGGTGCAAAAAAATCCTAAAATTTAGAAAATCGCCTTTAAAGTTTGTCAAATTAAGTTCTTAGCAATGCATATTCCTAATCAAACATTAAGTTTTGATATATTTACGGTAGGACATTTACTAAATATCTTCATGGAACATTATCTTTACTTAATATCCTAAAGATGTTTGGCATAAAAGAAAAATGTATAATTTTGACCCATACAATGTATTGTTGGCTATTGCTACAAATATCCCCCAGCGACTTAACACTGCTTTTGTGCTGCAGGGTCACAAATATTCAATCTTGAGTTTTTTTAAATGTTGCAACAAGATTTTTGTGTGTGTGTGTGTGTGTGAAAAATTACAGTTTTGGACATATAAGGTAATAAAAAATATTTAAAAAATACCTTAAAGTAACTACAAATGAGCATGTAAAACAAATATCTTTAAAAGAAATTCCGTGTGCAGCATGTGCTTTACCTATTTGCGTCTCTGCAGGTAACACCGCCCTGTTTACCAGGGTAAAATAACATCTCTATGGTCAACCATATGGGTTTATTTTTATTTTAGGAGTTTTCACTGTCGACAAACGAGACTTTTGTTATCAGCACGACGGACCGAGGAGAGATCGACGCAGAACTTTACAGTAAGAGCTCAAATCATTATTTTGAAATAAATATGACATTTTATTTACTTGTCTGTTTACAATTGTCGTTTTTAATTTTTGGTCGCTTTGTTAGTTTTTAAGCATATTTTTATTGTGATTTAAAATTGTAAAAAAGTAAAATATTTGAACTTTATGTATCTATGTTCTGTGCTGTATTTTGTTGTTTACAGTTTAACATTTAAAAAATGTAAAAACAGTAGTGCTCAGTGTATTATTATTTTTTTTTTACAGTAGGAGCTCTGAACGTTTTTAAAATGTAGCATTGTATTCATTTACTCATCTATTTTCGTTTTGTTTTTGTTTCGATATTTTTTATTTTTTCGAAACAAAAAAGTAATAATATATATTTAAAAAATTTGGAATGCAATGTTCATGTGGTTTATTTTTTAAATATAAATCAAATATAATCAATTTGCTTTCAAAAAGCGAACTGTTACATTTATTTTAAAAAGTGAAAATATTGACACATTGTCATTTTGTTGTTGACAGTTATGCATATGAAAATTAAAAATTATTATTTTTTTTTTACTTTTACTATAAAAGCTCTAAAAGTTGTACATTAAGTATTTTTATATATGAAAATATTAAATTTACTTAGTTGATTTTGTTTACAGTTTTTCAATCTATTTTTAAATATTTCATATATTTTGCATATTTTATATTACAAAACTGCAAATAGTAAATAAAATATGATTTATTTACGTATGTCATTTTATTTGTTTACAGTTTTTAAACGTATTCAATGATTTGAAATGATTAATGATTTGAAACTTCAATTGTATTTGAAGTTTTAAGTTGTAAAGCAAGAGCAGTAAAGATAGTTTTCAGTCCTGTCACTCGTTCTGAAGGGTTTAATTGATGTACTGATGTGGATTTGTGTGTTTTGATGCTACAGAGGAGCTGGTGGATGGGAAAACCTTGCACCTGTTTGAGTCTGCGAATCAGAAGCTGACTGCGGCGACTGAAGAGCGGATCGAGTTTCTGCCGCACTACCATACTCTGGTGCAGTGTGGCATGTACGAGTACTACGCTAGTGAAGGACAGAAGGCGCTGCGTAAGTTTGCACGCTCACCTCTACCATGCTGCCGCGCTTGAACACCATCAGTCAGTTTCTCTTTCTGTTGTGTTGCAGCCTATGCCTTCGCTGAGCTCATCGATAACGCGCTGTCAGCCACAGCAAGAAACTCGGGAATCAGGAGAATTGAAATCAGATTGGTGAGAATTCAACCTTGTCTTTATTACAAACCCTTGTGAACTGTCTCAATGTCATTGGTATATATGCATATATATGTGACCCTGGAGCACAAAAGCAGTGTAAGTCGCTGGGGGATATTTGTAGCAATAGCCAACAATACATTGTATGGGTCAAAATTATCCATTTTTATTTTATGGCAAAAATCATTAGAATATTAAGTAAAGTTCAGGTTCCATGAAGATATTTTGTAAATTTCCTACCGTAAATATATCAAAACTTAATTTTTGATTAGTAATATGCATTGCTAAGAACTTCATTTGGACAACTTTAAAGGCGATTTTCTCAATATTCTGACTTTTTTTTGCTCCCTCAGATTCCAGATTTTCAAATATTGTTAGTTATTTAGTTAACTATTAGTCTCCGTGAACTGGATGTTGTTCTCTCTCTGCGTTTTCCAGCAGTTTGATGAGTCTCAGGGAGGACCTGCTGTTGTGGTGATGGATAATGGCTGTGGAATGACATCTAAACAGCTGAACAACTGGGCCGTTTACCGTCTGTCCAAGTTCATACGAGAAAACGGCATGAAGAGGTGTGCTCTTCAGAAAACCTGTGCTTTTTCTTCCCTGGGCTATTTTATTATGAAATGCATTTAGCCACTCCAAAACAATGCATAATTCTGGTCATGCTCATCATGCAGTCAAGATTATGAGTCAAAAATAGTGCTGTCAAGCGATTAATCGCATCCAAAATAATGCAAGTTTTTGTTTACATAATATATATATATGTGTGCTGTGTATATTTCTCATGTTATATCAATGCACACACATGCATGTTAATTCGAAAAATATGTTTATGCTTATATATTACATATATATTTTATATACAAAATTATATCAATATATAAATATATACATGTAAATATTTTTCAAAATATATACTGTATGTGTGTGTATTTATATGTGGGTCAAAGATGAAAAAGGGTTTAAGCATACAATTAATACTGCTTTAAATTGTTGTTTTTTCTGAAAAAATTCTGTTTAATTTAATTGCAATTTTGTTTTTGTTTTTCTGAGCAAAAAAAATAAATATCATACATTTTTCTCTGATTTACAGAAGAGACCCACTAAAATGTCATTCAGTGTAACAATCTCGTCATGCATATTTACAACAAAAATCAATTTATGACATATTAAAAGACTAATTACTTTCACCCCAAATACTAATTAGTTGTAATTTAAAATTTTAGAAAATGTGCCACTATCCTAGATTTTGCCCATTTGTCAGTAAGCATTTTTTACTAATTTAAAACACAATCAAATTTAATACGCTCCCTTATTCTTTCATATATTTTAATGTACACGTCAGAATAAGCATGTTGTTTTAATTTTTACATAAATATTGTGTTACACTGAATAACAATGTAACATTATTTCAACCAAATTTTGACATTTTTATTCTCCAAAAACTTACTTTTCTCCAAAAAGTAAACACTTTACTTACATTTAATGTGCTTTCTATGGACATAAAATCACTTTTGTACATTTCTTTTGATGCGGACATCTTAACGTCTTTGACCCATCTACATAATAAATATACACCGTACGCACACATATATTATGCAAACAAAAACTTTTATTTTGTATGCGATTAATCGTTTGACTACACTTGTCAAAAATGTGAAATAATATCTAGCTGAACAGTACTGATTGTCTCATGCCTATATAAATGGTCTTATGGAGCTTGTTTTGATAAAACTGTCAGCTGTCTTCCTCTTCTTTGTTGTTGATGTAGTGAAGAAACCGGTTACGTGCGGCCGGATCCCGTTCCACGCAGTCTGAACAGTGACATCTCTTATTTTGGAGTCGGAGGCAAACAGGCTGTGTTTTACATCGGCCAGTCTGTCCGAGTATGTTTGCACGCAGTGTGTTCACTTTTGTTTAACAATTGTCACACTTGTAACTAGGGCTGTCAAAAAAAAATTAGAATTTCGAATATTCGTCGAATTTAAAATAAAAATCCACATTTTTAGGTGTGCGTTAAGAAGCAGGCAGCCTTATTAGTGGTGCACGAGAAGCGATGACGATGTAAGTGTCGTTGCATTTGAATGTTTTTGTTAGTTTATCCAGTTGAAGCCACTAGATGCGGCGCTGCTGCGTTGTTAATTACAAATATTGCGGAAAAAGAGAACATCAATGCGGAGAAGATCTTGTTTACGTCAAAACTGAAACCAAGACGTTCACACAGAATGCATATTTCACGCATTTTCTAGAGGGACATCTATCACCTTTGCACTCGCGTCTCGCACAAAAGAGCCGCATGTTTAGAAAGCCATGTAAATTTAATGCAAGTTTAACTTTGAAAAAAAACTTATATTGAGACTTTATGGTGGGGTTTTTTTCCCCATCCCACTGCAACTCGTGCTTTTAAATGAAAAATGTAAACCGTGTGATTGGCTTTCCGCCCTTTGTAAACTATGCATACATGCATGATGCTGTTTTGTTTATAGTTGTTTAAGCAACTTTGGTTTATAAGCATTATTTTAAACGTTATGCACTTTGAATAAATGTGCATTAGTAATATTTTACTTGTGTCCTCAGAAGAGAAGCCAAAGCTTGGCAGCAACAATAAGTGAAATATAAATTTTAAAAATTCGAATATAATTTGAATTTTGATATTTAAGTAAAAAAATGTAATTTAGTTTTTCAGCCATTTTGACAGCCCTATTTGTAACACATCTATTGCATTTATTTGTGTTACTTTTAATTAAAGCAGAAGTGCTTTCTTCTAACCCAGCTTAATATGCAAAAGCAACTAGTGAGTAAAAAGTGTAAACACTTACTTTGAAGTGCATTTCAGAGCATTGATTCTCATGGATTTACTTTTACAATGTCTTCACATTTTTGGTTCATAAAGTTTGATTGCACAGACTTTCAATGCATAAAAATGATGAGAGAATTTAAAAAGTATCTTCATTTGTGTTCTTGAAGAGCCTTATGGGTTTCAAGTAGACCTAAATGTATCTGGATTCAAGACTGTTTAGATATTTCTATTGAAAAACATCATAGAAATACATAGAAATTGTGTGAGCAATGGCAAATTAACCTTATAAATCCTACTGCATTGTATTTGATACACAAATTGTCCAAATGATCAAAACATTGCTGAAAAACCTTTTGTACACAATCTAAATGATGTCTGTCATCTGATTGATAGTTAATGCATTTTAACATGTAAATGGTTGCATGGACAGTCATTTACTCATTCTCACTTTGGTACAAATAACAGAACGTCTTAAAGGGGTCATATGATGCTTTTTTAAAGATGATTATTTTGTATATTTGGTGTAACAGAATATGTTGACGTGCTTTAATGTTCAAAAAACACATTAATTTTCAAATACTGTACATTATTGTAGGTGCTCTCTATGCCCCGTCTCTCTCAAACTCTTCGTTTTCTACAAAGTTCCTCCTTCCGACAAGCGCAGTCTGCTCTGATTGGCCAGCTGACCCAGTGCATTGTGATTGGCCGAACACTGCAAGCACTCGTCGGAAATGTATCCTTACCATAATCGCGAGCGTCATCTTTCAAATAAATGTAAAGACAGAAAGATTCTTGTTTTTTAACATCATTTCAAGCCCGAAAGGGGAACAGAGTCGCGTGACAGACACAGTGATGAAGCTGGTATGTGTTTGCAGTACACAAGCCACGGTTAAGACAGCTGACTCCACTGTGATGTGACCCTCTCTCTCTCTCTCTCTCTCTCTCTCTCTCGCACCACGTCACACACACACACACACACACACACACCCATGATGCGCAAAACTCCGCATTTGAACAGTCAATAGCAAATACTTAAACTAATAACAAAACAGTAGCTGATTCAGAAGCGCCAGCTTGTCATAGCAAAATCAGAATGACCTCCTCTCCTAGGTTCACGAAACGGTCGTCCATAAAATGCATTGCTGTTCTGTTGTAAGTCATCTTAAAGATTCCTAAATGCATCTACTTTCTGAAGGTAAAATAAAGTGATTTTGCTTTCGCCTAGAAACACACAGCGTCTCCCTGACATGCTGCTTCAACACTAACTGCAGTTACTGAAACCACGCCTTCTTTCTTTGCGTGCACATTTGGGCAGCATTATGCAAATATTTCCACATAGTGAGGTAGATATGTGGGGGCGTGGCAGAGTCTTAACTTTGATAAAGAATCTCTTTGGTTTTGAGACTTTAGTCTTTGCAACTTCACAGATTTTATCTATGCACAATCAGCTTGTAACACTCCAAAGAGAAAGGAAAACTTGAAATCGCATCATATGACTCCTTTAAATGCATACGTTTTTGGCATAAAATCTTGTGTGCACTGCAAAAACTGAATATCTTTCAAAGTATTTCTATGTTGTTTTTTTAAATCCAGGTACATGTACTTGAAATACAAGATGACGAGAAAGTCTTGTTTTCTTAACAAGTGAACAAAAGTTAAGTGAGTTTATGCTTGAAGCAAGAGCAGACATTTGTCAATGAGGTATGAAAAGGTGTTATCAAAGCCCTTTGGCAGATATTTGTTCCGGTTTTAAACTCACTTCATTTTTGCAGTGTGATCTAAAGGCACAGTAAAAGTTATTTGTAAAATGAATTTAAAAAGTAATGGAGATCTTTTGTAAGTTGCTAATAGAACTAATTTTCTGCTCCCCAGACGTTTACATTTAGAGAACATATTAACGGATTGTGTTCCAGTTAATTGGGTCCTTAATTTCTTTTACTTGGTGTTAAAAAGGTCTTTAAAAACTCTCCTTCATAAAATCTGCAGAAACCCTGTTGTGATCAAACTATTCTTTTAATTCATTGTGTGTTCCAGATGATCAGTAAACCTGCAGGCTCTCCAGATGTTCATGAATTTATCATGTCTAAAGAAGACTTTGAGCGCAAGCAGATGAACAAGGAAGTCATTTACTCTGGCTTCATTAGAAACAGGAAGGTGAGGGAAATTCAGTTCATCTCATGTCACTAGCTATGTTTACATGGACACTTTTGGCTTCCATCGGAATGAATTAATTCTGATTGACGAATCTGAACGTATTGTTTACATGAACACTAAATAAAGTGATGGGGTTGATATGCGTGTTTATATGTCACAAGCTTCTGATCAAGTGTTTACATGCCCTCTCGGATTACAAGAGGATTAAACCACCCCTTACAATCCGATCTGGCGAATCCAATCCGATTGACATGGTTACATCTAGGGCTGCACGATAAATCGAGATTGCGATTCGACAGAAGCTGCGATTGTCATGCGTATCTTTCAGTGAAGCACGGTTCTGTGATCAGCAGTAAATCTCCATCCAAAGGCCAGAGGGCGCTCTCGCTCTGAAACTCCAAATATGCCTCGCAGAAGAAACCCAGGAAATCCTTATAGCGGTAGCTGGATAAACAGAAGATTCAACTGTTTTTATTGATTCAACGTGACTAATAAACACCCGGCTACGGCAATATACAGTTTATCTGAGTTCTTAAAGTATATTTATAATGCAATGCCTTTATCACTGCTTAAATACGATGAAATATGTTGCGTGCCTTATTCTGTGTAAGAAGCCACATCAGAAGGATTTATTTCAAACACTCGAGTGATGTTATGAAGTGAGTTTGGAGTAAACATGTTATTAAATGTGGTATTTTGATGTGCTTTCAGATGGAGCAGCATTTTCTTCACAGAGCCGTAGTTCACTGAGAAGCCTAACGCAAACGCTGTCATTATCGCAAACGATTTCTTCGATTTCATAATCGCGCAATAAAATCGTCTGTGATTTTTTTTTTTTTTGCGTAACTTGTCAGTGAACTATGGCTCTGTGTAGTACATGCTGCTCCATCTGAAAGCACATGAGGATTTCCTGCTGATTACAGATCCGGCTTTTTTAACAAAATGCGCATGACAATAGCATTCGATAATCGTGCAGCCCTAGTTTACATGTGACTTTTTTTAATTCCGATTGTGCTTCTAGTCCTATTATGATCGGATTATTAGGCTCCATGTAAACGCAGCTATTGTTGGAGCATGGATATTGTTTTAAATGCATATGCGTGTGTGTTTTCTTTTGCAGCCTGGCGATTACTCACACGTGAATGAAAGCGAGGAGCAGTTTCTGCGGTCCATTGTGACTGAAGAAGAAGGAAAGGAGAGTTTTACTGCAGTTGTCATCACTCGAGTCCAACAGGAACACGTCACCTTCCTGAAACACAATTTCAGTCTGTGGACCAGAGAGTTGGCGTGCGTCTCAAATGCACATACATGAACTTCTCCCTTAGATCAGGCCAATTTTTATTATTTATTTATTTTTATTCTAAATTTTGCATGAGAGTTCTTGCTGAAAATGTTAAGAGTTATATTAGTAGGAGTAGAATTTAATTTGTCAGGAAATGGTGGGTAACCTTTTTGTCTCCCAGTGTTCGCAATGATATTTAAAGGCTTGTCAACCTTAGTTTTGTTTTCATTAATATTTTGGCAGGATCTGTAAATTGAAATTTAATTGCAATAATTCTAATTAAACGTTTAAAACTACATTTCATATTTTAGATTTACAGTTTACATGTCATTTATGCATTTAACCAAATAAATCATTTCAACGTTGTGTTACCGGATAAGGACATTTAAAATATTTATTTTAATCACAATTGCTAATGAATAAAGCATTTTAGAGCTTAGTTAGAAAAACATATCTACGTTCTAAATTAATGGACATAGAGTTTTAAGATTTAATTAATTTCCATGACTGATACTAACGTGTACAAAGCAAACATATATCTCGGTTTTCCAGACTTTGGGAATCCTGGTTCTTAAAAAAAAAAAAAAAAATCTTGAGTCTAAATTTTTTGTTGTTTTAGTTTATTTTAATAGTTTAATCATTGTTTGCTTTACACAGCAATAAGCATGGCAAGACATGCGACATCTGATTTGCAACCGAATGTCTTTTATGAGCCAATTCTTTTAACCCTACATCGAAGATGTAGATGAGTTTGTTTCTTCATCAGATTTGGAGAAATGTAGCATTGCATCATTTGCTCACCAGTGGATCCTCTGCAGTGAATGGGTGCCGTCAGAATGAGAGTCCAAACAGCTGATAAAAACATCACAATAATCCACAAGTAATCCACACCACTCCAGTCCATCTTGTTGGATCTTAATATAGGATTTGTTTCTTTCAAACCCACATCATTTAACTTCTCAAGATGTGAACTGATGGACTGGAGTGGTGTGGATTATTGTGATGTTTTTATCAGCTGTTTGGACTCATTCTGACGGCACCCATTCACTGCAGAGCATCCATTGCTGAGCAAGTGATGTAATGCTACATTTCTCCAAATCTGATGAAGAAACAAACTCATCTACATCTTATATCTTGAGGGTGAGTTCATTTTCATTTTGGGGTGAACTGGTCCTTTAAGGCCAGTCAAGTGCCATTTAATGCTGTTTGTATAATTTCAGGCATACTTACCATTACTATATACATGGAGTTGATGGAAACGACCAGGAAGAAATTAGAATAAATGACCACGTCTCCAACATTGACATTCAGGTACAGATGCGTGTGTATTTGTGCCACTAAATGCATTGATCATACAGTCTTTTAGTGTCCTTATTTGCTCTTTCTCTCTTATTTCTCAGATCACTTTGCTCGAGCGCTCTCCTCGAGTCCCGCGTGTGATGAATCTGAGGGAGGTGGAGAATGACATGCAGACTCTGTATATCAACTCTAGTTTTTCTACATTTGAGTTCAAAGCCACCGGCGCCGGAGATTCCTTAGTGGAGGGATTGATCCGTTATCACCCATTCCTCTACGATCGAGAAACATACCCAGTGGATCCATATGCATTAGGTATATTCCACACTGATGGCAGACATGAGAAAGATGCTCTAATAATAGCCGATTCCAGTTTGACTGCTGAAATAGCGTGCATCGCTAGATATTTTTCTTTATAGGCTTGTGTGTTTGTGTTTTAGGTCCTTCAGAGGATGAGGATGAAGATTGTGTAATTCTGAACTCTGAAGCTCGGGGCAAGCGGCCGATCTTTGAGTGCTTCTGGAATGGGCGGCTCATTCCCTACACCACTGTCTCAGAGTAACTTTCCCATTCTTAATTCTCAAAGGCCTTTTGTTAACATGCATCTTTTTTTCACCATTTTTTTTTTTTTTTTTTTTTTTTTTTTGAGCATCTCATTATCTGTGTTAAATTTAGATTTTAATATAAATTCCCTTGTTGATGGCAATATCACTTCTTTTGTAGCAGTAATAAACTGCTGCAGAAAATTTTGGTTCCATGCAAAAAGGTAAAGGAGGAATTGCATTACTCATCAGATATGTATTGGACTGAAGTGTACATATATACTTATTCAATAAAGTAGTCAATTACAGTGTAAAATATGCTAATAGCTTTGATATTCAGTACAACTACAAAGTATCCAAAAAGATACTTAAGTACAGTAACTAATTACATTTACTCAAATACTTTACACCACAGCAATACTAATTATTATGACTAATGTGGTTTGGAATTGGTAAAATGTGAATTGGTAAAAAAAAAAAGATCATAATATTAATTTGCCAAATAATTAAGTGTGCTTGTGTGTATGTATGTGTGTCTATAGGTATTTGTGTGTGTGCTTTTAACAATTGCTGTAATGAAATGTCTTCAGTCTTAATTTTATCAAGCTTAGTCTTAGCATGCATTTTGTGTATGCATTGTGTTATTATTATTAATACAGTTGAAACAATTGACTCAGTTCACTTCCATTGTAAGTGCCTCACTGTAATTACTTTTTTTTTTTTTAAAGAAAAGGAGGGATGGGTCAGAATTAATTTTTATGGTAATTAATCAGTACGGTCACAAATGCGGATAATGCTAAAACACATTTCTGGATTGCCATGTATGCCGTGTATTTGTTGTCGGGGCTTTTGGTGATACGACAGTAAAACGAAATCTGCTTTTAGAGGAAACAAAATATAAAAAAATAGTGCTGAAGGCAAGCAAGAAGTACAAAAAGAATCAGAGATATCACAATGCTCGAAAGAAACATATTACACAATGATAACACAATGATTTGAAAATGTGTGTTTTCACTTTTGCCTAAGCTGGATGGTAATGTGTGTGTATTAGGTTTGAGTGGTGTTCAAGGCCTAAGAAAGCAGGTGCAGTGCCGCTGGAGTGTTATAACCGGATTTCAGGAGTTCTCTTCGCCAACGACCGATTCCAAGTCAGTACCAACAAACTTACCTTCATGGACCTGGAGCTGCAACTCCGTGACAACAACACCATTTTTACCAGAGTGCACAATGGCCAGGTACAGAAACACACGCCTGAACTCTGAAAGACATGTGTTTAACACTGCTTACATGCACATGATTGAAGGTCCAGTTCACACAGTCTGTGCTGTTTTATCCAGGAGCTGCGGGTGAAGATTGAGAGGGAGTTTACAAACTGGTTAAAAGAATGTCATGAGCGCTTTGATAAGCAGGTATGTGCAAAGCCAGGTATGCACAGTAACTGCACAATCAGTGCATTGTAAGTGCTTAATGCATGCTTTTGCATGTATAAATATTAAATATTTGGACAGGAAAATCCCCCAAATCAAAGACATTGCATTTATTTTTTGACAGATGAAAGCGTTACTAAACATTTAAAAAATTGGCTTTATAAGTCAATAGATGTGTTGTTCTTTAGTATTGTTATTATTATCATACTAAACACAAGCCTATTAATCAACAAGCAATCAATTTTGTAACTGTGTTGCCAATAAATAGAAGCACCAAAGTTGTGATGCTTCCATAGTTATAACAGAATTTAATTATATTCAAGGGGTGGTTGATTGCGATTTCACTTTTTTTATACGTTAGTTAGTGTGAAATGTTGCTGTTTGAGCATAAACAATATCTGCAAAGTTACGAAGCTGAAAGTTCAATGCAAACGGAGATATCGTCTTTTAAAATTCTGGCAGTTTAATGCCTATAAAAACGGCTCGTAGGGACTACAACGAGTTACTTCCCGGGTTTGTGACATCACAAACCCCCATAAACCCTGCCCCAGGGAACATGCAACAAAGGGGGCGGGGCCATGTTGCGCTGCTTTAGAGAAGAGGAAGAGTTGTTGCCATTGCCATGCCGTCAAAACTAGGGATGCACGGAAAAATCTATTCATATATGAATCGCGATTCTGTCTTCTAGTGATTCTAATGGATTCACAAGTTTCAAAATCAATGTCTAAAGCAGCGGTTTGTAATCGTGTTCCTCGCCTCCCCCTGCTCTGCACACGCTCTGCTCTGCATCTCTCTCTCTCATTCATATTATCAGCTCAGCTCCAACAATGAACTGTTCCAATTACACACTTTGTGCGTAGACAGACAGATATTTTTCACATAGCTATGGAGAAGTGTTAAACATGGACGCGCATGCGGTTGCCGTGCTGTATTAAAGCTTTAACAGAACAGAAACCGTAGCATTTACAAATAACAGCGTAACTAAAAGTATGAGAGAACAACAAAAACCCAGCCTTAAGGCCGTGTGCTTGCCACAGCTTTGTGCTATCCCTCTTCCCAAATTCTCTGCATCTCAATCGGGCTAAAATTGATAAGAGATATAGAGGACACCATTGTTTACAATACAACCGGAGCACATGCCGCTGAGGTGAGGGGCAGGACATTTAGACGTGCACTAGAGGTGGTTTAGCCAATCACAACACACTGGGCCAGCTAACCAATCAGAGTCCATCACGTATTTCTGAGGGAGGGGCTTCATAGAACCAAGAAATCATCGGAGTGTTTAAAGGAGAAGGGATGGAGCGGTCTAGAGTAAAGGTCAATTATGTGAAAAATAATGTTTTTTTAAATTTTTTTTATTATTAACACATGTTAGACTGCACCCCATAAACACAATGAAGCCTAGAAAAAAAACAGTCAACCACCCCTTTCGCTCACTCAATTATTATATTCTGGTTAGACATAAAAATGGAAACAACAGATTTTTTTGTTTGTCATGTTTGCAGGTGATGTTTCAGGGATTTCTGGGTTCAACGACACGTACAGATGTTGCCACCAAACGGCTTCAGTCACCCTGGGCTCAATTCCACACCATTAAGTGGGACGGCAAGACTTACAAGAAAGGACAATGTGTGAGATCGAGTAGTTTTCATATTTTCACACTTAGTCATAGACGACACCAGTTTACAGGAGTCGTGGAAAATAACTGATTACTTCTGCATCGTAACTGAATGTGAACTATTGAAAGACAATTATTGTAAACAAAATAAAGCTGGACATTCTGTAAGTGTGGTGATTCCACAGTACTTCCCAGGTGTTGTGAAGCATCATACAGACTGTATAAATGTGTAATTAATATCTTTAGTTGTGCCAAGAAAGTCTATAACATGAAAATGTGTATATGAATCAGGCCATTTATTAAATTATGAATCATAAGTTGTAATTCGAGTCATCCCAAATATTGTCTTTTACATCTTTAGGTGAAGTCAGTGAAAACAAACCCCGTCTTTGTTGGCTCTATAGTTAAGTTCTTGCTCTACGGAGAGCATGAAGGAGACGTGTACGGCACAGGAGGATATGTCCAGATTGCACTGGTGAGGATAATTCAACTCGCTCGTCCATTTACTCTGAATGAATGCAGTGCGTTCATGTGTTTTTCCTCCACCGCTGAGTGTGGTGGAAATTAGGTATGCAACCATATGTAAATTTTGGCTGATACTGATAACCGATATTTATTTGAATGCTGATAACTATGGAAGCCTGTTTCCGCCACTGAATAAAAAATTCAGAAGAGATTTTTTTTCTTACAATTCTGACTTCTTTTCTCGCAATTGCGAGTTTACATCTCGCAATTCTGACTTTTTTGAGGGGAAAAAGACTGATATGTTCTTAGAATTGACAACAATTCTGACGTTTTTCTCGCAATTGCAAGTTTATATCACAATTCTGAGAAAAGATTTCTCAGAATTGTGAGATAAAAGGTCGCAAAATAACCTTTTTTTAAAATTTTTTATTCAGTGGCGGAAACGGGCTTCCATGTAACTGATATGCTGGTCAATACATCGTAATCTAAATTTTTATATAATCTTTAAGAGTCTGATTACAAAAACAAGAGTCTCACCATTAAAAGCCACGTCCCAGGCACTTCAACATAAATCAAACATATCCAGTACAGTAGCCTAGTTTGAACCAATGTAAGTTTTTAAATAAATTTTACACTCCTATTGTCAACTTAGTCCAAAAAAAACAAAACATCCATTGCCTTACAAATAAATAACATGACGCGTAAATAATGCAAACAGGTCATTGGACAACATTACTTGCGTATAAAGAATCAAAGTGCATGTGCCATGGATAAATCAGGTGGAATAGCCTCTGCATGGAAATAATAAAATTATTTGAATTAAACTTTTTAATATTGCTGGTGATAATAATGAGAGGAAGATAGAAGTTGTAGTTATTATTAATAATGCACCAATGTTTTTTTTTTAAAAAGAAACATTTTAAGTTAATATTGCTGTTTTAGCTGCATTTGTTAGAGACTTAATTAGGCTATATGAAATTAATCAGATATTTATACAGCATAAACATTATATTACGACTTATATATGCACAAGAAGATGCAAATGCACAAGTGAACTTAAACTAAGTTATGTTCTAGCCAGAATGTGTACTCCGACGTGGTGGCCGATATATTGTGCATCTCTAGTCGAAAGTGTGTAAACTCAATGTTTTGAATCTTTTGTGGCTTTTTACTTCGGTGTACGTCTCTGTGATGTGTTTTCATAGGAACCAAAGGAGTTGTATGATGAGCTGAGGATCGTTCCCATCTCTAAGATCGACAGGCTGGCTGCAGCCGCAAACATTAAGAAGAAAATCGAGGATGAGCTCGCAAAGTAAGACCTGTCGCTGTAATCTGTACTTCACCTTAACAGTAAAGAGAATTAGTTTGGGTCGCTTTATTGTGCATTTGGGAACACCAACCATCTTCCCATACATAATGAAATTATTGTTTTATGTAGTTATTATTTGTTTTTATTAACAATAATATAATTTATAAATGATAACAACATGCATTAATAACACACAAGTATAAATACGAAACAATAATTATTTAATTAAACTATAATTTCCTAGATTTATAGTTAAATAAAACTGCTGCTATATATATACTGAACTATAATTAAAGGAACACCCACTTTTTTGAATAGGCTCATTTTACACCATCCTAGGTTAAACAGTTGGTTTCACCGTTTTTCCCCGAATCCATTCAGCTGATCTCACGGGTCGGCGTAGCCCTTTTTAGCTGTAGCTTATCATAGATCATTGAATCTGATTAGACTGTAAGCATCTCGCTCAAAAATGACCAAAGGATTTCTATATTTTTCCTGTTTAAAACTCGACTCTTCTGTAGTTACATCATGTACTAAGTAAGATTTGCGGTGTGATAATCAATGACTTTGCTGCTGTAATCCATGGGTGCAGCAGAGCAATGATATACACAGCGCCTGAAAAATAGTCCCACAGCTGCGTAATATCATTGCACCTGCTGTATCCATGGTACGGCAGCAAAGTTCCTTGTTTATTACGCCGGAATGAGAGTATAGTTTCCTAGCCATATCGGCTTAGAAAATCACAACTTTCATTTTCCGTCAGTCTTAGTACACAATTTAACTACAGAAGAGTCAAGTTTTAAAAAAGGAAAAATATAGAAACTCTTTGATTATTTTTGAGCGAGATGCTAACGGTCCAATCAGATTCAATGATCTATGCTAAGATACAGCTAAAAGTGCTACCGCCAGACAAGAGATTGGTTGAATGGATTAGAAAACGGTAAAACTCAAATGTTTAACTCTAGGAGAGTTGGAAAATGAGTTGAGTGTTCCTTTAAATAACAATATCATACCTACTCAATTTATAATATTATTCATTATTATTAGCCATATTTGATTTTTTATGAGCACCTTTTGTGCAGTCTAAAAGCAAACAGACGTTTTTTATAAAAAAATCGCATTAGATTTTTTCCCCAAATATTCTAAGCCCTAGCTTTATTCTGTTATTTCACCGATACTCGATATAAAAAAGTCTATCCAGTTACCCGCCTCTTTTAGGGATGACTTTATAAAGCCTACATAACTATCACAGTGTGAGATTTAATTACAATTTTTTTGGGGGGATCAGACTTCCAGATCAGCTGAGGGTTACGTGGCCTGAGGGAAACGCCTGGGCTGAGAATGAAGCTCGACCGGCTGGCACACCCATGGGTAAACAAACTCACTCACTCACACACACCTTGCCGTGCAAAACTTACCGTAAATGGTATTGACCGAAGACATTAAAGGAGTAGTTCACTTCCGGAACAAAAATGTACAGATCATGTACTCACGACCGCTGTCTTTCTTCTGGGGGTCTTCCAGTCTTAAAGAATTGTTTTTTTTGAGGAACACAGTTCAGATTCTCTCCATATAATGGACTTTATGGTTCCCCTGCGTTGAGCTTCCACCATGCAGTTTTAAATGCAGCTTCAAGAGCTCAAATGATCCCAGCCGAGGAAGCATGTGTTTCAGTAGCTGAAACATCGGTTATTTTATAAAGAAATGTACAATTTAAATACTATTTTAACCTCTAAACTCTATGCATTTCGGTTCATGACAGTAAGGGCATGTCTAAAAACTCCCATCTCATTTTCTCCTCCAACTTCAAAATCATCCTACATCGCGGGTTTACCTTTTTTTTTTTTTTTTTTTTTTGTAAAGGGCGTTTGACTTTCTTTGCATGTTTGCTTTGTAAACACTGGGTCGGTGCTTCTGCAGCGATGTATGATGATTTTGAAGTTGGAGGAGAAAATGAGATGGGAGTTTTTAGACATACCCTAACTGTCATGAACCGGAATTCATAGAGTTTAGAGGTTAAAATAGTATTTCAATTTCAATTTCTTTATGACTGAAGCAAGAAAGACTTGAACATCTTGGATGACAAGCGGGTGAGTACATTCTCCGTAAATTTCTGTTCTGGAATTGAGCTACTCCTTTAACTCATAACCTTATTACATTGTTTAAAAAATCCCCCATAATATACTCTCATCAAAAACAGCTCCTTCATCTAATCTTGTACTAACAACACTATAGACCTGTATACTCTAGTATAAATCTGTTCTTGTTCAGGTCCAGTTAAAGTGGAGATTTTGAACAAAAAAGGAGACTCGATGTCTCGGCTGCCCGTGGCTGGCACTACTAAGAAACTGTTGATAGAGCTAAAAGTCATCTGGCACTGTGAGTTGCATTTACTACATTATTGTTTGTAGTCAGTGCATGATAATTTTATCATGTTTTTTGTATGCCATGTGTATGTTTTGTATGCATGTGTGTATATTTATATATGCAATGACATGAGTATTGTTCATATATATTTTTGTAATGTTTATGCAGGATATGCTTGTGACATAGTTTTTTTTTTTTTATCTGTTTCTTCCTTCAGCTCCTAAAGGGGATGTCCAGACGAACTCCCACATTGGTGTTCATTCATCCAAGTGGGAATACTGGTTCAAGCCCATGGGTAAAAATCAGCGAATCATCACATGTGTTCATATTCGATTCCATTGATTCGCCATAATTCACCAATCAGCAGGGCAAAGTACTGCTGGTGAATACGAAAGCACATGAACAGAGATATCAAGAAAAACAGACAAGTCTTGGATTTGATCCATACCAGGTCCATTCGTGGACATTTAGATGCATCTAATCCACAATCCCTCTCCAATTATAGCATTGCATGCAGAGAGAGGCAGATATGGATTAAATATATAAATGTGGATCTAGAAGTCCACTGCTGTTACTTTGCACCACTGATGGTCATAAATATGGCAGGTGATTGGGAAAAAGTAATTAATTACCATGAACTAACAATAAAAATACTTGGCTTTTATTAATCTTAGTTCATGTCAGTTCCAGCATTTACTAATACATTTTCAAAATCAAAAGTTGTGTCTGATATTATTTAGTGTACCTGAGCTAACATGAACTAAAAATGAACTAACATTAACAAAGATTAATTAATGCTGTAACAAATGTATTGCTCATTGTTAGTAATGTATTAACTAACATGATCTAATTGGACCTTATTTTAAAGTGTTACCAATGTATCTTGTAGAATTTTACCATTGTTAGAGTTTAAATATTTTGTACGTGATTCAAATATGCTTCTTTTTAAAACATTTTTTGTAGTATTAATGCTTCAAAAAAACAAAACAAAAATTTTTTTTTGTATTTTTTTAATTAAAATAAAATTGATTAATACAATTGCATTTTAAAATGTCTGTTTTCAATTCATAGCCAAATTGTATTATATACTTTCAAAGAGTGTCTGGTCAGTTTTCTCCTGTAATCTATTGATAAAAATTTATAAAAATATTTTTTTCCTGTGGCTGAGTCTCTGTCAGTGTTTTGACTCTTTTATGTTTGTTTGTTTTTATTTTTGAAATGAGGACTTACTAGCACCGTTTTTGGGTATGCTGTACTTCTCATAGAATACTAAGTGAGTGTTTTTACTTCCAGAGAATCTCAGTAAGCTTGGGAAGTACACGCTGCATCTGCAGACCATGCTGAGTGACAACTCGGCCAGCGAATGGGCCGGAAAAAGACTCCCCAACCACACCCTCAAGTTCTCCATTAAAGGTAAAACAAACCAACACACTGGCCCTGTTCACATCTGTGCTGAATTCAGAACCGCATACTACTCTCACTGTAAAAATAGTAAGAGTAGTATGCAAGTATGTAGCTGCGAACTCAGAACTTGTTTTAAGATCCTTCGCAGGTGATTAGGTGAACTGTTTATTCCTGGAAGTATAGTGTCTTCTGTGTTTTTTGTGACCACCTGTGATCGCATTCGAGTTGAGTTGACATTGTTAATGTGTGCTTCTAAAGCACAAACGTTTAAAGTATAAAAATGCTGTGTCCTTCTTGCTTTCTTGCTTGAAATTTGCAAGCAGAAACCCATTGATTTTTTTCAGTTTTTAGTGACTGCAACGTGTATATAAGAGCCTGAATTTTATAAATATTTGTTGGTAAATAAAAATCGCAAAAGAAATTATAATTTTGAGCGTTTTGGGGAGAATTTTACAGTTTGGGTCACTATGAACCGTCATTTTATGGGAAAAGCTGCTAAAATTAAATGAAAACACCCACATTCTGAATAACATGAATAATAAGGACAGAATTTTCATTTTTGGATGAACTATTCATTTAAATAGCTAAATAAAAAAATGCTGTTTTAAGAGTGAAGCAGGGTTGTTATAGTTAACTAAATCTATAGAAAACATTTTTGTTACAAGTAATAAACAGTAAACTGTCCATCTTGAAATTTTTGTTTTTAGTAATAAAACTAACTGAAATAAAATAAGTTATTTTATTTCAGCTAGTTGCAAAGGCAAACGTTTCTCATTAGTTTAACTTGGGGGGGAAAAACTGAAATAAAAATTCATCAACTTGCATAGACATTTATAAAAATAAAAACTGAAGTGACTTAACCTTTAACTACAATTAAAATCAAAATGGAAAATATGAAAATTTAAATATGAATAATAACGACAGTAGTGTCTCAGTGATGCTAAAATAACACTTGACTGAAGTAACTCATCTCCTGTTAGATGCCGTGTTAAATTCTCACTCTTTGTCTTTGTTTCTCCAACAGAAGGTGAAGCAGGATCTTTTGTTCTAGGCATAATTTCCTCTCCTGTCTATGTCGGAGTTCCCTTCAGTGTTCCTCTAGATTTTAGGGATGAGTTTGATTATCCCACCCAGCCACCCTGTGACATTAAACCCCAGCTGGAATGTAGGTAGGTCAAAGTATAGACACACAAACTCTGTAGAGATCTGAGTACAGACTGTAGAAGTGCCCTAACTTTGTCTGACCATTGATTTAATCCTTTCCACCCTTTCCTGTTGCTGTTCATTGCTTTATACTGCTATTAACCAATGTTAATAGTGTTTGTACGCACATGCACGCAAATCAGTTTCATTCTCAGACACTTGACATAATGCTCATCTGTGATGCTTCTGTTTTATAATGTATCAAATAAAATGAGAATATGTTGTCTGAAAGCCACATTCAAAATATGAAACTGAGTGAAGCAATGCATGATGGGTTAGGTTTGCTTCAGAATTGGGACACTTTGTGCAAAACAAATGACAATTCTGAAAACAAAATAAGCCCAAAATCAAACCAACAAACTATGAACACAATGGCATATCTTAAAATAAAAAATTATTCGGAAACACAATTCTTAAAGCAAAATAACATTCAGGGTTTCTGCAGCTCTTAAAAAGGTTTTAATTTGCCCTTCCACAAATTCTAAAAAGATCTTAAATCAGTTTTAAATTCATGTAGTCATTAAATTATGCATGCATTGCGTAAAAATAATTATCTTTTTGTTTTCCAATACAAATATCTAAACATCCTTAAATCAAGATCAATTTACTTGAGATGCAAAATGAAGACATGAATTCTTGTAAAAAAAAAAAAAAAAAACTGAACAAAATTCAGTGAGTTTCAAAGGGGTAAACATTTGTCCCTTTAAATTAAGAATTTTCTGAGCCCATTGGCAGATATTTTTCTTGTTTTAATCATAAACTCAATTTCATTTTGACCAGTTTCTCAGAACACAAGACTTCTTGTCATTTTCCTTCTTAGGTAAATGCATTGTGATTTAAAAATCTTTAGACATTTGCACTAGAAAACAAGACCAAAATACTGCAGAAGGACATCACCTTTTTGCAGTGTGATCAGAAAGTAATGCAATACATTTACACTTGATGATACAAGACATTTAAATTTAGAGACCATGTTGTATTGCTGCATTTAATTGATTTCTTAAATTTTCATTACTTTATCCTTAAAAGCTTTAAATGGTCCTTCATAAAACCTGCAGAAACCCTTAACTGAATTAATATTGAATTGATTTATGAAGAGCTTTTTTAGTGACACCTTCTGTGGTTACTTAAAAGGTGATGATAATTGACTATCTTTATGTGTGAGTCATTGAATTATTCACTGAACCAATTCTTTAATAAACAGAAATGGTGCTACTGCATTTTTTTTGGAGATGTGCAATGATTAATTCTGTTGTGGTTTTGTTTGAAACAATTTTATTTGCAGAAAATTGTCGCATTTAAAATCATATTGAATAATGCACTCACTTCATATGCACACGAATGTGAATTTCAATCTTGGAAGTATAGTTTTTGTGCGTTTTTCTGATGGTAAAATCTCTCATTAGTTCACTACAGCTAAGTTATGAGGGAATCGCATTTGGGACCACTTGTGTCATCAAAAATGTGAGGGCCATGGGAAAGATCAGTCATCAAAACAAGGTTGGCAGTGTGTTGCATATGGTTTCACAATAATCACAGATGGTCATGATTCTCAAATGTTGAGTTAAACCGTAATAACTGAAGTGTTTGAATTAATCAGAGCCAGTGTTGGGTGTAATTAGTTACTAAGTCATTAGTTACTGTAACTTAATTACTTTTCCCTTGAAAAAGTAAAGTAAGGGTTTACTCTTATTTTTTTCTGTAATTTAATTACAGTTACTTATTATGTGATTGAACTTAAAACTGTATAGACTGTAGAACATTTATATACAATACAATAGTGGATTTAACATCAAAATTGAAAGTCAAACCTTAAAATGCATGCTTTTCATGTACTCTTCTCACTTCAAATACTTTGGTGAGTTAATAAGAATATTGGTAGCACTTTAGTGTGTCCAATTCTCACTATTAACTAGTTGGTTATTAGCATGAATATTACTGGGATATTGGCTGTTTATTATTACTTAAGAAAAACATATTAATGTCTTATTCTGCAAGACCTTATTCTAAATCCTTAATCCTACCCAATTCTTAAACTGATCAACTACTTGACAAAGTATTAATAAGCAGTAATAAGGAGTATATTGAGGCAAGAGTCATAGTTAATAGGGATAATTCGGCTCTAATCTAAAGTGTGACCAGAATAATTTATGTAGTTATCTATTATTTATTTGAAAGAATTAAAATAACCGTTTCATGTCTATCCTTGTATCATTAACTTGTCGAGGTTGATATAGGATTTAGAAAGTAACTAGTAATAAGTAATTAAATACTTTTTGGAGAGAGTAATTTGTACAGTAATGAAATTACACTGTTGAAGATGTAATTAGTAACTAGTAATTAATTACTTTTTTAGAGTAACTTACCCAACACTGCTTCTTCAGAGCATAAACTAATCACAAATAATCAACATGAAGGTATCTTTGTATGTTAATCAAGAGAGAAAGGGTTATTCGATTTATTTCTGAAATCTGTGCTCAAGATTGTATTTGACTGATATGGTGTATATGATTGTGTAACCAACATATACTGTATTATGAGAACGCTCTTGCTAAAAAAATGCATGAAGGGTTTTTTTTATATTTGCAATGGCGCTATTAGCACAGCACTTGGATGTGTGTGATATTTTTAACAGATGTACACAGTGAAGGTGCACATCCCAGGACTGAAGCAGGACAGTCAGTCTCTTCAAATTCTATTGCAACCTGGTATGACACACAACACAGAAACTGCAACAGAAAGAGGAAATATAAAGCAGTATGTTAAAAACCAGGTGACATTTATCTTCCAGGCCCTCCGCACACTCTCGTGGTGTTCCCAGATGGTGATGTGCTCTCTGTTGAGAATCGAACTCCAGCAAACTTCAGAGTTGAGGTTCATGATGAGTACCAGAATATCACCACTCAGCCTAAACTCACTGTCCGCTGCCAGGTAGCACTCCTCGACAAACACACACCATGTATTTACTGACTTTTAGTGACTTAGCAGTTTTATTTATTTGGTGAATGCACACACATTTACTTAGCATGCATATTAGCCTGTCTAATTGGGGACATGCTGTAGACTTCTATTGTTTTTATATACCGATAATTAAAACATTTAAAGATTAACTCAGGGTTTCTCAGTTGTGGGATCGCGACTGGTTGGAAAGCTAATAATTTAACTGAATGTAAAATCAAAAAATTAGTGCTGTCAAACGATTAATTGTGATTAATCGCATCCAAAATAAGAGTTTTGTTTACATAATATATGTGTGTGTAGTGTACTGTGTATATTTATTATGTATATATAAATACACACACGCAAGTATATATTTCAGAAAAATATGCTATGTTTATATATTAAATATATATATAATATAAATTATATGAATATAATATTAATGTATGTATGTATTATATATATATCTATATATCATATATATTTTTTTGGGGTGTATTTATATATACATAATAAAATATCCCGTACACACATTTTATGTAAACAAAAACTTTTATTTCGGAATGCGATAATCGTGTGACAGCACAAAATATAATGTGGCTGCACATTTGTTGAAATAAACGGAGAAATCCTATATTAATTACTGTGGCCCGAGAGAGCTCAGCGCACTGCACCATTAAATAGAAAAAGCAACCAGCAAATAAGAATACATCTTTCATCCGTTTAACTCATGTCCCCGATACAAAATAACTCTAGAAGGAGCATGTTTATTAAGATATCCACTCATGTTACAGATTATTACATTTTTTTCTTAACAGTTGTCTTCATTATTTAATGTTTGAATAAATCTGTTATGAAAACAAGTTTTTATTACAGCCACTGATTAAATGTTTATATTTCAGTAACAAATTGGAGTAGAAATATAATTATATCATTAAAAAGTTGATATAGAAACTGAGAACACTTTTTTTTTTTATTTTTTTTTTTTTATAGAATGAATTTTTTGGATGACTGTTGCATGTTTCACCTATTGCATGTTTCATTTAATTTAAACTTTTGTTAACTCAATTTTATGAAAGACCTTCCATTGAATGGCACAGAACTACAGTTCATCTTTTGAATTGGAACTGTTGGTTTTTGTATTTTGCTGGGAGCCCCTGATCTGCCCGTTGATGTTGTGGACTGCAGTAACACCGGCTCTGGACTCCTGCTGACCAAACCACTTCTGCTGAAGACCGTAAACGCTGAGCAAATCCTTACTGCTAAGTTCAACATTCCTGTAAGATGCATCATTTGCTATGTGTTTAATCTGTTTATTTACTGTATAACCAATATATTATGGATATGCCGATATTTTTCAACTCATTTTTGCCGATACCGATATTGATACCGGTATTGATATTGGTACCGATGCCGATATTGGTATTGATATTGGTACCGATACCGATATTGGTATATTCGTATTGATACCGATAGCAATAGGTACCGATAGCAATATTTATTTTTGTTTGGAAACAACACCAAGTCTTTCCTGTGCAGAGATTCTAAACAAATTATTTTTAATTTTAGTTAGTTTTTATCAAAAACTTATTTGTTAGAATTAAACAAACAATAATGAAGTTCTTTTATAATGAGAGTACATTGAAAGCTTTGAAAATAATTATAAATAAACTATAAATCAGTCACTTTTCAGACGGATGCAGTGGTAACCTTAAGGTTTTATTTAAAGATTTAACATTTGTAGATGGTCTAAAGAGTTGCAAACATTCTTAAAGTTAATTTCAGAGCTCGTTTGAAAAAAGAAAAAATATTACACATTAATAAATAAATCTATTTAATTTACAAGTGTCATGTTTGTGATTTTTATTCATGTAAGCTATATCTTCTGACATTTAATTCAAAACCTACTCTTGATTTTACAACATCAGTTATTGCTTTATTTAATCAGAAATACAATCTTAATTTTATTTGTGCATTTTACTTTAATTTTATTACAAGTAGGCCCCCTAACGACGCGCCCCCTATGGAATTAAAACTCGTTATCTGACGTGAATTCTCAGTTCAAATGCAGCGATCAAAAACAGTGAATCTAATCACCATTCAGGCAAAAAATTGTTTAAAGAATGACCACAATGCTGACTTGATCTTATCACTAGTACACCCTGTGCTCATGTGAGTTATTCGTCTTATCGGCAAGACATATCGGCACAATTTTACATATCGGGCCGATGTTTACATTTTAAACCATTATCGGCCGATTCCGAAGTCATTCCGATAATATTGTGCATCCCTAATTATTATGGAAATATTTATTTAGCTTTTAATGTTCAGATGCATGTTGCTTTGTGTGCATTTAATCCAGATACAAAGAAATGCATATTTAATAGGCATGCACATTATATTTGTGACTTTAAGCATTTGCCATCAGTGTTTTATCAATATTGTACAATTTGGCTGATATTAGAAGCAAATAATACTAGACCTTTTTTTCATAAAAAAAAAATTTTTTATATTTATCTAAAATGTATTGATAATGATCTGTCTTTTCTACTTTAAATTCAAATTTCAGAGTTTGATTTGTAGTGATTAACTATTTTGTTAAATTTTGTTCTTCACTTTTTTTTAAGAATAGTGTGTGGTGTTCAGAATAAGGGTTCAATTAGTGCTCGTAATTGTTTTTTGATTGCTTTGCTATGTGTATAAAATATAGATAATCAGCATGCTGTTTGTTTAAAGCCACAGCGTATCTATTTTACAATTGAATGATTCATCTGTGCATACGTTTCCTTTTTTCAATTTTTGACCCCATAAATAAAATTGCATTGACCTTACATGCCTCCAACTCAGAGTTTAACTGTTAATGCATCTTTCATAAAAGTAAAGTGTATTGACTGTTTAATTTTATAATTTAACTTGAGTTGTTTTGTGCATGCAGAACCACAGGACAGTGGCGTGCGTGGAACGCCAGCTCCGCGTCTTGCCCAGCTCACGAATATCTCGTTTGGAGATCTACAGACAGGAAGAGGGCTCTGATGATCTCATGGTGCTGCAGAACGCCGAGCGCATTGATTGGACGGCAGGAGACGCGCTAGGAAACCTGCGCTTCAGACTGTATGATGAGGGCAATAGACTGGTTTCCCTTCGGCCAAAACTCACCAGCATGATTAAGGTTTACTTTTAGTGACTAAATCTGTTTGCACTGACATACTGTAATACTCGGCCCCAAAAAATGAGTCACAATAAAATGAGCGATTTAACAATATTGACAACCTTTTTATGACATAATATTCGAACACACAAAATAAATTAGAAGCATACGTTAACATTCATCAATGATGTGGGTGTCATAAAGTAACAGTTAACAATTTTTATAGCATTTATGAATCTGCTTAGAACCAGTTTTACTAACAGCTTGCGCCCGCGCAAACCGTCTTTTGGCGTTAAAATAGTACTGTCAGGTTTTACTAAAGACGCGCAGTGAAGAATTAGCGCTGAAAAGGCGTGGACACAGCGATTTTTGCACCTGACCTTATTGAATATGCGTTTCTAGGAGTTTCCCTTTCAGACTCAAAATTTATGGGAGGAGAGTACTCAAAAGAATCACGCTACGAGATTTACTAACGTTTGTGCTCGTCAAATTACTGGCATTTGCGCCATTATTTAACACCCATAAAAAGCATGTCTTAAACTATTTTGCACTTGAAATGGATGCAATTTGTTGCTAGGAGAGGCACTGCAGAGAACAGATTTTTACACATGTATTAATTTATTTGGAAAGAACACATTATCCGAACATATCGTTTGCCAAGCCATGATATTATTAATTTGCTTCAGGAAATAAAAGACGACTTGGAACCCTCATCTAGGAGTCACGCAATACCAGGTCATTCATATTTATTCCTTTATTGTTTATTCGTGACTAAGCTAATTTGCGCTGCGCTTGGTAAATTGCATATGTAAATGAGATGTTGCGTCTGTGTGGTTTAATTTGTGCGTTTTTAGTAAATCACCCGCAGAAATTTCCACGCCCAAGTTTGCCGTTTCGTAAAACTGGCCCTAAATGTTAATTTGCAAAAATACTACTGGTAATGGTTGTCTTATGCTTATATTATGTTTTTTATTTGTATTTATGTTATCTTATGAACAAACATATGATAACCACAGTCAGTAATATATTTGTATATTATCAAATACTTACATTTATGAATGCTATAAATTATTAATTGTTACCAACAACAACTAAATCTGGTAACATCTTACAATAAGATTCTCTGTTAATATTGATTATATTTGTTATAGTATGATTGTATACATACAGCACTCATGTTTTTTTTTTTTGTATTTTGTTTGTTCGTTATAACAAATCTTGATAACCATGATCAGTAGTAATGTTGTAAGTTAACAGACCTGTATGTAGAAATACTATAAATAATTGTTACGAACAACAACAAAATTAGATAACATTCTTCATGAATTTTCTATATGTTAATGTTGGTTATATTTGTTATACATAATAATTATGATAATAATAGTAGTATTGTATTATGTTATGTTTGTTATAATCTAATATATTGACTAATGTACCATAATAATATAACAAATGCTATATGTTATATCTTATGTTTTATAATATAGCATATAACAATATATTTTTATAATATATGATAGCAAATACAATATTATTATTATGTGTAATATATTTTTCATGCAGTGTGTATATTGTGCACAGTATCAAAATAATATTTGCTGATGTGCATGTGTTTGTGTGTTTCTTGAAGGTGAATTGGACAGCAGATATAAACGCAGAAGAGCTTTCTCAGGGAAAGCTGCCTCCTTTAAGTGTCCCGTCTCAAGCACAGAGAGAGCATTTCTACCACGTGTCTTTCCACGACCAGCACACGGTCAACTTTTCCTTCATCATTGTGTAAGTTACACACAGTTGCATCACATGTCTGTCTGTCTGTCTTTCATTATATACCTAAACAAAAGCATATCTCTGCATGTGTGTGTGTCTGAAGGCCTCGTCCAGATGAGCCTGAGCGTTTGCGGGTCAACCTCAGCGAGTCGACTGTGAAAATGGGAGAAATTCTGTCTGGAAACATATGTAAGTATCATCTTTAGGTATGTGATTACAAAATTCCCAGGTTTCTTTATATGTGACCCTGGAGTCTTAAGTCGCTGGGGTATATTTGTAGCAATAGCCAAAAATACATTGTATGGGTCAAAATTATAAATTTTTCTTTTATCATTAGGATATTAAGTAAAGATCATGTTCCATGAAGATATTTAGTAAATTTCCTACCGTAAATATATCCAAACTTAATTTTTGATCAGTAATATGCATTGCTAAGAAATTCATTTGGACAACTTTTAAAGGCGATTTTCTCAATATTTTAGATTTTTTTGCACCCTCAGATTCCAGATTTTCAAATAGTTGTATCTCGACCAAATATTGTCATATCCTAACAAACCATACATCAATGGAAAGCTTATTTATTCAGCTTTCTGGAAATTGACCGTTTTTGGGGGGGGTATCCCTTTAAGATTGGTTTTGTGCTCCAGGGTCATATATGTAATTTCTTTTGAAACTGATTGTGTCCTAGCTTTCACAGACGCTCTGTTTGTAGATCACATACCAGTTTTGTGTTTGTTAAAAACATTCAGTTTTAAAACCTGTGCTTCTCTCTCAGATGTAGAACTTGTTGATCAGTACGGGAATAAAACGGACTGTCTGAACGCTGATATTGTGAAGACTTTGAGTGTGTCTGCTGATGGTCTGGATAAAACAGCTCTGGCCGTTGAATGGCAGGTACTGTATACACAACCACAGACACAAGCAAATGAGCAGGTTTTGATAGGGATGCCCTCTATACTGCCATATCGGTCATTACAGTTCACGTGAACTCTTCTTCTCTCTGTTGCAGCTGTCAGTCATTCAGCATTCACAGCCCAGTCATGTTTGGTTACGACAGATGGCTCAGTAAAATCAGTGATCGCAAAACAATCGGGAAAAAAGGCATTACATGCAATTTTTCAAATCATAACATGTGAATTTATATAGTCGCCAGTGGTGATCTCAGCAAAAATATCGCTCGTGAATTAATATTTTTGGTCACAAATGTGACCGTTTTAGAGTCTGTTTTCTGTCCTGTCTATGTTGTTGCCTCATTAAAAAGCTGCTATAGAAATTCTGCATTGATTTAGAAGAAGAAAAAAAAATTAATGGGTATCGGATCGGTATCGAAAAAGCTTCGAAAAGCTTGTTGACTTTTGCTGTTTACCTAAGCTTAAGTTACATTGTGGGTGGCTTTTGTATTTATTTGGTTGGTTGTGTTTGCTAGGGTTATGTTAGGTTAGTGCAATTTAAGAGTCCGTATAATACAGCATGTGTTGTAATTCGCTTTTGTTAGTAAATGTTATATATATATATATATATATGCACAGTTAATCAAATTGCAGTGCAATTAATCAAAATACAGTTTCATTTTCGATTTCGGCCTCCAACGATTATGAAAATACAATAATCAAGAAAAATATGATCATTGCGGTTCTTTCTAGCCGTGCGCTTTCGCTCCTCCATACAAGCCCAATTTCTCATGCAAATCAGTAAAATTATGTAACATGAATCTCTGTGTGAAAGAGGCTTATATTATGTAAACTTGATTTATAATCTGCCATCCAAACATTTTATGTGCTACATGGCACAAGATGATACATTTTTTTAAATCATTAATATTGATGTATAATATCAAGGAAATGCAGTTAGCCTGCCTCTTTGTATATTTATGTTTGATCTTTTAGACATATTTGGATAATGTTTGGAATATAATGGTTTATGAATTAGGAAGGTTTATGAATTCAATTGATTAGACATGGGTTTTGGATTATTAAAATTAAATAATTAAAACAATTCAGACAAAGACATGGAATTTTGGAAAAATAAAACAGAATTTGGGGGAGATAAAAGAAATTTGGGAAAAATTGCAAATTTTGTAAAATTTTTGGTAAATTGTTGTTTGTATGTGTGTAAGTTTTGTGATTACTTTTTGATTACTAAAACAATTTGAGATGGAAGGCGAAAAAAAAAAGTTGAAATCTCACTTGTAACAATTTTTGGTAACAATTGGGTTGTAGTGTGTAAAGTGTTGGATTAATTTTGATTACTAAAGCTGTCATCTAACCATCAGACTGGAATCAGACAAAATTGAACACTGAAAACAAGGAATTTTGGGAAAAAAAATTTAACCTGATTACTAGGGCCTGCCTGTCGTGTAACTTAGAAATGCATGTGTACACATGTCATTACAATGTAGAATTGTAAAAATGTGTCTTTATTTTCATTCAAACATGTGTATTTATTTGTATGCTGTTTGCAGGCAGCGTGGGACGGTGTCTGTATGCCGGGTCCGGTTCGGAGGAGGAATTCCTGGCCCGTGGGAGTTGTGCTTTAAGTATCAGGACATGATGGCATTTGTGCGAATCGAAGTCACCGCGGGACCTCCGGTACAGATAAAGCTGCTGGAGAAGCCAGAGTGGGTGTCCGCAGTCACAATTGTCTAATACCAACACTGAATTTACATTGCGGGAGAAGATAGGTTTGACTAAAGTCTGGCATCTTTAGCCTCTCCAGGTCGTGAACTATGGAGGAAAGGGGCGTGAGGACAAGCTCCGCTGGCGTGCAGCTGTGTGACGAATGGGCGAAATCCTTCACCAGACCAGCGGATTGAAATCATGATGAAGGCTCTGATGCCAAAGTTGAAGGTACATTTGAGGGAAGAGAGGTCTGTGGATTTATTTACATTTAGTCATTTAGCAGATGCTTTTATCCAAAAGCGATATTACTAATGAGGACAATGGAAGCATCGAATCAACAAGAGAGCAAGTATGGTGAGTGCTCTAGAAACGTATCAGCTTAACGCAGGTACAATAGCAAGTTTTTTTGTTAAGATATACTAAGAAAACGGATAGAACTAGAAAAAGGAGATATAGCAGGCTATGTTAGATGGCATATGTGCTTTATAAGCACAAAAAAAAAAGCTTTTGACTGTACTTGAAAAGTACATTTTTTAACATACACTGTAAAACATAAGGGAGAGAAACCCAGTGCAATTTCACTAAAAGATTGGAAATGTTATCACTTCTCAATAATCAAATTATTATGTTGACAAGTTAGAGGGTTTATCTGCACTAGTCAACATTTGAAGTGGATCAAAACCTTTCCGCAAAGTTGTGACCCCCAAACCCAACAAAACCAGTTGTCTTAGGACAACTTTGATTAACTTTTTTGATCACTTCAAAGGTGATAATTTTATTATGAACAATCAAAAAAACAAATGGAAGGCAAACATGAACATGAAAACATAAACTTGGGAAAATCCATCCCTTCTCAGCTTTAGACCTCGAGACTGTGTTTAATCTGCATTTGACTTCACATTGGAACAAACATTGCAACGGAAATAAAACAAAAACAAAGTGAGTGCATACTGTGTTGTCTGTAAATCTAAACTCTATTTTAAATTTTTACTTAAGAGCTAATGCACTACTATTCAACTGAAGCAATGCAATTTTTAATACTTTTTTGTTTTTCTCTTTCAGATAAAGTCTTTAATATCTTCTCAGCCGGGGATCAGAAGGAAAAGCTTGCTTCGTATTAGAAACTATAAGTGGTCAAAAGTAAAGTACATACTGGAACCCGATAAAGCCTACTGTGTTATATTTGACACAGGGATTTACCAAGCCGGCCTCATACAAATGCCATAAAACACGATCATCAACTTTGCTATCAAGTAAAAAGGCTGAGGTATCTTGTATACTAATACCTTCAGGTCGTGCTTCACGTGTCTTTCTGCTGTGAAATCTTTGCTGATTGTTATAAAGCAAATGTAAGTATAATTTTGATATTGCTAGTAATATTTCGGTATGAACACCTATTGGACTGAATCAACTTCCAATGATCCAGATATAATTTTTTAGAAAAGTCATATTGAAATGAGAGTATCAAATATGATCATCAGGCTTCTGAGGAACGTTTACTAGTTCATCTCTCAATCATCATTGCATTATGTTTTGAAACTACAGAGCTTTGATCATAAACTCCATTAAATTGAGTCCATCACTAAAACAGAGGGACAATAAACTGAGCAAATATCATCTTACTAAGATGTATTATTGGGAGCTACAGAGTGATGACGGAGGTTTATATCATTTTGTGCACTGTTAAAAAAATCTCATTGATTTACATCACAAGCTTTCAGAATTTCATTACTTTTTAGCCACATAAATATCAGCATCTGCACCAAATTGCATGTGTTTGGACCTCTGAATAAAACTATGTGCCATAT
Organism: Sinocyclocheilus anophthalmus; assembly: GCA_018155175.1. NCBI lineage: Eukaryota > Metazoa > Chordata > Actinopteri > Cypriniformes > Cyprinidae > Sinocyclocheilus > Sinocyclocheilus anophthalmus. Next base: position 178,021 of record JADLZN010009326.1, on the reverse strand, counting down.
TCTCACTATATCAGTATATGAGCCTTAAAAGCCTGATGCATCAAATGTGATGCTCAACAAAAGCACACTCTCTTTCACTTTCTGTCTCTTTCTTCTCTAGAGGGGTGCATCAGTTGCAGTTTCGGGGGTCTTTTGGCAGGAAGGGGATTCCTGGACCTGTAGTAAAATTAAACTTGATTCCTGACCCCAACAAACCCGTCGAACTCTCTATTAAATATGACAGTGCTGCTAGCTTACGTGCAGGGGACATTTTCCCAGGTGTGTGTGGATGCATGTAAGCCTACATTATATTGTAACCTCAGTATAGATTAGTGTGCATATCATATTTTCTGGTGTCTTTAGTGTTTACAGTGATCGTGATTTCTGAGGATGGCACGCCGGTGAGAAACATCTGCCCTGCAAACCTCTCGATGCTGCTGTGGAAGGGCACGGTATCAGGCTCCTATCCACCCTCTACCGTGAGTCGCCCGATTTGGTCTTTTATTTTGACACATTGCTTGAAACCACAAGGGTGAGTCTCTCAGAATGTGTCGAGATTCATATCGGAGTCACAATTCAATCCATGTTTTGCTTAAAGGGATAGTGATCACCCCAAAACAATGTAGTTCTGTAATTATTTCCTCACCCTAATGTCGTTCCAAACCTGTTTGACTTTCTTTCTTATATTGAACACAAAAGAAGATATTCTGAAGAATGCAAACAGTTGAAGGGTCCACATAGTATTTCTTTCTCTACTATGGAGGTCAATGGGGACCAACAACGGTTTGCTTCCTCAAAATTCTTTAAAATATCTTCTTTTGTGTTTAACATAAGAAAGAGACGTATACAGGTTTGGAACGACAAGAGGGTGATGAAATGATTACAGAATTTTTATTGTGGTTGAACCTTCCCTTACCTTCTAAGCTGTTCTAAAAGAAAACACGGTCGGCACCTTGAGCTGTACCAGGAAATGCAAAAAGTGTTAACGTTGTGTTGTTTAATTAAAAATTGTAGAGGAAACTGATGAGTAGTTATAAATTATGACTTTAGTATTTACACCTTACTCCAGTCAGGCTAATAAATTATAAATTTTTTTAAACCAATCGGGTTTTTTTTAGAGCTTATAATTTAATATAAATATGTGACCCTGGAGCACAAAAGCAGTCTAAAGTCGCTGGGGTATATTTTTAGCAAAAGCCAAAAAAAACATTGCATGGGTCAAAATTATAGATTTTTCTTTTATGCCATAAAATCATTAGGATATTAAAAAAAGATCATGTTCCATGAAGATATTTAGTAAAATTCCTACCGTAAATATATCAAAACTTAATTTTGATTAGTAATACGCATTGCTAAAAACTTCATTTAGACAACTTTAAAGATGATTTTCCTCAATATTTAGATTTTATGAACCCTCAGCATTCCAGATTTCAAATAGTTGCATCCGGACAATTTGTACCTGTCAATAACAACACATCCTGGAAAGCGTGTTAATTCAGTCATGTAAATCTCAATTCAAAAAAATGACCCTTTGATGCATGTTGGCCGGTCACAGGTCCATAGTGCTGTCAAAATCTGGCGCTTAACGCCAGGGCCGGACGATGAATTTTTCCAGTCTTACACAAAGTAAAAATCATTATTCTCACTGACGCAGAGCTAGGGGGGCACCCCAATCACAATGCGCTTCGGGCTCTTTTTCGTTTTCTGAAAAGAATTGCATTGTATTTAGACCTTTTTAGACTTTGCATCACGAAGGGTGCTCAAGTGACCGGTGCGGAGGAAATGGTACCAGTAACGAGGGGAAGCTTCAGCTGGAACAACAGTGAACTACACCCAGAGGAGATATGTCGGCTATATGTCAGTAAAAAAAAGTTTCCGTACGTTGCCGTTATAACGCGTGCTGTCGCCTGTATCATTCATACTTAAAGTAGCGGGACAATGAAAAATACGGAGCATGCGGCGTAAGATCTGGTCATGTTCAGCGTGGAGTCTACAGTAAATAGCAGCCAAAGAAACCTGAATCAACCCCAGCTTCACCACGGTGACTTGCCTAATCAAAGACAACAAGAAAAAATAACTTTGTAGCTTTAAGACAGATCATCATATTTAATTTAGAAGAAAATCATGTTGATAACTTATAAATTTTTGGATATGTCCACTGGATGAAGGGCAGAGGTTATAAATATGACATTATTATAGGGTTCTGTGAAGATTGTTTTATGTAAAGACAGTTACTTACTATTAGAAAGTTTTTTAGGCGTTTTTAAAGTCTATAAATAAGACAATTTCCTAGAGTCAGTCAGTAGTATCGTTGCGATTAACATGTGTTTCTACTATTAATTCGAGGATGAATGTGAACGTATGCATATATAAAAGTTACGATTTAAAAACTTTAAGTTAAGGTGGATTAATTGCTATAATCCGTTATTTTAGAAAAATGTCGCGCATCAAGTAGTTAAGAAATTTTTTTTAATCGATTGACAGCACTTTCTCTCTCTCGCTCTCTCTCTCGCTCTTTCTCTCTGTTTATATTTTGAATAAACAAGTATATATATGTATATACAGTGGGGAAAAAAAGTATGTAGTCAGCCACCAATTGTGCAAGTTCTCCCACTAAAAAGATGAGAGAGGCCTGTAATTTTCCTCATAGGTATACCTCAACTATGAGAGACATAAATGAGAAAAAATCCAGAAAATCACATTGTAGGCTTTTTAAAGAATTAATTGGTAAATCCTCGGTAAAATAAGTATTTGGTCACCAACAAACAAGCAAAATTTCTGGCTCTCACAGACCTGTAACAAACTTATTTAAGAGGCTCCTCTGTCCTCCACCAGTTACCTGTATAAATGGCATCTGTTTGAACTCGTTATCAGAATAAAAGACACCTGTCCACAACCTCAAACAGTAACACTCCAAACTCCACCATGGCCAAGACCAAAGAGCTTTCAAAGGACACCAGAAACAAAATTGTAAACCTGCACCAGGCTGGGAAGACTGAATCTAAAATAGGTAAGCAGCTTGGTGTGAAGAAATCAACTGTGGGAGCATGATAGAAAATGGCACGACATACAAGACCATGATAATCTCCTGGATCTGGGGCTCCACGCACCAAGATCTCAAACCCGTGGGTCAAAATGTCACAAAGAACTCGTGGAAGAGACGAGACGGAACTACAAATCCCCCGGACGACCAGACCACTAGCAGGCGGCAAGGGAGAGACGTAGGGCGAGCGCTGACAAATCATGACGCCTAGAGGCACGGACGCGCTGGACGCAAAGTAAAACAAAAGGCTAGCCCAACAGTACAACCAGTAACACCACACTGCTGCCGAGCAGCGGGAAACAAGATGATAGGCCAGGATGGGACCAACAGTGTGTGTAACCCAGGACGTGGTCCAACGTATCTGCTGAAGACCCCAGTACATGTCCAGGCCAGTCTGAAGTTTGCTAGAGAGCATTTTGGATGATCCAGAAGAGGATTGGGAGTATGTCATATGGTCAGATGAAACCAAAGTATAACTTTTTGGTAAAAACTCAACTTTCGTGTTTGGAGGAGAAAGAATGCTGAATTGCATCCAAAAAACACCATACCTACTGTAAAGCATGGGGGTGGAAACATCACGCTTTGGGGCTGTTTTTCTGCAAAGGGACCAGGAAGACTGATCCGTGTAAACCAAAGAATGAATGGGGCCATGTAACATGAGATTTTGAGTGAAAACCTCCTACCATCAGCAAGGGCATTGAAGATGAAAATGTGGCTGGGTCTTTCAGCATGAAAATGATCCCAAACACACCACCCGGGCAACAAAGGAGTGGCTTCGTAAGAAGCATTTCAAGGTCCTGGAGTCGCCTAGCCAGTCTCCAGATCTCAACCAAAGAAAATCTTTGGAGGGAGTTGAAAAATACGTGTTGCCCAACGCCAGCCCCAAAACATTACTGCTATAGAGGAGATCTGCATGGAGGAATGGGTCAAAATATCAGCAACAGTGTGTGAAAACCTTGTGGAGACTTACAGAAAACGTTTGACCTCTGTCATTGCCAACAAAGGGTATATAACAAAGTATTAAGATTAAATTTTGTTATTGACCAAATACTTATTTTCCACCATAATTTGCAAATAAATTCTTTAAAAATCCTACAATGTGATTTTCTGGATTTTTTTTTCTCATTTTGTCTCTCATAGTTGAGGTATACCTATGATGAAAATTACGGGCCTCTCTCATCTTTTTAAGTGGGAGAACGTGCACAATCGGTGGCTGACTAAATACTTTTTCCCCACTGTACATTTATATATGTATAAACAGTAGTAGAATATGATGCATTTGGGCCAGATTGCTGCCATATGAAAGAAAAATGACTTTGTCAGGTCAAAATAATGTTATGACAATAAAGGCCAATAGATGGCTGTATTGATGGAAGTATCCCAAAAAAACATTTAAGTATTCTTTGTGACTGACAACATTATGTAACATGCATTTTTGCTCGGGCATTACAAAATACAATTTTGACGACATGGATTTGGAATTATATGACATACAGAGCCGGTTGTAATATTATGTGTTAAAGGAGAATACATAGTATGAAACAATATTTTGAAAAATTGAGTAAATCGGACAATGTTTTGTGTTTTAACTTAGGCCTCGACTCTGAAGTGTAGTAAACGCAAAGACACAGAAAACGACGACTGCTTCTGCTTCAGGTAATAAAGCAACATAAGTCTGAAATAAGAACTTCAATCAATCAATCCATCAATAGTTTATTGTCATATGTACAGGCAACACAGTTACACTCTACAATGAAATTCTTACTCTGTGAATCCTCTAGAAGCCAGAGACATACGAATAAGTACAAAAACCTATTATAAAGTTACAAGTGCTAATGCATGTACATAAATAAGTGTAAGTGCAATAAATCCTGCATGTATAGATATGTTTATATACTAAGGTATATTTAATGTACACCTATAAGCAGTTATGTTTTCAAGCATTGTTAGTATTTGAAAACCTTTTGTCTGCCACTGGTGGCGATTCTCTCTGAAATGTCCTGCATTTCAAGTATTTAAAGACACTTTCAGGAAAAACCTGACTATAGCAGAGAGTTTCTAAGTTATTTTACATTACTGGAAATGACTGAAACCTTCAAAGCCATAGAAAAATCGTGAAATCGTTCATTTGCTGGTAAACACATCATCCTGTGTCTGTTTGCTTAAAAGCAATAGCAGCTATACATGTATAAAATATGTAAGTATGTCTTTTATGTGTCTTTTTCAGGGATAAGCAGATTCCAGAGCTTGCAGGACAGTATGTTGTCCAGTTTGTGTTGGCTTTGGACGAAACCAAGCATCTGTGGAGCAAGCAGGTGAGAACACGCACTTTATTTTGCCCAATTTATTGTATGTGCAGCTTTATATCCTATTGCTCACTTCAGGATACGTATTTGTGTTTCTGTTTTAGACTCCACTAAATGTTGTTGCCAATAAAGCGGTGAAATTAGCCCCCGAGGCTCCAGCTTCAACTCCTGTTGTGTCCAATAGTAGCAATCGGACCAATCGCACACTGCTGGACAGCTTAAATCTGAAGATCATGGTGAGTTTCGGTCTCTGCTAGAGATAAGTGACCATTTATTTATCTTTTTAAATGATTTTTATTCTGTTTGCTGATTTATTTGGAGCATTCATGCAATCCATTTCTGCACAATGCCCTTTTTCTGGTCATTTCTGTATTCTCAAATCATAACATGTAGATCAGATAAATGCTGAAAGCTTGAGTTAGTGTTTGTTTCTTACTTTGCAGGACCAATACAGTAACGCTGCTGGTGAGGGTTTAGATGGAAAAGTGATTGTTACTGTAAGAGGCACCGGAGACGTGGTGCTTCCTTTGTTTGAGAATGGAGAAACAAGTGTGTCATACAGCCTCACTAACGGGGAGACTCTCATTACTGTGAGTGTTTGTTTGTATCAGTTGTTTGTATAACTGTTATACATGTATAACCCTTAGCTGTTAAAAATTCACTGTAAACCACTGCTTCACGGGGCTTATTGCTTTTATAAAACAGTTATTCCATATACGTGGTAAGGTTGCAACAAAGTGGTTGCCAAGCGAAGCGTTTTTGTTAATTATATTCGTTTTCTTTTTAAAAATAAAGCTAATTAATAAAAAAACAGTAGAATGTTTGTAAAAGAAAACAAATAGATATGACAAAAGCGCATAAAACAATTTACTAAAACTGAAATAAAAAGAAATTAAAGCTGAACAGAAATATCTTATTTGATTTTTATTTCGTTTTAGTATTTTTTACTACAAACAAGTTTTGTAATTTTTTTTTTCATTTGAGATTTTTTTGATTTTATCTGTATTTCAATTAACGAAAGCTATTTTTAATTGAAACTTGTGGCAATATAAATAAAATATGGTGCTTTGTTAAAAGCATTTCATAATATCTCATTTATTATTGTGATATTTTTGTGATGAGTTTTCGAAACAACAAAGCAGCTGTTGCACATACTCACAAATTTCAGATAAAACACAGTTGCAGAGATACGCAGTTCCAGTTTGAGAGATTTGTGCATGTTAACTAAAAAAAAAAGACAAAATGGACAGGTACAAAAAAAATAAAAAATTCTATTTAATGATTGTTAGATGCATGAGGGAAAAAAAATGCATGGGGATAAAACAGTCTTCCAAATGCATAAATATAAATATGTAAAATCCCTTTTTTTTTTATGCATGGCCTCTGTATTGATTCACCTAAACTGCATACATGCACTCCAATTAAAACGAAGAACTTTAAATGTTAAATGGCTGTTATTGTTTGTGTCCTGTAGGATTTGGCGCTTTTGGAGAACAGTCCCGGTGTGGATGGAGCCGAGTACATCCTTCAGTTCAGTGCTGAGATTCATCAGAAAAGTGTTGCCATCGCTCCATATATCCTGCCTCTCAGATTCTGCAATGGTTAGTCAGCAGACACACAACCCAATATTACTTGCATTACTATTGACGGTCTTAGAGTTCAGTGAAAAACAGTATTATTATTGCTGTAACCAATCAAAATCAGTGCATATTGTAATGTAACCATAATTAAATCTATACTAAATAAGGTAAGAAAATGATAATGTCCATGTCATAATCAAATCCAATGTGACAAGCAGTATTATTATTATAACACAATTATTATTAGTGCACAGTTCTATATAAATTAAATATATAAGTATATCCATTAAGGCCTGTCTGATCTGCGGCGTTGAGTAAATAAAAACATTTAATTTTTGGGTTGAACTTTTCCTGTAACTCTCGAATATTACTAAGTGGGACTATTTGTGACCCTGGAGCACAAAACCTTAGCATCTTAAGTCGCTGGGGTATATTTGTAGCAATAGTCAAAAATACATTGTATGGGTTAAAATTATCGATTTTTCTTTTATGCCAAAATCATTAGGATATTAAGTAAAGATCATGTTCCATGACGATATTTAGTAAATATCCCACTGTAAATATATTAAAACTTTTTTGATTAGTAATATGCATTGCTAAGATACCACTAGAATTCATTTGAACCACCCACAATTTAACCGAAGATGTAGAAGACAGGTGATTCTCACTAGTTTAGGAGATTTTTTTTTGAACTACCCTAAGATTCCAGATTTCGACACAATAGTTGTAAATCTCAAGCCAACCAAAAGATGTGGTACCGTCATCAACAGAAACAAACCAACGAGAATAAAAAGGGAAGGCGTAAACTGATTCAGCTTTCAGATGATGTATAAATCTCAATTTCAAAAATGGACCCTTATGACTGGTTTTGTTGTCCATGGTCACAATTTGTTAAACTACAGTTATATTATTATTTAGGGAGTGTAATGGAGGTGTGCAGCAATCCATGTTTGATATTTTGATCTCTTTCAGATGCAGAAAATCAGAAAGTCATAGTGAGTCTCAGTAAGAAGAAAGATCGCCTTTCCCAAACCGTTTTGATGTACCAGGAATTTTTCGATACCAATAATCAACTAACATCTGAACTTGAATGTAGGCACTGCAGATTTTGGTTTAGTTAATTATTTATTGATTCATTCATTTGTTTTTGCTCAGATCACGTGTGACTCGTATATCTGTGTGTCTCTACAGGTCAGGTGCGAGATGCAACCCACAAATTAAGCGAGCTCAAACCGGAGCTCATGAAATGTGGTTTAGTCGTCTCAGAACTAACCACTGTGAGTCTGTGCATGCACACTAACATGCAAACTGTTTTATTGCTGTTAGTTTATTTTATAAGCATGCATTTATTTCCAGTTGTAACAGATGTTTGTTTGTGTCTTTGTTTCTGTATCTGTCCAGGTATCCACAATAGAGAAAGTTATAAATGACAAGAAAGCAATTTTGACCAAGATAGAGAATCAGCCTCTGCGGAAATGCGGCATTTCTGACCCTTTCAAAGGCAGCCCACAGGTTCTGGGAAAGGTGTGCATTCGGTTTTCGTGTACATTAGCGTTTGTATTAATTGGTCCCTTCACAGCAGGGTGAAAGGAGTCTTGGAAATGCACTGTCCTCCGATCAGTACTTGAAGACAAGTTTCATGCTTATTAAAACCCCAAGGCTGGCCTGTTAGCGTGTTATTCATATGGTGGAGTGCTATATCAGTGTGACCTATAGAGGAGGTTAAATGTTTGTGTTGTGGATCTCTGAGACACATTTATTCAGAGAGATTAAACTGGCTGTTGTCTATGGAAAGCCATTTCCGCCACACAAGTACAAATACCATGCTTTGGAAAATCAGAAATAATAACATACCAAGTGTCAAAATTATGACTTAAGTCATCATGACATACACTGAAACGAGCATAACATGTCATAATTATGACAAAAATTCTAAATAATGACAGTCCTAAGTCAAAATTTACACAAAATGTGACATGAAAAGTTAAAATTGACACAAAAAAAAAAATCGAAACGGACATAAAATTTCATTATTATGACAAGTTAAATTCAGAATTGTATGACATAAAGAGTAATTGTCATACTAAGTCGATTATGACATGTTTAAATTATATACTAAGTCATTATTACATAAAAAGTCATAATTTACTTGTCATTATGACAGTCAAAACTGACATATTGAGTCTTAATTTTAACATTCAGTCATGACAAGTTGAAACTAAGAGACACAAGTCATTGTGGCAAAAACTAAAATTTTGACAAATTATGACAAAGTCAGAATTATGACACAAAAAGTCATAATTGACAAAGCTGAAATAATGGCAAAAGTCAAACTATTAGGTAAAACAGAAAACAAAAAGTAAAATCTAACATAAAAAGTCAATTTGACCTTTTGTCAATTTTGAATGTCAATGATCTTTTTTAAAAATCTTATAACTAAAACATGATTATGACTTCATATGTCACAATTTTTGCTTTTCATCCATAATTTTGATTTACCAAATCACGTACTCTGTTTAATTGCTGCAAACTCTATTTCTTTAAAAGCAGTCGTGAACCCAGTTGAGTTTAAGAGTTGCTGAAAACCGGAATAAAACAACAAAACTATTTTAATAGTGATCTGAAATGCATGTGACGTTTGTTACCCATTTAAAACAAATCTATCTGCATCTATCTTGTTGAATTCAAAAATAGGGAGGTTTGGTCTCACATTCATGATGCATAACTAGGAAATGTAAAAAAAAAGAATTTAAATACTTTTAAATGCCTCAAAGTTGCTTGGAGCAAACAAACAACACAAATCTGGGGTTTTGTGTTCTAGGTGTTTAGGCAAACTGGGGTCTGGGGAGGAAGGGGACGTTCATCCAAACATGATGAGAATCAGAGGACTCTTCCAAAGACATATTAGTTGATGTGGTGATGTTTGCGCGTGATGATTTGTAGGTGGGTCATCTGGCACAGGTGGAGGATGATGATGCAGCGAAGGTGATCTCTTGGCATATTCTGGGAGACATGGACTGTGTGGTTACTGAAACAACATCTGCTGCCAAGAAAATCTATGATGATACGCAAGGACGACAACAAGTCATTCCCCTCGAGACAGTCTTCTGGAGACCAAATGACAGGTACTCATACATGCCATTTTGTTTTTGTGTGTTTTTCATTTTTTATTTTTTTTTGTAAACGTCTACGATGTTATTTTACTAAATCAAGTTAAAGGTGACATATCATGAAAGTGCTATAATCGTGTCCCCGGTGCATCTACCAACCCAGAAAACGTGAAAAAGAACAACCCAGTAAATATTTTTTGCTAAGCCTTTCTCTGTAAGCTTGTGAAAAAATAACGAGCCGTTCAGATTTCGCTCCAGCCGTGACGTAGAAAGGGGATCTTATAATATCACCGCCCCTTAATCTGCACGTTTCCACATGCAGCACCATGGCAAAATTTCGAGCAAAGCATGCTAACTGTTCTGCCTTTGGCTGCACTGACGAGCACAGAACACTATTTAGAGTCCCAGCCTCAGAGGAGACAAGAGAGCAGTGGATTTATTGATTTATTTAGGCTACTGTATATTGCTGCTGCCACACAGATCTAATATAAACATGTCATTTATTTCCCAGCTGTTTACCTTCACAGACATAACCCACTGTTTTTGTAACGCATGCATGTTTTAAACGTAAACTTGTGTGTATTTGACAGTTTAAGCACAATAAGCCATGAAAGAGAACTTAGTTTAGTATTCTCATGCCGTGTGACAGACGCTTTATGTGCGTGTGTGCTCAGAAAACCCGATATCAGAAGTTTAAACTAATATGGTTTAAAATGCACAATTTCAACGCAATAGACATGATAATCAAAACCAAACGGATGTTTTTTTTAGCTGAATATCTGAGGTACGAGCTGTAAAGCTGTTTATCATTGTGCAAAACAACTGAGAGCCCAAGCTTTTGTATCAGGTTGTTTTGTTAAAGCTCTAAATATAAAGGTGGCATAATAGTGAAAATATAAGGGAAAATACCCAAGTGTCCGGTCACCAGAGAGGTCTGTCTTTTCAATGGAAAATTGAGTTGTTTAAAAAATTACGAGGTCAAAAAAAACTGAAACATTTGCATGGATAAAGTTGCTCACAATATGATCAATAACTTCCAGGCATTCAGCAAACATGCTGTTACATAGTTCCGAAATTATGTAACTGCATGTTTGCTGAATGCCTATGATATATGAAGTATTATAGATGGCAAGTAGTTGTACAGTTTACAGCACTTGGTTTAGTCTTCTGTCATTCTTCACACAAACACAGGAAATAGCTGACTGATTTCCGCTGTCAGAACTGTTTTGCACGTCATATGTACTGAAACTTTTTACAGTTACTTTTTTCTTTTTCTTTTTCTGAGAGTGTAACCTTAAAGTGATAATTCACCCAAAAATTAAAATGATGCCGTCATCTCAACCTCAAGTTGTTCCAAACCTGTATGAGTTTCTTGCTTCTGTTGAACACAGAAGAAGTTATTTTGAAGAACGTTGGTAACCAAATAATTGCTGGTAGCCATTGACTTCCATTATAAGGAAAAAATACTATGGAAGTCAGTGGCTACCACCAACTGTCTGGTTACCGACGTTCTTCAAAAATATCGCCACGTTTCCTAGATCACTTCTTAAGAATTACCTCTTTAATTAACAATTAGTGAGTAGTTTATTGCATTATTTTGTCTCAGCTGTATGTTTTTTTTTTTCTGTGCATGTTTGTTCATGTGTCTTAGGCCTCTGCCTCACATCAGGAATGGCTCACCTCTCTTCCGTCCCATTGGTAATCCTGAGTTTGTAAAAGACATGCTCATTTTTCCAGAGCACGTAGAAAGCTGCAATAAAGGTAAGACAAAAACACACATGAACACCATTTTGAGAAAATAAGATTAATAAAAATGTAAGAAATCCCCAGCCAGAATGAGTTCTCATGAGTTATTAGTTGTTGTAGCCTGTTTAACTTGCTGTACTGTATTATTCTTTTCTTTTTGTTAATAATTCAAATAATTGCATTTACAACAAATGTAAAAATTTAAAACTCAATTCTGTCATTTATAATACATTATTTGGTGTTTACAGCTATCATATCCTGCTGCACCTCCATAACAATTCATTATTTAATAAACAGATCCAGTTGCCACTCTCATTTAGTGCTAGTCTTGGATCCTGCTTATACTGCTGAAAAATAGCATAATGAATTCTCATGACATTAATAGATTCAAAACAAATTTTCCAGAAAATAACCCATGATTGACAAATTATTATTAATAGATTTATTCCCATTCAGTAGCTTCGCATGCATTGTGGAATAAGATGTTACATTTTGGGAGAGGAAGGTGTTACGTATGTTTTGCATTCAGTTGTGTGTATATGCTTTGGACTTTCGTATTTAAATCTTTCCAGAATACTGCCATCTTAAAGGAATTTCACCCAAAAAAAAAAATTTACGGAAAACTTGTTCATCTTCAGGCCATTCAAGATGTTAGATGAGTTTGCTTCTTCATCAGATTTGGAGAAATGTAGCATTGCATCACTTGCTCACCAATGGAAGTGAATGGGTGCCGTCAAATTGAGAGTCCAAACAGCTGATAAAAACATCACGATAATCCACACCACTCCAGTCCATCAGCTAACATCTGGAGAAGACAAAAGCTGTGTTTTTAATAAATACATTTATCATGAAGATGTTTTAATCTTCAAACCATTGCATCCGGCTGTAAGTCCATATTCCGTAATAACGCTTTCTCAGTTAGTACGGGTGAACTATTCATCTAATGCATCACAAAATTATGTAATACAATGATGTAATGGAATTATTTGCAAGCTTTCATCACAGCTAAGTATCCTGGCAGAGGCTACATTGGCAGTATTAAAATGAGCTAATGGTGTGTGTGTGTGTGTGTGTTTGTGTGTGTACACGTGTGTTTTGGCTTGAACAATCATCTTTCCATGAAACATTTTGCAGCCTGCAGATGTTGGCAGTGCATTATTTTATGAGTATGATCAGGGCGGACATTCAAACTGCAAAGGGGACTGACGTGTTCTGATTTTTTTTCAGTTTTTGCAAGTCTTCTTGGAGACACCATACTAATTGATGACTTGGATTCTGCTAATGATTATCGTCGGGGGGTAAGACACCGAGTGTATGTCTTTGTGATGAAGAATTTTCAAGTATTTACAGCAAACGTGCATATAAACGTGTATGTTTGGTAGGTGGTTCAGAATAAGATGCAGTGCCCCACGCTCTTAACGCGTCAGGGAGAGCGGATTCGCAGCAACGGGAAGTTCGGAGGACTGCAGAACAAGGCTCCATCCATTGAGAAACTTCGAGGACAAGTGTTTGGAGCACCATTACCCAAAGAGTACAACCGCATACACCATCAGATGGGTAACAAACATACTGCATCTCTTGGTGCACTGGAAGATCTGTACTCTGAGTGATCTGAGATACTTTGTGTGTTTGATCTCTCTTCTTGTAAAAGTTACAGTTAAGCTAATGAGTTATTTAAGTGAAGTTATTTGAATGCTTCAGCATATGTTGGAGTGCATCGATTACTTTTATGGTACTAGACACTACAGTTTTTGGGCTATTTTGTTTCCATAACATGTCTCATTTCAGACTAGTCAAAAAAAGCATCCAAAATACACATTTGTGACCCTGGAGCACAAAAGCAGTCTTAAGTCGCTGGGGTATATTTGTAGCAATAGCCAACAATACATTGTATGGGTCAAAATTATAGATTTTTCTTTTATGCCAAAAATCATTGGGATATTCAGTAAAGATCATGTTCCATGAAGATATTTTGTAAATTTCCTACCGTAAATATATTCAAACTTAATTTTTGATTAGTAATATGCATTGCTAAGAACATCATTTGGACAACTTTAAAGGCGATTTTCTCAATATTTAGATTTTTTTCAGATTCCAGATTTTCAAATGGTTGGAAATCAATGGAAAGCTTATTTATTCAGCTTTCAGGCGATGTATAAATCTCAATTTTGAAAAATTGACCCTTATGACTGGTTTTGTGGTCCAGGGTCACATTTAAGTGTTTAGTTTATCAAACTTTATGTATTTCCATTTGTATGTTTCATTTATATTACATATCTTTAAAGGCTGTTTTTTTCTCCAGCAACACTCACTGACACAAATTTGCAGTTTTATTCCTATATATATTCTGAAAGTTTTTGCAGTTTTATATGTCATTAGTTTGATTATATATTTAACATTTTGTGCCAAAAACTTGTTTTTTTTTTTTTAGATTTGTGGATTGCTAAAAAGAGATTTCCCAAATCCTCTCTATAATACACTATCTAAACAAAATGCCTAAAAAATTGCTTTATCCAGTTGTTTTGTAAAATTATGCAAAATATTTAATTAGATAATTAGTGCATGTTTAATTAGATAATGCATCATTTGGATACTTAAACATTTCAGAAAACTTACATAATACAAAAAAAGTCTTATTGTACCGTGATTGATCAGCTGAGGAGGAAATATCGATTTGTTCATTTTTTTACCCTGTTCACTTGTTGGGTCTTGCCTTAAAAAACACTTATGTGAGTTCACTAGGAGCATGATGTGTCTCATGGATGGGAACTGTCTGTAATCGCTGTGTCTTATGTTTGGTTGTGTGTGTGCAGAGTTACTGCAGCAGTGTCGTGTTGCAATGCAGAAGGCCTCTGAGGTCCGGTCTGAGTATAACAGTCATTTGGAGCACCTGCAGAGTCCTGAGATGAAACAGAAACAACAAGACCTCCAGCAGCAAGAGCAAGAGCTAAGGGAACTTGAGGAAACCCTTGGTATGTGTTTTTGGCATTGCAGAGCTGCTTACTTTCTGAACGTAAAACCAGAATTTCGATGATTGGCATAAAGTTATCACAGATCTGTTTGCTTTGTCATTATGGGGTATAAAGTAGATGCTCTTAGGAAATATTTGAAAACTTTTTCAAGAATTGCACATTCTTACACATTTAGAATTTTTATGAAATTAATTTCTGTTTTAGCTGAGCTACTGGAATGGTGAAGCAACAGTTTGCAAAGAACCTTGGGTAACACTTTATTTTAGGGTCGCTTAACTAGTGGCTTATTAGCATGCATATTACTAGAATATTAGCCATTTATTAGTAGTAATTACGCACATATTAATGCCTTATTCTACATCCCTAATCCTAGCCAACACCTAAACTTAACAACTACCTTACTAACTATTAAAAAGCAGCAAATTAGGAATTTATTGAGGGAAAAGTCATAGTTAATACCAAATTATGCCAAATGTTTGGAAGTTTTCACCATGAACACTCCCCTCTCCTTGGTCTTTATAGATGGCTGACATTAATTTAGTGATAAAATTGTACATCCTTATGGAAATATGATAACATTTTGTAATTAACATTTAAATCTGACAATTTTTAAAACTGTTTGTCATAAATCAATATCTCATGAAAATATTATGGGGTTTCAAATCAAAATATGACTTTCTGTTATGAAACAGGACATCATACATGTCCACTGTAGAGGACACCAGGACTAAAAGCTGGTTTGTTACACGTTTTGGGAGACAAAACAATTGAATAGGAAAATAAATTATATATCAATATTTCTATGAAATATTAGATATTATGACAATCTGGGCAATTATTAGTACCATTATTACACTTCTTTTTTCAATGTGCTGTCCCAACAGCACATTTTTATGCAAATTAGGTACAGTGTATAGATCATTGTGTTTAATGGGAAAACAAGTTTATGGAAATTTTACACACACATTGCATAAAGCAAAATGGTATATCAAATCATCCTGTTATATCTTTCATGGTTGAGAATCATCTTCAAACAAAATTTGGTATAAAAAAATCCTGAAACCTAAAAATTGATTCGTGATTTAAAAAAAAAGAAAAATTGTTTTTGCCTTTTCATGTTTATTCATGTCATTTTATTTTTTTTTAGAAAAATTGAAAAATTTTTCTTATGCTCTAAACAATGTAATGAAAAAATACGAAATTCGCAAAGCTTTTTTCTCTGAGTCTCAGGAGGATATGAAGCAGCTACCGATGCGATGCGATTCACCCTTGTTACGATGCAGTGCGATCTGATTTCGATTTGATTCAACACAATGCGATTCCATGCAATAAAAATATGCTTGCAATTAATATGGTACAGATAGTTCACTTTTATTTCTTTGGTTCGTTGTAATTATTTGGTGGAAGATGCAGCTCTACCTCTGCCATTTTAATGTTAATGTTTAGAGAGGAGAAATCAATCTGCATATAAAATACTATAAAAAAATCGTTGCATCTTATCGTTAACCTTTATTCCAATGCACTGATGTGAATCTGGGACTCTTCAAATCCCTAGTAGGAATGATAGTCAAGTTTCTTAACTGTTTTTTCACTCTATCCTTTCTGTGATTGGTGAATACTGACAAGAATTGAAATGTGTGTTTGTCTGTGTGTTTGTGTGTGTGTGTGTGTGTTGTTTTTCTGTGTGTCTGTGTGTGTGTCTGTGTGTGTGTGTGTGTGTGTGTCTGTGTCTGTGTCTGTGTCTGCAGCCAGCACTCCTACACGACTGTACGCTGTAAGAGTGAAAAGGAGCCTTGAGTCAGAAATGCCCGAGCCCTCAGTCCCTTCTAAAAGATCCCGGCGCAAAACACGCAAACTGGGTACATCAACAGTCCTCTGAAGTGTTTGCTATTACACAGTTTTTTTCTGACTTGTCTGTTGCTTTTTCACTGAAGTTAATAGTTTGTTGTTGTTTTGTTTCTGCAGATTCATGAAGTTGCACGAGCTGACAGCTGATGCCGTGCTTTTTTATTAGGTTAATCAGTGTCAACAAATATTTTGTTCATTTACAAATCCTTTTTTTGTTCACTCTTTACAGATTATGAGTTGTCTGATTGAAGCAGAAAGCAAAAAAAAAAGTTCAATAATTGGACTGTGTCCATAATATATTTTGTATCTTTCTTTGAGGAAAAAAAAACGTTTTTACACTTGCATCAGGTCTTGTCTTTTTTTTTTTTTTTTAATTCACAACCTTCCAGCAGTCACACTTTCACTGGAGCTCTGTTCAAGTGGGATTGTTTTCTCATCATGTGTTTAGAAAGTTCAGTGTATACTTTGGTTTTTGCACGCATACATTGTAGTAGATGCATACAGCTTACAATAGCATTTCAACAGATACTTAGATTAAACCATACGCACCATAGTGGACATCGATTGCACTTTTCCACTCAAGTGTCTAAATTCACTAATCGTTTTCATTCACTCCTTCAAGTGGACTATTATAGTGATCTAATATGGGAAATAATTTATTAATTTATCCAACTTATTTTTCAGCATGACAGCTATTCTTTACCATAACAAACTGATGTCCTTTTGTCTTCTTTGCTTAATTTTGTTTGTGCATTTTTGTTCCTATAATAAACTATTTTTTGTATTATTCACGCAGCTTTGGCATATAGAGTGCTATATGGAAAAATGGTAAAATAAATGTTTTGATTTGCTGAAGTCAAGTAACTTGCTTTACAAAAAACTACAAAAAAATATATTTTTGTAGTACGTAGTATGCTGTATAATATGTATAATAAGTTTCATGTGTTGGTAAAGCTTTTAAGGGTATTATATAATATGCATTACTAATCCGTAAAACGAGTGGTCGACACCAAATGTTAGCCCTATATATTTGTGCATAGCTTTCTATTACTTGATGACTTAAATGTCCTGTGTTGTATCAGATGTTCTTTCAAAATTACTTAAATGTTTCATGAAGAATCTTAATGGGATTTTAAAAATATTGCTTTAATAAGATGCACTCGATATAAGCTTGCATTTCTAAAGGATATTTTTACTCAAGAAAATCTATTTGTATTGTAATAATGTCAAGTTTTTATTTTGTAATCGAAGTGCTTCAAGAAAATTTCTATTTGGGCCATTTAGGATTGAGGTCACACTTAAGTTTGGGGACCAACTCTCACTATTAACTGTGACTTTTGCCTCAATAGACTCCTATTACTGCTTTATTAGTACTACGGTAGTTTAGGTATGGGGTAGGATTAAGGGCTATAGAATATAGTCATGCAGAATAAGGCGTTGATATCTGCTTTATTATAAGTAATAATTAACAGCCAGTATGCTACTACTTTGCATGGTAATAAGCAACTAATAGTGAGAATGGGTCCTAAACTAAAGTGTTACAAGGATTGGTTCTTTAACCCCGTTAAGTGGGCCGCTTGGTGCTTTTTTTTCATTCTTTTTTCTCTATCACATATTTAAGTAATCATCATAAATTACATTTCATTTGAAAGCTTAAAACCTCAAAAATCTATCCTGTGAAAACCATTTTGAAATCGGACACTGCGTTACCATGGAAACGGTACTCTTCCCCCTTAGTGGGTGGAGTCAAGTATCATATTACGGTCTTTTAGAATCAAGACTTGTTATAATCTTGACGATTCCATATTTGGTGGTTATTTTGAGATAGAAGTAATATTGACAGAGAAATTTAGAAATTTGTGACAGAAAATTGCAAAAAAAAAATTTTACGGCGTTTGGATGCACCCGGTGGCTGTTTGTGGTATAACCTCAATTTTTTTTCATATCAACTTCAGATTTGGAACATAACTTATTTAGACATAATGCTTTAATTTTATAGCAATTTTGTATTTAAAATATTTAGTAAAATATTTTATATATATAATAAAATTATTATAGTGCATTTTCTTTACAGTAAATTTAAACTTCTATAATTTTTTGATACTTTAATATTTTGAAATGATAGTAATCTGCAGATTGTCTTCTTAAAAAAAAAAAAGAGTCCAACCTTAGGTCTGTATTTCACAGAGGGGGAGGTGGGATTTTATAATCTTTATATTCCATATTTGGTGGTTATTTTGAGATAGAAGTAATATTGACAGAGAAATTTAGAAATTTGTGACAGAAAATTGCAAAAAAATTTTTTACTGCGTTTGGATTCACCCGTTGGCCTGTTTGTGTTTATAACCGCTCTACGTCACATTTTTGCAGTTTTTTTTATATCGACTTCAAATTTGGAACATAACTTATTTAGACATAAGGCTTTAATTTTATATCAATTTTGGATTTTAAAATATTTTGTAAAATATTTACTTTATATAAAATAAGTGCATTTTCTTTACAGTAAATTTAAAATTCTTTAACTTTATGATAGTTTCATATTTTGAAATGATTTCACTTCAGATTGTCTTTAACAAAAAAAAGTCACCCTTAGGTCTGTGTTCCAAAAGCGTTCCTGAATTATAACAATTTAAGTTTCAATTAAAGGGGGGGGGGGGCACTTAAGGGGTTAATATTCTCAGGATTTTTTTTTTGCTTTTTTTTTTTTTGATGAGATTTCTTAAAAAGATGGCATCCTTTTTAAAGAAATAGCGTAACTATAAGCACGTCTAAAGCAGAGCGTAATAATCAGTGGAGAGCACTAATGGAGTTGGGACCCTGATCCCGCGCGCAGTCCAGTAGGAGCGCTCATTGGGGCGGGGGCGCTTGCAGACTCTTGTCATCATCACCCTGTCAAAGACTTTAAAAAAAAAAGCACTCTGTACGAGCTTTTTATGGAAGCACGGATAAGGTGTACGTTGACTCTGGTTGGGTGATTAGAGATGAAGCGCATCCTCGCAGGTTACGCAGCTTATATGTATTATTCTCATGACCTTTGCTTTGACTGATGGCACTCCGTCGAGGTACAGTCTGTTCCAGGGCAGCCCTTATTCCAGCTCTGCTTCGAGACAACGAAACAAGTAAGTGTCCTTCCTATTATGGAGTTGGCATTGGAGAAGGAAAAAAACAACAACTGGGCATCTCGCGTAAAATGTGATTTTGAGAGTTATGTGCATTAATATATAGGCCTATTATTAATAATATTGCCATTTAAACTGGACAGAGCACATCTCTTGGCTTTTTAATTTCTTGTCCCGATATTGTAAAGAATCTTGACACATTGGTGTCAAACCCCTCGTTTATGTGTAAACATGTCTGGCAATAAAGCTCATTCTGATTCTGATTGTTTGAAACACAGTCATTCAACTTCTGTTTAACTAACAAGAAACAGAACGGATTAGTAGTTGAATGCAGGTTCCCATGCCTTCCTGAGAGCTGCTAAGATATTAGGTAAATGCAGTAATAACAGTGAATTAGCTATATATAATTACATGCATAACCCTAAACCTTAGTAAGTGCTTTTTAAATAATACTCAGTACTTAAATGTATAGTTGCACTGTAACCGGAACTTCATGCACTTTAATAATTAATGCACAACTAATCTAATGCAGGACACATAACTATTTTAACCTGTCAACGAATTGTTTACATGATACATAATAGCCGCAAAAATAATTTTGACTAAGTAGTCAATGTTATCTTTCATACTAGAGAAGTATTTACTAACTATGGATAATTCTGAAGAAATGGTTTTTAAATGCCGTTTTCTAGAGCTTTTCCCCCAGCATCCCTCTGAGCTTTACCCGTTTTGTTGGCCTATTATTATTATTTAGGTTATTACTGAAGAAGAAGACTAGGACATTTTCTCGCTGAATCACTATTGATTCATGGAGACCTCAGGAACATGTGGAGTCTTCCGCCATCCCAAATGCCCAAACAGTTGCAACCCTTGCAGCGATTTATTTATTTAACGTACCTCCAAGAAATATATCATTTCTCAGTGTTTCTCTACACTATTATGGATGATTAGAAGATTCTGTAGGATTAGGTTTTCATTCATTTTGTATCATGGTAGCCCACTAGTAATGACATAAGTGTTAGTTACTACATCCTTCTAGAGGAATTACTAGCCATTTGGAACTGTATTCTACACTGTAAGAAACAAAAGAGGCACTGGTTATTTTCTGCCAGGACATTATCCGATAAAATTGACAGACATTCCTTTAATCATAAAACAACAATGCAATGCATAATTCAAAATAGTGATACAACACCAGAGAAAAATCAATATGGAAAACTCTGCTTTTACAGACTTTTCTTAAAGGCGCGGTTCATAGTAACCCACTATAAATTAGTGCTACTAAATCTGTCAGAAGGAATTCTCATCCATCCAAAACCTCAAAAGCTTACAATGATTTCAGTCTTTAATAGGGCGTTATCATGCTTTTCCAAGTAATTAGTAATTCCTTATGAACGATTGGGTAATATTACCCACCTAACGAAAATATGTTCAAAGAACACTGTGCTAATGTTCCATTTAAGTTATTTTGGAACGTTCGAAACATTTCAAAAACATTTTGGGAACGTTACACTGAGAAGATGAAATACTCCAAGGCACTGGTGTAGTACAAATAAAAAGCCTTTAATTAATTGCTTTTATAGTATATAACGCCAATATGTTTAATAAGCAACTATTTAATAGTGAAAATTGGTCCCTATACTAAAGTGTTACCCAACTTTTTTTTTTTTTTTTTTTTTTTTTTTTGGAGAATGATTTTCTTGAATGTAGAAAATAATTTGAAAATTCTTATCACGATTATAGTGACCAAAATTATCACGGTTTATCAGTATTATCACGGTATTGTTAAAATGTGCTAGAGATGTTAAAAAAGTACCGACACATAAATCACTTCACCAAGTTTTATATTTAAAAATCAACAAACAACAAATAAAATGACTTTTTGTTTGCATAATCACTAAAACAATAACATTACCAATGATGTTCGGATTTTAAATGACAACTTGATTGACAACAGTTTAATAGCATGTTGAAATGTCTAATGTAAATGTTCAAATAAAGCTTAGAAAAAGTTTCATAAAATGTAAACCTCACATTTCAGCCTTTAAATAAAGAAAAGATAAAAGTCAAAATGATAATTGATTAATAAATGATTATATGTATTTTATCTGCTCCATAAATAATTATATAAATACCTTATCCGAATTGTTTAAATATGTAGAATCCACATAAGCTTGTTTTTCATCAACCGGTCAAAATTTACAGCAGGGCATGCAAATTCGGTCCGTTTTTGGCCAGACAGAAACTGCACACAGGCTGAATGTAAATATAGGTCTCTGTAAATCCACTCGCTGACAGCAGGTGGCGCTTGTGGAAAAACTGAATTTTCCCGTAAACTCTGTGGACAAAGCAGCATTGCGATTAAGAAAACTTCCTTTAGGTATTACATGGAGCGAAGATGAAAACAAAATGCCATCGAATCGTTTCTGAAGACAGTCAGAACCTTCAGAGGTACATTCATATAATTAACTCATATATTCATTTGCATAATACCCTTAGCACTCTTTTAAAACCTCCCAGCTTTTCCACCCTGTTTTCACTCAAAACGAAACTACTCTGCTGCTGTGCGCACGTGAGACTGTTACTTAAAACTGTGCTTTATGCTGGACAGTATTTATTTATCGCGAGTTGTTCAAATCGCGGTAATCGAATACGGTTAATTAAATTAAATTTAATTAAAAGATGAAACGGTAATACTAACCGTGGGGAATTTTATCATGATTTATCGTCAAACCGGTAATCATTACATCCCTACTTGAATGTAGAGTATAAATGTGTTTTCACAGTTCTTCACTCTTTTGCAGAAACTGGTGTGCTTTTGTGGTGCATAAGAACGTGACATGCGCTGTGCTGGCGGCGAACGAAAACGTCATGGAGCCGCAGCTCCTGCCCTGTCCGCCGAATCAGCCCGACTGCACACAGCGGCTCATGTAAGTGTCTCTGGAGAGCGCATGCAGTGGCCGGGGGTTGCATGGACATTTTTATTGGTGGAAGTGACCAGAGATCAGATTAGATGAGATTAGAACTGGATTGAAGTGGAATTGCTCCTAGAAGGATAAAAGCAGCGCTGTTAAATTGGACCCATTGACTGGCAGGTCATTTCTTTATCAGTCTCCAAATTATTTATGACCTCTGAAGGGCCAGGGGCCACACTAAACAGTCTGTTGTAGCCTGTGTAAATTGTCCAGAATCCGTGAGAACTTTTCAGAAATGCTGCAATTAGAAAGTCAGTCACACATGTTCGTGCACATCGCCTGCTTTTAAAGCTGCACTCCAGATGTGTGTCACTGCTGGAGTAAATCCTAATAAATTATGTGCGTACTTCTGCACTTTGCATGGCTCATGAAAACAGGAATGCTTTCTTTTGTGGACAGAGTGATTAGGCGAAGAATGTTGTCACTTTGCTTCTTCTGAAACATGCAGCAAACATCCAGGATATGTGGTTTTTCGCTATAATGTGGTAGTTAAAGCTTAAATTAAATTGTTCCCACTTTATTAGGTGTCTTTATGTACCAGAAAACGAATCGTTACTTACTGTTTTCATGTTGCATTGCAAAAATAGAATGTATAACGTAAAAACATGTTTGTACGCAGCATCATATCAAAGTATTTACTAAAATGTTTGTACATAGTAGTTTAAGACCTGTGATATGAAGTAGGTCTGATTTTTATTTATTTTTTTCCTGGACACTCTTCTATGTCAATCAGTGGCATGAGTTTAGGACAACTAGTGTCTCACTAAATGCAGTTCATCTGTGTATGTTTTTTTGGCTAATATTCCCCACAACCCTTGCAGTGGGACAAATTTGTGACAGTTCATTTTTGATGTTAGTTATAGTAAAGTGGCTAGGAATCTGAGGCCAAAACAGTGTATTGTATCAACTGTCAAATGCAAACTTTAAGTTTATAGTTCGTGTTCCATCTAAAACTATGGTCAGAGATCTGCTTGTAACATCCTAATCCATAACTGTCTTTCTAGGTATCATACTCACATGAGGCCCATGTACAAAATAGGCTACAAACAAGTGACTGAACTGGAATGGAGGTGCTGTCCAGGATATCAAGGTCATGACTGTACCGAGCTGAAAAATACCCCTCAGAAACCCAATGTTGTTGAGGAACCACGTCAAGATGTTCCCTCAACCAGCAGCCAACAACAGAGCATCTTGGGTAAATGTTTTTAAATTACCTTATATTTGAAGAGTTCATTTGCAAAAACCAATAATTTATAACCGAGAATTCTTTTTTATTGCGCATTCCAAGTAATATCAATCATTTGGATTGAATTATCTGAATTTAAACAAATACAGGTCATTTACAAAATTAAAGTTAATTGAAAGTATGTTTTTTTTTTTTTTTTTAACATGTTAAAAGTTGGTTTTATAGCAAAAGCAGATAACTCCAACAGTCGTTTTTTGGCAAAAGTAGATAACTCCACATTTCATGTTTTAGAGTTTAAAAAACACTGGTTTAATCTTTGTAATCTCCTCAGATGGCAATGTAGATGCCTGACAAACGTTGTTGTGATCATAAACTGTATGGATGTGATTACACGCAATACACAGAGCTTTTCCCTCATCATTGTAATGCGCTTGTAATTTGCACGGCTTTTGCACGGTTGAAAACGTTTCAGCTTTTATTTTCCTTCTTCGCCCCTGAAGAAGATATCACAGATTCATCAAGTTCGTCCAAATTATCCATCCTCGATCACTTTTAGTCAGCTTTGACGAAACTCCTCTCAGCTAGCACGTCTTTTCAAAGTGAAAGTAGCCTTGTCACCTGACCTAAATACAGCGCGCTGATTCGCTAAAATGGACTTTATCAGCTTCTGTTCAAAAACAACAAGGGCGCTTGTCGGCTTCTGCAGTAAAACGTGAACTTGTGATGTCCTGAAAGTGGACAAAATCATCTTTTTTGACAAAACGTTTAGAGTTCAGATCACGCTATATGTGGAGAATAATGCACGGCAATCAGCTCACTTTTTTCAAAGTGGTATTTATCGGTTTTTGCAAATGAACACTTCATTTGGAAAAGTGAAATAAGCAATATTAGATCTGGATTAGTACACTCTGAAATGAAATTCTAAATAATAAACTAACATGTGCTATGCTAGATGTGATAACTAGGGCCACAACTCAATTATGTTGAAATTAGTTAGAATTAAATTTTTTTGAGTAATCAGCTTAAAAAAAAATGTATGCTACAAGTTGTTTCTTTAACTCAATGTAGTTCAATGGTTGAACGTCGTTTCATTAGAAGTTGTCTTAAAATTAAAGAAAATTGATGCAGACTTTAGATTTTTTTCTTTTGTCAAGTTACTGTGAAACAATTACAAGTGATTTTGGTTGTTCTAGGACCAGAAGTGTTCTCTGAGACACACCCATGGTCTCAACCCGGGCAGAAAGGACATCATAGCCATCAACTGGGAGATTATGGAGATCGTCAACACGAGAGTCAACGAGTTCAGGCATTAGAAGAAGAAGTGGAGCGTCTTTCTCAGACTGTACTCGGTCTGCAAGCCATGACTTCTGCCAATGCGAACCTACGGCTAGATTTACAGGAAGATGTTACCAAATTCGTTCTAAACATGTTGGGGAATTTGCAACAGCCACAGGATGTCAAAGCGGGTGGAATCGAGAGCATTACGCTCCCATATGACCTCCATTCATCACCAGGCACCGATGAACTCCAGAACCACATTACCCAGCTCTCCAACACCATCGGTACCAACACTAATAGCATCCAAGATCTGCAGATGAGGATCCAGAACATTGATGGACAGATGCATCGATTAACAGAAGCAAGCAACACTGGACCGCTTCAGCCTTCCTCAACAGCTGCAACCAATGAGTGTCCATGTCAAGCATACATCGATGAGAAGCTTTCAGCCCTTCGTGAGGAGCTTCTTCAAGGAATGGACATCAAAATAGCAGACATGAAGAATGCATGCGACTACAAAGTGCTGTCTGTTCAAGAACAGTGTGAGGAACAAGAAACCTCTTACTTGAGCCTGGCCGAGCTCCTTGACTCCAAAGAGACTGAACTCCGCAAAGAGATCCAAGACTTGCGTCTCCAGCTTCCCATTGGAAAACCCCAAGAGTTGGACAATGCTGAGGTCCAGAAGCTTAAGGACACCCAACAGATACTCCAAGACACCATTAGGGAGCACAATGCCACCATTGCACAGATAAATGCACAAGGGAACGCTCTGGAGGTAAGGGTTAGTCTTGCAGAAAAGAGCGCAGAGGTGCATTGCCTCTATCTTGAGGAGAAACTGAGAAGGGAAAGATTTAAGGAAGAGGAAGACCAAAGAATAGCTTTCGAAGAGAAGATCAGTGGTGTTCAATGTGACAACAGCACTTCTCAGCTACTCTTTGGCCTTGATGAGCACCTGGAAGTCTTGGAGAAACATGCACAACTCCTGCAGGACCAGGTTGGCTCTCTTAAGGAAGATCTCAATCATACCACGAGTTTTGAAACCCTCCTGCAATGGGTGGAAAATCTAGAGGTGGATTCTGGGCGAAGCCAAGAGCAAGGGAGGACAATGAAGGGCTTGCTTGATGGACTTGATGGACGCGTGGCTAGCATTGAAGGCGTTTGTGCTCGATTTGAGCCAATGTCAGACAGTCTGAAACGGATTAAAGATGGACTGAACAAACACGTCAATGGCTTGTGGACTTGCGTCCATCAGCTGAACAGTACAGTACTTGCACATACAAGAGACATTAACACGTTTAAAGCAAATTCACAACTCTCAAAAGATGGCCAGGATGGGATCACTGATGCACCAACAGGTAAGCAGCAATACTCCTCTGTGGATAACAAAAATTGTGTTTTGCAGACTAGTTTATACAAATAAATAATGCAGTATTTGTAAGGACAGTCCTATTAGAGAGGCCTGGATTTTCAGAAACCTGTTTCTTGGAAAAATGATGGGGTGCTCATTTAAAATGACACAAAGACTTCAGTAGAGACTTAAGATTGTCCTTTTCCTCCATATGCAAGTTATCCCTAAACCCACAGGGCTTCAGGTGAAGTTCTTACAAACAGCCACAAAAATCACATTATTGCACATTGTTGGAGCCCCGACTAAGAAAAAATCCAGAAACCATCTAGGTTATAGAATTATCAGAAATTGATGTGAATTTTTGTGAACATTAAAAACTAACTAATCATTTTGACATTGCAAATTAGAAGAGGACTATTTTTATGTACCATTTTCTACACCATGTTCCTAATTCCTATTGTTAGTACTCACCTTTTTATAATACATGAAAATGTGTCAGTGTCTGTAGCTGGCTTTCTTGCATTAGACTTGCTTGGTGATGCATTTATGGAAATGGCAAGCTGCAACAAATAATAGCTTTTTAAAAAATATTTTTCCGATAGCATTTTAACTGCAGCTTGATTATAAATATTATTTTAGTCTTTCAAAGCTGTCATGCAGTGCTTTGCATATTTTCTCTTGGCATGCTACAGCCATAACCTGCTTTGATTCATTAAGATATTGTAGTATTACTGTAAAAATTCTGGATTGACTTTTTTTGGTAATTATAGCATATCTACTGTTCATGCAAGCAATGGCATTCACAAATCAGCAACAAAATATTGGTAAACTCTGTGGTGTCAGTCATAGAAAATGACCTTTAAATGCACTGCACCATTTTATGTATCTGCCTAGATGAGAAGAATCTCTTTAGTTTCTTTCTCTGTCCAGTTTAACAACTTTTCTTTTGACTTCCGAGTGACAATGTTACTGCAAACAGTGAAGAGTAATCACATCACCTCCATCAGATCTTTATGGTAGGCCCAAAGCAGACTTCTTACACTAGTGCATCCTGACCTTTTATGTGCTTATACTGGTAATTTTGTGTATTTGTTTACCGGTAATTTACCAGTTATGTTACAACTTCTCCTCCCTGAAATTTGGCAGAACTGATTAATTGGTGTTTTTCAAAATGTCCTGTTCATGCATGATCACCGAACTGTAATTTTCCATAAAAAGGCTGTATATGCGAAATTCCCAATAGTCTCCCTAGTAATTTCCTATCCCTACTATCCAATACAGAGGTGAAAAAAGTCTGAAAATCTGATCTAAAAACTAAAAATAAAGGTTCCAAGAAATGGGTTTTCACAGCGATGGCAAAGAAGGTTCCAAATGTCTGGTTCCAAAAAGAACCTTCCAGTGAACAATTCTTAAAAGAGCCATTTGAAGAACATTTTACATTTTTAAAGAACCTTTGCCACTATTAAGAACCCTTTTGCGCAATATGAATGTTGAAGGATCTTCATGGATAAATGCCAATGAATAATCTGTTTTTAAGAGTGTAAGCAACTGGTCTGTTTTGGTAATGCTGCTAGTTAAAACGATATATTTTCCTGGTCATCTTTTGGGTTTTTGGAAGCTTCTGCTGTATGACCTCCACAATGCAAATGTAGGCTACGGTGTGCATGAGGTTGTGTTTTTAGAGGGATTTCCTTTACAAACACAAGAATGATTGTGTGTTGTAAGCAGGTATCTCCCAGGGGAAGTAGTATTTCCCCTTTACGTATTAATTGTACACACATGTTGCAACTGGACTGACTCCAGAGTTGTGCAACGTTTGGATTATATTGTGTGTGTGTGTGTGTGTGCATGTTTGAACACACATGTGGGCATCTGCTTCTCATTTGGTGATTTTGTGTTTGTAATTTACAAGATGTTCTGGACACATGAGTCAGCTTGGCGTTTCACCCTAGCAGCAATCAGAATAATGCATTTGATTCTGTTGCAACACACTTAGTGGCAAAATATAAGTAAAATTGCATAAGGATGAAGCCACAAAGTGATTTGCAATCACAGCTTTGTTTGCAGTAAGTCCAAAGGATATACTCAAGGACTCTTGAAGATTATGAATTTTGTGTGCATGTGGTTGAACTTTATTTTACATTACATGCACTTACTTGTAATTACAGGGTAATATAAGGCAACTGCACGGTTAAGATTGGTTTAAGGGTAGGTTCAGGATTAGTACCTAGTAATTCCCTAGTTATTATAATTACGTTAATAAGTATATACGGTAGTATGTAGCCTACATGCAGAACAGGACTGTTAAAATAAAGTGCTGAACCTGAATATAAGAAAACAGTAACGCTTTACAGAAAGGTCCCTTTAGTCAATGTTAATGCGTTAACATTAATTAGCAATGATGGCCACATTTGTTACAGTATTTATTAACATTTGTTAACATTAGTTAATAAAAAACATTGTTAGTTCATGTCAGCTCAGGATAGTTAACTATGAACACATACAACTTTGGATTTAGTTTATTAGTAAATTTTGAAATAAACATTAAGTAAGATAAATAAATGCTTTAGAAGATTCTTTTTTTCTATTAGCCAATGTAGTTAACTATGTTAACAAATGGAAACTTATTGTAGATTGTTATTGAAAACACATAGTTCACTGTTGGCAAATATCGAAATATGAAATATGAAATTTCATGTATAAAAAAAAAACAAATGTTGAACAATGTTTCAAATCAACTGAATTGATGATTATTCTGTTTGCATGTGTGAAGTATTTTACTAATTCCCTGATCATTCTGATTTCAGCGAGTATTATGTATTATGCACGTTATCGACTTTGACAGACAGCATGTTAAAGCCACTCAGGCCGGCATTTTCTCCCTTCTCGGAAAGCAATGACGTGGTCAAATCATCCGCTATTGTGGGTTTTCTAGAAAATGCACATACTCCCTGGACCTCTGCTTCTCGTAAATACTACAGTGTATTGTGCATGTTATTTTTTGACAGACATCGATTTGCGATATTCAGATGAGGTGGATTTAAGAACAGATGGGTCATGAGGTAATTAATTTTTTCTTAACCATAAAGTATTAAGTGAGGTGACTGATGCCCATGAGAGTGTTGTGTTGATGTTCTTATGTCTAAACCGGCAACAAGCCTAAGTCTTTTATAGACATGATAACATGCATAAAGGGGAGCTATGTTTGGGTAATTAAAAAACATGCTGGAGACGTTTGAAATGCTTCTTGTGTAGTTCATTATCCTTATTTTATGGAAAGAAGTTTATTTCATGGCTTAAATTAAATGTTAGTCAGAGACTTAACATGTGACTAACATGTGGTTTTGATGCACTACTTTGTTTTAGTTGTCTCTTATAACAGGAATCTTTTATTTAAAGCCATGCGTTTGTAGATCCTGTTGTAAATAATAGTGAAAAATGAGTGAATTTTATCTGTAAGTGAGCAGCTTTGTGATAGTAGTGCCCTCGTCCTTCTCAGTCGCATTTGACCCCTGAGATGATCTTTTCCTCCAAGCATGTCTCACTGCTCACACATGTATTTTTATATATTTTATCTGGAGGTCTAATTGTGGAACTCCATTCTGGGAGAGTGGCCATTAGTTTATCAGAAAGACATTGATATAACCACTGCATTATCCCACGATTCAATGTCCCCTCTGTTCCTCCTTCCTGTTCCTTTCTCTGTAATAAACAGAAGCTCTCTTTTATTGCATTCCTTTCTTAAGATAAATGCAACACATGTAGAGGGGCGTTGAGCCCTCCTGCATGCCTGTCTTTGACCCCTTTCGATCTTATTAGAATGCCACTGAAACAAGGCAGTAGGTTTCTGTAGTCCAGGAAAAGTGCAGGTCTTTTTTGATATTTATATTTGTTTTAAGTTAAATGCAAACACTACAGTATGTTATACAAAGTATCTTACCAAACTAACTAAGAACTAACAATTACAATAATTATGGGCCTATGAAATCCATTAAATTTTTTCCCCAAATTCCTATTCGTTTTTTTTTTTTTTTTTTACAAATTTGTTTGCCTCCGTTTAAATTTTTGGTTCGGATGGATTTTTTTTTTTTCACTGTTGTAATATTTCTGGACTCTGTTTTAATGATTAAATCAAATTGTAGTTATCAAAAAGCGGGTTCTTCTAACTAATGAATTAGTAACATACAATATTGAAATGTTATAAAAAAAAAAAGTTTAACAAAAATAACATTTTTAGGGCCCTATGAAATACTTTTTTCCCCAAATTCTGTTTTATATTTCCCAAATTCTGTGTTTTACATTTGAATTTTCCAGAATTCCATTTTAATGGTTTAATAATATTTTAATTATCAATAAAAAAACTTGTCTACTTAATTGAATTCATAAAATGTCTTTCTTTCTTTCTTTCTTTCTTTCTTTCTTTCTTTCTATGTATTTATGTATTTATCTTTTAAGTTATGTAATAATGGGGCCTAGGACATTATTTTTCAACAACATGTAGGATTCATATTTAAATTTTTCTTTTTGTGGTGTAATATTCACAGACACACTGAAAAAAATGATACTACATTTTTTAAGGTAAGTGTTTGCAAACAATTAATTTTAGCTACATTTAAAAAAAATGTTGACAGCTAAACTAAATTTGTTTATTTAAATGTAGCTAAAATAAATTGATTGCAACCAAAAACATTTTGAAAATTCAATTAATCATTTTTTTCAGTGCACTAATCCATCATAATCATGATTTGAAGTGTACTGAACAAAACCCAACAAAACTTGATATAAATCCATTCCGTGTTATGTGGTAAATTCCGTTTTTATGAAATCTGAGATAACTGAGATGTCGCTAAAAACTTTCACAGCTCACTCACAGATGAAGTTCTGGAACTTTGTAATTACCCGCTCCACTAGTTTGACCCAGTCAGGGTGACTTGTGAGCATGACAAGCAGACATAATCACATAATCGGCCGAATATAGTGATGTAGAGGCACCGCCTGCGTTTCTCAGCAACACCCTCACATTCACATCACACTTTGAATAAGGGCTCGTGCATCATTGTATTAATTGTATATACACACTTGTCCCCTGTAATTTAAATGGCTAAATAAACATACTAAATAAGTTTTAAAAAGTCGGTTTAGGGAACAGAAAATATCCTTAGCTCAGCATAAAAACCATTACGCCTATGGAAAGTTCTCGTAATAATAGGAGTACCAACATATGTGTGTGTTTTAGTAGATGAGATCATGTGAGCGAGTGGGTGTGACATGTAAAGCAGCTCCATCTCCCCTTCTCTCAGTGTTGGGAAGCAATGTAAAAAAAAACGGTGGAATTTACAGTAAAAAAAAAAAAAAAAAAAGCAGCTGTGGTTGCCAGAACTTTACCATAGAAAAATGCAATAGCAAAATTTTATGCTTGCAGTTTTAACTTAAATTTATGGTTAAATTTACCTTTTTTTTTTTTACTGTAAAAATGTACACGAGTCGTAAAATATCATAAAATAACCACAGGAATACCATTTCAGTTGCAGTGTACCATGCCAATTTAATTCATAGTAATTCAGAAAATCAGGGGAGCAACTTAATAAATGTCTTGTGATTATAATAGCAATTCTTGCACAATGTACACCGGTTAGCTCTCGGATGATTTAGTTTTTTCAGGGATGATTTTTTATTCTGTTTCTTACGACCTAGTGGCCAAAAGTTGACACTAGTTAATAGTGCTGTCGAATGATTAATCGCATCCAAAATAAAAGTTTTTATTTACATAATATATGTGTGTGTACTGTGTATATTTATTATGTATATATAAAGACACACACATACAGTATATATATTGAAAATAATTACATGCTTTTACATGTATATATTTATATAATTTATATTATATATAAATATATTTAATATGTAAACATAGCATATTTTTCTTAAATATATACATGCATGTGTTTGTATTTGTATATACATAATAAATATACACAGTACACACACATACAGTATATTATGTAAACAAAAACTTTTATTTTGGATGCGATTAATCGTTTGACAGCACTACTAGTTAATTATCAGCCAAAAGATACTTTTTTCATATATTGCAATTTCCCAGCACACTGATTATTAACACTGAAAACAATTATCCAGAAAAATTAAGAAAAGCTTTATAGCAGAAAAATATAAAACCCTTTTCCATTGTGCCCTTTAGGGCTTTTCTATGTTGAACATCTGTGTGCATAATGTACACAAGCAGTAGCTGAAGAGCATGTGTGCTAATCGCTGTTCATTGAGCATAAAGTATTTAGTGAGAAATACACAAGCGTTCTTACAAACACCTGGGCTCAGAGGCAGTTAAACCAAAGTACCTATAGGGCAGATCAGTTACTTGCCAGCCATCTTGGTAATATTTCTGAGCAGCTGTTTTCAGTGTAAGTAACAGGAATACAAGGCATACAGCTCCTATATACTTTAACTGGACTGGGGAAAGAGATAAATCTCTGAAACTATTTGTCAGGATTACATTTCAATAACACATTTTGAAACACCAATAAAATCTGACAGCATCAGAGGTCTGTCTGTCTCTGGTTGTATTCAGACTTGGAAAATGACTACCCTTTGTCCTCACCTCCATACAAACCATAAACACTCCTATTATTAAGATTACATAGAACTTTTCATCACTATGTTGCTTTTATGTTTATTTGCCACTATGTTGCTTTTGAGACTTTTTTGAGATTTGGTGGTATTTTAAAACAGCGAGACATCATGATGGATTCTCTTGAACCAGATGGCGGTTTGTTGTTTGTGTCTGTTAATTGTTATCCTGTCCTCCCATCAGCATTCTTCTACCTTTCTCCAGGTCTTCATAAGAAGGTTTTAGAAGTCCAGAATTTGAACAAATTTGGAGTACATCTTATAGTTTCAAGTTTTAGAACTTGTTAAGATATAGAACAAAATGGGTTACACTCTTTTACCAATTCTTTTTTTTTTTTTTCTCGGTCAAACAATTATGTATATTTAATAAATCTACAATATGTCCATTTAAATTTCAAATAAATCATTATTTTTAATGCAGCTTAAATGTTTTTGCACAGAAAACATTGTATCTCACTTTAATCAGTTTTATGCACAGCCACAGAAAACAAGATTATTGCAAAGTGTAAGATTACTCTGATGCAGAACAACAAAATCCACGGAGCTGCCTGTGATATTAGATTATTATTGCTGCATATTCTGTTTCTATTGGCTGATACACATATTTAAGTATGACTTATATGCAAAATCTTTACACAGAATTTAGCAACGAGCCACTTTATGTTGCCAAGTTCATTTGTTCCCCTGCACTGTTGCTAAAAATTGAGATGCATCAAGACTCATTTTGGAATTGGATCATGACTCTGAATTAAAATGGAATTGAATAAGAATTCTAAAGTTTCTCCAGCTCTACCTAATGCTGAGATTTCTTTTCGACCGGATGGATTTAACCTTTTGTATATAGCAAAGTCACACCTGTTAACTGTCAGGCAGTCTTTATGTCTTCTTCTTCTCTAAGTCTCAGCCATCACTCTTCTGCATCTCTCCAGGTGTTCCTGACGGTACAGCGGCTGTAAAAGTTTCCATGGAGGGAGGTCATCCACTCCCATCGCTGGTGTCTGGGGAAGCAGCGCCTCGAGTAACCAAAATCTCGTCTCACACCCCTCAGGGGATCAATGGGAGCATGCCGTCCATTACAGGCTATGCAGGAGCACCAGGTAAGTGTATTCAGATACGTGTGTGTGTGTGTGTGTGTGTCTAATAAAAACATGTAAAAGAAAATCAGGGTTACCTCAAAGAATTTGTTGAATTGTTCTCGACAGGTTATCCAGGGATTCCAGCTGCCGCTCTCAGTCCTGACTCCGTTTCTGGTATTCAATACTTCATTGTAGCTGAACAGTGTTGGGGAATTACTAAATAAACTAAATAGCCACAGTTATCAGGGTTCAAGCTTTTTGATGTAGCTAATACAGGATACAAACTCAATTTTGTTCAAATCAGACATACAACATAGGAGTTTGAAATTAGGTTTTTTAAAAGCAAATGCAAAATGATTTCCGTACAGAAATGGATACAAAAAGTAAATTAGCTTATCATAATGCAATCTTCTGTCTGATTCTTACATAATTTGGAACACTGCCTAACGAGGACATCCTCTAAGTATTTGCCATATTTTATAGTGATCAGCCATTCACAACTGAACAAATACAGTGAAGTTCAAGTATGGGTACTGCGTCAAATAAATAGTCAGTTATGTCTAACCAAAATTTATTTCAGTGAATGTAAAAAAAAAAAAAAAGAGTTAATTGCCCTTAGTTTAAATTAAGTGATGAAATCAAGAAAATATTTTTCCCAAAGTAACTGAAAGACAAAACCTATTTAATGATAATTTTCCCAATGGCCCACCACTTTTTGTCTTTGTGTTTAGGTATGGCCTGAAACCAGCAATAAAAGCTTGATTATCTAACTGATCTTGCTGGAATACATTTAGTAAACGTATTTTTAGAAGACATTTACAATCTAATAAGAGTATCTTGACATCAATTCTGAAGAACACGGGTAGACACAGGAAACATTCACAGATACAAACAAAATGCATGCACACACTCACAAAATGCTTACACATAAACACAAAACGCTCACACAAAAATCTGCTTTTACCTTTCACATACACATAACACTCATTCATTCACTTCTTTTACCTCTCTCTCACACACATAGTAATCGCACATTCACTGTACAGATGTTACAGGCTACAGTGTTTTCTTGCAATGTAAGTATGTGTTCCCATTCCCTTTCAAGATACTTATTGGTTTTGCACCAGATAACTCGCCTGTCATAGAAATGAAATTATACAATGATATATCTATGACATACTTAAAGTATGTTTTACTTTCGAATCATATATATCATCATTCATTTTCACACTGCCTTCACTGGACCAATCCGCTGTCTACTCAAAACTGGAATAACTTTGCAGATCAGGACATCCTTCATTGTTGTGCATTGTGATGCATTAGACGCTTCATGTGGATACTGGATAATTGCTGTACTATAGAGATCTGTTTCATCTGCATACTGAAGAAATTAAATATTATATTCATGAATTACACTTGATAAAGGAAGAATGTATAAGTTAAATAATAGAGGACCCAGGATTGAGCCTTGAGGGACACCACAATATATTACATGTTGTCTGGAGGTGTGAGGATCCTGCGCAACGTAGTATTACCTGTTGCTTAAGTAGGGTCTAAACCAGTCTAAGACTGGACCTGATAGACCGACCCAGTTCTGCAGTCAGTCAAGTAGATATCATGATCAAATATGTTAAAAAAGCAGCACAGATATCTAAAAGAAGTAGGATAGACAAATGACCCCAATAACTTTATATAGCATTTCACTCAGGTTCTTTTTAATTTTACAATGTCAACACTATTGATTTTAGGGGTCCCAGAGACCTCACAGAGACCATAGACTTGATTTTTAAGGGGGCAACAGAGTTAAAAGCCCTGGACAGGAGAGATTAAAGAACGCCGCTAGAGTGTCTAAGGAGAGAGATGTAAGAGAAGAGAGGAATGAAACGCGCTCCATGAAAGTCAAAGCTGTATCAGCAGTAAGATATAAGTGACAGTCCTCTTATCATTCAAAGTATTGAGTTATGTTGGTATATACATACTGATAACATTAGTGTTCAGAAATGAACAAAGAAAGCTTTTTCTCGCTACTTTTTTGTTAACTTGCAGTGTTGCAGTCACTAGTAGTGAAGCTCATTGCTTTTCAATAGCTTTTCAGTAGTTTGAATTTCAGTAACTTGGCTGTAGATTAAGTACTTTAAAACTGTAGCTTGCCAGACTACAAGTTATGAATAATTTAAAGTTGCTTCCCCAACACTGGCAGAACATAACATATATGTATTGAATATTACCATTTTATACAATGTATTCACAACTGTTTCTTTCGTGCATCTACAGCACAGATTCCACTGAGGACAGTACAAATGGCCACAGGTACAACTAAACCTCCCGTATATTTTACAGAGCTGTGTTGTCAATAAGTGACAGTAAAGTGAGTGTGTGTGTATTTATGCAGGAGAAGGGCGAATGATGACCTATGTGTCGTTTTCGGCTGGTCTGACACTTGTGCCATTCCCTGGAGAAATCGGCATCATCCGATTCAACAATGTTCTGTTAAACGATGGAAGACACTATGACCCACAAACAGGTACATTCATTTATGACAAGACAAAAACATAAATGATCATTTATTTCTAGTGTTTACAAAAGCTACCTTTGTGAAAAAGAAATCCACTGTATTGTATTGAATGTGCACTTGTTGTGTACTTTAAATCTTAAAAGTATATATATATATATATTTTAACTTTACTTGCAAATTATATAATATTAATGAAATAAGATCACTTTAAAGAGAGACACTTTCATAACTATGTTATGTGAAAGTAGAACTGTAAAGTAGAACTATTAAAAGTTCTACTTTAAAGTACATTTTAAATCGTTATGTTTTAATAATCTTTAGTCATGCTGTAAAGAAGCGCACTTATTTTGTGTTGACTAACAGTAAAGCACGTAAGATTTGTTTCTTAATATACTTAAGTACACTTTTAAAAAGCTTTTATAAGTCAAAATCAAAAGTTTACAAATTAAATCATTACATTTGATCAATGTCCTTGCTTTTAAAGTATGTTATTTGATGGTTGACCAAACTTAGTGAGTAAGTATTGAATATGATTGAAACTTCATGTGTGATTCATAATAGATTTTAAATGTACTAAATTGAAAGTACATCATTAACAAAGGTTTAACATTAAAGTGTATTTTAGTTTACCATAAATGCTTGTCAGAACATTCAGCAGTATTTTAAACATTTACAATACAATTATGAAATTAAGCTTAAGCGGCTCCTAAAAATTCAGCTAGCTGAAAACTATAATACTATAATATTATAATACACTTTATTTAAATTGCATTTAACATGCATTTAGAACAGAATACCATACACCTTTTCCACATTGGCCAGTGAATTTTCTGTAGAAAAAAAATCATACACAATAACAATAGCATTCTAGCATTTTTGTAATCAGAATCTTCATTTTCTAGGTGTGTTCACTGTTCCCCTGGACGGACGGTACCTGCTGAGCGCTGTTTTAACCGCTCAAGCGGGAGAAAGAGTCGAGGCCTTTCTCTCAGTAGCCAATCGCAACATCCAGAAGCTTTCCACTGCTGCAACGGGAGGCAGAGACACTCAGGACTGCGTCTGTGGAGGGACCGTCTCTGTAAGTCTTGCTCTTCATCTGAAGCGGGGCCAGAGGACGGGACTGGTGCTCACATCAGGGAGACTGGCCATTTCAGCATCCAGTGAAATCCTGTCCTCATTCAGCGGAGTTCTGCTTTACCCAACAGTAGGAAAGCGATAACCCACAGCCAATGGCAAACATTAAAGGGGTCATATGATGTTTGCTAAAAAGAACATTATGTTGTGTTTTTTGGTGTAATGCAATGCGTTTATGCCGTTTAAGGTTCGAAAAACACATTATTTTTCACACATTTTACATTATGTTTCTCCCCTATGCCCCGCCTTTCTGAAACACGTCGATTTTTACAACGTCATCGGTCTGAAAAGCGGGTGGGCTCTGATTGGCCAGCTGTCCAGTGCGTTGTGATTGACCGAATTTCTCTTACCATACTGTGATGCCGGTGTTTGGTCCCAGCGCGACGAGACAAAAACTTTAAAACCCATTACAAACGAGGCATTTGATCGTCATGCTTTAATGCATTATAGTTTCTAATGGTGTAAAAATGAAGTATTAACTATAACTTTGGTTGCAATTACCCATGAGATCATGTACTGAATTATAAAGTGGCACAATGCATTAAGAATGCTTTATATATATTGCATTATATATACAGGCTTCAAGTAAAGCGCTGTCAATTGAGACATAAATCAAAGCAGAGAAACAGAATGAGAATCCGTTTAAAAACAAAAAATGACTACAGCATTTAGAAACGTTGTATTGATTGTTAATTGGAAGAACAAACATGATTTTGCAAGTTTATCTGGTAGGGTGCTAGTAAATCTACAGATGTTTTTTTATCGTAAAGGTCACCAATTATTGAACAAGATTGTTCCACCTCGACCGCGAGTCGTTTCTTAGAAGTTAATTCCACACAGAGCAGTCAGAACAGCCTCGTTTATATGTGGTTAATATAATGATGAAGCTATGAGTTTTACAAAATGATTCACACTCTGGGGTGGAACCAATGTTGGATCCCAGCAGAGCGACCGCCTCCATCCGTCACTTCCACATTCCCCACTGTGGTCCTGGCGCTTGTTCACCCTCGTTCCACCTCGTTTTCAGACTCAAAGGTCCATTTATTGGCAGAAAAAAATGCCAGAAAACAAAATTTTCCACACAACACTAACACTTTTCACCAGTTTTCAATAACCTCACCAGGCTTAAAATAGAAATCATCTCACCCAACGACTGAATGAAAACTTCTTCATGACTCAGTGTTTTTGCCCAAACTCAGACATTATTACACACCATTTCCACCCAGTTTTTGGCAGATAAGAAGATATTTTACCTACATACGGTATATTTTTTAAAATGCATAAATACTATGGAAGATTGGTTTTATTTTGTGTGAAGAACATATTGGATATTTTGTCTATAGAACAATCATTTGACTGAAATTTGTGCAAAAAAATCATATGAACAATCACTGCTCCTAGATGTATTTTTATTTAGATCAACTGTAACTGTAACTACCTGAATCTTTGTATTTTATCTAACAATTTATAGAAATAAATTTTATGATTTTAAATGTCATGTTCACAGTCATGTCATTATTGCTACCGTCTTCATATCTTTCGTGTAGAAATTCTAGAAAACAGATACAGTAAAAATCAGAATCAAACTGCTATAAAGAAGTGCATCAGAATGTCAGAACTGATGATGAATCTCATCTGCAAATAAATGTCCTGTTATAAATAATTGCATTTCATAGTCTTGTGTTTGTGACCATTTGATGAGTGACTTTCTGTATCTCTTATATTAACCAGGGTTGCAAATGAGATTGTTCAGCTGAAGTATTCTGTTGTTTTCATGACCAAGAGCATATGCATAATGCTGTTCTACCAGCACTGAAAATCTGAGAGCATTAGAAGGTGAAAAACATTGAGTAACAATAACTGAGGTGTTGCTATATTGATGATAGTCATTTAATAACACACTTATTGCTCAATTGTTCGGTTCTACACTTTATTTAATCAAACATATAAACATGCATACATATTCAAAACATTTTCCTATATTAAATTTGTATTCTAGTACTCAATGTTATGGTAGCACTACATGTATTAGATTAATAGATTTAACAAACATATTTCAGATTAATAGATTGTGCTTGTATTGTTTTTTGCAAACTAATTGAATGAATGTCAGTAAAACTATACTGCGAGCTAAAACTAAAAAAATATGTCCAAGATTTCCAGCAAAAGGGCTGTAGACGGGTGGATGGTGAAAAGTGGGTGTATTCAATTACATTTAGGACTCAGTTGAAAAAAAAGAAGTTTTTCTTTGGAGTAACATGCAATGACTAATTGTACGCAATTAAACCAGGACCATGTATTAAAAGTAAAAAAGGCATTGTGACATGGTGCTATTTAAAAATTAGATGGGAGGAAATAATTGATTCATTCTCTCGCTAAGTAGGCGTTTTCTTCATAACAGTTCAGCATGTTCAGCATATACTGGGTTTATCTGCTTGCCTGTACATAGCTTATATTTTTAATAAACTGTATACCAAATTTGGGCTTTTTATATCACTGTCTTCATCCAGCCATGTTAAGAGTTTTCTATGGTGGAGCAAATGCAAGAGTTTCGCTAGCGAACGCAAAGTTTATCCAGGGAACGCAAACGTTTCGGAAGAGAACGCCAAAGCTTTGAAAAATATTTTTCCTCCCATCCCATATTTTTTTCCACCACCATGTTCTTTTAGGGGCTCTGTAAAAACGTTTGAGCTCCCCGAGAGACTTTGCGTTTAGGGCCAAGGAATAATAAAACTAATGAAACCATCTTGAGGTTAAAGTTATTATAATGCAAGATTAAACTTGTTAAATTTCAAGAAACTCATTAAATTACGAGAAAAAGTTGTGTTTCCAGAAAAACTGGCTATTACTTTAGGATCGTTGATGGTTGTGCCTCCTTTCTCCATAGATTGAAACGACTATAACCATCTGTACAGCCATTAATGGAAATGCCGTGAGGTTTTTTAAGTTTAGGTTAGCAGCTATTGAAAATATTGATATATTCTATTTACACTAAGTGACAACAGCAGCATTTTTAGCGATGCGTTACACTGAAAATAGTGATTCTATTTACTCTCTGTAAAAGTAGCAGATCTTTGCAATAAGTGTAAATAATTAGATGCTGTTGATGGGCCGTCAGGGCAAAGCAAAGCCTTTTTCTGCTGGCCTAAACACTAATCGACTCACACTTAGTTTGAATATTTTCCAGGAATGTGTATTAAATTATTTCCAATAGTCTATTCTCTTAATTTCATAGCTTTTCTCTTGGTTGCAGTATGTTTATATTAGAGCTTTTATCCCATCATATTTCAGCAATCGTGTTGCCAGGGTCAAAGAAATCTGCTTAATAAGCCCTTCAGAATCAACAGTGCAGGCGCCTGTAGCTTAAAATCAATGGCAATGAAACCGATTTCGAGTTGGCAGCACCAGGGCCATCTAGGGCAGGCTTACGATAACGTCAGCATTTTCTCGTCTTTTGATTGGATGGTCATACAGCGTACTGGTCAAAGCTAGCAAAGAGCATCACTGTAAATCATTGTAGTTTTCACAGTATTATTACTTCGTTTCAAAGGTTTCTTACTGTATATGTTGTGTACACTGCGTTATTGTCGATTTTCAGTGCATTCTGAAAAATATTCGCCTTCTGTAAATCTAAATTAAAACGTACTAAATGACCGTGAAAAACAAAGACACACCTCCTCGGCACCAGCTCTGTGAAAGACTCGTGAAGATGAAAAACCACTAGTATGGTAGGTTAAATTTCATTTTTGACCTTTTTTTTTAATCGCTTTATGCATTATTCTCGAAATTTTGAGTTTATTCTCAACATTTTATTTTGACTTTGTTTCTCAAAAAACTGCAAGTTTAATACCGCATTATAATGACTTTTATCTCGAGATGGTTTTATTACTGCTTGGCACTAATCCTCTTCCATATTTCAGAGACAACACAAAGGCCTTGAAATATAATTTTGCCTCCCATCAAACTTTTCTAAAGCACTGGTGTACAAGCATTTGAAATGACACACTCATCAAATAAATCTCTAAAACCATAACTAACATGGTTCATGTCCTATACCTAGTTCTAAAACATATAAATACAGTTAAGCTGTATCCTCAAGCATTTTTAATCATCTTTCTTCTCACACACATTTTCGTGGTTTTCGGTTTCAAGAGCTGGTGTAGATTCGTCTGGTTCTGATGAAGCTGTTGCCTCATGTTCTGTGAGATGCATGGCATCAACCAGCTCCGTCTCTAAAGTGGATAATCCCAGATTTACAGAATCTGTATTAAACAACAAAACCTGTAAATCACATTCAGGTCTGTATTTTGCAGGCGTATGTGTATTCCTGCACCGTTTCTCACCTTTCAGCATCGCTGTTATCTTCTCATTATCCATTGATGTATTGGCTGATGTGGGAGTGGATGTGTTTGAGGTTGAGAGGATCAGTGTATCTGAGGTTTGAGGGGTCGGGGAACCATGGGATTGGTTTTTGGGGATCTGAGCAGGTGGGGTTGAGGAAAGTTCTGTACTTGGAGTTTGATTTTTGGGGGTCGGGGTAGCTCTAGTTTTATTTTGGGGGGTTGTATTAGCCGGGGTTGATGTTAGAGTTGGGGTAACTGGGCTGGGTGTTATGGGAACTGATCTGGTTGAAGGCATTGTTGAACGATACGTGGGTTCGGGAGTTGTAGGTCCAACAATCACATTTCCATCTGCGTCGGCCAGATATGACACCACACCAAAATCACCCATGTTTTCGATCACATTCAACTGGCAAGAGCAAGAGGCACAAGTTACGTGGACGTACAAATGCAGTTCTCATATTAATCTAGATTTCTTCTTCATCTGTATTTGGACACTAAACATAATTCATTATACAATGAGAGTGTGAAATTTGACACGGTAGTTATGTGACGCGAGTTGATCTTGTATTCTTGTGTGTCTCTGACCAAAAGTACATGCATACAGAAAGTTGATAAAATGCATTGCATAATGCAAATAATAATTAAGCTATATTTAGTACTAATAATATAAATTTTATGCTTTTGCAGATGCTTTTATCCAAAGCGACTTACTGTGCATTCAGGCTATAAATTTTTTACCAGTATGTGTGTTCCCTGGAAATCGAATCCACAACCTTTTGCGCTGCTAATGCATTGCTCTACCACTGAGCCACAGGAACAAAAATCTACCTTTATTTCTGTGCAGTAATTTGTGTTTTGACAGCTGTGTGAATACTGAATATAATAGTGTTAGTTGCTAATGTTTTGCATTTTTACACTAGTAAACGTACGCTTACCAATTAGTTTTTCATGACTTGAATTTAGAGATGCACCAATTAACAAATCAAGGTGTTTTTCATTATGGCATAAATGTGTAATTTTATTATTTGGAATTAAACCCCTCTGTTGTTTTTCAAGCTCATCAGCACTAAAAAGAAAACTCTTTTGACTTTTGCTTTTCAATGTGGCACAATTTCTACAGTTTGTTAATGTACTAGAAGAGATTTTTGCGCCAGGTGCGTAAAGCCAAAAAAGTCAATGCAAACAAAGAGATCACTGGCTGCACACTGAATTAAATCCAGACTGGAGAAGTGAATTGTTTTAGTTTTTAATTCACTTGCACTGTGCACGTTTTGCACTATGTAGTTAATATAAATACTATATAAATAAAATTAATTTTTGCTAGACCTTCTCCACTCTGGATTTAATTCAGTGTGCATCCATCACAGGTTGTTAATGAAAATAAGATAACGCTTTATTTCTCAGTGTCCTTGTTGCATGTTGCATGTACTTACTATATTAATAAGAGTAAATTATACATAATTACATGCAACTAAGCCTAAACCAAACCCTAACCATATAGTAATCACATGTTGTTGTTGTTACTTAAATATATAACTACACTGCAATAAGGACACCTTAAAAATAAAGCAGGTTTATTGTTCCATACTGCTTTTAATATTGCATATTTACCATTTCTTTCTGAAGCATTTGGATTGTGTCATGAAAAACTATTTATGAACTGGTTGTGATCGTGTGCATGTTAAATCTGAAGTTGAGGGTAAAGTTAGTGACGGTGTTCAGGTTGGTTGCAGACAACGGGGCATCTGCGGTCTCAGATGCAGAATTCAGGAAGGAGGGATGTGCACGATGAGGAAAGTGTGGAGACAAAAACAAGGGACACACAGAGGAGGGAGTCGAGAGAATATGTGCTCCATTTATTGGAAATAACAGAGGAAGTCATCATTATCTGTGAGGTCAAAGAGGAAGTGAAGTCATAACTGCTGTCACAATGGGATCATGCATGCAGTGATTCATTAGAAATGTGAAACATTATAGAGAACCCGCAGAAAGCTTACAGCAGGGGCATGGATTCATTTAAACACCATTTAAAGATTTCTTTACGGCATTGATTGTAATATGGACTATTTGATGTTTACTTGTGAATCTAAGCCCCTGCTTTTCAGGACTGAGTAATGATAAGCTATACAGAAATGGAGCGTCCATTTGTCCCTCAATTCAAAAGTGTCAATCTTTCATGCACTTCAGTGCGCCTGTTTCTTCTCAGTAAAACGACACACTCTCAACACAACCTGGAGTCAAACTGCATTCATTCTCTAATCTGGGCTTTAAACTATTTTACTAACACCACGATGGAGAAAACGGTCAAGTAAGCAATGCAAGCTCTATACAGAAAAATATCTGTTTCCAATTATAGCACTACTTTGACATTGATGGATTAAAACTTGGACCAACTCTTTTCAATCTGCAACCAAGATATT
This sequence comes from Sinocyclocheilus anophthalmus, assembly GCA_018155175.1. Taxonomy (NCBI): domain Eukaryota; kingdom Metazoa; phylum Chordata; class Actinopteri; order Cypriniformes; family Cyprinidae; genus Sinocyclocheilus; species Sinocyclocheilus anophthalmus. The sequence continues at coordinate 133,395 of JADLZN010009326.1, read as the reverse complement.
AGCACCATGGTCTATCGGTCAAACGTTTGCAATAATTATGATTTTTTTTATAAATGTTTTTTTAAAATTCGCTCATGCTCAGCAAGGCTGCCATTAAAAATAAAAAATTTAAATACTAGTAAAATGATTGTATTAGATTATTTCTACAGTATCACGTGACAGACTGAGTCTGAGTAATGCTGCGAAATTCAGCGTTGCATTCACAAGTTAATACATGTTCAATGTATTTAAATTGAAAAGTGTTATTTTAAATAATACAAATATTTTGCTTTTTTGCTGTATAAATGCAGCCTCGGTGAGCAGAAGAAACTTCTTTCAAAAACTTAAAAAAAAATCTTATTATTTCCCCAACTTTCGACCGTATTTGTAGCCTTCAGATTGTCAATGTAAATAGGGCATTACTGTCAGCGTGTCATCTAAATCTTGCAGAATTTTTTTTTTTGTAATTTAGTTTTGCATAATCATAATGTTTATTTTTTTCTGTTTGGTTGGTTTTATTTTTTCTTGCCGGGTTCCTCGTCTGGGATGAAGACACTTACGGTGAAGTCGCCGCTCTCCGTGCCGTACTTGTTCTTTACCAGGATGCTGTACTTGCCGGAATCAGACGTATTGATGCTGGTGATGGTGAAACTGGCAAACTTGCCCGACTCAAACTTCAGAATGAAGTGATCGTTGGAAACCATCTCGCGCTCATTCTTTAGCCAGGTGACCTCGGGTACGGGTTCGCCCCAGATATTGCAGGTCAGGTTCAGACACTACGAGAGAGGAGCGAAGAGAAGTTTTGTTATTTTGGTGTCATTTTTGTCTTTTCAAGCCATACAGAGAAGCATGAACACTACCTTGCCCTCTTGAATGGTCACAACATCAGGCAGACCACCTGCCACACGCGCACGATCTATAAAAAACACAAGAATTAGACGATTTCCAATATCTGCAGAAGATACAAATGCAGTGAAGGCTTAAGCATGTATTTCTGCCTTCATCTACTCACTTCTCTCTGCAATAGCTGCAGCCCTGAGGAAAACAAAATTGAAGATGGGAAAAGATTGTATCATTAGTTATTCAACCGCTCGAGCTGAATAGTATCTGACACAAATCATTTTTGGTGCTTACTTGAGTCTTTGAAACTCAGCAAATGCATCGTCAAATGCTGAAAATATAAAAGTTCAATTTAAATGCAGGATTATCATAAACATTCCGTTTCAACTGAGCAACCTAATTAAACAGCATTTTAAGTATTTTAATTCGTTTTTCCTCATATAAATTATTTTTTTAAAAATACATATATGAATAGTATTTCTTAAAATTCTACACTCCTATGAGTATAGCCTAAAACCTGTTTTTATTTAAATGGAGCTGTGCTGCTCATTGGAACCACAGTTTTAAGGTCACATAACCAGACCAATATATTGGCTTCATCTCAGTAATCTCCTATTATCAGACATTTAATAAATTAATCCTGATTGATTGCAAATGGCACATTTCTACAATACAGAGAGCATCTCGGCCGTATGGTTTGACTTCAATCTGCTGTTTGCTGCACTTATTGTGAAAAATATTACTGAACAATATCCAAGAAGTGCACTTTATCATAATTTTAGAAAGAGAGCTTATTATGGAAATAATAATAATTTAAAAGAATACACTTATGCTTGAGCTGAATGTAACATTTTCAGAAACTTAACTGCATGTTAATGACAATTCAGTGAAGTGATTAAAGTTTACATTTTATAATGCATTAATCTGAACTTTAGCGTGATTTTGACCCACTTAAGTACTACTTCTATTGTCCCTTCGAAGTGCTGCTGAATGTACTGACAAGCATTTATGATAAACTAAAATATTATTTAATGTAATTTCTATTGAAACTTTTATGTAATGTATTTAAATATATTGGTAATTACACATTACAAATGGTAAACATGCAATTTAACACATTTAAAATATATTTACTTAATATTAAATTTAATACCAAAGTACTTTATATGTGCTTTAGTATGTTAATCAACACATAAAAATAAGTGTACTTCTATAAACATTACAAAAGCTTATCAAAAAACATTTACAGTTTGTTGTAATATTTTACATTTTACAAAGTGCACTTTTTCAAGTGTACTAAATATTCAAAGAAACAGTCATAAAAGTGTCTCTATTTCACTTAAGTGGCCTTTTATTTCATTATTATATTATTTGCAAATATAGTTTTTAAAAAAAATATCCGGTTGCACTTTATTTTACAGTATGTGCACTCACATGTACTTACAGTTTACTTATCTAAGAAAGTACTGGGTAATATAAGGTAAACATGGGTAAAGGTTAGGTTTAAGGGTAGGTTCAGGGTTAGTACCTAGTTCTTGTAATTACTATAAAAGTACAGAGTAGTTGTAGTTACACTCCAAGGGCACATTCATGTCCAGATAAGTGCACTATTTTTTCACAAACGGAGATCCCCTCAAACAAAGTAACCCAATGATAGATTTTTGCCCTGCTGGGCCACGACAAGGGTTTTTTAAAAATTTTGTCCAAGTGCTCTCATTTTTTCGAGAGAACGGATCTGACTGTGTGCGTTCGACTGTTTAGTCGCAGTCGTATAAAATGAAGGCAGCAGGCAGCATTCAGGTCACTAGTTTGAGCAGTTTCTTCACTTGTCCAGGCCAGTTCCCACAGTTCTGCGCAAGCCCCTTTCCCATCGAAGACTCAATGGCGATGTGCCTTTATCTTTTCTCTGTGGGTTCAGAGATCTGCGGCCACACTGCTCTCCCACAACAGAGCCGCTCTGAATGCTGCTCGGTGAATGCGATCGCAGTCGTCCCTTTAATAAAAACACACACCCGACATTCACTACCAGTGAACACATTTTAGCTTTTCGTCTTGTACTTAGAAATTAATATGTGGTTTGCGAAAGCCCATATGCCTAGTTGTACTTAACATGTATTTATACTGTATGTTGCTTATGTTTTATATAGATATATATATATATAGATAATATATAGAATATATATATACCACCTCCCACACCAAACAATATATGTAAGCTGCATATTTCAGTTCATTAAAAAAAATGAACTGAAAAATAATTCCTGACAATATAATACATAAAACATGGCCACGATTGAACTAAAATGAAGGAACGAAAGAATAAAATGTGCATGTGACTCGTGAGAATGATACAGTGTATTTTTCTGCATGTCATGTGTGGGGCTCTGTAGTTTAGACATTTTCCAGATTTACATAAAGTCTTCTTTTGAGGCTAAGCTTTCTAACTAAACTAAACAATCACATATTTATAGCTGTATATTAAACTTCAGATGTGCTTGTCAAATTTGCTCTCTGAAAATATCCTTAATGCTAGAAACAAGTCATGCATGCTTAAAGGGTTAGTTCACCCAAAAAAAATTCTGCCATTAATTACTCACCCTCAAGTCATCCTAGATGTATACTGTATATCGTTCTTCCTCTTTCTTCTCCGAATATCCAGTCGTATATATTAAAATTGTTGTATATTGCAAGTTATACAAAGCGCCCATCCATAAAACAAAACGTCCCTCACACGGCTCCATGGTGAATAAAGGCCTCCTGTAGCTAATCGTTGTGTTTTTGTAAGAAAAATATCCATGTTCAAAACGTTATAATCACTTTAATGTAGCTTGCACCCCCCCCCCCGCCAACATCCTACCGAAAGCAGCTCACACCAAGTCTATTACACCTTGAGGTGAGTATTTTATGGGCTAATTAAGAGAACATTTCTTAAAGGGACAGTTCACACACCAAATATTAATTCAGTTACTCACCCTCAGTCTGCATTCCAAACCTGTTATGTATTTTTCTTTCGATGAGTTAAATTTTCATTTTGGTGAACTGTCCCTTTAAACACAGTCACGTGTTCTTACTTGTGATGCCAGGTGACATGCAGCTCGTCGTTGTAGTAGCTGACGAAGGTGTAAAGCCTGATTCCCTCCTCTGTGCTCTGGATCTTCAGTGAAGTGGAGGAGTTCGCTGGACAGAAAGAACGTCAACATTGCTCACATGCTGCTCAAACTATGTTGAAATGTAAAGATATACTGTGAGTGTGAAGATTAATTGTGATCAGTCATAAGTCGCTGGGGTATATTTATAGCAACAGCCAAAAATACATTGTATGGGTCAAACTTATAGATTTTTCTTTTATGCCAAAATCATTAGGATATTAAGTACAGATCCATGTTCCATGAAGATATTTTGTAATTTTCCTACCATAAATATATCAAAACTAATTGTTGATTAGTATTATGCATTGCTAAGAACTTCATTTGATCAACTTTAAAGGCGATTTTCTCAATATTTTGATTTTTTTGAACCCTCAGATTCCAGATTTTCAAATAGTTGTATCTCAGTCAAATATTGTCCTATCCTAACATAACCATACATCAATGGAAAGCTATTTATTCAACTTTCAGATTATGTATAAATCTAAATTTAAAAAAATTGACACTATTGACTGATTTTGTGGTCCAGGGTCACATTTCCAAAATTGTTGGTTTGAGAATGATGTTGTAAATCTTACCAATAACACTGAAAACCTGGTTCATCAGGTCTTTGAATCCTGAAAAACAGATGATAGAAAATCCTTTTTAAAAGATCAATTATGATGAGACATATATTTATGTAGCGATTGTTGTAGGGAGCTGAGAGTATAAGTGTTAAGGGACAATTTATATGTAAAATATATAGCATGGCATTAAAATTGCACAAAAAAATGCTGAGTACATACACCCAGTGCTGGGGGGTTTTTTTTTTAAAAAAAAAAAAAAAAAAAATTGGACAAAACCCAGCAATTGGCTGTTTTGCCCCGCGTTTGATCACTTTTAACCCAACCTTCAGGGTAGTAACCTAACCGCTGGGTCAAAACAACCCAATTGCTGGGTTTGTCCCTATTTTACCCAGCACTGTGTTGTATTTAACTCAGCATTTTTTAGAGTGTACAGCACAAACTAGTGCACATTAGTGTAAGGAGTGAGTTTTATAATAGTAACAGTACTTTTGAATCCCTTTTCTGCTATGTTACCTTGGTCTGTGAGGTTGAGGGTGGAGGTGTCTTTGCCTCGGTCATCCTTCAGAACTACTTCATATATACCAGCATCTTTTTTGGAGATCTGCCATGGACACAAACAAACGCAAAATTCATTAAAACTATCACATGCCTACCAGTGTGTGTGATCTCCAATCTAACACTACAGGAGCATATGTCAGAAAGCCAGGCTTCTCTGAGTTGCACATCTTTAGCACAACATTTTCACAACAGGGGAAGAAAATAATGTAGAAAGAAAGATGAAAACCTGAAGGAATAGGAAGACAGAGGCACAAAACAACAACAATAAAACAAGTATGACAGACAAAGAGACAGAAACTGATGAAGATCAAGTAATTAATTCATGTCCAAAAGACATGATGATATGTGACCCTGGACAACAAAACCAGTCATAAGGGTAAATTTTTGGAATTTCTAAATAAATAAGCTTTCCATTGATATATGGTTGTTATGAAGAATAGATAGATTGTTAGGATATTATATAATATTTGTTCGAGATACAACTATTTGAAAATCTGGAATCTGAGGGTGCAAAAAAATCTAAATATTGAGAAAATCATCTTTAAAGTTGTCCAAATGAAGTTCTTAGCAATGCATATTACTAATCAAAAATTAAGTTTTGATATATTTACGGTAGGAAATTTACTAAATATCTTCATGGAACATGATCTTTACTTAATATCCTAATGATTTTTGGCATAAAAGAAACTATTGCTACAAATATACCCCAGCGACTTAAGACCCAGGGTCACATATGTTTGTGATTTATATGTTAATATATATGTAAAAAAAGTCATTTTGCTGAATTCAAGACTGTGTATTAATACCCCGATATATTATATTGTAAAACATTAAACAAGTGTTTATATCATTGTATTGTATGTTATAAGCTACTTGCTATAAAAATAAGACTAGAATAGAATAGTGACCACATTATAATTTTTTTTTGTAAAACATCTGACATTTAATGCACACTATGTATTTCAACAGGCTGCATACTTTTATTATCCGTCTTTTTGTAACACGTTTATTCCTGTAAAAAAAAAAAACTGTGGCCATGAATTTAGAAATCATTGAGCATGATTTATTAACTCATTCCCATGATTTAATTACAACAAAGCAATGGTTTAACTAAAACCAAGGAAATAATATAACTAGTGGGAATGACTTTTTTCACGTCATGTGCAGGGCTTTGATATTTTTAAGGTCTGGGGACAGTTATACTAGTTAATATTTGCAGGATTTTCAGTGTTTGTATTGCCTGTGCAAATTTTTTAAAGGAGGAAAGTCATATATAATAGCAATACCAATGAACATTTTTTGTTTTTTTAGTTAATCATTAACTAAACATCTCTCCTTAATTTTTAAATGCTTGTGGAGGCCATATTTGTCAGCAGGTATATTGTTGACCATGTTTTCAATGTCTGGATAACAGTGTGAGAAATGCTGCTCACCTGAGCGATCTCCAAAGTCAACACTCCTTCAGAGAAATCCAGTTTCTCATTGACCTTAATCTCTCGTCCATCCTTATACCACAGCGCCACGGAGTCTTTCTTCATATTAGCAACCTGCATCACATGTTAATATGTCACTAATAAAGAAACCGGCAGCATTAGAGTTGAAGTGGAGTGTTTAATCAGAGAGACGGCTCACCTTACACTTCAGTCTCACGCAGCACTCAGGTGTGACTTCATAACCGAGATACTCCACGAAGTGTGGACCTTACGGAGCACGAACGGCACGATTAATGTACAAACACAGTGGGTATACAGTATTTTTAAAATAATACTGCACATATCATACCTTGCTTTCTAATCCATTCTTTTTTCTGGAACTCTGATTCCTTCTGTAACTGCTTGAACACTGAAGAAAATGAGATGGTGTTATTGGTACACACTCTATACATGAGATGCATATATGTATATGGACTTTTAGATGTACCATCTCCGATCAGCACTAGACTGGACTGGTTAGTGGCTTTGCCGTCTTGAAGCTGGAAAGTGAACGTTCCCTCGTCCTCTTTGCCCAGAGACTCCATGAACATCTCAATGATGCCAGTATTTTTATCAAAGTTCATCTTGTATTTCTACAACACAGAGTAAGTGTTAACGCAGAAGCAAGCCAAAGGACTATTTCCAGTCAACGGCATGTATAATGCTTCATGCGCTGCATGTTTGTTTCTGTGTTCCTCTAACCTCTCCCTGGTGGACCACATTGTCATTGAACACGTATTCAACTTTTCCATTGGCAGAGATCTTCTCAGCCTGCAACCAGAAGCGAACTCTGCCCTTCTCCAGCAGCTCCACGGCCAGCTCTGTCTTCAGAGGGATGACTGGAGAGGAGGAGCGAAAAAGTTTTGAAAACATTAATTCTGTCCTGAATAATATCCTTTGTTTTGGAGACCTATGGCAGGATGGGAGTTGTACTGAACCTTGATACGTGTGCTCTGTTTTTGTGTTGAAACGCAATGTCGTAACCAGGCATGATGCAATCGATAAACTGGCAAGCAATACATCTTTCATGCTGAACAAGCTTTTGTCTTAACCAAGGATAAGTGTCATGTGGCACAACATTTTCTCGCTCTTGTCAATCTCATTTGTAAAATCCTACATCACAGAGCTGTATTCTAAATGTAGGAAATTTGTTATTTTTTAATTTCACACATTAATTTGCTTTTGTTTATAGAACACAACAATTAGTGGTTAGTACACTATTTAATAGAACTACTCTTGTGAAAAATGAGTGTGTTTAATTGTGCAAATAAACAAAAAAAACTGCACTTACAGTGCCTTCATTTTTTTCCAGTTGCTGCCTTATGTTAAACTGCTTTAAATTACTTTTTCCCCACATCAATCTACACTCCATACACCATAATGGTAAAGCAAAAAACAGGTTTTCACATCTTTGCAAATTTATTAAAAATAAAAAACTTAAATGATTCCATTGCATAAGTATTCATACCCTTATCTGGGACAGTTGAAATTTAGCTCAGGAGCGTTCAAATCGCTTGTAGATGTCACTACACTTCGAGTGAAGTTAACCTGTGGCAAATTCAATTGAATGGGCATGATTTGGAAAGGCACACACCTCTTAATCAACAGCTGATAATGCATATCAAAGCAAAAACCAAGCCCTGAAGTCAAAATACCTGCCTGTAGAGCTGAGAAACAGGTTTTGTGTCAAGCCACACATCTGTGGAAGATTTCAGAAAAAAATTCTGCTTCATTGAAGCATGTAGTCTCTGTTACCCTTAATGGATGAAGTTTGAAACAACCAGGACTCTTCTTAGAGCTGGCCTCCTGGACAAACTGAGCAACTGATGGGGAAGGGCTTTGGTTAGACTGGTGAACAAGAAGCTGATGGGCACTCTAGTTGAGCTCCATGATCATATGTGAACCCTGGACCACAAAACCAGTCATACAGGGCATTCAACTCCACCAGTCTCACTCCACAAAATAAATAATCTTTCCATTGATGTATGGTTTTGTTAGGATGGGACAATATTTGGCAGAGATACAACTATTTGAATATCTGGTATCTGAGGGTGCAAAAAAATTAAAATACTGAGAAAATCTCCTTTAAAGTTGTCCAGATGAAGTTCTTAGCAATGCATATTGCTTATCAAGAATTAAGTTTTGATATATTTACGGTAGGAAATTTACAAAATATCTCCATGGAACATGATCTTTACTTAATGTACTAATGATTTTTGGCATAAAATAATATTTTGTTCTCCAGGGTCACATGAAACCAGGTCTTTGACCCTTATGTACGCGGATACGCGGTTTACGTTCCGATCAAAGCGTAACAACATAAACAATGTATCCGCGTACATACGTTGCATATGTTGTTTACGTATGTGATACTCTCCAAAATGGTGCTATAGGGTGACGCGGAGGAGACGAATTGTTTGAATAAAGTCGTTATTTTTGTTTGCGCACAAAAAATAATTCTCATTGCTTCGTAAAATTACGGTTGAACCCCTGATGTCACATGGATTATTTTAACGATGTCCCTGCTACGTTTCTGTGCCTTGATCGTGTTAGGACCCTTGCTGTCTGTGGGAGGATCAGAAAGCTCTCGCATTTCATCAAAATATCTTAAATTGTGTTCCGAATGATGAACGAAGGTCTTACGGGTTTGGAACGACATGAGGGTGAGTAATTAATGATATAATTTTCATTTTTGGGTGAACTATCCCTTTAAGTGTATTACTTTAAAGTAATATAAAGCATTATTTCCACAAAAAGTACTTTTACAAGTATGCTAAAGCGTACAGGATTGAGCAAGTGCTCACACATTCAAAATGAAGTTAATGAAATGTTTCAAGAGTGCATGTGATGTGATGTTTACTCACTGGGGAATTTGTGGTCGTGGCTGATCTTCAGGAGTTCTTTTAGAGCTGCGAGGAACAGGACAGAGAAAGGATCAGAATCAATAACCAGTGTTAACTTGGTGAATTCAAACATATAAAAATGAAAAAGGTCAATGAACTCACTTTCCTCAGAGAGTGTGTAGCTGGCAGAGACTCCATCAGTGTGTGTCACGAAACAAGAGTAGATACCCAGGTCTTCTTCTGAAGGTGTTTTAAAGATGGCTTTGGACCTACAGACCAGTATCGAAGAATCACTGCAAGATGATCCCATGCTAATCTTTTTCTTGAAATGTGATGAAATTGTTTGCTACATTTAATAAATAATATATTTTTGTAAATATCGAGCCCAAGAGACTTTTAAATATGATTGATTAGAAGGTATACAAGTTAAATACCAACAATACAATATTTTCAAACCCTCATCTTTGAAACAAAAATTAAGATATTTTTAATATTCTCTCATGATTTTGTCCATCCATAAAAAGTCAATTAACAAACAGAAGCTCAAATGTGCATGCAGAACTAGGTTTGTTCTCACATGTCATGCAAGCATATTTGAGCCATAGTTATGCTCAACTGACCAAATTTGATGTGCTCTTTGTATTGATTTATCAATATTTATATGTAAGAAAGCATTTTCAAATCATACAAAACAACCGTGTCTCTTCAGAAGACTTGGATTAAACTGCTCGATTCATTTGGATTACTTTTAAGATGTCTTTATGTACTTTTTGAAGCTTGAAAATGTTGACTACCTAGACTTTCAATGGATGCACAAAAATGAATATTAAAGTAGTAGTTCACCCAAAAATTAAATTTTGCTGTTAAAAATCATCTTAATGACAGATTTGTTTCTTACAAACACCGCACCTTTTTGGCTTCAAGACTTGAATTATGATGGAGGTTGTGGATTTTGTGATGTGTGTTATCAGCTTTGGCCTCTCATGTCTGACGGCACCCATCACTGCAAGAGCATCGCTTGCTGATACCTGAGCAATGCTATATTTCTCTAAATCTGTTCTGATGAAGAAACCAACTAATCTAAATCTTGAATGGCCTGAACGTGAGTAAATTTTAGCAAATTTTCATTTTTGGGTGAGCTATTACTTTAAAAGCATCGTAATGCTATTTACACTACTCAAGCATGGATTCTATTTACACTGTAAGAGTGTATTTTCTTTGCAGTAATATATTTAGAATGCTCTCTAGTCCAATAGTGGCAGATATCTGCACCTCAGTATTGTAGTGCATTATAAAACATTATTTATAGTTCCGGTCCTTGATTCTGATTGGCTGAGCCGCGTTCGAAGCTGTTGTAAATTACTCTACAAACATACACCTTTGTTTACTTCTGTGTGTTATTAACATCATTACACTTTATTTGCTCTGTTTTATTTTGCGAAACCTTACTACGTATATGGAATAACCGTTTTATAAAAGCAATAAGCCCTGTGAAGCCGTGGTTATAAACTCACTGTAAACCACGGCTTCTTGGTGCTTATTGCTTTAGTATGCAATAATAATGTATTGAGCATAAATTAGAATGTTAAAATTATTAAATGGATGCAGCTTTGGGACACAGCCCTCCCTACACCTACCCTAACCCTAATCAATAAACACCCGTGAGGCACGTTATTTTCAATTCAATTATTTCCTTCATTTTTATAAGAATAAAGGTCTTATGGGTTTGGTACAACATGAGGGTGGTAATGACACAGTTTTCATTTTTGGTTGAACTAACCCTTGAAAACATTATTTTAAATATTAATAATTTAACAAAGCTCATTATGAGCACATACGCACTTACTTGCTACCCTTGGTCTCTAAGGTCATGCGTTCAGGTTCTGCCATTTCCACGTAGTTCTTGGACCAGACGAATTTGGAGTCAGCGGTGAGGTTAGAGCACTCAAAATTCAGTGAAATGACGCCATCATCGTCAACATTCACAACTATCTCAGCTGTACCTGTGAGAAAGAAATAGCTTGTTGGCGTTTGTCGAGAGTCGTTAAGTCTTGGTGACTCCTCACTTCCTAAAGCAGCCACTGTAAAGATTACGTGTTTGTGTTGTTTTGTTCTTTCCTGTTCACTCTGATATAGCCGCATATGGTTTTGTTCAACATATACTCTGAATCAAGTTCAGCATGGTCTGCTTCAACTTAAAGTCAACCGTATTTACAATCCTTTTCACTACTGTAATAATCGATTTCTCAGAAGGAAACAGGATATTCAATGGAAAAATGGCAGAACTGATATTATCCACCAGGAATTGTTTGGGTCATGAAAAGTAGTCTCTATACAACCTGTGTTTGGAGGATAGGGTTTTTTTTTAATTTTCAAGTTACTTGAAGAAAGATAATGAAGACAAAAGTATGAATTGCACACATGAAGATAAGGAACAAGTATTTTTAATTTCGCATTATGTGCCATAGCTATTTAGTACAATAATATGTTATTTGAGAAATTCTGGTTTAGTGCAGTTTAGTACCTGGCTTAGTCACTGCCTCAACCGGTTCTGTAGAATCTGATGCTTTTCCTACGCCAGCCTTATTCTGAGCGCGCACACGGAAAACATACGATTCCCCCTCCTTTAGATCCTTGATCTAGAACAACAGAAACAACATACCATAAACCTACCCTTGTGAAAAAAGAAGTGAACTTAATTGTATTAAATGTGAACTTTTAGTGTACTTAAAATATTACAAGTACATTTAAAAAAAAAATGTTTTACATTACTTGCAGATAATATAATATTAATGAAATAAAAGGCCACTGGAGTGACTTAAAGAGAGACACTTTCATGACTGTTTCTTAACACACTTAAGTACACTTTTAAAAAAAATGCACTTTATAATAATGTCAAATTAAAAGTTGTAAAGTACATTTTGAGTCATTGTGTTTTAATAATCTTTTGTTGTGCTTATTTTGACATACTAAAGCACATGTAAAGGTTAAGGTTAATGTATTTTAAATGTACTAAATTACAAATGTGTAATTTCAAATATATTTAAATACATGACACACGTTTCAATAGAAATGACATTAAAGTACATTTTAGTTTACTATAAATGATTGTCAGTACATTCACTACACTTTAACCATATTTCAAAGACAACCAAAGTAATTATGACATTACATATACCCCCGGTTTCACAGACAAGGCTTAAACCTAATCCCAGACTAAAATGTAAATCTGAGCTGTTTCAACAGAAATAAACTAGCACTGACTGATATTTAAAATATGTCAGTGCCTTTGTTTTGTCTCAAGATGCACACCAGTAATGTTTTTTAAGGCACCTTTATAAAAACTACTTGAATGTCCTAATTGACCTATTGCCTAATCCTGGTTTAACCTAAGCCCTCTCTATGAAACCAGGCCATAAAGATGTACTTAAATCCTACTTAAGTGGGTCAGAAAACACTCTAAATTTGAGCTAAATGCATTTAATATAAATTTAAACTATAATACATTTTTATTTAATTGCAATGCAACTAAGTGTCCTAAAACACTGCATTCAGTTCACACTTAAGTATATTCTTAAATACACTATATTATTTACTGAAAAAGAATTGAACTGAATTTTCTAAAGAGTACTTTTTTTCCACTGCCCCTTGATTTCTACATGCATACAAACCTTCATGAATGTCTTGTCAGTAGCTTTCTCATTGACTCCTCTCCACATCTCAAAGTCTGCTTCAGCCTCTTTGATATCAATGTAGTATCCATTGATAGGATCACGACCCTGGTAGACAGGCGGTTTCCAGAGCAAGACCAGAGAGTCCTTACGCATCTCCTGCACTTGGAGGTCATGAGGTGGTCCTAAAAACAGGGTTTTAGTTTAGAGCATTTCAGACAGAGCCGATGTGATGAATAAAGTGAAAATGTGCTTTAAGTACATTAAGCAATACTGGATGAGTCTTAATTTTTTAGATTGTTATTTGATTGAAGTTAAATATCATATGAACCCTACTTCCAGAATTCTGAAGCATGTGCTTTAAAACTACAGTGTATTTTATTCTATTGGAATTATAACAGTCATGGGAAATGTATGTTCTAATAGGTCTAGTTTTTATTTAGCTTTTGTTGGAGTATATAGGATCGTTAAGGATAAGTTCCAATTCTGATTTTAATTGGATTTCTTTAGGATTTTTGACTGAGGACTACAGATTATCAGTGTGCTCAGTATCTTAATTGTATTTAATGTTCATTATTCTGAATTGTATTTGTGACTTGTATTTTACTTAAAATCTTAGATAATATACATACATATCTTTACTTAAAATATATTTATACCATACACTTTTAAGATTTTAAGTAACGACATGTATGTGTTATATATATATACTGTATATATATATATAGTTTAAAGAAAACTGTACTGTAGATATATAATATCATGAACATAAAGGGCAACTTAAATTACTTAACAAGAGACAATTTCATGACTGTTTCTTAACACACTTAAGTGCACTTTGTAATGACATTAAAGTATATTTCAGTTCACCATAAATGCTTTTCGGTACATTCAGCAGTACTTCAACCATATTTCAAAGACAATAGTTTGACAAAATTATGAATTAGATTAGATTAGCACTTAGCCTACTTAAGTGGGTCAAAACAACACTCTAATGTTCAGCTAATTGCACTTTTTAACTATAATTCATTTTCATTTAATTGCAAATAACATGGAATTACGTGTCCGAAAACATTACATTCAGTTCACACGTAAGTATATTCGCACTTAAGTACTCTTATAAAAAGTATGCTTTTTAAAAGATTACTTAAGTGTACTTTTTTGTCACAAGGATTACTTATTCTAAGCTTTACAGCTCTGGAAAGTAAAATGATATACTTATTTTTCTAATTCATTTGTGCCTACCCGGTACAGCAATAGTCCACTCCTCACACTTGAATGTCTCACTGGGAAGAGACGGGATGCCCACACCAGCCATGTTGGCTGCACGTACCTGGAACTGGTACAGCATGTTTTCCTTTAGCTCTGAAACCTAGGCAGAAAGACAAGGTTGGAGATCACAAATTGGCCACAGCATGGTCTAATATTTTACTTGTTATTACACAAATGTCCTACTTACTCTATAAGCTCTCTCACTGACAGACTTAATATTCGCCTCGTGCCATTTTCCTGGGACTCCACCAATGACCTCACGGTAATCAACGAAGTAACCAGTGATGTCAGCGCCGCCAATGAAAGTGGGTTGTTTCCAGGCTAGTACCATCGCGTCCCGCACACACTCCAGCACAGTGATGCCGTAGGGTGGAGTGGGTGAAGCTGGCATAACAAAACACTACAGTTAGCAGTGAAGCACATTTGCAGTATACAGGAAAATTATGATAGACTGATCGTGTACCAGCGTATGTGGAGTAAAATATTCAAACCAAACACAGAACTGTAAAAATACAGACTGGCACTATGGCATTGCAAGGAGGGTATCGTATAGTAGGGAGGTGTCCAGCATATTGCCAGTTGTGGCTGGTGGCATAAAAGAAGCCAAAGAGTATCCCTTGATGCATTTGTGTGGATAGTGATGTTATTTGAGGGTTTCAAAGTCAAGTGCCGCTGAGAAGACTTACCATATATTAAAATTCCTCATTGGAAATACCAAGTCAGACCAGTTTAAGATGGTCAAGTTTGTTTTTAGAACTGCTGTAGACCAGCTTGGATCCTGCAAGAAACCATCAGAAACTGGTTTTATCTGGATTTTCCAATGTGGTTGTGGTTGACTGACCAATTGATTTTAGCAGTCTTATCTGCATGTTGATATACTTTATAACCACAGCATGACTACAAGCTCAATAAAACAACTGCAATATGCAAATTTCATGAGAGGTCTCATGTCGACCCTTGTAAAAAAAGAGGTTCACTTCATTGTACTTAATGTGCACTTGTAGTGAATTTCAAATCTTAAAAGTATATTTTTAAAAAACTTCTTGCAGATAATATTAATTAACAGGCTCACTTAAGTGACTTAAGTCAGTTTCTTAACACACTTGAGTACACTTTTAAAAAGTGCACTTTTTATATATGTAAACTATTTACTAAAATACATTTACACCATTGTCAGTTATTTAAATTAATGTTTACTCATCTTTTGTTTTAAAAACACACTTAAGAACAATAATAAATCAAATAAGCACACTTATTTTGATGTGCTGACTAACATACTAATGTAAAGTACTTGAATATGTTTTTTTAACGTATATGTTTAATTCAACATATTACATTTAAACCTAATATATTTTAAATATACTACATTGCAACTTAATCTGTACAAATGTGTAATTACAAATATGTTTAAATACATGACGTACAAATTTCAATAGAAAAGTCAGTATATTCGGCTTATCAAACATTTGGCATATTTAAAAAAAATTATAAAAGTAACTATAAAGATGTACTTAAGTGGGTCAAAAAACATTCTAAAGTTCATTTAATTGCATAGATGAACTTAAGTAGTGCTTTTTTGACCCACTTAAGTGTATTAAATGTACTATAGTTTACATTTGCATTTAATATAATTGTAAAATATAATATGTTTTTTATTCAATTGCAGTTAACTCACAATTAAGTGTCTGAAAACATTACATTCAGTTTGCATATAGTATAGTATATTCTGTTAGATTGTAGGTCTGTAATTAGTACTCTTTTTTTTTAAATATGATAAAATGTACTTCTTTTCCTCAAGGGTCAATCTGACAATAATGACCAACTAAATGATTAATGAGTGGATAAGTGGATAAACTGCAATACACTAAATAAGTGTTTAAAAAAGATAGAGAGTGAAAAATCCAAGATGCAAAAATGCAAAAGAAATTAATTAAAAATGAATGGAAAAAACAACAGGAGAGGAGAAAATGAAGGCAGGCCAACTCTGAGGAGGGATGCCGATGGGTGACGTTCCAGAGAGTTGCTTTTCTCTCTCTCTCTTCTCACCTGAGCCTCTTCGTCCTCTCTCTCGCTCTCCTGCTTTCTCTTGTTCTGGAGAATAGTTTACTGAGGACTTACGACTGTCCGGCAATTCTGTTGCCGACTCCTTTTGGATACAGTTGGGCTTTAACAATTCAGTGCAAGAGTTTGCAACCTGTTTAGTAGTTTCCTGCCCACAAGCAGGTTCTGGTTCTCTCTGACTGGCCCTTTTGCCCTGTTTGCCTTCATTTGATGCAGTTGGATGGCCTCTGTGGCCAGTGTTTTGACCCCCTCCCTCAACCCTCTCTCTAACATTAGCTATGTGTGTTAGAGGCGTGTCAGCAGGGGAGTGAGGCGCCGCATGCCTGCCCACTCCGCAAGAGCTGTGCTGGGTTAGTCCGACCCCATTACCCCCTGACTCCAGACACACACCATGAAGAATACCGCCCCCTACAGGAGTTAGCAGAGAAAACAGCAAGAGAGAGCAGACATGAATTCAATTAAAACACAGTCACATTCAGAATGCTTCACATTTAATTCCTTTAGTCTAACTATCCAAGTTCATCTCAGTAGAAAACTTAAGCAGAAGTCTGTATGCATGCAAGAGATAATCGCATTTGTTTTTGCAATATTCTATTCAAATTATGAAAAGAGGCAATGAATGAAGTTATTTTCAGGAGAAGTGAGCTAAGGGAAATGAAAGGAAAGTTTAGAAAGATCATTTGGCAGATGATGGAGTTATTTAGTTTAGTTTGTGCATTTTAAAGTAAAAAAGGTTTAAGCTTGTTAAACCTTAATGAAAAAGGACATAACATCACACTATAGCATTACATCAAGGCACATAAAACTCAATGAAAGCCAGATAATGCAACAAAGATGTTAGTTAGTCGACCAGCAACCGAAATAACAACAGCTAGTAAAAGTGAATATTTTATTTATATATATATAGTCACAGAACAACTGTAAAATTACAATACTAATATTTATGGTTTATGGCTAGTTTTATATATTAACCAGCACTGATTTTTCCTAATATCTGCAGCTACTTTAAAAATAGTGTAACTTTTACAATAAGAAACTACTTTTGCCAATCACAAATATTTTTTTTAGATCTTGCAAGCTTTGTAGCCCAACGAAAAAAAGCAAACAAACAGAGACAATAAAAAAACACTCTCCTAAATTAATCTCTTTGCATATATTGTTATGAAGTCCAATTCCCTGTGGATTTAAAAACATTTTTTATATAATTTATGCTGTTTTATTGTAAATTTATCTGTTCACATTGAGTTTTTGTGCCAGAGAGTACTGCTTTGATTAGAAAAAGGTGTGCTCAAGAAAAGCGTGTTTCATGAAGGATAAGTGAGCATGATTCTCAACAGAAAATCTCATGGCTGTTAAAGGTCATGACATGGAAAGCGTGAAAGACATGCAGATTGAGGGAGTGGAAAGGAGTGTACGTGGGAGAGCGGGTGAGCTGGTTTTGTAGTCACCACTATGTTGGATCAGTTGTGACCCAAACAAGAGGAGGTCTACAAGTCCTGACCCCTGGGAGGAATGCAGGGAGCGGAGCTAGAGTTTGGTGGCCTTGACACTAATGTGTCATATAGGACGTGTGGAATGCGTTACAGTGGTCAGAATTAAAAAGTGAAAGCTGGACAAGTGAAATCATATTCTAAAGATCTTAATGATACCAATATGAGTGTATAAATGACTTACCGATAGCAGCTTTAACTTTAATGGCTTCTGATTCCTGTGAGAATTCACTGATTCCTGCAGCATTGACGGCTCTTACTCGGAAAACATAAGTCTCGTCAGTGGTCAAGCCATGACAGATAAACCTGCATAAACACATGAACAGAAATTAATGTTACAACCTAAAATTCAAACCTCAAACAAACAGTTCTAGCATTGATTAGTGAAGCTTACTAAGACAAACATTGTATTGTTGCTTATATTATTGTTCATTTAATAAACCCTTAAGTCCCTAATGGCATGTTTACACCAATCAGTCACAAAAATTTGCATTTTGCAGATGTATGGAAGCCCATTTCCGCCACTTCCAAAAAGAAAAAAGGTAAATGTGTTTTTTTATCTTACAATTTCTGACAATTTGTATTTCGCAATTCTGACTTTTTTCTCGCAATTGCGAATTTGTATTTCGCGTTGTCCTGACTTTTTTCTCGCAATTGCGAGTTTGTATTTCGCAATTCTGACTTTTTTTCGCAATTGCAAATTTGTATTTCGCAATTCTTACTTTTTCTCGCAATTGCGAGTTTGTATTTCGCAATTCTGACTTTTTTTCGCAATTGCGAGTTTGTATTTCGCATTCTTATTTTTCCTCGCAATTTGCGAGTTTGTATCGCAATCTCTGCTTTTTTCTTGCAATGCGAGTTTGTATTCGCAATTCCTTACTTTTTCCTCGCAATGCAATTTGTATTTTGCAATTCTTACTTTTTCTCGCAATTGCGGTTTGTATTTCGAATTCTGACTTTTTTCCCTCCGCAAGTGCGAGTTTGTATTTCGCAATTTCTGACTTTTTTTTTTGTCTCGCAAGATGCGATTTTGTATTCGCAATGCGACTTTTTTCTCGCAATTGCGCGTTTGTCTTTCCGCAAGTCGACTTTTTTCTCACATTGCAATTTGGTATATCCGCATTCTTACTTTTTCCCGCCATTGCGAATTTTTGTATTTCGCAATTCTTACTTTTTTCTCGCAATTGCGAGTTTGTATTTCGCAATTCTGACTTTTTTTCTCGCAATTGCGAGTTTGTATTTCGCAATTCTTACTTTTTCTCGCAATTGCGAATTTGTATTTCGCAATTCTTACTTTTTCTCACAATTGCGAATTTGTATTTCGCAATTCTTACTTTCCGTTACTTTTCCCGCATGCGCATTTTTAATTTCGCAGATTCTTACTTTTTTCCTCGCACTGCGAGTTTGGTATTTTCGCAATTCTGACTTGTTTTTCTCTGCAATGCCGATTTTATTTCGCATTCCTGACTTTTTTATTTTTCTCGGCATTGCGAGTTTTATCTCACAATTCAGATTTTTTTTCTTGCAATTGCGAGTTTGTATTTCGCAATTCTTACTTTTTCTCGCAATTGCGAGTTTGTATTTCGCAATTCTGACTTTTTTTCTCGCAATTGCGAGTTTGTATTTCGCAATTCTTACTTTTTCTCACAATTGCGAATTTGTATTTCGCAATTCTTACTTTTTCTCACAATTGCGAATTTGTATTTCGCAATTCTTACTTTTTCTCACAATTGCGAATTTGTATTTCGCAATTCTTACTTTTTCTCACAATTGCGAATTTGTATTTCGCAATTCTTACTTTTTCTCGCAATTGCGAATTTGTATTTCGCAATTCTTACTTTTTCTCGCAATTGCGAATTTGTATTTCGCAATTCTTACTTTTTCTCGCAATTGCGAGTTTGTATTTCGCAATTCTTACTTTTTTCCTCGCATTGGCGAATTGTGCTTTTCCCGCATTCTTACTTTTTCTCGCATTTGCGAATTTTATTTGCAATTCTTACTTTTTCCTCGCAATTGCAAATTTTTATTTCGCAATTCTGACTTTTTTTTCTCGCATTGCTAATTTTGTATGTCGCCAATTCTGACTTTGTTTCGTCAAGCAATTGCGAATTTGTATTTCGCAATTCTTACTTTTTCTCGCAATTGCGAATTTGTATTTCGCAATTCTTACTTTTTTTCGCAATTGCGAATTTGTATTTCGCAATTCTGTGCTGACTTTTTTCCCTTCTCGCAATTGCGAGTTTGTATTTCGCAATTCTGACTTTTTTCTTGCAATTGCGAGTTTGTATTTCGCAATTCTGACTTTTTTCTCGCAATTGCGAGTTTGTATTTCGCAATTCTGACTTTTTTCTTGCAATTCTGAGTTTTTCTCGCAATTCTGACTTTTTTTCTCGCAATTGCGAGTTTGTATTTCGCAATTCTGACTTTTTTTCTCGCAATTGCGAGTTTGTATCTCGCAATTCTGACTTTTTTTTTTCTCACAATGCGAGTGTGTTCATTTTTCGCAATTCTGACTTTTTTTTCTCGGCAAATTGCTATTTTGTGTCTCTCAATTTCCGAACTTTTTTTCTTCGCATTGCGAGTTTATGTCTTGCAATTTTGACTTTTTTTCTCGCAATTGCGAGTTATCAAGTCCCGTTCTGTGGTGGAAAAAAAAGACTGACAATATTATGTTCTCAGAATTGCTTCATGTCTCACAGAGTTCATGTCTCACAATTCTGACTCTCACAAAAACTCACAATTGTGAGAAAAAAGTAAAGATAAATGATGAAAAGCTGAAAAATATTGCACACTAGAGGCGGTGATGCGGCCAAGACGCGAACCGTGTCTTTATTCTATGTGTTTGAAAAGAAAGAAAGCATGCTTTCCATCGGTTTGCTGTGAATTTGTGGGGAATAGTCAATTTTATCCTATTGTTTACAATGTTTTGAGCTTGGTCAGTGTATTTGTGGGTTTTGGTTGTTTTGCAGTTGAATTGTAATGCGTACAAGATCTGCCTGGAACTACTTTAGCCGTGCGTTTCCCTGAAAATAATGTCACACCTCAGAACGCTCGTCAACCAAACAGAATCAAGCATTAAATGTTTATCTCAGGTGAAATCGTTCAGGAACGTTTGGAGCTATTTTCTTTGGAGGAGAAGGAGTCTATAAACCAACTGGCCAATTTGTGTCTGAAACGTAAGTTACTTTATATTAATTATAGCATCTAGAATATTGTTTATGGAAATGTTGTCTAAAAGCAATATCACTTTTAGAATCATGCTGTTGTACTGAATATTAAACTGTGATCACTGCCTTGTACCTATGGACATGTTACAGTTGTGATATTTAGTATAGCAGCACTCTTGCTTGTGTGTTTTGATTAATTATAATTACACTGTATGTGTCGTTATACCTTGTGCCTTTAACTGGTTTGTTGTTGCATGGCTCCCAAGTGTTGCTCCCTGCAATGCTGCTCTCAATGTAGTAGCCCACCAGCTCTTTAGCATCACGTGAAGCTTCCCATGAAACCACCACAGATGTGTCTGTATTGCGGGTAGGAACCACACGGCCAGGGGCTGATGGGATATCTGCAGGCAGGTAAAGAAAAAATCGAACTATTATAGAATTTATTATATTTAAGATCAACCAACAGTTATCTGTATGCGGTAATTATTTTGGTAATATAATCAAAGCTTCAGCCAAGCAAAACAGCAAACACCAAAAATAATGACACGGAAATGAAATATGCATATGAGTTTAAATTGTTTTAAAATCGCACATCAAATCAAAAATGTATTCGGACACCTTCAACATCTCTCACATTATCACAGTTTGTTCGCTATAGTTTAGAAAATGGTAATAAAATATGACAAGAACTCAAGAGTTAAACTGTGCCAGAACAAATTCATCTTGATAATGTCAGATTACTTTGATAGAAAGGTATGCAACAAAACATGGTAAGTTTTCCCGATGTGCGGTCCACCAATCAGAATTACCATAAGTATTCCAGAGAGCCATGTATTAATATATGCTAACATAACAATGTATTTAAAGAGGCCATACTCATGAAAACATCAAATATTCTTTTGCTTGGTTTAGAGGCTGTTATTGAATATATCATACCCAGCTTGTCCCCAACCGTGGTGGCTTCAGTCGGTTCTGATGGTTCACCAACACCGGCTGAGTTGCAGCAGCGAACGCGGAAGTGGTAAGACTTGCCCTCGGCCAGATCAAAAAGAGCAAAACGTGGAGATTTGACGGGGATTTCAGTGTTGACTCGCTGCCAGCTGTCTGTGCCAGACACACACTGCACACACACACACATTATTACTAAACCAATTACAAACAGTCTTCAACATACACTTAAAGCTTTAATAAATATATACTGTAAATGCCACTCGCAGTGGTTATGAAGTTAAACGTGACCCTGGAGCACAAAAGCAGTGTTAAGTCGCTGGGGTATATTTGTAGCAATATCCAACAATACATTGTATGGGTCAAAATTATTGATTTTTTCTTTAATGCCAAAAATCATTAGGATATTAAATAAAGATCATGTTCCATTAATATATTTTTATTTAAATTTCCTACTGTAAATATATCAAAACTTAATTTTTGATTAGTAATATGCATTGCTAAGAACTTAATTTGGACAACTTTAAAGATGATTTTCTCAATATTTAGATTTTTTTGCACCCTCAGATTCCAGATTTTCAAATAGTTGTATCTCGGCCAAATATTGTCCTATCCTAACAAACCATACATCAATGGAAAGCTTATTTATTCAGCTTTCAGATGATGTATACATCTCAATTTCGAAAAAATTGACCCTTATGACTGGTTTTGTGGTCCAGGGTCACACATTCAGTTTTACTCTCTGACCTTCTCCACGTAATACATAACCCCTTCATGGCCCTTCTCGCCTGGAGGCTTCCAGCTCAACACCACATAGTTTTTAGTGGCCTCAATGACTGAGAGATCACAAGGTCTGCCGGGAACCACTCCCTCTACATGAAGTCAAGATAAAATGCAAAATGCAGCATATGATATTGGTACTGTAGGTTAACTGATTTTGAAAGAGAATTCAACGGACAAGGAAATGTCAAAAATACAGGTACAGTATTTGACCAATGCACTTTTCCATATGTTTGTGAAGCTTTATCAGGATTTTTAAAATTATTTAATAGAGATTCCCTGTGGAAGTTGAGTTAAACTCTGTAAGCCATAACAATGAGAAACCTCCTCATAATATTAACTTAACATCTCATAATAATGAGAAATGCTCTCTTAACAATGCCGTAGTTTCTCATAAAACTGTGAAATTTTCAGGTGATGAGAAATTTTCTCGTTAAAATGAGAGTTTATTGTCATAATGGCGAAACATCTCATAACAATGAGAAACGTCTCTTAATAATGAATTAGTTTCTCATCAATCATTATTATGAGAAAGTTTCTCATTACGAGATATTACAAGAATTGTTTTTTATGAGAAATGTTCTTATTACAAGATGCTAAGTCATTATGAGAAAGTTTCTCATAATACAATGTTAAGTCATCATAATAAGATTTATTTTCTATTTTTTAACTCACAATAAAATGTCTCATTATTATGAGGAAGTTTCACATTATTATGAGATACTAAGTCATTATTATGAGAAAGTTTCTTATTATTACAAGTCAGAGAAAGTTTCTTATAATGAGATGTTAAGTCATATGATTTTTTAAAAATATAACATTACGTCATTACAAGAAATTATCATTATTATAAGATACTGAGTCATAATTACAGGAAAGTTTCTCATGAATATGATATGGAAAGTCATTATTTTGAGTAATTTTCTCTTTATTGAGATACTATGTCATTATGAAAGCATTTCTTATTGTGAGAAAGTTTTTCACTAATGCAATGTTAAATCATAATAATGAGATTTATTTTCTTAATATCATAATATGAACTCACAGTTCTCATTATTATGAGATATTAAGTCATTATGAGAAAGTTTCTCATTATAATGAGATGTTAAGTCATAATAAAGATATTTTTTTTAAATATTATAACATTAACTCATAAATACAAGAAGGTTTATCAGTATTATGAGAAAGTCAGAATTACGGTAGTTTCTCATTATGATATAGAAAGTCCTTAATACGAGAAATTTTCTCTGTAATGAGACACTAAGCCCTTATTATGAGAAAGATTCTCATTATTATGAGATACTAAGTCAATATTACGAGAAAGTTTCTCATTATATAGGTACAGGAAAGTCAATATGAGACATTCTCTCAATAATGAGTATAAGTCATAATTGTTAAGTTTCTCTCTATTACGAATTACAGAATCATATGTTTAGCTGAACTTTCTATAGTATCCTATATTAAAGGTGTTAAATAACAGTGCAAACCCTAAAAAAATATAATTTTTAGGGATGCATGATATTGGATTTTTGCCAATATCCGATATTTTTCAACTCATTTTGGCCGATACCGATACCAATATATTTCCTTTTGTTTGGAAACAACACCAAGTCTCTCCTGTGCAGAAATTATAAGCAAAATATTTTTAATTTTGGTTAGTTTTTAACAATAACTTATTTGTTAGAATTAAATAAGCAATAATGAAGTTCTTTTATAATGACTGTACATTGAAGATTTGAAAATAACTATGAATAAACTATATATCAGTCGCTGCATTTTTCCCCCAGAAAGATGCAGGGTTAACCCTAACATTTTATTTTAAGATTTAACATTTGTAGATGGTCTAAAGCAAAAGAGTTGTAAAAATTCTGAAAATCTTTTAGAGCTTGTGATTTGTTTAAAAAATAAAACATATTACACATTAATGTATAAATCAGTAAAAAGTTTTTTTTTTTTCATGTAAGCTATAGCTTCTGACCTTTAAATCAAAACATACTCATTATTTTATGACATCAATTACTACTTTATTTAATCAGAAACACAGTCTAAATGTTATTTGTGTAGGCTATTTTACTTTTAATTTTATTAGAAGTAGGCCAACAGCGCCCCCTAGGAATTAAAACTCATTACTGAGCAGGCGTTAGGACCCGCTGCACGTGCTATTACTGTTTACTCTATCACACACCAAACGTGTCATACGTGCTTTCACAGATTAAATGCAGCGATCCAAACAGTCAATCTAATCCTCATTCAGACAAAACTTTGCTTCAAGAATGAGCCACACTGCTAACCTGATATAATCGCTAGCACATGCGATGTTAACGCATTCCTCTCATCGGCAAGACATATCGGCATAATTTTCCATATCTGGCCGATGCCGATATTTGCATTTAAAGCCATTATCGGCTGATTTCGATAACAGTCCGATAATATCGTGCATCCCTAATCATTTTAATTTGAAATTTCTCACCCACAGGCTCCTCCTCAGTCACAATGATTTGTCCAGTCCAAGGAGCAGAGGGACCTACAGAACAACAGTATATTTTATTGCTTCCTTTGCTTTTAGTTTTTGTGTATTTGCTCTGTTGATCTTGTTGTACCTTTTCTTGTGCGGTCTGCAGGGTCCATAGCGGCTACTGGTTCAGACACACGAGATGGATGGCTCATGCCTGCCTTGTTCACCGCACGCACTCGAAACACATAGCTTCGTCCTTCCACGAGACCAGTTACAGGGAAGCGTGCAAACTTCACCGGAGTGTCATTGCATTGCGCCCAGTGTGTCATGCCAACTTCACACCTGCAGTGAGAAAAGGGAGGGAAATACATTTTAATGCACCAAGAATTACAATCTGATGTTCTACAGGGTTTCTGTTGGTTTTAAAAATGACTTTAAAAAAGTCCTAATTCTCCCTTCCACAAATTAAGGCCTTAAAAAGGACTAAAATCAAAGCAGAATGTCTTCATAGTAATGGCATTAAATGTTGCATTCAAAGCAAAAATAAAAAATAAATATAGTATCTTCCTCAGTAGGTTGTCTTGCTTTCCAATACAAATATCTGAACATCTTTAAATGAAGATACATTTACTTTAGATGCAAAATGAAGATATGAAGTCTTGTTTTCTGAGAAATTGAACAAAATGAAGTCAGTTTATGCTTAAAACAAGAACAAATATCTGTCAATGGGATATTAATCTAGCATGAAATCTCCCTTTGAATTAAGTTGATTTTTCTGAGCCCACTTGCAGATATTTGTTCTTTTTCAAACATAAACTCACTTCATTTTAATCAGTTTCTCAGAAAATAAGACTTCTTCCCCCGGTTTCACAGACAAGGCTTAAGCCAAGCCCCAGATTAAAATGTAAGTCTGAGTTGTTTCAACTGAAAGAAACTTGCACTGACTGATCTTAAAATATATCAGAGCCTTTGTTTTGTCTCGAGATGCACACCAGTAATGTTTTTTTTCTAAAGCACGTGCAAAAAATGACTTAAATGTCCTAATTGAACAATGATCCTGGCTTAGTCTAAGCCCCTCTGTGAACCGGGCCCTTACATCCTTTGGCTTTGTTACTTGATTAAGAGTCATTAGAGGTTTGCACTGTGAAACCAGACACTTGTTTTTGCAGTTTTGACCAAGGTTAGTTAAAAATAAGTCAATATTCTAGCTAGCTACTTTCAATATCCATCGCAACCATATTCTAAGAAACCACTGATGTTTATATACAGTAACTGCGTTATGCATGGTTTCAGCTGATTTTCCGTTGATATGCATTTTAGTTGTTTCTGGCCTAAGATGTTTATTTTACAATTACGTCCCCTGGAATTATAAGGTTCTATCTGGCATTTTTGTCAAAATTGAGTTATTCACATATCCTTATTCTGTGACAACTTATTTACACTATGTGATAGATTTTTTAATGTTGTGTACATTTTGGGACTTTTTATTTATTTATTTATATCTACACAGTCGAATGGAATGCAAAAAGCTTTGAAGCTCAATATCTCAGAACTACTCGGAATGCAGATAGAACCTTATAACTCCAAGGGGGGGGGGGGGGGGGGGGGAAAACGATTTAACATTAGAAATCTATATGGATAACATCTTCATTAGAGCTTTTTCTTGATCTTTGTGTGTTGGCGTATACAGATGTCAAGTGACCTGTCAACAAAATATCCCAAAATGGGGCTTCCTCCATCCACAGCAGGCTGCTTCCAGGTAACGATGACATAATCTTTATTAGCATCCAGACTATGAACATCTAAAGGTGCACCAGGAGCTCCAGAAACCTCTGCATCAGCATCTAACAAACACACAAATGAAATAAAGTCTAAATGAATCATTTAAGCAATTGCAATTAGTTTACATCAAGCAACTGCATGCCATCCCTTGTGAAAATGTAGTGCACTTATTTGTATTAAATGTGCACTTGTAGTTTAATTCAAATCTTAAAAGCATATTTTTATAAAACTGTACTTGCAGATAACATAATATTAATGAAATAAAATGCCACTTAAGTGTACTTAAAGAGAGACACTTTCATGACTGTTTCTTAACACACTCCCATTAATACATTTTAAAACGGTGGAACTACACTTTGAATAATGTCAAATTAAGTTTTACTGTTTAAATTATGTTTTAATAATCATTTGTTTGTGTTTTAAAGAAGTACATTTATTTTGATGTGTAGACTAACATACATGCAAAGTATATTTTAATTACCATATAAGCGTGAACCTGCTTTTACACATTAACTATATTTCAAAGAAGTTATTATTAAAATTACATATAAGTCCTACTTAAGTGGATCATAAAAGCACTTAAAAGTTCAGCTAACTGCCTTTCAACTATAATACATTTGAATTTAATTGCAATTAACATGCAGTTAAGTGTCTGAAAACATTGCATTCAGTTTGCACTTACTTTTATATAATATATATATGAATATATTCCTATAACATGTGTGTGGTTATATATAGTAATAAAAAAAACTGTAAAAAAAAAAAGATTTTTCAAATTTGCATATAAAGATTATTGGAGTGTGTTCACTATATCAGGTTTCTACTTAAAAAGTTTGCATTTAATTCTTTGTAATTGTTCGTGAAAACTTTCTGCACCAGTTTTTTTGTTTACTTGTATAGCAAATGTATAATTAAGTACTCTTTTTAAAAGTATGCTAAAGTGTACTTCTTTTTCACAAAGTTGTTGATTAAAACCTCAATGCAGTGTACTGCAGTGCTTTAACTAGGGGAGTGTTGAGAACTTCATTCGTCGAGGCAGTTTCACAGCTACTTCATCTGAATGTCATGACGGCACAGACACAGCATGATAAATTTAGAAAGAAACATGAGCTAGGAAGGGAGGCTTACAGAGACATGCAAATCTCACACACTGTACAAGCCAAAAGAGTGTGTCACAATATCACCAGCATGAATATCTTGGCCTGTAATAATGCAGCAGGCTCAATTAGAAATAGCTGAGTGTATTGGTCCTCACCTCTGACAAAGACATACGCTGAATGTGTCTCAAAGCCAGATTTGGTGATGATGCGAAGTGTGTAGAGTCCTTCATCCTCCTTGTTGAGGTGTGAGAGAGTGAGTGTCGCTCTGTCGCCGCTCCAGTGCATCTGAACCCATTTTGACGGCACCAGAAGTTTATCTAAAACACACACAAACACATCCATGCATTACAGTATGTGTCACTATAGGACGAAAATGCATTTTAGTATATAAAGGAAAATATACAGTCTAAAGTTTTTATGTTTCTGAATGACACAAAAATTATAGTTAAACATTTGAATATAAAAATATAAAAAATATTATTTTTTATATAAAAATTTCCAATTTGTCTAATGCGCACACAGACTGCCATTTTTATTTGATCACAAATATAGTAAAACTGTAAAATTATGAAATATTATTAAAATTTAAAATAACTGTTTTCTATGTGAACAATTTATTAAAAAATCTATTGATTTCTGTGATCAAAGCTGAATTTTTAGCATCATTACTGCAGTCTTCAGTGTCACATGATCTCAGAAATCATTCTAATATGCTGATATGGTTCTTAAGAAACATTTATTATTATCAATGCTGAAAACAGCTGTGCTGCACTACCAAGTAAGATTTAAAAAAAAAATTATACTTTTATTCAGCAAGCATGCATTAAACAGATCAAAAGTGACAATAAAGACATTTCTAATTTTTCTATGTTCCAAAAGATTTCAATTCACTTTAATAAATATTTTGAACTTTCTGTTCATCAAAGAATCCCGAAAAATAAAATATTACACAGTTTTCACAGAAATATGAAGTGGCACAACTGTTTCAACATTGGTAATAATCAAAACCATTATTAAAAAAAAGAGTACCAATAGTAACTGATAATAATCGGCAGCAAATCAGCGTATTATAATGATTTCTGAGATCATGCGACACTGAAGACTGGCGGTATGATGCTGAAAATACAGCTTGATCGCAGAAATAACTTACATTTTACTATATCTTCACATTAGAAAACAGATATTTTAAATTTGTAAAGTCTTTCGACAATATTACTGTTTTTACTGTATTCTTTATCAAAGAAATATAGCTTTGGTGAACATAAGAGCTTTCTTTCAAAAACATTTTAAAAAACGTAAATATTCCAAACTTTTGACTGGTAATGTATACACCAATTTGCAAGAAGTAAAGATTAAATATGCATTGTAAATTGATATCAGGATTGGCCAATATTAGCAATAATATCTGGGGCCAGATTTACTAAACAGGGCAAATTAGCGTTAGAGCGCAATTCCATAAAAGTGCTGATGGGAAAATTCTACGTGTGATTTACTTACAATATGCACATTAAAGAACACAGACGCAACCAAATCATTTCCATAATGACCAGCGCAATCTACCAAGAGCAGCGCAAGTTAGTGTCGGCTTTAAGACATGCTTTTTTGGGGCGTTAAATAATGGCACAAATATCAGTAATTTGATGAGCGCTCAATTTTGCGAGAGACACTATCAGAGATCACAATCTTACCATCTCTGTACCACTCTATCTCAGGCTGGAAGCGCTGCAGTGACGGGTAGATGATAACAGAGCAGCCAAAACTCAACGTCTCACCCTCACGTCCAAAAGACACCCCAAACTTCTCCACGAGGTGCGTCTCGAATGTCACTCCATACTCCAGACAAGGTGCTGCAGTGCACACGCACATTAAATTCAGCTTTGTTTTATGAAAATGCAGTATCGATGTGTAAGACTCCAGGATTCATTCACCTTGTGGAAAATGATGCAAACATATACGCACGTATTTATAATGAAACACAAACAGTTCATGTACAATGAAAAGTACAATGAAACTTTTCACATGAACATCATCAAGAATTGAAAGGAGACTGACAGCAGGCATCATTTAGGTGGAAAACAAATTCATAAAAAACACAATAAGATAACAAAAGAGCGGTGAATGCTAGTGACTATAGGAAGACATTTGCATTGACAATACTGAGACAAACAAAGAATAGAAAACAGAGACACTTCCATGAAGATGAATACAAATACACACACAGAAACTGGAAATGGAAATAATAAAGACAAGATATTTATGCAAGAAATCTAATGTCCTCAGTATGGAAGCTGGTTTCCACATCGTTTCACCCATGTTTCGCAATTCTGAGACGAGAAGTCGTAATTGCGAGATATAAACTCGTAATTGCGATATCCGCATAAACCATATAGACACAATGTGCCTGAATATACAAAACAGAAACTACACGTTGGAATTTGCTGGTCCCTCCCTGACTACCATCAAACGGTCAAAATTTGAATCTGAGTAAAAAAAATCAAAGCTGAGTAAAAAAAAAAAGTCGGAATTGCGACAGAAAAATTCGAATTCTGAGTAAAAAAAAAAAGTCGGAATTGCGACAGAAAAATTAAAATTCTGAGTAAAAAAAAGAGTTGAATTGCGACAGAAAAATTAGAATTCTGAGTAAAAAAAAAGTTGAATTGCGACATGGAAAAATGTGAATTCTGAGTAAAAAAAAAAAAGTTGAATTGCGACAGAAAAATTTGAATTCTGAGTAAAAAAAAAAGTCGGAATTGCGACAGAAAAATTTGAATTCTGAGTAAAATTGCGGCAGAAAAATTTGAATTCTGAGTAAAAAAAAAGTTGAATTGCGACATGGAAAAATGGGAATTCTGAGTAAAAAAAAAGTTGAATTGCGACATGGAAAAATGGGAATTCTGAGTAAAAAAAAAAAGTCGGAATTGCGACCGAAAAATTAGAATTCGGAGTAAAAAAAAAGTTGAATTGCGACATGGAAAAATGTGAATTCTGAGTAAAAAAAAAAAAGTTGAATTGCGACAGAAAAATTTGAATTCTGAGTAAAAAAAAAAGTCGGAATTGCGACAGAAAAATTTGAATTCTGAGTAAAATTGCGGCAGAAAAATTTGAATTCTGAGTAAAAAAAAAGTTGAATTGCGACATGGAAAAATGGGAATTCTGAGTAAAAAAAAAGTTGAATTGCGACATGGAAAAATGTGAATTCTGAGTAAAAAAAAAAAGTCGGAATTGCGACCGAAAAATTAGAATTCGGAGTAAAAAAAAAGTTGAATTGCGACATGGAAAAATGTGAATTCTGAGTAAAAAAAAAAAAGTTGAATTGCGACAGAAAAATTTGAATTCTGAGTAAAAAAAAAAAGTCGGAATTGCGACAGAAAAATTTGAATTCTGAGTAAAAAAAAAAGTCGGAATTGCGACAGAAAAATTTGAATTCTGAGTAAAATTGCGGCAGAAAAATTTGAATTCTGAGTAAAAAAAAAAAGTCAGAATTTCAAGAAAAAATTTCTGAATTGTGCGATGTAAAATATATATTAGAGTAGAAAACAAATAGATAATTTTTGAAAACAAATACATTACTTTTTTTTACTGTATTCTTTATCAAATAAATGTAGCCTTGGTGAGATGAATCAGTTGAAAGGGCAAGATATAACTCGCAATTGCAAGAAAAAATGTCGAAGTTTGCGAGATGTAAAAATCAGAATTTAATAAAAGGTCAATGAAGAAAACTCCCGAATTGTGAGAAAAATGTGTCTCGCAATTCTGAGTTTATCTCTTGCAATTCTGACTTTTCCTTTTCTCATACATTGTGAGATAAAAGTCTTATTACCTTTTTTTTTTTATCCCATGGTGGCAACCGCTTCCATAATAAGCCTTGTCTAGTCTGCCTTGAAATATTTTTTACATTTTTAAAGGAATATGAAGGAATATTAAAGGAATATTCCAGGTTACATATAACAAACAAAAATAAAAATGTTTACAGTAATGCACTTTACAATGGAAGTTTAAGGGTCCAGTTGCCTCTAGATTTACATTGCAAGTGCATTACAGTAAACATGCTTTTGTTTGTTTTTTGTTATGAGAAGTGATGGAAATATTTTCTGTGATACTCATTAGAAAGTTGCATTTAATATTTTTTCAACAGTTCTTTTTTATTCTCCAAACTGACTCTATCAAGTAATGTAATACTGGCCTTATTGTAAAGCTTAAATGTTGAACGATTTTATGTTTTATTTTTCAAGACAAACATGCAATATTGGGATAATAGCAATTCCATATTTAAAAATGGATACTAATCCAGCACATTGCATGTAACTTATCAAAGCAATCCTGAATGTTATCTATATTAGACAAATTCATCAAGATAGAGGAGTAAAACAATGAGAGGAGACGATCATGCATATAAGATGATCAGGGAAACCAGACGAGACTGAAACATTAAAAGAGCATTATAGAAAAACCTTCACCAAGGTTACCTTTGAAGCCGAACTTTCTGCTTTCTGCACCAGCGAATCGGAAACAAAATAGCCATTAGCCAGCTTACATGAAAAACGTTAGCCTCATGCTCACGGCTTCACACACTTCAGCAAAGCACACATACAGAAATTGTGAAAGAGAGCAATTAAGTATCAGGTTTTATACTGAAATACTTACGGAGTCTGGGAGATGGCAGAAACTCATCAATTTCTCCTTTGAATCCTAAATGTCATATCACACAAAACAACAAGATTGTTCATGTTTTATCAGATAATTGGACAATGTTTTCCTTATGATCCCCTTATGATCCCTTTTGAAACACTTAGCAAGTGACCTTCCCTAACAGAAACTACGCATTTTCTTGAACTATTCCTTCTAATGAAACTGTAAGCAGAATTTGAATTACTCACTATTCATATATTTCACTCACATGACTTTTTCGACTGATCTGCCATATTTATGACCATCAGTGGGACATAAGTAATGGCAATTAATACAAAAAAACCATGAATGTAGATGCAAAGTAAAAGTGTTAACCATTGGATTTGATCCATACCAGGTCATTTTTACACATTTCAAGTTAAAAAATCTTTAAATCCCATCTTAATAAAACAGATGAATAGGACATACCAAAATACATTTTGTATTGGGTAGTAAGTAAATTGATTTATTGGTACTTTTAATAGATTACAATTCAGGACTTCCTTGTGAAAGCTGTACATTATGGGTCAAAATTCTAGAATAATTAAAAAATGTTTAATATTGATGAAGCCTCTTCTGCTCACCAAGGCTGCATTTGTTTGATCAAAAAACATGGTGGATGTATTTCTGTCATTATTATGATCATTCAGAAATCACTCTAATATGCTGATTTGCTCAATTATTATTAATCATTATTTGCACTTAATATTATTTGATATTAATAGTGGTTCTTATTATTATCAGTGTTGAAACTAATATATTATAAATGTCTTTACTGTCAAAATGTTTAAAATTTATTGTGTTCTTGCTGAATAAAAGTTGTTTTTTAAAAAGAAAATCTCACTTACCCCAAACTTTTGAATGGTAGTGTATGACAGTTTCCACAGAAATATTGAACAGCACAAATGTTTCATCGTGGGAATAATCAGAACATGTTCTTGCGCAGCAAATAAGGCTAGTAGAATGATTTCTGAAGATCTGTGACCTGAAGACTGGAGTAATGATGCGGAAAATTCAGCTTTGATCACAGAAATAAATTACATTTTATTAGATATTCACATAGAAAACAGTTCTTTTAAATTGCAGCATTTCACACTGTTTTTACTGTATTTTGATCAAATAAATGCAGCCTTGGTGAGCAGAAGAGACTTAATCCAAAACATAAAAATCGTAATTATGCCAGACTATTTGACTATTAGTGTCGTTGTTTAAGGATGTTTAGGGTTTCATTAGGAAGATTTAGGATGATTTATTTCAGACCTAATTTGACAGACAACAGAAGCAAAAGCAGACCTTCTTTTTTTTCCCCCCCCCCCACCGGTCTCGCCCTTGCTGTTCATGGCCGACACACGATACTGTGCAGTGTCATCAAAGTCACACCTGGAATTACAGACAGACATGTTACACACCTGACCACTGCAAATCACTCTATCTGCTTTAAGAGGATGAAGTCCATGTGCGCTCACTTGTTAATCTCCAGGGAGTGGACGCTGTAGCTGCTCTCCACTTTGTACTTCTCTGGTGTGGCCATCTGATCAATGCTAACATTGTTCTTGTACCTAAGAGAGAAGAACGAATTTAAATAAGACTGGGATACGGTAGATTAAATGGCAATCAGAGCTTTTTTGACACTGAAAAAGCCAAGTTTACCCTACCACAGCATCCAACCAAATGACAAATGTATTAAAAAACGACTATGCATAAACAGTTTTCACTCAGAAATTGCTAGTGCATTTCACAAAATTAACAAGAAATGGCAGGTAAAACTGCTGCATTGTGCATGTTAGGCCAGTAGTTGGCGATGTAGTTTGTAAAGAACACGCAATACTGTATGTATGCACATGACGTCACTATTTCACGAATTTGGGTATTTTTCCATGGAGACTGATAACGGTATATTTTCCAAAAACTGCACTGTGAAACCTGTTTCAAAAGTTTTCTAAAATGCTTTATCATGTAAAGACCAGCCAAAACGCCTTAAAATGTTTCCAGATTTAGTGAAAACGTGTTGGTGTAGCGTCCCCTGATGGCGGCAATTTTGATTCAAAATAATCTTGTTACCGAAATACAATAAAGTTTAAAACTGACATTAAAATATAAAAAACTCAAATTATTTATTTAACTTTTCATGTGTTAATTTTATGTACTAAAAAACTTAATTAAATAAAATATAATAAAAACTTAACTAAACATTAACTTAAAAATGACAAAAACTATCCCCCCACTCCCCCCCATAGATAATAAAAAATACAAAAAATTTATAAAAATGACAAAAACACATCAAAATTGCCAAAACTTCAAGTAATATTATACAGAAAATATTTTGAAAAATCTAAATATCCATAATAAAGTACTGCATGAGAATTTGTCCCTGGCAACCAGCGATGGTTCAAGGTTGTGGCATGGGGACAGCAGTCGGTCACTTCGAGTTATGTCGTGACAACATTGGGGGTCCATGGAAAGGGCCACAACCTGAACCCTGTCACAACCCTATGCTTACAAATGTTGGCAAGCAGCGGTGTGTTCAGACAAATGCTACGCAAAGGTCATAACCTTCCCACCGTCCCCAGCGCAAATTCACTGACCTTGGTACCCGCAAGGACCAAAGGTGAGTATATCGCTGCTGGTGATAGCCAAGCCGCTGTTCCTTTCACCACAAAAATATGTAAATTTGTAAAAATATGCCATATGTACACCTAGCCCAGTAAAGGGGCTGACCGGAGACCCGGGCAAGCTAACACCAATACTGGGCCTGGAGTCAGACTGCTCCACCCAGCCTGACTGCCGGGGGTGCTGCAGGATACTCAACCAGGGTTCGCCGTCCAGGCAACTTACTGGAGGAGCAAAGAGGCGCTCGCATCCCCGGGTGAGGGGGAATGGCGCTGCGAGAGCTGAACTCGTCCTACATGGCTTAGATGGGTGAGCGGACTTTGCCTTCCAGCCGATGGCCGTGAACGGGCAGAGATGTGTGGCCACTGACTCATCCAGGGGAGTCAGTCTGTCGTACCCTTTTTCTTCAGCTCCGTCGACCGACGTGAGGTCGGATGAAGAGGAGGCACGTAGGCAGGTCAAGTAGGGGGCGCGCCACGATCTGGTCAGCTCTTCATGGACCTCAGGAAAGAATGGTAAAGCCCGTTGTCGAGGGGCCTAAGGCGGAGACCACTCTAAACCCAGCTCCTCCACAGCTTTAGACAGAACGCGGAAAAGTTCGGCATCCATGCCCATGCTGGACTCTGCAGACGGCAGGGAGGCGGGGTCGTAGTACGAGCCCGGCAGCTCCTCTGCGTCAGAAGCAGCCAACGACATGCTGTCGACCATGGCGTCACACTCGCTCCCACCAAACGAAATCAGATTGCTCACAGCCGCAGAGGGACGCTGGTCTGGGCGGTAGAAGAGGAAGGGAGAAACCTCTCTGTGTGGTGAGAGTGAGGCACGCGGGGGCTCAGCCGGTGTGGGAAATTTGCTCTAATAGTATTTGAGGGCAGGGGACCAGAAGAGACCGTGACTGCTGCAGGAGCTGAAAACGGCTGGGGAGTGGCGAGTCAGACGAGCAGAGACGTCTTGATCCGCTGCTGGGCTCTTCCACGGTGAAGGGTTTCGAGTCTCATAGAGCAAAGATCTTGAAGTCGTCACTGAAGGAGAAGAAGTCTGAGATCCAGTGGCGAAATGCCCACTTATATAGCCAGATGGCCCCGCCCATTCTGGCGGGATCTGGCGAGCTTCGTCGCTATAGACTCATGCAGCTCTGCTGCCGAGCCATTGGTTCGTTTTTAATTTACTGCACAAACCAATGGCTGTGCAGTTACACTGCGTTATTGAAAAGGCTTCAGTCATCAGAGAAAAAGGAGTTTTCCCCATAGTGTCTTTGCAGACGCAGTACAAATGAAGTATCGATAGGGATCTCAATCATACTAAAATAACACTGCTTATCACATTATAATCTTTATGTAATACTACTATCATTAGTCGTATACTGTACATCTCTAAGCATGTGTGTTTGTGTACACATGTGCATGTGTTGTGTAAGTATGTGCATGTGTGTTTGTGTGTGTGAACTCACCACACAACGCGTGGTTCAGGCCATCCTGAAATGGTACAGTGCAGTCGCACACACTGTTTCTCCCAAACAGTGTGGGATCGTGGCTTAATCACAAACTCGGGTGTGTGCATCAGGCTGTCCTCGTTCAGACGCTTATGGTACTCTTCGTTCTCATAGATCTGAGGACATGCAGCCATTCATATAGTGTTCAGAAAGTGGCAACATTCTTTGGTCATAAATGCATTATGAACATGCAGTGAAAAAAAAGTTATGCATTTATGAGCAAACACAATTGCAATGTCAAGATACAAACTGCATCAGAATATTTTGACTAATCCCTTGATTTGTAAAAACAAAAACAAAAACAAAAAAACAGTATACAGTAATTCACTTACAATGGAAATCTAAAATGCAAGGCATTGCAATGAAATGAATATTAAAATATACTGTTCTAAAAAATATACTGTTCTAAAAATATAACCACAAGAATCAAACATCATACATGTTACTAACCTTGTTCGTGCAAAGTTAAAAATTCCAGCTCCTCTCATAAATATCCGTGTGAAAAAAGTAGTCCACTTTAACTTACTTTTAAAAACAGTACTTGTTACAAAAATAATATACTTGAAAATAATATACTTAAGTGTGAACTGAATGTAATGTTTTTGGACACATAATTGCATGTAAATTGCAATTAAATGAAAATGTATTATAGGTTAAATTTATATTAAATGCAGTTAGCTGAAATTTAGAGTGTTTTTAACTCACTTAAGTAGGACTTAAGTGTACATTTTATTTGAAATTTGATTTATAAGTAACTACTTCTATTGTCTTTGAAATAAGGTTAAAGTACTGATGAATGTACTGACAAGCATTTATGGTAAACTAAAATATTAATGTAATTTCTATTGAAATTTTAAATACATTTGTAATTATACATTTGCAGTTTAGTACATTTAAATATATTAACGTTAAATGTAATATTAAATAATACACTACAGTTAAAATTATAATTATAATCAAGTACTTTACATGGCCTTTAGTCAACACATTAAAATAAGTGACTTTTGTTAGTCAACACATCAAAATAAGTGTACTTAATTTTGGAAACATTTAATTTTACATTATTAAAAAGTGCAATTTTTAAAAGTGTACTTAAGTGTATTAAGAAACAGTGATGAAAGTGTCTCTTTAAGTTACTAGGTTGACCTTTATTTCATTAATATTATCTGCAGTTAGTTTTTTATGTAATTAAATATTTATATACCTACAGTATATATTTTTATATACAATTAAGTGCACTTCTTTTTGACAAAGAATGTTATGGTGACTTACCAAAAGATGATTGTTTACAAAGAGAAAATCCACCCAGACCAATTACAGTAATGCATGGTAAAAATGTATGTGATTCTTCCATTTGCATCTTCTATTTATAACAGATTCACAAAATATTTGCACGAAATGTATTAAGCATTTATAATGTGTCCATTGAGACTCAGGCTGTTCAACAGAATCATTGGTTTTATTTGTCCAGTCGTGTCAGTGTAAATATAATCTCCTTGAGGATTCCCTCAGCGATGATCAGCACATCACTTGTCAACAACAGTAGTTTCATAGTCGCTTTAACACACACCACAGATTAACACACCACACACCACACAACCACATAAAACATTACAACCCTTGAAATCCAGCACCACGGTGGCACGGTTTGTTGGCCCCAGGATCAGAACTAAATAAAGTTTGTGTCGTGATACTTTCTTGCTCTTTTTCTATCTAAAAATAGGGAACATACAGTATGCATGAGTTTAATAGTGTTCCTCAAAGCCTCCAATCAAAGCAAACTCAAATGCATCTTCTGTTGCACAATTAGTTCAAACAATAAGATTCCCATCTTCAAATAGTAAATTACTTGAAACAATAAAACTCATTTGTTAATTGAGTGTGTATTTTTATCATTGTGTTTAGTAACATGGGCTGGTAGCACTTTATTTTAAGGTATCCTTGTTACACATGTACATGTACTTACTATTGTAATAACAATAAATTATGCAAGTAACCCTAAAACAAACCCTAACCCTAATCTTAACACTAACCATATAGTAAGTACATGTAGTTAATTAATAACTATCGGTACTTAAATGTATAATTACACTATAAAAAGGGCACCTTAAAATAAAGTGTAACCAATGGGCCAAATCAGAGTTTTTTTTAAATAAAAGCTTAAATCATAAAATGTTGCTGCACTACTAAAAATAATCTACAATTTCTGAATAAAATGAGTGTCTATTTACATCTAAATGGGATGTTTTTGACTGTTATGTTATCCATCAGATGTACAGTTTGAGTTACCATTGGAGTCAATTGAGTTATACGCTGAAGATTAATACACAGGGTTAGGAGATTGTTCAAATAGTGATGCTTTTCTACCCTTGTGAAAAAGAAGTGCACTTAATTGTACTGAATGCGCACTTGTGCTGTGCTTCAAATCTTAAAAGAATATTTGTAGAAAATTGTATTTGCAGATAATATAATATTAATGAAATGAAACACTTAAGTGAATTAAGAGACACTT
Organism: Sinocyclocheilus anophthalmus; assembly: GCA_018155175.1. Classification (NCBI taxonomy): domain Eukaryota; kingdom Metazoa; phylum Chordata; class Actinopteri; order Cypriniformes; family Cyprinidae; genus Sinocyclocheilus; species Sinocyclocheilus anophthalmus. The sequence goes on along the minus strand of JADLZN010009326.1, from coordinate 93,983 downwards.
TCATGACTGTTTCTGAACACACTTAAGTACTCTTTTAAAAAGGGACTAATAATGTCAAATTAAAAATTGTACTTTAAAGTATATTTTAAATCTTTGTTTGAATCTTTTGTTCTGCTTTAAAGAAGTACACTTATTTTGATGTGTTGACTAAAGTACGTCAAGTACTTGATTACAATTTTAACTGTAGTGTGTTATTCAATACTACATTTTAAGTTAAAATCTTTTAAATGTACTAAATTGCAACTTCATCATTACATATGTGTAAATACAAATATATTTAAATATGACATACAAGTTTCAACAGACATTACATTAAAGTATAATTTAGTTACCATAAAAGCTTGTTAATAAAAGACGTACTTAAGTCCTATGTAAATGGGTCAAAAAGCACTCTAGCATTCAACTATTTCTATTAAATATGCTCTTAAACTTAAAATCAAATAAAAATCAAAGTTAAATAAAAAAAAATTATCATTTAATTGCAAATAAAATGCAGCTAATTGTAGGAAAGTATTTAATTCAGTTCGCACTTAAGTATATTCTTTCATAGTATATTATTTACATAGTAAGTACTCTTTTTAAAAGTATGTGCTTCTTTTTCACAAGTGTAATAAAGCAAAAGAGCACTCAGAGCCGTATTGCAGCTCAGTCCAACAGTTTGTAGTTCTTATAATGTAAATTTAAGTGAGAAGTGTTACTTGACAAATAGCCATTCATTAAGAACTGTTATGAAGAGAAATGTATATTTAATCTCTAACCACAACAGCAGTAGTGAGTTATGTGTTTAGGAACAGGACTAGGATCTCCACTGACCCTCTTGCTAAGCGAGATGCGCTCTGCTGACTCCCTCATGACGGTTCTGTGGGACTTGTGTTCGATGCGCTCCGACTCCACGCCGCTAGCGAAGAGGTCACGACGAGCCAGATAGCCAGCGCTCTCTTTAGCGCACGCTTCCTCAGTGTCTGATAGGCCGCTTTGAAACTCATGACTGAGGGGGGAATTATGTAGCATCACATTCACACGTCTCTCGAATCAAACAAAGCAGTGCAGCACAATACAACATATATTTCGTCACATTATATATACACAATGGTTATGAAAACAAAACAAAACAGAAAGCCACGTCACATCTGTGTTCTTTAAGAGAACTTCCAACACCTTGCTATGGCAACCTCACATCCACCCTTAAAGGGAGGGTTTACCAAAAATGAAAGTTCTGTCATCATTTACTCATCCTCAAACACAAAAGGAGATATTTTGAAGAATTTTGGTAACCAAACAGTTTTGGAAAAAATACTATGGGAGTCATTGGCTACCGTCAAATATTTGGTCACTAACATTCTTCAAAATATCTTCTTTTGTGTTCAGCAGAAGAAAGAAGCTCATACAGGTTTTGAACAACTTGAGGGTGAGTAAATTATGACAGAATTGTCATTTTTTGGGTAAACTATCGCTTTATTGCAGCAAATTTTCTTACCAAAAGCCATTCTGGCTGTATAGTATTCCTGAGTGAGCTCAAAGTTTCTTTACAGATTAAAAGGGTTCTCAATGTTAAATTATAGTTCCCATCAAAGGTTTTCCCTTGTGGTGCTTAACTGTACTTAATGTGCACTTGTAGTGTACTTCAAATGTTAAAAGTATGTTTTTTTAAAAAGAAGCCGCAGAGGTAATTGCGATAACCAATACTTAAGAAATAAAAGGGCACTTAAAGTATTTTACATCATATTTTAATAATCTTTTGTTGTTTTTTAAAGTACACTTATTTCAATGTGTTGACTAACATACTAAATCACATGCAAGAATTTATGTTTCTAAAAAACTCTTAAGTAGACTTTTAAAAAGTGCACTTTGTAATCATGCCAAATTAAAAGTTTTACTTTAAAGGACATTTTTAATGTTTTAATACTCTTTTCTTGTGCTTTAAAGAAGTACACTTATGTTGATGTGTTGACTAACATACTAAAGCACATGTAAATTACTTGATTATAATTTTAACTGTAGCATGTTATTCAATATTACATTTAAAATTAATATCTTGTATCAAATCGCATATTTATCATTACAAATGTGTAATTACACATTTAAATATATGGCATACAGGTTTAAATTGAAATTACATTAAAGTGTATTTTAGTTCAGCATAAATATACTTTAATCATATTTTAAAGACATTCTAATTAATTATTACATATAAAAAATGTACTTAAGTGCTGTACTTAAGTGGGTCAAAAATCACTCAAGTTCAGTTAATTGCATTTAATATAAATTTAAAATATAATACATTTTAATTTAGTTGCAATTATTATGCAATTAAGTTTCCAAAAACATTACATTCAGTTCACACTTCAGTATATTCTTTTAAACAATATAATTTCAGTACTTTTTTAAAAGTATGCTAAAGTGTACTTCTTTTTCTCAAGGGTTAAAAGATAAAAGAACATGCTAATAATTTATCCATGGGATATGGCCATAAAGTCCTACAGTATGCGCAGCCTTTTTTTAAACTTTGTGCGTGTAGGGCTATAAATAGCATATTATTGAAGTGCTTGATAATACCAAACACATGCTAACAATAGAAATCATGACGTATGGAGCAGCTGCATGTGTTTGTTCCAACACAAACAAATCCCAGATTGTTTCTTTACCTGCCCCTGAAGATGGGCACCACATAACCGATGATCTGGTTCTCCTTGTCCATGGCCATATAGGTTGGTTTGACTCTCTTGGGCAGAGGGCTCAGCCTGGACTCATCTAGAGCCGTGTATGTGGCAGCTCTGATGCTGCAATGGTGCAGAAATTGCAACATACACACATGTGTGTGAGTATCCAGCACTTAGTTCACACGCTATTATGAGTTTTGGAAGGGGTGTGGAGTTGTGCAGAAAGGATATTAGGTTGAAAAACGTCTAAGATTGAATAAGGTTAAGGGAGTGACTGGGAAGGAGGTTAATCACCTCAGTGATCCTGAATTACAATAAACCACCAATAAAAGCTTCATCAATGGTCAAAAGTATAAAGTAGTAGAATCTACACCCTCCAATCTACACTTAGTATTAGAAGTCTATGAACTTTCACATTGACTGTCTCTCAATTGAGGGATGCTTTTTAGTGGTCTAATCTCCAAGAAACATCTGAAGAATTCTTCTACTTTTCTACTCCCTATTAAACAATTCCACATTAAACAGCATTTGTGGGGGACATGTACGTCAACAAACAATGTTGAAAAGATTCCAAGTACGCGTTACAGGATATACAACCTTAGTGGAAAAGAAGTGCACTTAATTGTATTGTAAGTGCTCTTGTAGTTTTTCAAATCTTAAAAGTATATATATTTTTAAAACTCTACTTGCAGATAATGTAAAATTCATGATAAAAGTGACTGAAAGAGAGAGACTTTTATGAGTTTGTTCATTAACATGCTTAAGTACACTCTGAAAAAGTGCATATAACGTGTAAATCCTGCAAGATTAAAAGTTGAGACATTAGGTCACATTATGTTTTATTAATCTTTTGACAGGCTTTAAAGAAGTACACTTATTTTGATGTGCTGACTAAAATACTAAGTAAAGTAGTTAATTATAATTTTAACTGTAGTGTGTTATTTGATATTACTTTTAAAGTTAATATATTTTAAAAGTACTAAACTGCAACTAAATTGTTCCAAATGTGTAATTACACATATATTTAAATACACAACATACAAGTTTCAATAGAAATGGCATTAAAGTATATTTTAGTTTATCATAAATGCTTGTCAGTACATTCAGCGATACTTTAACCATATTTCAAAGACAGAGAAGTCTGAAGTTAAATATAAAGAAATACTATAACGGTCACAAAGCACTCTAAAGTCAGTAATTCCATTTAATTTCGAATTGACATTGAATTTGAACTTTAATAGATTTCATTTGATTGGACTTAACATGCGTTTAAGTCTCCAAAAAACATTACATTCAGTTCACACTTAAGTATTTTCTTTAAAATTAACTAGAAAGGAAGACGTACTGGTAATTTTATGCAGGTACCTTATCATTATTTATATGAGGAAATTTCGTTAACATAAAAAAAAACATTATGCAATGAAGTAAAAAAAAAAAAAAAAATTATTTGAGTGAAGTTAATGTCCTTAGTAAGTGTGTTTTTAAACAAGTGGGCTACAGATGATACTTTCTTTTCTCAAGGGTTAATAGATATTCAACATGATATTCAATGTGAAAATGAACTTAACCTTTTTTGTTAAAAAGTGGTCTCAGTATGACAAGTACAATATTAAATTGAATTTGTTGTGCTATGATATTCCTCATTTGTAAGTTTGATTGAATCTGCTAAATGAAATTCTAAGCTTAATTTCTGACCTGTGTGCATTCTTTTCTGAGTAATAGCAAACACAAATAAGCGCTCATAAATGAAAAAGCACATCCTGCTGCTCATTTGTCCATGTATCATTTGAGTATTTAAACACTGGGTTATCCTCAGCTGTCTGTCAAGTCTTGTTTTCCATAAGACTGTAAATCTGAGCCTGGTTTCCCTACTACATTTGTTCTGCTCTTTGGATTATACTGCTCAGATTTATATAGTGTGATATATAGATATAGCTTCTAATCTGCCATTACACTCATGCCTTCAGATGACTTATACCCTTCATATACCCTTCACATATCACTATCTTCCTCATGTCTCTCACGAGTGTGTGTATAAATAGACATTCAAGAGTTCAGGAGAGAGATGGTGGGGGCACTTAGGACAGATAAAGTGATCCAAAACTAAGACCGGGATTGGACAAAAACTGTATTTTCCTAGCATAGAAAATCTTTCAGTTTGCCACATTTAGCAAAGACATTTGGGAGCACATAAATCATTGGATAACATGATTAATGAATCAGAGAAACCTAAGAGCCAACCTGCCATCCTGCTTAAATCCTGTACAGCACAGCAGCTCATAAAAGAGGGATCTGTTCAGGCTAAAAACAAATGCATACATCCTCTTTCTAGGACTGTTCTGGGGCTTAGAAAAGTCTCGGGTTTTGGCTTTGTTTTCCTATTGTTTTCATATTTGCCGAAGGTAATGACTGGAGAGTAGTTTGACCAATAGCATGCACGCGTTCTACCTAATTAGCCAATCGTGGCATGCGAGAAGGTGGGATCTACAGAGAACGGACAAAGCAATTCAAATATGCGTACATATAATGTACAAGGACTGTAAAGAGGATCAGTAGGAATACAAAGACAAAACTATGGACATTTTAGGCAAAAAAAAGAGGACGTATCGTCCCCTGAATGAGTGGCCATTGGGATGGAGGAATGTCTGGAGGATTTGGAAAACAAGTGATCAATAACAAGCTATCTTACATTTACATTTATTCATTCAGCACGCACTTTATCCAAAGTGACTTACAAATGAGAAATATAACAAATAATTCATCCCAAGGAGCAGTCTGAGAAATTTTGCTAATATACAAACTTTAAAACTTGCTCCGATTCTAAAATTTGGAAGATTACAGTCTAGAATAGAGTTAAACTAACTAAATCAGCTTGATCATTCATCTATTTTCTTCATTTATTTATCTTTTCTTTTTCTTTTATTTGGTAGAATTATGAAATAAAAACCAAATGAATTTCTGAAACTATAATAAAACCCAGGATGGTCATATTTCTACATTGCAGTTCTCTCACAAAAATTGTTCACATGACTCGTTCTGTTCATGCTTTGCATGTGGAGGTGCTCAATTTTAGGCTAACCGAACAATATGGATATTCGACTGCAAAACTACAAGAAAAGAAGATAGTGGACATCTATGCAACTCTGAAAAGAAGACAGTTTGCATCAGGTAAACTATTATTTTTTATCCTCTGAATAGAAGTAATTTAAGTTTTTAAGTGAAAAATACTTTTTATTAAAATAAAAATCATACATTGGGAGCCTGTAGGCGCCTTGTGTCTGTTTGTAGATAAAAAAAGTGAAACTCTGCATATGAGTATCTGTTATTAAGGCCGTTTTCATTGTGCTATATAAATCTAATCAAATACACTTTAAGCATTTGGTCTCTAAATCCCTAAATCCCACATACATACATACAGTAACTCAGAAAAGTAAATGCATAATGCATGTGACACACATAACAACATCTCCTTCTGTACACACTATAAATACACCATGACGTCAAGAACACCAAATGAAGTGGCAAGTTATGTTATGAATGCTATTTATATTACGACATGAAACCAAGTGATGAATAAACCAATAAAATCATGACTGAGCACTGAAAGATTTCAGTTTGTGCAAGCTGTTGTAAGAATCTTGAAGCTACAGTTACATAAGTCCCGTTACAAGACACACAAGATAACCTTACGCTCTGACATTCAGAGTGACCCAGTAAGCAACAGCCGAGACAAAAACGAGCCAACAGTCACGTGACCAGAGGGAGCACATCAAACTAAATACAGGCAGAAAACCAAACCACAGAAAGGCCTAAAAAGATTCACAGAAAGTTTCGAATCTAGGAACCAAATGAAATCTTAGATACTGTAAATGTGTGACTGTCCGTCGTTTAAACTCAACTAAAAGTCCTCTAGATAGCAGAACCAACTCCAATGACACTATTAACACTATAAAAAACACCAATATACCAAAGGTAAAGCCAATACCCACATATCATAAAGTGAACGTGTCCTGTCAACCAAATAAATTATTATTAAGTGTCAGCAACAAGCACACTGCATGCAGAAATAAGCAGCTATAAACGGCATGTTTTAAGGATGTTTTAGGTTGAGTGGGAGATATGGATTACACAAAGCAAGAGGGGCGACAGTAGTGGGTCATTTTTGTGTTCGGGTGAAGGACACAGTAAGTGTATTATAAGGAAGAGCTGGCTGCTGGAATGGGTTCAGGTTATGGGACTGCAGGATTTACTTCTGATGTGAAAGATCTCTCCATGCTCTCTTACCCCTTGGTGCTTTTGCTGCTATGTGAAGAGTAAGTATTAGAGCTCTGCTGGTATTGGCTGATAGCAGACTCCGTCTCTCGGCTACGGTAGCCGCGATCATAATGGCGGTGGTGCTTCTGGTAGAACGGTATCGATCCTGACATTGCGTCCTCTTTAGCTCAGATACTGTCTTCAGTTCTCAAGCTCTTTTAGTCAGAAGATTCAAAACTTTCGATCAACACATTACATATGAGTATTACCCCCAGTGATTTGTAAGGAATAATTTCACAGGCAAGATTGATCAGTGCTTTAAATTCACAGTCAATTTTCAAATTAGTCTGAAAATATTTTGTGCATTTCTTGTTTATTAGCAGTTTGCACTGTTGCTTTGAATTTCTTTTGACATGCCACTAACCTTGTTTAATTAAAACAACTTTCTAGGATGTTTTTTTTTTGACAGCAGTAAGATCTTACTGATATCTTAGACAGTAAATGTAGATATATATATATATATACAAAGTTTAGACTTAAATCATTTCTGCACCATAAAGAATTTTAAACAGCTTTTTTCATGCATTATGAGTTAAAAAATATGTATTTTTAATAATGACTACATGACTGCAAAGTTAAGCCGTTCTCATGGTATTTTTAATGTCAGGAATTTATATGTTGCAGTTTAACACAATTCATTAATTATATGCAATTCCATTGGTTCAAAAACATGGTTGATGTTTGCATGTTTTGCTGTTTCATAATTGCTTTATTGTTTAAATAGCATTGCTAAATATAGGCTACCTTATTCTAAATGCATATGACTTTTTAAAACTTTTTTTATATTTCCAGAATCAGTGTCAACACGCATCATGTGTCCATTGCCAGCCCATGCAATGCGACAACATACCCCACAAAAAGTCAGCGTCTTAAATAAATCTATTTTCAATCTTTTTTACTTATTTATTTTTGACCACCAACCTCAGTCTTCCCTTCGCATTTAGTATCAATTAAGATTCATAAAACGTCCTCTGTTTCAGCTGACAAACTCATCTCGGATCATCTCACCTTGCCAAAGGTCTGCAAGCAGTTCAGAGCCGGACCGCAGAGCAGCGCGTCAGGAGCCCAACCAAGATCCAAATCCAAGCAAAGACGCAAACTGGCGCGGCGCTGTGAACGGGAGCTGCTGTCCACACAACAAAAATAATATTGGCGATGGCAGGAATGTCCAAGCGACTCTCACGACCTTTTATGGCGACAGGGGCCGTTAAATATAGCCGTAGTGCACAGGAGTATCGGCGCATTTTACGCTGAACTATATACTATATTTAATAGGACTAATAATTACACTCTTAAAAATAAAGGTGCTTCACGATGCCATAGAAGAACCTTTTTGTCTAAATGGTTCCATAAAGAAACTTTAACATCTGAAGAACCTTTCTGTTTCACAAAAGCTTCTTTGTGGTGAAAAAGGGTTCTTCAGATTATAAAAAGGTAAGAAAGAGATGGTTCTTTAAAGAACCTTTGACTAAATGGTTCTTTGTGGAACCAAAAATGGTTCTTCTATGGCATCACTGTGAAGAACCTTTTGAAGCACCTTTATTTTTAAGAGTGTATATGATTAACTAAACCTGTGATATTGAACATGTCCACTATAGCTTAAACAGAAACAATCTCATTTTCATCTTGGAAAAACTGCATAAAGTGCCTACAGTTTGAATCAAGTCAACGAAATTACTAGAACTTTATTAATAATAAAGGTTAAACCTTATATATGTACATTTAAAAAGAGCTGCCCAAGTCCTTCAGAAGGAAATGTAGGAAAAGGTTTTAAAGCCATTTAAAAACTTTCCGTAATTTCTTCTTCTTCTACTTGAATAAAAGTCACTTTTCTAAATAGTTGGTAAAGAAATAGAGGAGGGCTGGAGCTTCAATCTGACCAATTTTGAGGTTGATCGTTTAAACCCTCTAGCGCCACCAATGGGTCAAATAGGTTTACGCTATATAGCTTTAGAACTGCTTGGTAAAGAGTTGTGAAAATTGGAACAGAGAGAAAAGAGGGTTGAAACTTCAATCTGGCCGAGTTTGGGTTCAGATTTTTCAAACCTTCTTGCGCCACCAGTGGGTCAAAGTTTCACTGATGTTTATGCTAATAACTTTTGAACTGTTTTGTGAAAAGTTGTGAAAATTGGCACAGAGGTAGTGGAGGTTTGGAGCTTTAATCTGACCAGTTTTGGGAGTTTTCTTTCAAACATTCTAGTGCCACCAATGGATCAAACATTAAATTATGTTTACACTAATAATGTTCAAACAGCTTGGTTGTGATAACTGGCACAGAGATAGAGGAGGTTTGGAGCTTCAATCTGGCCAAATTTGCAGTTGGACTTTCAAGACTTTTAGCGCCACCAGTGGGTCAAAGTTGCACTGATGTTTATGCTCATATCTTTCAAACCATTTGGTAAGAAGTTGTGAAAACTTGCACAGAGGTAGAGGAGGTTTGGAACTTCAATCTGACCAGTTTTGTGGTCTGTCTTTCAAACTCTCTATTGCCTCCAGTGGGCAGAATATGCAGTGATGTTTACACAAATAACTTTCTAACCATTTGGTAAGAAGGTGTGAAAATTGGCACAGAGATAGAAGAGGCTTGGAGCTTCAGTCTGACCAATTTTGTGGTCCGTCTCAACCTTTTAGCACTACCAATGAGTCAAATTTGCACTGATGTTTATGTTAATGACTAAGGCCTGCAAGGCACAAACCCCTGGTTTTACAGACAAGGCTTAAGCCTAATCCTAGACTAAAATGTAAGTCTGAGCTGTTTCAACTGAAAGAAACTTGCACTGACTGATCTTAAAATATATCAGTGCCTTTGTTTTGTCTCAAAAAGCACACCAGTAATGTTTTTTTCTAAGGCACATTTATAAAAATGACTTAAATATCCTAATTGAACTATGGCCTAATCCTGGCTTAGTCTAAGCCCTGTCTGTGAAACCAAGCACAAATGTCTTAAACAAAGCCAAAGGCAGGGCCACTTCAAGCAATAAAACCATATCAGATACAGATAATAAGTGCGGACAGCAAAACCTGGGGAAAAAAAAACCCATTAAATCCCAGACAGGAATGTGATTCAGAAGAAAATGCCCCGAAAGCCTGGTAACACAGGGAGAGAAAAAAAGGTGTACAGGTGTTCCGTTTACTCACTCACCTCATGTTGTTCCAAACCCATAAGACTTTTGTTCATCTTCGAAACACAAATTAAAATATTTTTAATGAAAACTCTGATTCTGCAAAAAGTCCATAAAGACATTGTAGAAGTAATCCATACGAATCAGGTGGTTTAATCCAAGTCTTCTGAAGAGACAATCACTTCATATGACGATGAACAGTTTTCATTTAGGCTTTTATTCACATATAAACACTGATCAACGCACATACATAGAGCACATCAAATATGGTAAACTGAAGCTCAAAACGCACTTGCTTGACGTGAGAAGCAATGAGGATTGTTCTTGCATATCAAGAAAGTACAGTTGAGTTTGGGTTCATTTGATGTCAGCATGCAAAGGTTGGGCCCGTTGTATTTATATTTACCAAGCAAACTAGATTTTTCCGGTTTGTCCATGGAGGAATGGTTAGGTTACCTTCATAAGCCTCTGACCTTATAGTTCTCTCTTCATTTCAAAGGCCTTCATCTCAGCTGTGGTCTGCACTAACAATAGTCATGCTATTGTTATCCCCCATGACATACAACATATGCCAGCCAGAGTGTGTGTGTGTGTGTCTTATTTGTATGTTTTTTTTTTCTGTAGGCAGTCTGGCACCATTTATGCATATCTGTTAGACTTGCGTGAGACATCAAGGCATGCCTGCCACTCAAATGTTTGGAATAATTAAGATTTTTACAATTTTTTGGAAAGAAGTATTTTATGCTCACCAAGGCTGCATGTACATTTGATCAAAACAACAGTAAAAACAGTAATATTAATACAATTAAAAATAACTCAATTTGAATATATTTTAAAACGATCCTTCGGGGAAACATCATTATGCTGAAGTGTTAACCATAATGCTGAATTACACCATTCTTAATAAAATAAACATTGTAAATTTTATTCCAATTGGTAAAAGTAGGAAAGTGCAAGGTAGATGTAACTAATAAATTGAGGGAGTGCTTGTAGTTTATAAATACTACGGCTCATCTTAATGCCACTCTCCTAAAACACTTAAGATTAAGCAATAATGCACAAAGTTCCAGTTATGTTGATGCCAGTCAAACCAAGAGAGAATAGGCCCTAACTTTTCTGGGGAAAAAGCGTGCGTATGTGTGTGTGCATGTTCAGACCAGCTGCCTGTTTATGAGACTCTTGTTGTCATGAATATGCCTGTGTATTTTCGTCTTTGTAACAGTGTTTGGAAGAGCACACGTTTGGCTGACCCTGGGATTGTAGCATGGGTTTAACACAGCTGCTGCACTGCGTCTTCTGCAGGACTTTTTTTTAGCATATCATTGCTTTTTTCTTAAAATAAATTGCACTATACAAAATATCTGATCAGAATTAGATGTATTGCCAAGTTATGCACACACACACACACACACACACACACACACACACAGAGAGAGAATGTGTCTTCCGGTGCACAGTCAGACTGACAACAAAGCTCTGTAAATAATATATAGGGATATTTTTAATATGGCATAATTTTGAATGCCTCCTTAAATGTAATAAAGAATTAAACGCGACTGCTGGAAAAATACAATTTGGGAGTATAATACGAATAATGACTTCAATTCTATCGTTTACAGCTAGCTTTTGTGAGAAAAGTGTTGTACAGAGTGCATGCTGTAATATTTCGCACGCGCTTACAGCACGCTCTCTTGTGGCCATAGAGAATAATGCAATGCTGAATAGATATCCTGATTTTTTTTGTTAGTGAGATATTACAGTAGAGAGAGTTGACAGGAAAGCACTTGGAGGAGAAAGCTAAGCGGGATCGGCAAAGGACCTCAAAACGGGAGTCGAACTCGGGTCGCCGTGAACGCAGTTGCACTATGTGTCGACGCACTAACCACGAGGCGCTGTTGCCACCCACAAATATCTTGATTATGAAATATCCTGAATGGTAGTATAACTCCCACGTGCCCACTCAGATCTTTAAGATTGACTTTTGGATGCAGCTTCCAAAAAAGGTATTTATATCATTGAAGTTGCATGGTATTGGTGGCGTTAAAACTGTGGCAGAAATCACACATGCAGGTCTAAATTCACTCAGCTGAATCTCAACTTCTGCTGAATACTTCTCCAAACTCAACTTTTCCCTGAGGGACATAACAGGGATTTAAAAAAATAGTTGAATAGTCGCATAGTTGAAATCAATCAGTCAACCAATCAACAAACAAACAAATAAATGAATAAAAACACCATTCTTTGGACATGTGTGATACGTGCTTATAATGTACCGTTCAAAATGAAGACTTTTTCATGTACTTTCACTGTTAAAAAAAAATTAAATGCACTTGAAAATCGTTCAGTGGCTGTATCTAAGTTTCAACCATGCAGTGTTGCAGCTTTGTATAACACAGTGTTAGTCTAAGTTCACTTCTCTGATTTGAAATGATTAAGAAAGTCAAGTTTAAACTCAATGAAGCAGAGCAGGCACAACTGGACAGAAAATTTGCCCAGTTAAATAAAGATGTTATTATAATAACAGACAATTAATTAATATGAATGCGATTTTAATTATAAATTGGCTTGAGGCTTTTTTTCAATGAAGGTTTACATACAAATATTTACAAATGTACATTTTGAAAGCATTTCATACTCAATTGCATTTTAATTTTTATTTAAAAACATATTAGTGGCTCATTTAATGTGTTTTTTTGTAAACGACCAGTTTTTCAGGTAGGCTATGTATGATAAACAAATGTTTCAATCAAACAATAAATCAATAAATAAGTGACAATGCAATAAATGTTACGTCTACTCGAATAGATTTGAGACCGTATATGGTCATGTTTAAGAACGATACGTAGAATTCGCTGGGGGCGTGTCTGGAGAAACCAACGCTGAAGATAAAGGGGTGTGGCATGTTTATAATATGCCATTAACGAACTTGGTCTCATGATAAAAGTATAAGTATTGTGTAGAGCGTTTTAAACGAATTTTCTCACGGCTATTGTATGTCACGGCACCATTTTGTGAATCTTTATATTTCATCCGGGACACCCCTTCAGGCTCACGTTGGTCTGGTCGAGGTTTGCGGAAGCCACGCTTAAATCCGGAAGTTGGGCGGTGGTTGAACGCGGCTGGAAACGGTTGATCTCAGTTGTTCGGTGAGACGCTAATTTACTTTTTTTAATTATTTGATCTGTAGCGATCGTTCGTAATAATTTAGTTATTTACTTTTATAATGTTACATAAAATGTATGCGAACTGGGAGCGTAAACGAGCCGAAATATGCTCGGGGTTCTGATTAAAGATCTCTCAAAATATTGCCCAGAAAATGTTATTTAACGTTACTTGTAGTTTATACGAGCGTTATTTACTTGTAGTTTTACGTTTTGTAATTATGTGCGGTTGTACTTGCTTCCTGTCTCATGGTTTGTTTAACCTAGTCATCGAAAATATGCTAAAATCGTTTTGAGCTTTGCTTTAAATAGTGTCCTTGTTAACTCAAATGTGCTATAATTAGATAAAATGGGTCACTAAAGTAGGCTATGATGATACAGAGGCGCTCGCCCTCCTTCCGCAGACTTTATTGCGACACATCAGTTGTTCGTTGTCCTTCGAAATAAAAATGAAGCAGCTCTTGTACCTGTTTTTACTTGGTTAGTCTTAGATCCCAGTTTAAGCAAAGTCTGTGGCTTATGTAACGCAGGAGGACTTACCGCAGCATGCTATTTTAATATGCAGGCATTTTAGCAGATACTGAAACAGTGTTTTCTTAATAGCTGGGGTTGGTTAACTGATGTGAGGCGTTTTGGTTTTATTGGGAAAGTTATATTCTTAATAAGACATGTTTGCTTTTATATGGTTTCTGCAGGTCTAGACTTAAAGGTGGGGTAAGTGATTTCTGGCTGCAGGTCTAGACATTAAAGGGTGGGGTAAGTGATTTCTGGCAGCCAATGTTGACATTTGAAATCACCAAAACAAACACGCCCCTCCCCCATAAGTGTCCCGCCCCTATTTTGATAGCTCCGCCCCGCACATACGTAGGCCTACGCAACCCAAGCAACGGGTTAGTTCTGTGAAACAAAGCAAAACCAATGTTACACCGTGTCTACACCGGACGCGAGTGGCGCGGCAAAATACTATAGAACCCATTAAAATCCGTGAGCTGTCTACACCATAGATATATATTATATATATAAATATATGTCTACACTGGATACAGGCGGGCACGATAGCGGACAAATCCCGACAGAAAAACTGCTTGTGCGTCTATCAAGACGCATTCCATTGAACAAATTTCAATGATTTTCAAGCGACGGTCGGCTTGGTGCTCCAGGTAATAGACAGATTTGAAGTGTTAGTGGGGCAGACCCAGGTGTTTAATCGATCGATCGAGAAGGAAAAACAAAAGCAGAAATACTCGGCGTTTCCGACGCGAGGCATTCTCGCTCCATTGCAGTTCTCTCCAGCGCTGGAAAGCTGATATTTATATTTACACGGGTCCTACTTCTTGCCTTAAGCCTTCTTTTGATCCGCAGACGTTTTCCTTTTTTGTTTTTTATCCGCCGTCTCTATCTTTCTGTCGCTCGGCTCAGCTAATGTCCGTCCTGTGCACTGAGCGCTTTCTCCTCCGCATCATGAGTAGACACGCCACTTACTGCTGTTTGGCTACAAGTTTGCTTTGCTATTCAGCCCGAATCAGTTTTCTAAAGCGTTTTTGAAAAATCACTTACCCCACCTTTAATTCCCCCTTTCACAAATTAAGGCCTTCAAAAAATCTTAAATTGGAGCAGAATGTCTTCAATTCATTTCATCAAGTCGTTGCATACACGTTGCATTAAATGTTGCATACAATGCAAAAATGAACATCTTCCTAGGTGTTTTTTCCCCCCATGTTTTCCAATACAAATGTCTAAACATCATTAAATCAAGATAAAGTTGATGAAAATGAAGATAGCCAAAGTCTTGCTTTCTGAAAATTAAGTGAGTTTATGCTTAAAACAGGAACACATATTTGTCAAAGGGGTGTGAAAACTTTTTTTCCCCTTTGAATTAAATAGATTTTACTGAGCCTATTGGCAGATACTTGTTCTTTTTTTAAAATATTAACTCATTTCACGTTGATCAGTTTCAACGAAGTAAATTTGCTTCTCAAGTAAATGTTTTGATTTAAGACTTTAGATGTTTGAATTGGAAAATAAGAAAAATACTGAGCGAAGAACAGCACTTTTTGCATTTTTCGATCAGGATGTACAGTAAAGTTTATTGTGAAAAGAATGAAAAGTAATGCAGTAGATATCTTTTTTGAAGTTGTATTTTCTCATTTACAACTCAATTTGTGATCCGTAGACGTTTACGTTCAGTGAACTTATTGAAGTGACATTGTGTACCCTTCAATTTATTCCTTACATTTTCTTTACATGCTCTTAATAAAAATGTTACTCAGTGAAAACTGCCAGATACTCGTTTGCAGAACAACTAGCATTGTCAGTCTTTTTCCAATTTGCTCGGTGACCAAGATAAGAATGCAAAAAGTTTGGAGTGAAGAATGAGAAAGCTATTATTTTTGGGCAAGGATCTGTACGTGTGTGGGTGTGTCTGCTGTCTTTGTTTTCGGGTAGGTAAAACCAATAGCAAAATGTCGAGCAAATGTCGCACCCAGGGAAAGATCACCAAGAAACGCCCTCAGCGCGGGACAACCCAATGTCTTCCGTATGTTCGATCGAGTCACAGATCAGAGTTTAAGAGCGTTCAACATGTCGACCACGAACCGCGACGCTTCAGTGATAAGGAGGCATCTCCGGAGTGCTTGCTTTCTTGGTACGATTTTATGCATTGAGGTACCAGGCTTAAATTCTGCTTTTGTTTTGCATTTCATTGTTTTCAATTTAATTGCACTTTCTCCTGAGTACATAATGCAGACGGGAGAGGAACTGTTCACATTTGGAAGAGTGCAATAGCCAACAATACATTGTATGGGTCAAAATTATAGATTTTTCTTTTATGCCAAAAATCATTAGGATATTAAGTAAAGATCATGTTCCATGAAGATATTTTATAAATTTCCTACCATAAATGTCAAAACTTAATGTTTGATTAGGAATATGCATTGCTAAGAACTTAATTTAAACAACTTTAAAGACGATTTTCTCAATATTTAGATTGTTTTGCACCCTCAGATTACAGATTTTCAAATAGTTGTATCTCAGCCAAATATTGTCCTATCATAACAAAACAAACCATCATGGAACGGCTTATTATTTCCCAACAAATTGACCCTTCTGGCTGGTCTCGTGGTCCAGGGTCACGTATGTTTGTGAATCTGATGTGTGGATCTGATCACTCTCTCTCAGGGAAGAACCCAAAAGAAGACTATTTGGAGGCAATGATGACAGAAGCTCCTGGGCCCATAAACTTCACTATGTTTCTCACGATGTTTGGAGAGAAGCTTAACGGCACAGACCCGGAGGAAGTCATTCGTAATGCGTTTGCATGCTTTGACGAGGAAGGAACAGGTGAACGGATTGTCTCTTATTGAAGCCATGCAACACAATTTCTGCCACAGTCGTGCTCCACATCAATGAATGCACTCTCTGCACTCAACGTGATTTTTAAGCTTAAATATGAGGTTTAT
This sequence comes from Sinocyclocheilus anophthalmus, assembly GCA_018155175.1. Taxonomy (NCBI): domain Eukaryota; kingdom Metazoa; phylum Chordata; class Actinopteri; order Cypriniformes; family Cyprinidae; genus Sinocyclocheilus; species Sinocyclocheilus anophthalmus. Next base: position 77,268 of record JADLZN010009326.1, on the reverse strand, counting down.
ATATCTGAACTGCATGTAAAATTCCCATCCATTTGAATTACAGAGTTTTAACAAAAAATAAACTTAATGTGATGCATGTTTCTCAGTCGTGCATAAACGAAATGGGTAAAAAAATATTTTATTTAAATCATTTTCCAAATGCATTTCTTGGAATCCGCATAAATCAGTTAATTGTGACAATTACATTTATTCAGTTAAAAAGTGAACGTGGTTAAGATATGGCTAGCTGTGAAATTAGTAATATTCAATTAGTGTATAAAATGTATGAGATTGAAACTATTTGGATTTATTGATGAAAAATATATAAACCTGGACACTGTGTGTTTAAAGCACATTCAGATTATTAGTATTATTTAAAAATGTCTTACCCGTTTCATTTATGTGAGACTGACAAATATAAAATAATCCATCACATTAAGTTTATTAGTTTGTGAAAACCGTGTAATGCAATTAAAATGCATCAATCTTTTTGAGCGTGAAGAATTATGCAGCTGTGGAGAGAAACTGAGTATAACAAAAATACTGAACTACCGAGGAAAAATACTCTCATTTGGAGACTTTGCTCTTAACAAACCCCGCAGATTGGACTAAGATGAAGCTGTGATTGTTTCTCCTCGCAGGCTTCGTTCATGAGGACTACCTGAGGGAGCTGCTGACCACTATGGGTGATCGATTCACAGACGAAGAGGTCGACGAGCTTTTCAGAGAAGCGCCCATCGATAAAAAGAGCAACTTCAACTATGTGGAGTTCACCCGTATTCTTAAACACGGAGCCAAAGACAAAGACGATTAAACAAACAAAACACCCTGCATCCTCTTAAAAAAAAAAAAAACCTTTAGGTGAGAGAAATCTGTGCTGAATCCCCATGAGAACCCACCTCTAACTTTAATATACTGAATGAGAAGTAAGTGTTTACTCTGTGCAACTCACTGGAATAAGATCTCATATTTTGAATGGGTTATGATATAGGATCACAGTTAATGCCACTCATGGTTTGAGCTGTTAAAATGCAAGATTGAACCATGCACTTTTTTTTTTTTTTGGTGGTCGTGTTTAAACTAGTTTTTTTTTTTCTTAGGCTTGCGTGGCAGTGTTTTGTTTTATGCCAACTGGAACAAATTCCACTTGATTTCATCACACCTCACTGTTAGCTGGTGAAAGTATTTTATAAGTGCAGGGCTCTCATGGATCATGTTTCCATATATTTTGACCATGTCTTAGGTTTTTATAATGGTAACTTGAAAGTAGGGTTGCAAAAAGGTGGAACATTTCCAGTAAATTTCGGGAACATTCCAAAAATTTTGGAAAATTTACAGAATTTTTTTTTTTTTATTCGGGATTTTTGGAAAGTTTCTGGACAGTTCCGCCCCTTTGCACACCTAGTTAAGTACATAGTTCTCACTCTGTAAGTGTCTAAGCGAGTTTTTTTTTTTTTTTCTTTGTTTTTTTGGTGATTCAGATGGTAAAAATGTGCCGGTTAATGTTTAGATGCATTTGATCTCATTTGATTTCGTTGCCTAACTTTTTACATTTTATAATATTGAATAAATCTCTCTTAAAACTTTCATGTGCAGTTTCTTGTTTTTTTGTGTATATATAAATAATGGTTTTAACCTCTTCCACTCAAGTCAATGCTCTAACTGCAGAAATGTAGTAATTAAATTGATGACACCGTAAGCAGGGTCTTACATATTGTGGCACTAACCCCACCAAACACAACAGTGGCACAAAAGTGATGTTTTGATTTTTTTTTCTTTATGACCCCACATTTCACTTAAACCACTAAAATAATCACTGACCAGTGTTGCCAACAGCTTTCAATCGAAAGTAGCTAAAACTGGCCACTTAATGTTGCTAGATGACCTCATAAAGGTGAGTTCACTGATTTATATTTATATTTATATAGATCAGTGAACTCGCCTTTATAACGTCATGGGAGAGTCTCGGAATGTAGATGAGGTTTCTTCTCCAAGAAACTGATTTTGTTGCTAGGCTTTTGAAAAAAAAGTCTCTAAAGGGATGAGGAAGTGTAGTGACAAAAATCACTAAATTGGCAACACTGGCACACTGACTACAAAATAAGTTATAAATATTTCATTGGTCCTCTTGTTTTTTAATGTGTTCATAATTTCTTATGACAGCATGCCAAAAATTATGACCGCACAATTTGTCATGTTTCATTGCATTATTATCACAAATAAAACAACTCACTAAGCAACTATGCAATATGCTTACAAAATCTTGAACATTTATTTATTTTTTTTAATTAAGGGTGAAATTTCCTAGGCCGGACCTCACTTTTGGCCACTACTATATGGCATTTAATTAACTTTCCAACTGACCGCCAAACCATATTGCACTTTTATGAGGACTGTGGGCTTTCATGGAGTTGATGGAGCCACTGATTGAACTCGTGTTCACGTCATTGCTCCAGCTGTAAACAGGAGACATACCAATAGAAAACGAAGCATCAGTAATAATTTGTGATAATTTTGCACAATGCAAAGCATTTAAAAATATATATTTAAATATTAAAATATTTCAGTGTCTTAATTAAATTATTTTATTGTAGCTACATTAAATGATTTTTTTTTTAAGTGGTGTTGTGCTGCTGTGGCTTCACATGAGCAGGCTCACTATTGGCTGATTCAGAGGTCGAGGTCAGCCATTTTGTGTTGACATTATTGTAGTCCTTAGTTCACAACACTTAAGTGTCACCTCAGTCAACACTTAAGAATCAGTCTTAGACTTTACTGAAAGTTGCTTTTAGCTTCTTTAGAAAAGTCTCCTACTTTTTACTAAGAATTTTTTGACACAAGTCAAAGCTTAAGACTATTCTTAAGAGCATTTCTGAGAAGTTTCATACGTACGGGCCCTGATCATCATCAGTCTGTCTGAGATCACATGAAGAAACAGAACAAACTGAAACAGACTAAATCCAGAAGAACTGTGTCTCCAAGACGCTTCAAGAAACCTATCTGCGAAGCTCCAGTGCTTTTAACAGTTTTAGGCACTTGTGTAAAAATGCAGTAAAATGAGGATGCTGTCAAAAATGTCATAAATAGATTTTCTTTATCAATTAACTTCTATTAAATAAATTAAATCAACATTTGGTGAGAGCATCCTCTGTGTGTAAAGCAGAATTTTTCCACATTTCTTTTTTGCAGGTGTTTTACCAGTATTTAGAATTTTTCTTTTCATTGCATTTTGTTTTAGAGTTAACAGAAATATCTGTAAAAATAACGGTTGTGTGCAATGAGCTGCCAGTACTTTTTCTGTATTTACGATTTATTTTTACAAGTGTAGGTTGCTTATGACGACTGAAGTCTTGCATTTACTTGTTACAATTCACAATTTGAATTCTTTAATATCCACTTTAAATATTACCATAACATTATTAAAACTGTTAAAGTATATCATAAATATTACATATTAAATATTATCATTTTTTCAAACATTTTTGTGGACGGGAGTTTTCAGCTTTTCACCAGATTCATAAAAACAATTCAAAAACCTTTTAATAATAAACACAGACTTAAGTCTCCTTGCAGTTTTCTGCCAAAATAAATAAATACAAATAAATAAATGATGGTTTAACAGTTGAAAGCGAAGGATTCGAGACATATTATGTATTGTAAGTGAGTATTGTATAAAATAATCATAATGTTCAAATATTATTTATTTCTAAATTAGTTAATGATATAAACTTTATTATTGTTATTATTCCAATTGACTGGTTTCCTAAAAACAGTAGTATGAGTATAATGTGGACTTAGACACTTTCACATAAAACAAAAAAACACATGGAATGTAAATAAATAATAAAAAGCAGCTTTTGCCCTAGTGTGTACCTTGCCCTAGGCACATGGTACAATTCACAAATATAAATTATATACTTTAAATATTGCATTATTTAATTCTGTCCCAATCTTAGAATAATAAGGCAAGAGAGCTAGTATCTAGACAGGTTAAGGCTATTCTGCATCATTTTTTTTTTTTTTTGCAGATATACATGGAAACTTAATCAATGTGAGAAGCCTGATATTTAGATTTTTACTCCAGCGCAGAGGAAACAGTAGATGGCGCTGTGGAGTGCGACCGCCGCGGATACGACAAAACAACACGAAGACGAAGAAGAACGATTCATTTTCTGTTTGTTTACTTCTGATTAAAATGTAAGTAACGTTAGAGTAAAAGAGCTAAGAGCTGAGATACGAGCTTATGTTGTGCTCGTTATGTTTATGAAACGCACAGATGCTGAGTCACAATACGTTGATGTTGCGCTGAAATAAGGTGAGTTTTTGAACGGAAACGCGTGTACTGTAAACTTTTATTACATGGCTGTGCGACTGATTAGCTTGTAGTTGTTTTGCAACTCACACTAATGTGCTTTTTGTTATTTTTCACATAAGACACGGACATGTCAGTTTTCCCTCAGCTTTCCATGAACCCAGAAGTGCGAGAACATCTTCGCAATGTTTATACAAACAACGAGGTGGGCTCTTTCAGTCAAATAACTCTTAATTCACCTCTAAGTTGGTTTTTTTGGACATTTTCATGACATGCGCAAAGTTTACAATATGTGACCCTGGACCACAAAACCAGTCATACAGGTCAATTTTTTTTTAAATTGAGATTTCTATTGATTTCCAACTTTCCATTGATGTATGGTTTGTTAGGATAGGACAATATTTGGCCGAGATACAACTATTTGAAAATCTGGAATCTGAGGGTGCAAAAAAATCTAAATATTGAGAAAATCGTCTTTAAAGTTGTCCAAATGAAGTTCTTAGCAATGCATATTACTAATCAAAAATTAAGTTTTGATATATTTACGGTAGGACGTTTACAAAATATCTTCATGGAACATGATATTTACTTAATGTCCTAATGATTTTTGGCATAAATGAAAAATGTATAATTGTGACCCATACAATGTATTGTTGGCTATTGCTACAAATATACCCCAGCGACTTAACACTGCTTTTGTGCTGCAGCGTCACACATGCCATTTGAAAACCCAGTGCATGTCTCTTCTCATGTGTTTTTCTGTAGCTGGTGTTTGAAGCTCTGCTGTCCTGTCTGTCTCATCCGCCTCTGTTCACCTGTCTGAGAGCCAGCACACACCTGCACTCACTTCAGGACATTCAGCACCGGCTCCAGCGACATTTAGCACAGGTGTGTGTTTCTGCACATTCACATGTTGTGTTATATATGCAAAAACGGGGCTTATTATCACACAGACAGAAGACGTGTGTGAAGACATGCATTTATAATAATAAATAGAAATAATGTCTTGCAAAAATGGCAGTGCGTACGACAGTGTGTACGTTTTTATAGGGGCTGATAAATAATAGCGCGATATGGCTTAGTGAGATTATCAAATTACAAAGTCTGTGATCAGTTGATTTTCACATTTTCCGACATTTTTGTGGACGGACGTTTTTAGCATTGCACCAGATTCATGAAACATTTATAAACCCTTTGTCAAATAAACACAAACTTAAAAGTCTCCTTGCAGTTTTCTGCCAAAATTTTTTTTTTTTATATATATATACAGTATATATAAATATATATACAGTGGGGCAAATAAAATTTTACTAATTGTCAAATATATTATATTTTTTTATAAGTTAAATAAAGTATTATAACCTCTAATATATCGCGTCTAGAGTTTTAAAATTATGTACTTTATTATTATTATTATTATGATTATTATCCCATTGACTGGTTTCCTAAAAACAGTATATGAATATAATGTGGACTGGATACACTATCACAACTAAAAACTACAGTGTAAATAAATTATTAAAAAAATGATCAAAATAAAAGATCAAATATTTCGTTTTTTATTTATTTGCGTGAATGCCGTTTGACCATTAACTGACATTAGAGAGCCATCAACATGTGACTGTGAAAAGTAAACAAAAGTACAGAGAGTAGTGACATTAGTAAGTGTCTGGACACTTCAGTACTTTTTGGGGCCACTGTATGGTGCTGGGAATCAATGATGAGCCTTCTGCATAGTGTTGTTTAAAATGTACAGTTAAATATATGAGAATAGTTTTCAGGATTTTTTTTCTCAATGTCTCTTTGCAGCAGGAAAGATCTCCATCAGTTTACACTCACCCACAGCTTCCAGATGTTCTGCTGCTTCCAGTCCACGGCCCTCGGTATGCTCACAATATTGTTTTTGTTGTTAAATTATAATTGTTATTGTTTTAAAATATAAGTTCTGTTTATTATCCAGCATGACAATGAGCCGATCGCTGGCAAGATGTCTGTTCTCTCAGAAGCTGGACTCTACAGTAATACAGTGGCTGTTGGTTTGTGTGCGTGTGTTTGTTCTGCAGGCCCGTGGATCCGCTGGCCTCTGAAGTGATCGTTGGCGCTCAGTGTGGTAATGCTGTTCTTCGTGGAGCTCATGTGTTCACGCCTGGCATCCTCAGCACGCCAAAGTGTGAGCAGCACACACACACACACACACACACACACGTCTTTATTTTTAAGTATACACACTAGTGTGCTGCTTCCAGGGTGTTGAATGAAAAGTGTTATTTTTTAAGACATTGAAATTAGAGTTCGATCCTGCTGACTATGCCATAAATTGTCTATGAAAAAATCCAAAGTTCTGGCATGAAACTCTAGATGGCGCAGTCCGATAGGTCTAACTCAATCTGACCTGGCGACATCATTGTCGCATGGCAGCTGATTGGTTCTCTCCTGTATCGGTAGCCAATGAGCTCGCTGCTCAACATTCAAATACTTGGCTAGTGTTTGCTGTAGCAGTAGCAGCGCATCTCAGAAACCCTCCACCTCCCCAGCTCCGCATGTATAGATCTGCTATGGGGCGATCATGTATGCTATGGGGGTTGTTCATATGTGTTATATGTGCAGCAGCAGTATTTCTTACATGCTCACAGCAGCATGTTGTGGATGTATTGGCAGTAGCAAGTCTCGGTAGCAGCAGTGTAGCAGATCTATTCCACCAAGACCAAATGTGACCCTGCAGCACAAAAGCAGTGTTAAGTCGCTGGGGTATATTTGTAGCAATAGCCAAAAATACATTGTATGGGTCAAAATTATAGATTTTTCTTTTATGCCAAAAATCATTAGGATATTAAGTTAAGATCATGTTCCATGAAGATATTTTGTAAATTTCCTACTGTAAATATATCAAAATTTAATTTTTGATTAGTAATATGCATTGCTAAGAACTTCATCTGCACAACTTTAAAGATTCCAGATTTTCAAATAGTTGTATCTCGGTCAAATATTGTCCTATCCCAACACACCATACATCAATGGAAAGCTTATTTATTCAGCTTTTAATCACTGGTTTTGTGGTTCATGGACACAAATACATTAACATTGTCATGTACATTACCATGCAAATCTCTACGAGAATTGTCATGATAGAAATAGGGTCACGATACCAAAAATCTAGTAGTCGGTACCGATATTAAATTATATAATATTGCAAATTATAAGTATGAATACTTGTGTCTTTTGATAAATAATTAATGATCTAGTGTGGACCGCCAATTTATTCCCTTTCTCTTTGGGGGGGGCCGTAGTATTCTTCAGTTTGGGAAAATCTGATTTAGATTCATTAAGATGTTAAATCTGTCTTTGTGTGTTTGTCAGACATGAAAGTGGGCGAGGTGGTGTCTGTCTTCTCTGATGTGGAGGGCAAGTGCACACGCGGAGCCAAAGAGTTCAAGGGCAAGAAGGTGTTTCTGGGTAACGGGATTTCTAAGGTGGATCGCTCAGAAATATTCAGCTCAGATGGACCCGGGAAGTGAGTCGAGTTCTCTGTACAAGTCTTTATGTACTCCGTTGAAAGCCAGGATCGCTTTAACTTGTATGTCTGTCTGTCTCTGTCTCTCTCTCAGGGGTGTTGCGATTCGAATGACTGAGCCTCTCTATCAAAGCCCTTCCTTTGATGGTGTTCTTACAGATCAGCTCTTTCTACAGGTACCATGCTTCTGTGTCTCAGATAACTACCATTCGCATTAGTGTATATATATATATATCTAGGTTGTGTTTTCAATATGTAGATGTAAGGTGAACTTTGTTTGATTTTTGGGTAATTATAAAATGTGCGTTGAGGTTGTTCGCAATGCGTTTTGCATATTTCATACTTATTTTACAGAATGAAGTTGATGTTGTGACTCAGAGACTGACATGTTTGGTTTGTCAAAAATGTTACATTCAGTAAATTACCGTATTGACCCGAATATAAGACAATGTTTTTTTTCTTGGAAATACATCTGAAAAAACGCAGTCGTCTTATATTCAGGTTCTAGACTTTGACATGTCAATAATACACCCACAACAATAGGTGGTGCCAAATGTGCATAAAACGAGTGTGCCATGAAATATTAATGTAATGCGTGTTGTAAAGATCGTGAGAAAAAACTAAAGAGAAAGAAAAGCTTACAGCTGCATGAGTCGTGACTGTCACGTTATCCTGATGGGACAAAACTCCCTTTGTAATTTTAAAACGCAAGACAGTACCCAGATTTGAAAACTACAGTAAGATTTAACTTCTACTGTTCATAAGATTTTGGTAGGCTATATTAGATGGATAGCCTAAATGTTCCTAATTCAGATGGGCTACCTGTTTGTTTTAATGGTATATTAAAAAGTGTATATTTTTTTAAATGTGATTGTTGGTACATTTTACCAGTTTTTTACCATACTTTCAAAACAAAAAATAAAATAAGAAAAATATGCAATATGAAAATATTGATTCATCATAATGGCAAACAAGATTTGGTTTAAAAAGCCTTTTTCCAAAAGGTACATCTCGAAAAGGGGGGGGTCGTCTTATAATCAGGGTAGTCTTATATTCGGGCCAATACGGTAATACGGTAATAAATGACTTCTGTAAATTCTGTAAATAAATTTTTTTTTTTTTGTTTGTTGTTTCGTTGTTAGTTTTTTATAGTGAAAGGACGTGGTTTTTGGGTTGCAGAGTTGTTTTTTTTTTTTTCCCGTCTAGACAAAAATCTTGTATTTAAACCCATGAAATTGCAGATCCTGTTGTAAATAATAGTGAAAAATCACTTTTTTAAAACTGGTGGTTCCATATTAACCTGTTATAACTTATATCTAATATTTGCGTAATATATTTCATCAAGGTTCCGCTAGGTGTAAATAATATGAATGTTTTTAAAAAATCAACTGAATGTAACTTGGCCAAAAACCCCCCAACAAACCATTTCAAAACTAGGCCCTTATAAAGGGAAAATACCACAAAATCCGTTCCAGGGTAAAAAATATAAATGATATAAATGCTATATCAAATTTGACACCTGCTTTTTAAACAGTATTGAAGAAGCTTTTATGTAGAATCTGTTGTTTTTTCACTGTTTGATCCCACTTATTAACTTAATAGCTAATCTAATAATTAATCTATAATTATTATGATTATTATTAATTATTAAATTGTTTATAAAAACAATAAACTGTAAAAATAATAAACAATAAAACAAAAAGGCATAAAATGACAGTTTTATAGATAAGTGTAAAGACAAAAATAAGTCTCATATAAAAAGTTTTTAATATAACAAGAAACTAATTCAGTCAAGTGTCTCCAAAATGTTGAGCATTAGTCCAAATCGAGGTGTCTTTGAATGTGTTTGTTTGCATTTGTTCACACAGAACCTGCCGTCTGTGGTCGTGGGTCATGCTTTAGGACCTCGTCCAGGAGAGCGAATCCTCGACATGTGTGCCGCTCCTGGAGGAAAGACCACACACATCGCTTCTCTCATGGGAAACCAGGCAAGTGTGTGTGTGTGTTAGCAATCCTGTAAGGACATTATATGATAAGAGTACTTGAAATATTGGCAAGAAAAAGTAGTCCTGGATGAAAACAAACAGACTCTCAAATCTTATGCTGTGTCCCCACAGGGTACTGTTGTGGCCTTGGAAAAAATCCGATCCAAAATGGAAAAGATCGTTCAGAACGCAAAGATGCTGCAGTTGCACTGTATTAAAGCATATTGCTGTAACAGTGTGCATGCTGTGAGCTCAGATCCCGCTCAATGCAGTGCAGGTGAGCCTCCATAATCTAAAACCAGCAGTACAGACCTGACTCACATACTAAATTCAGCCGATTTCATTCTGCGTCAAAAGTGAGGAACAATTTGGGATTTATAGGCAACTCATATTGCACTCATGCATATACCAGTAGTTAAATGTTTCATGTTTTTTTATTTTATTTAAAGATAAATAGACACAACATAAATTAATATTATATGCACAAATGAGCAACTACTTTGTGATAATTCTGCCACTGAAATTTATTAATTAATTATATATGATTTCCTGAAGGAAAGAAAAGCTTTTTTTTTTTCTTTCTTTCTTTCTTTCTTTCTTTCTTTCTTTCTTTCTTTCTTTCTTTCTTTCTTTCACACATAATTCTTGCAGTATGCAGTTGCATTATGGACTATTTACATATTATGCACACAATCTACTGACAGCCTGTTCAGTGGTTTTATGAACGTACTGTTTTACCTGAAGTGAATTTTGAGTACATATTTTCTAAACGTTCTTCTCATCTCTTTATAGTTTAATCCATCTTTCACAGTGACTCTTAAGACAATAGAATACAATCTCTGGGTGAATTACTTTAATTAATTGCAGATATGATTTGTAAAAAGGTTTCATTTTCAAGTTTAGATCAGATTTTAAGCTGAACATAGTTTTTGTAGACGTACTAATTATAGATTTGTGTGTATTTGTTGACGGTCCCCCGTATCCTGAGGAGAGTTTTGACCGGATATTATTAGACGCTCCCTGCAGTGGTTTGGGTCAAAGACCCAACATGAGCTACAGCTGGAGTCTGAAAGAAGTCTGTTCCTACCAGCCTCTGCAGAGAAAACTCTTCACTACGGTAATGCAGGACTATAACGCTCATCCTCTGATGCTACTCATCCAGTGTGCGTTTTTATGCTTCAATGTTTTCCACAGTAACATGTGTTTGCAGCTTTCCACCTCTAAGTGGCGCTATAACCATAGACTCTGAAAGTTAGAAAGTGATGTAAGCTTTCTTTATGATGGTTAAAATGTAAATTCAACGTTTAAATAGTTATTTACACAACACAATGACAACCAAGCTGCATGGAAGCTTGTTTCCGCCATGTGTTTAAAAAAAAGGTAATTATGACTTTTCTCACAATTCCGAATTTTTTTCTCAGAATTGCAAAAAAAAAGACTGAATTATGAGATATAAACTCAGAATTGTGCGAAAATGTCTGAATTGTGAGATTAAAAGTCATAATTACTTTTTAAATTTTTTTTTATCCTGTGGTGGGAACAAGCTTACAGCTTGAAGGAAAAATGTTATTTTATAATTGGTGTTTTTTTGATATTTAGTATATTTATTTACTTATATTATTCAATATTTTATTAGCTTTGTATTTTATATTTTCAGTTTAGTTTTAGTTTAAGTAATTCTGTTCTGGCTTTATCTTTTAAAGTTTTTGTTAGCTTAATTTTATTTTCTTGTTAATTTAGTAATTTAAAGGGTCATAGATTCGATTTCCTTTTTTCCTTTCTCTTGTAGTGTTACAAGCGCTTGGTGCATAAAGAAGATCTGTAAATTTTTCAAAGACTAAAGTCTCAAATCCAAAAGATATTCTTTATAAAAGTTAAAGTCAGCCACGCCTACCTACAACGGCTCGTTCACCACGCCCACCTGTCTACATCACTATGTGGGAAGATTTGGCATAACACCGCCCAATTTTCACGCAAAGAAAGAAGGCATAACTTTATTGTTGCTACCACCGCCCCGCCTTTAAGGGTTGTTATTGTTGCTGCCACCGTCATGTCGTGAAGACGCTGTGTGTTTTGTTTTGAAAGCGAAACTACTTTGTTTGGTCTTCCAAAAGAGGACGATATCCGCTTCGTCATGCCTGGAGCTGATCTGTGCTGGTCGCTGAGGGAATACATCAGCTTGGATCGCCGGCACATTTTATGGAGGACTTTTTACTGATCCTGGGAGAGTAACGTTTAGACTAAAATGCCGGCAGTTCTGACATAAGTACGCTTTCTTTTATCATTTGCCACTGATGAATCAAACGCAAGTTTTGAGCAGTGTAGAATAGAGCTTGTTGTTTGTCATTTCTCCAATCACAATGCAGACCTTTGTTATTTTCGCGGCACTACGCAACGCGATGCAACGCGTAAAAGACAGTATAAGTCATTATAATCAGTAATTATGTCCCCACTGGATGCAACGAATGCCTCGTTTGTAATGGGTTTTAATGTTTTTGTGTCGTCGCTCCGGCCGGGACACGGCATCACAGTATGGTGAGGGGCGTAACATTTCCGTCACACGCTTAAGGTATTCGGCCAATCACAACGCACTGGATAGCTGGCCAATCAGAGTACACCTCGCTTTTTTAGAACGATGAGTTTTGTAAAAATCGAGGCGTTTCAGAAGGCATGGCATAGAGGGAACAATAATGTAAAAAAAAAGTATGTGAAATAATGTTTTTTTTTACTTTAACACCTCGGGGCATAAACACATTTCATTACACCAAATACACAAAATAATGTTCTTTTTAGCAGCGTCATATGACCCCTTTAAACGTTAACTCGTTTTATTTCTGTTAGTTAAGGCAACATTTTAAATTTTTAAAGTTTTTAACATTTTTAAGTTTTCTTTTGTCTAATATTTATATTGCAATTGCAATTGTTTTTTATAATTTTAGTTAAAGATAACACCGCTTGGAGTTGTCTATATCATTTTGGCTGACTACCTATTGTGAACATTTCTTTCAGTCACTGAACAGAAGGAGGTTCTGTGTAGCTGTTTATTGCTGTGTTAGTCTTTTACAGCTTATTAAATGTGTCTGTTTTACACACTTTTGTTTGCAGGCTGTGCGTTTGTTAAAAAGAGGAGGTGTTTTGGTGTACAGCACCTGCACCGTGACTCTTGCGGAGAATGAAGAGCAGGTCGCCTGGGCTCTCAAGACATTCCCCTGTCTAACACTAGAGCCACAGGTGAGGATAAAAACACGGCTAAAACAACAAGCATTTTACAACCCAGAACTGTCAAAACAAACAGTAGTGAATACTTGTGAGTCTAGCTAAAACAGAACAAATATGAGATACTCAAAAACAATCAAGTGTCATTACTGGATCTTTAGATGAAGTGACAATTTTCCTCAAAGAACATCAAACCTGAAGTGACTTATCCAGACAGGACTATTTTTCGACAATTCATTTTGCATTTATATATATGTATGTGTGTGTGCTCAAAGACTACATTTGACATCTGTCTTTTGACTGCCATAATCTCTATTTATTGTTTCTTCTTTTGAAAAGGAATGGTTTTTTTTCTTTGTTCTTCGTATACCCTGCTAAACAAAAGTAAATTTGCTTTTATATGTCCATTTAAACAAAGATTCAATTGACATATAACTGGTGATATTACTGTAGTGTAATCGCTTAAGTATTAGTAATTAACTACTATATTTTAGACAGTTCTTTTTTTAATTGCAATATGCCGTGTCAACCCAGCAACTAATGTTGTGTTTGTTGAATATGACTGGGGGATTATAATGTGGTGGAGCAAAGGCTATGAGAGTTAGTGAAAGCTTGGATTTGTCTTCTTTTCCAGGTGCCTGTTTTAGGATCGGAGGGGATGTCGGGAGCAGGTCTGTCACGGGACCAGCGGCGGCTGCTACAGAGATTTAGGCCAGAATTAGCATGGAGAGGAGCAGGTGTCCCACATTCCCCCGAGAGCCTCCTACAAGACGCCAACGCAGATACTATCGGCTTTTTTATTGCCAAGTTCATAAAAAGGTAGTAAGCTGAAGAAGTATGGCACTTTTATCTGCTAAACAGTTGAACACATCAAAGATATGTTGTGGGTCCATTGACTTTTATCGTATATGAACAAAAAACAGAAATTTTTTTAAATATCAGGTGAGGTGATGTTTCTGCAGCAGGTTTTCGTGAACTTGAACCACTTATTTGTAGGACACAAATTAAAGGACATAGGGTAAACATATTTATTAATCCTCAGAAAGGAAACAGAAGGGTATGTAAACTTTTGAATAGGATCATCTTGTGTAAATTATTATGCCTTTTGGAAAATATTTTAACATGCTTCAGAATTTACATATTTACACATTTCCCAAAATGACTATTTAAATAGATCATCTGTTTCAAATGTTTACTGGTTTAATGTAGTGTGTTGCCTTTATGACCATCAAATAATGTTTTTAATTTTTCATAATGGGCATAATTTTGTGCTTCACCACTCGGAGACTCATGAACAACCATCACAAAACATACAAACAGTCACTGATCCTCACGGAAACTACAGACCAGAATAAGATCCAAGAGGATGTAAACTTTTATAGTAACAGGATTGTGTGTGCAAATTCAGTTATTTTTTCTTGTGCAATGTATGCAAGTAAAAATTAATAATAAAAAACATTTTCTATGATACCTCTTTTTTTAAACAATACATATTCTGCAACTTCATGAGCACTGTGAGGTGCATAGAATTGCTCAACTCAAGAAAACTGAATAATCGCCTTGTAATTTTTAGGTTCGCAGTTTGTGTGGACAATACTCTTTCCTCATTCACTTGCGCAACAGACTGCAGACTGCATCAAAATGCATGGGGAATGCAAACACAGCATAACTCAATACAACAATAATTCATTAAACATTAATAGTAAAACAAGTTCTTATACTTTCTGAATGCAATCTTGATTGCGTTATAGCAGTGAAATTCAAATTGAAGTCTGTCAGTTTTCAATTAAGGGCAGTCATCCAGAATTCAGATTGTTCATTATTCTGAGTTTGGTTATATGTTAAAATGTTCTCTTTTTCTTTTTTCTTTGGGACAGAAAAGCTTGTTTCTGCAAGCCAGTGTATGTCCGCATAGTATATTTGACCGTTTAATTTAAAAAGATCATGGAAATTCAGTTTTTATACCTTATTTGACTAAGTCTTTGAAAGACCACGTGTGATTAAGCCATTTTTGTTTCCACCCACAGAAATTCAGTAATCCATAACCAGAAATTCATATGCAGGGCTGTAAGATTTGTAGCCTCACTGCTAAAAGGACAATTTAAACAGCTTTCACAGCTCAAATAACACATTTTTGTATGGAAGAATTAATGAAAGTTTCTTTTAAGAGGAACTCTCGGCGGCTCCGCTGCCGAGCCATTGGTTGGTTTTTTATTCACTGCACGGACCAACGGCCGTGCAGTTACACTGCGTTATTGAAAGGCTTCAGTCATCAGAGAAAAAGGTGTTTTCCCCAAGCATCTTAAACAGACGCAGTACTCGTTCCGTATCTCAGGGAGCCAAGGTTACGTTAGTAATCGAGTATGTTAATAAGAGTTTCAGGACTGCTGGAGAAACAAACCAAAACTATCATGTTGTTTTGTAACTTCTTTATCCTATATGCAAGGCAATACACACCTTTGCAACATTAACACACAAGTAATTAACATTAAATAACAATTCAAAATGACATCCACACAAAATAAAATAAATATCCTATTTTTTTTTTTTTAACTAAACAAATCAGCAGTGAAGATGAAATCGAGAATTCAACATGAAAAGTTTTTCTGGGTGAACAGAATATTCAATAACAACAAAATAATAATAATTATGGAAGATTTTTTCTGCCATGAAATAAAAAAGGTATTCGCAACTATTTATTATCTCACAATTCTGACTTTTTTTCTTGCAGTTTTGCGATCTCACACTTCTTTTTTTTTTCCACCACATAATACATTTAAAAAGGTAATTGCAACTTTTTAATCTTACAATTCTGACTTTTTTAGTAAAAAAAACTTTTCTAGTTTACATCTAGATTTCTGACTTTTCTTAGAATCGCAAGTTTATATTTCAGAATTCTGACTTTCTTTTCTCAGAATTGCAAGGAAGAAAAGTCAGAATTGTAAGATAAAAACTTGCAATTACCTTTTTAATTTTTTTTATTCAGTGGTGGAAACAAGCTTCCATAAATAATAATAACAATAATAATAATAATAATAATTTGAGTAATTAACTAGACCTAAAGAATTTACGAAATATGTACGATAAAAAAATAAACAGCAGATTTCTATATTGGGACATAAAAAAAAAAAAAAAACATTTAGGCATTTTTGCACTTTCGGTGTCTTTTTTTGCCCCAAACTTGCATTAATTTCTGAAACTGTCACTCACATCTGCTGAAAACCAAGATTGTTTCAAAGCAGAGCAAGTTTAAAAAAAAATACAACCTCTTTTTTTTTTTTTTTCCTCTCTCCTTTGGGTTAACATGCTCTATGTTTGTTCAATAAACCAGATGCAATCAAGTAAAAAACAAAACTAAAAATAAATACACAAAATTCTGCAATCTTTAAAGAGAATTTCATCATTCATGCCATATTAAATTATATATAATTGTCTTTATTTAATGTGTCCACACTTGGAAAAGTCGTGTATGGATACACGTGTCATATACATTACATTGGCCTGTAAAAACACATAAGATTGAGGTCAGTGTGTATGTGGCACGTGTGTCACTGCTCTATGTAATGCTCTCTCGCCCATTCCGCCTCTCCTCGTTTCCTGTCCCGCTCATGATGAGGTTCTCGTTGTGACCTCTGCTTTCCTCTTTGCTGGCCGTTCCTCTCGTTGTGGTCGTATTCCTTCTCTTTGTCGCCCTGGTGGTGATGATGGTGATGATGGTTTGGCGGTTCCTCTTCCTGCGTTTGTCCAGCGAGAGGTTCTGGATATGTGCACTCTGACGTCTCTTGTTTGTAAAGCGTCCTCGTGGTGCGACTGTGATGGCGGTGGTGATGATGATGATGATGATGATGGCTGTGGTGTTTGTGACCGCTTCTCCATTCACTTTGGTTGTTGTTAGCTTTAGCGTCTTGCTCCTCAGTGTTGTCGTCTTCCAAACGTCCTTGCTTCTGAGTTTGGTAGTGATGATGATGATGATGATGGTAGTCTTCATAAAAGCCCGTCCTGTCGTCCGCTGGTCTCTCTGCTGTCTGCTCGCCCACTCTGCCCTGATTTAGCAACACATGTGTGGAATAATGCAGTTATATGGATTTGCAAACACAAACTAAATGTGGACAACTAATGTTACCAAATGGAACCTTACTGTAGTTTTACCGAAAAGATAGTTATTGTTTTGTAAGAAACCGTGTGTAAGAAAATCAAAGTAAACATCTCAATGCATACATTTTTTTTAACACACACACACACGCAAGTTTCTGAAATCATTGCAAATCACTACAAACCACATCAGATCTACAGTATATGGAAGCCAGTTTTCTGCCACTGAATGAATTTAAAAAGTCACAATTACCTTTTTTTTTTATTCAGTGGCGGAAGCAAGTTTCCATAGATCTACTATCACTCTCCAATGTTAAAAGGATAGTTCACCCAAAAATTAAAATTTTTTCAGCCCATTACTACTCACCCTTGAGCCATCCTAGGTCTATATGACTTCCTTCTGTCAGACGAATCCAATCGGAGTTATATTAAAAACTGTCCTGACCCTTTCAAGCTTTATAATGGCAGTGGGTGGGGGTTTCTGTTCCACAGTCCATAACAAGTCCAATAAAGCGCATCCATCCATAATAAAAAGTGCCTCACATGGCTCTGGGGGTGAATAAAGGCCTCCTGTAGCGAATCCATGCGTTTTTGTAACTATATTTAAAAGGTAATAATCACTTTTCTCTAGCTTGCGCTAAATGTTGTTCACGGAAGCCGTTCTGGGCGGAAGACATAGGTTGTATTCACCCCCGGAGCCGTGTGAGGCACTTTTTATTATGGATGGATGCACTTTATTGGACTTGTTTTGGACTGTTGAACAGAAACACCCGCCCACTGCCATTATAAAGCCTGAAAGGGCCAGGACAATTTTTTATATAACTTCGATTGCATTCGTCTGAAAGAAGGAAGTCATATAGACCTAGGATGGCTTGAGGGTGAGTAAATAATGGGGTGAACTATCCCTTTAAAACAATCCATATTCAAATTATTAACTCCATATTTTAAACTCTAAAAGTCAACAACACTGAGATTATCCAAGGAACAGTTCACCCAAAACCGACCTCAGTTTACTCATCCATATGCAGTTTTTAAATCTGTATTATTTTATTTCTTCTATGGAGAAATTAATGTTGCTGCTGCTCTTTTACAAAAGCACATTATGAACATGCACGGTCAAGATAAAAAAGCACAAAAGCTCTGAAGTACCATAATAGTAGCCCATATAAACAATTTCCATTTGTCTGGAAAACAGCAGCTTGAGAAAATTCTTCTTTTGTGATTCATGGACGAAAGAGTTTCGAGTGACACGAGGGTGAGTTAATGATGACGGTGTTTTTATTTTGGGTGAGTTATTCCTTTAAGCTAAATCCTCATGAAATTAGGTTTACTATTCTGAACTTGGTCAAATGAAAGCATGACTGAGCTTCAGTCTTTCACACAAACACACTCACCATGACGGAGGCTACTCATCTGTAATAGGAGTAATGAGGGTGCAATTGCAATTAAATGAAAATGTGTTTAAATTTATATCAAATGCAGTTAGTTGAACTTTGCTTTTTCGACCCACTTAAGTAATAAATTAAAAAATAGTCATGAAAGGGTCTTTCTTTAAGTACACTTAAATGGCATTTTATGACTTGTTATCTGCAAGTATAGTTTTTTTTTAACACTTTTAAGATTTGAAGTACACTACTGCACTTCTTTTTAACTAGGAACCTTTAATTCAAGCCTTTGTTAGGATATCCTGTAGTATTGCAACTAGATACCTATGCTTTCTGTATGTGAGTGTTTACCCATGCACAACTCATCTTAGCAAAGCAAGCAGCAATAATTGATTACAGTTACTATTGCTTTCTCAGTTTGCTAATGTAAGTGCAGGCTGAAGTCTCATAGGCACCTTTGATTGTGGATTAGTCAGTGAGTCCTTGCAGGCGACTGCGGCTGCAGTGACTGTGGTGAGTTTCTCCAGCAGAGGGTTTGTCTGAGGGACGCTGGGAGGGTGAGTGGATTTCCAGTAGGCCTCCAGATAATCAGCCATGTGCTCACAGGCGTCTTCCAGCTGATTCTCATCAAGAATGATGTCGAAAAGCTCCTGGATAGAGAACAAACAAGCGTGTGAAGAGGGAAATGAACTGTTAGAGAGCAGAGAATGAGAGAGAAAGGGTGACCGGTTTATTGCAAGTAATTATTCAATTAACTCACTGAAGGGCACTGGGCCAGTTTGTCTGCTGCCACCATCTGCACATTGAGATGCTTTGCCTGAGACTTTCCTCTAGACTTTATTAACCGCTGCAAAACCTGGAAGATGGACAAACCAGAAACAATATCCCAGCAAAATATCAGTGTTGAACAACAGAAAGACAATCTAATAGACAATCAGAGGGACCATTATGAAGAAGTGTGCTTAATCGTATTAAGTATGCACTTCTAGTGCACTTCAAATCTTATAAGTATATTTTTAAAAAACGGTACTTGCAGATAACAGTGTTAATGAAATAAAAGGCAACAAGTGTACTTTAAGAGAGACATTTTCATGACTGTTTCTCAACACACCTAAATACACTTTTAAAAAGTGCACTTTGTAAAGTCAAATCAAAAGTGTATTTATTTGAATCGTCATTAACATGCAATTAAAGGCACAGTATGTACGTTTTCACCACTAGAGGGCGCGTATTCAAAACAAACAAAGAAAAAGGCGTAGTTTGATGACGCCGTGACTGAGTGTGGAATCATGAGAGTTGTCGTCTTCATCCCCACAGCCGATGCAATCCGACGGGACTCGGGCAGAAGTCATGTTGATGGATGAGCTAATGTATTAAAGATTTATTAACATCAAGTGAGGCGGAAAGCCGTCGAAGCGAAACGAGGCCGCTGAAGCAATTGCTAATGAGAGACGAGCGTGACACACGGCTCGAAAGCAGCGTATAGCTTTTATTATGCCACAGTCGACGGCTTTCGCTCCTTCCGGTCGTGCATATGTGGGGTAAAGCAGCGCTGTTTTATCACTAGATACATTTGAAAGTTCTGTTATAATGCTACTCTGTGCAGTCTTCACCTGTCTAATTAAACGTGTAAAATATTCAAGCGTCTTTGGTGTTTCCATGTTTTCTACAAAACAAAACCGGAAATCGAGGGGTTATGACGTCATTGGCAGGCGACGCAATGACCAGCGACGAGCCACTATTTAAAATAGCAATTTCTCTGGATTTAAACATTCTTCGAAACATTTGGGATAATGTAAGTACACAAGTCAATAAAATATATAACACAGTTCTAGTGGTTTTTGGATATTTAAAAATCTTACATATTGTGCCTTTAAGTGTCTGAAATCATTATATTCACTTCCCCCTAAGTATATTCTTTCATAGTATATTATTTACATAGTAAGTACTCTTTTTAAAAGTATGCTATTGTGCATCTTTTCACAAGAGATCTGAAGCCTAAGCAGAGTGATTTAGCAAAAGTGCACTTTTTTAAATGCTTCACTTTAAAATGTATTTAAATAATGGTTTTCATAATCTTTTGTTGTGCTTTAAAGAAGTGCACTTATTTTGATGTGTTGACTAACATACTGAAGAAGATGTAAAGTACTTAATTATAATTTGATCTATAATGTTCTATTTGATGATATAAAGTTAATACGTTTGGAACTTCATTACAAATGTGCATTTACAAATTACAAGTTTCAGCTGAAATGACTTTAAAGTATAACCTGTTTTTGTTTATCATAAATGCTTGTCAGCACATTCAGCAGTACTTTAACCATTTTTCTAAGAATTACAAAATAAAAAATTAAATTGTACTTAAGTGTGCTTTTTTGGCCCACTTAAGTAGGACTTAGTTTAACTTTTTGCGAAAGTATATGACTAAGTATATTCTTTTAAAGTATATATGTGTGTGTACCTTTGGAGAGGTGACCTTGATGTAGACAATAATAGGTGCAAGAGACGTTTTTCCCATTTGGGTTGGGCTGGGTGGGTTTATCGTTCGGCGTCAAGAACCCCAGCTGCAGTGTCTAGCCAGTTCAACTATCCTCTCGATCATCACTCTGACCTCTGCTACTCAACACACACACACCACACACATGACCCGTCAGAGAGTAATGCTGAGAATAACAGAGAACCCAACCACTAAAAGCAATTAAGCTACCATTACTATTTAGAAAGAATAATGTGGTGAAGTAACATGCAATTTAAGGAATTCAACAAAACAGGAACAACTTTAAAGACACACAATTATGGAAGGGAATCATAAGGAATCAAAACAATTCTGGTTCTCGTTCTGATTCCAATTGTAATAATTCAGTAATTCCAATTTCCTTAAATTTCCCTGATTTCATTAAAGGGATAGTTCACCATTTATTACTCACCTTCGTGTCGTTTCAAACCCGTAAGACCTTTGTTCATCTTCAGAACCCAAATTACGAGATTTTGATGAAATCCAAGCTTGTCTGATCCTGCCATTATACCCTGGCGCGTTCCTTAGCACGTCCTCGACAGCCGGTGCTGACGCATCTTCTTCTTCTTGCTTTATGGTGGATCGCAGACTTATAAGTGCATTACCGCCACCTATCTCTCAACTATGGACCATTGACCCTCTATCTACACTCTCAATAGGAGTGCACGGGGCCATTTGAGAGATAGGTGGCTGTAATGCACTATAAGTCTGAGATCCACCGTAAAGCAAGAAGAAGAAGATGCGTCAGCACCGGGCTTGTCGAGGACGCGCTCAGGACAGTTCAGACCATTGCAGTCATCAGAGTTGAAAACAATATAAATACTGTTCAGTTTCTTGAACAAACCGATCATTTTGTTTCTTAGGACATCAATGTGTCGTCACGTGCCGCAGGGTTTAATTTGGTTTTGTTGTGTATGTTTTTTTGACTCTCAAAGCCGTGATTCCCATTCACTTCCATTATAAGACTGACAGACTGCAACGGTTTGAGTTAAAAATCTTCGTTTGTGTTCTACTGAAGAAACAAAGTCACCTACATCTTGGATGCCCTGGGGGTAAGCAGATAAACATCACATTTTCATTTTTAGGTGAACTATCCCTTTAAGGTAATCCTGCTTTTTTTTTTAAATCATCTTGTCTCAGTTACAAATTTGACTGGTAAATGACTAAGAATGATAGCCCCTTTTGTATTGCATTGCATTGCATATCAGGGATGACAGATTGATAAAAAGACATGCTATTTATGACTGGATGTAACTTTTGATACTTTGCGGTAAAAGTGGCTCTCCGATTGACTGTGCCCTATGAGTGCGGCTCCCATGAAAAAAAATAGTGAAGGTCACTGGCGTAGCCTAAGGGTACTTGGCGCACAGTTTTTTTCTTTTGTTAAGAGAAATATATTTCCTATTTATTTTATTCCTTTTATAGATTTCATTTCTGTTTTTCTCCGCTGCAGTTGCGTGATGCAACGATGTGTGAATCCTCACGGTCTGTTATTGCTATTTGCGCATATAAAGCCCTGAAAAAAAATTATTCTAATCTTACTGGTTAAAGATCGACTAATGAGCTTAATATCGACTAAATATAGACTAAATATATTTTATTGTGTGAGAGTGTATATGTCCTGCTTTGGATGCTGTAGGAAGGAAAATTCAATAATAAAGACTGTATAAGAGAATACAATTGATGTAAGCAAGAATGCAAAAAACATTGAATTCAAAAAGGAAAATTATTTACTATCTCATCATTTTAGATAAGATTTTCTTTTTTAAGTCATTCACTCTAAACCGTCAAACACTTTCTCTTACCTAAGTTGGAGCGTGTGTTCGAGCGCTCGATGATGGCATGTTTACTGGGGTTGTTGAGCACAGAGCGCTTGGCCAGAGAAATATCAGCAGCCACCCTCGTGATCGAGATCCTGGATTACACAAAATACGCATGTTAATTAAATGCAAGCTCTTTAAATTGAATTGCAATGCACATGTATGTGCATAAGTATATTGTATTAAATGGTTAACGGTAATTTTTTTGTTTTGTTATTAATGTTGAAAACAGTTGTGTTGCTTCATATTTTTACCATTCAAGTAAAATTATTGCCAGTAAAGACATTTATAATGTCACAAAATATTTCTCTTTCAAATAAATGCTGTTCTTTTGAATTTTCTATTCATGAAAGAATCCTGAAAAATAAAATGTATAACGGTTCCCGTAAAAAATATTGTGCAGCACAACTGTTTTCAACATTGATAATAATCAGAAATGTTTCTTGAGCAGCAAATTGTAATGATTTCTGATGATCATGTGACACTGAAGTCTGGAGTAATGATGCTGAAAATTCAGCTGTAAATTATATTTTAACATATATTCACACAGAAAACAGCTATTTGAAATTGTAATAATATTTAATTATTTTTCTGTATTTTTTGTTCAAATAAATGCAGCCTTTGAAAAAAATCTTACGGATCCCACACTTTTAACCCCAAGTGTACATAAGGCCATAAAATATAAAATATGACCATGTTTTCTGATGGATTCTTAGTTTTAGACTATTTGACTAGTCCGTTACAAATGCACACATCCGTTCTCTCTATGCAGTCCATTATTTTTCTTGTATATGCCTAGGAGATACTATAAGAAAACACAAAATTAGCATCTCCACATCCATTGTACATGACGTAACATACATGTAGTAGATGAAAAACATGAAAAAATATCAAACTCAAATGCATTTCAGTTCGATTTCAAACCACATATGTGACCCTGGCGCACAAAAGCAGTGTTAAGTCATTGGGGTATATTTCTAGCAATAGCCAACAATACATTGTATGGGTCAAAATTATAGATTTTTCTTTTAATGCCAAAAATCATTAGGATATTAAGTAAAAATCATGTTCCATGAAGATATTTTGTAAACGTCCTACTGTAAAAATATCAAAACTTAATTTTTGATTAGTAATATGCATTGCTAAGAACCTCATTTGGACAACTTTAAAGATGATTTTCTCAATATTTAGAGTTTTTTTTTTGCACCCTCAGATTCAGATTTTCAAATAGATGTATCTCAGCAAAAATATTGCCGTATTCTAACAAACTATACATCAATGGAAAGATTATTCATTCAGCTTTCAGATGATGCATACGTACATACTTTCTGACGGTTTTGTGGTCCAGGGTCACATATGAATTTGGCAAGGACTGAAAAAAATCTGATGTGATTTCGATTCACCGAAAAGATGTGTATAATTTTAACTGTCACACTGTAAATCCTGCGCAGTCGTGTTTGGGAAACTGCAGTCAAGGGAAGCTACAAGCATGTGACCCGGCTGTGTGCTTAAGGACCAGCATGGCCAATTAAGGCAATGAGATGTGACTATTTAAAGTAACCTCAAACACTCACGTGACACACACACACAAATATATAAACTATCCCAACGGAGGGTCGAGGAGGAAGAGAACCGCTTAAAGACTCACCTCCCCTCAAAGCGGTGCTTCAGAAAGTCAAACAGAGCTTTCTGCATCATATCTGTTACCTGTTTACACACACAAAAAGAATCATGTCAGGGTTTGTTTTCACCATATTTTTCAATGTAAATCTAAATGCTTTACAATTAAGTGTAATTGCGAAGTAATAAGGAATCATGTAAGACTGGGAACATGTTTAGTCAAAAATATAAGCACTCAAATGCTGTGCCTGTATAAAAACGAATGATTTATGGCATTTAAAGAGATAGTTTACCCGAAAATGAAAGTTCAGTCTTTACCAACTCATCTTTTTGTCAGTCAGCATTTGCCATTAGTTCTTCAGAAGTTATAAACCAGTTAGATATTTAGCAAAATGTCCAGGTTTCTCTTTTCAAACTGTATGGAGTAATTTTCAGCTTAAATTCAGTTATTTATTTTGTTCTCAACATCATATTTGATCAAGAATAATTTGTGCAAAAAATTCAAACACTAACGACATAAACTCAAAATCGCACAGAATAAAAATAGTATAGTAGTAATAACAATAATTTGCACATTATTCAAAATATAAAGATCTGTTCTCTATGATACTGTCAATGCATCTAGTTATATTTAAATGTATTTTTTATTTTTTAATGTTTTTGAGTTGTTTGTATGTGTGAGCTCGATTGAAATCATAGTTTTATTTATAATACCGGTATTATTTTTGCACCTTAATTTACAGATTTTTAACTTCTAAAAATGTTTGTAGCACCTAATATATATATATATAATTTCTTTTACTTTGTTCAAACATACAACAAAAGTTTGTGGACATGTTATTTGTTAACTACACTGTAAACAGTGATTTTTTTTTAAGTTACAGTATTGGAGTACATTTTACAATAAATTACTGTTACAGTTTTTGTACTTCAAAATGTCCAATTGAATTCAATCTTGCTGTTTCTTTGTAATCATTTGTTAAATTTACTAGTGATTTATTTAAAGTAGTTTATTTTTAGTGCAACGTAATGCAATGTTTGCCATGTTTTGTCATTTTGTTCCTTGACGGTATGGAAACGAGCAGCTTTAACATTCTACTAAACATCTCAAACAAAACATCATAAGGGGTGAATTAACCCTTTAGTGTCTTCTCTATGAAGTCACAATGCGTTTTGCAGCAGCTTACCGTCGTAGCGCCTTGGGCTGGATCGGTCCCTCACCACAACAACCGTCGCCATAGACGGCAACCACGTCATAAAAACGGATGAACCTTCTCTTCTTAGGAGCGACACAACACACACCATTAACCTCGTCAGTGTGCGCACACAACACACACTTCACAGTCACAGCTAGAATGATAAAAGATGGGCGAATACTAATATCTCCATATTAAGATCTAGACGGCAAGTGTCCATTTCAATGTCAGCGGCTTTAGAATGTCCAGTTCTTACTTGCTGTATTGTTAAGTCTCAATGAAGTTAAATAAAACACTTATTTGCATTTATCTAGACTGCAGATTAGACAATGTCTGAAGAGTGCTATATGTTAACTAATGCTGGTTTTGCCTGAGCTCAATTAAGTTTTGACACCCAACTTAAAAAACCCAGTTTACAGACATGGATTTTCATACATCTGTGTCGTGAGTAAACATAAGTTGTTAGAGCCTGCCGGTGTGGTAACAGTGCTGTGGTAAGCAAATTGGAAGTTTAGAAATGATTTTGTAGGGAATTGCACAACACAATAAGATGGATTTAGTCCCGTTATCTGGTACATGCAACTCCCGCACGCCACTCACACACCCGGCTCAATTTGCCCGTTTGAGCTGTATAAAGCATGACGAAATGTCAGAAGGATACCCACAACAGTGAAAGTGGTGTACTAAGTAGTGGCAATGCATCATTCTACGATGTTGTACTTTTTAAGAGCCCCCGTCAGTCTAGGATAAAAATATGAAATGTGCTTGTTTTTGAGATCAGGAAATCAGGATCCTTGACTCGCTAAGGTCCAGCATCCGTTAGCTACAAACCCTTATTAAAACCCATCTGAACCACTAATCAAGGTCCTCAAGAATTACTCGTAAAACTTCCGTCCAATGCAGGTAACGTCCAAGAATCGAGGCCCT
This sequence comes from Sinocyclocheilus anophthalmus, assembly GCA_018155175.1. NCBI lineage: Eukaryota > Metazoa > Chordata > Actinopteri > Cypriniformes > Cyprinidae > Sinocyclocheilus > Sinocyclocheilus anophthalmus. Next base: position 50,710 of record JADLZN010009326.1, on the reverse strand, counting down.
ACAGGAAGCAGCTGGCCCTCTTGTTAAAATGGAACATCCGTATTTGCTTTTTCTTAAAAATATTTACATACAAGTGTGACATTAACATATTTATATAGATATATAGATATATATATATATAAGACAGGTCAAAATCTCAATAAATTAGAATGTCGTGGAAAAGTTCCATTTTTTATTTTTATTTCAGTAATGCGAACGCAAATTGTGAAACTCGTTGTATGCAAAATTCCAATGCACACAGACTAAAGTAGTGTAGTCTTTGTTCTTTTAATTGTTGAGGATTTTGGCCTCATATGTTAACAAAACCCACCAATTCCTCTCGCCCAAATTGAATATGTTGACTTTGCCAATCAGTCCTAGATCAACTCAAAACTTCAAAATGGTCTCTCAGTTTGGCGTTTCTCACTACGGCTACAGCATCTCCCGCTATTGTCTCTCCACTTTTCTTCATGCAGTCGAATGACTGCTGATCTGACAGTTTCCAGACAAGCATTGACACCCTTCACAAGGATGGTAAGCCTCAAACATTCATTGCCAAAGAATCTGGCTGTTCACAGGGTGCTGTATCCAAGCATGTTAATAGAGAGTTGAGTGGAAGGAAAAAGTGTGGAAGAGAAAGATGCACAACCAACTGAGAGAACTTATGCCTTATGAGGCCTTATGAGGATTGTCAAGCAAAATTGATTCAAGAATTTGAGTCACAGAACAAGGAATGGACTGAGGCTGGGGTCAAGGCCTCAAGAGCCACCACACACAGACGTGTAAAGGAAATTTGGCTACAGTTGTCGTATTCCTCTTGTTAATCCACTCCTAAACCACAGACAACATCAGAGGCATCTTACCTGAGCTAAGGAGAAGAAGAACTGGACTGTTGCCCAGTGTCCAAAGTCCTCTTTTCAGATGAGAGCAAGTTTTTTGTATTTCATTTGGAAACCAAGGTCCTAGAGTCTGTAGGAAGGGTGGAGAAGCTCGTAGCCCAAGTTGCTTGAAGTCCATTGTTAAGTTTCCACAGTTTGTGATGATTTGTGGTGCAATGTCATTTGCTGGTGTTGGTTCATTGTGTTTTTTTGAAAACCAACGTTACTGCACACGTTTACCAAGAAATTTTGCTTCCTTCTGCTGACCAGCTTTTTTGAAGATGCTGATTTCATTTTCAGGATTTGGCACCTGCCCACACTGCCAAAGCACCAAAAGCTGGTTCAATAACCACGGTGTTACTGTGCTTGATTGGCCTGCAAACTCACCAAACCTGAACCCCATAGAGAATCGATGGGGTATTGTCAAGAGGACAATGATGAACAAGATACCAACAATGAAGATGACCTGAAGGCCGCTATAAAAGCAACATGGGCTTCCATACCACCTCCGCAGTGCCACAAACTGATCACCTCCATTCCACACCGAATTGAGGCAGTAATTAAAACAAAATGAGCCCCTACCAAGTATTGAATACATGAACAGTAAATTAACATACTTTCCATAAGGCCAACAATTCACAAAAAATTTTTATTTATTGGTCTTATGAAGTATTCTAAATTGATGAGATAGTGAATTGGTGGATTTTTGATAAATGTGAGCCAAAATCATCACAAAAAAAGAACCAAAGACTTAAACTACTTAAACAGTCTGTGTGCATTGAATTTATTTAATACACAAGTTTCACAATTTGAGTTGAAATTACTGAAATAAATGAACTTTTCCATGCATTCTAATTTATTGTGAAGAAGTTGCACCTGTATCATATAAAACCTTGCACGCTGTTTTGTTTGAGTGGACTTTGGTCATGATGCAGTTTCCTATAGCACCACCTCCCAAAGATACACATTTGGTAGAAATACCACAATACATCTCTAACTGGTAAAATATAAAGGTTCTTTAATTGGAAATGATGGGTTCCTGACGATCCTACATCCTGGATCTTTCCATTCCGCACAAAGTTCTTGTATGGAAAAAGGCTATTCAGATCTTTAAACTGTGTCTTCCACAAAGAAAAATGTTTTCCTTTTTTCACGAACGGTTTCTGAGCCTGAAAAGTTCTTTTGGGAACTAAAATTTACAGAGGCACAAAATCACTTTCCACAGACTTCTACTTACTGTTGTCCCTGCCTGTGGCCATGACCTGCCCACCAGTCAGCCGCTGAGTCTTTATGTAATTTTCAAGAAGCAAAAACACCTCCTTTTCCTCTTTATTTGACCCTCTACTCCTCACTCTCTATTCTATTGTTAATTCTAGCTTTATCTACTTTTTTTTATAAAAGAAAAACTAACACTATCATTCCCTATTCTTTTTTCTATTCTATCTACTTGTTTTTCTTGTGCGTGTGTGTGTGTTGTGTGGTGTATATATATATATATATATAAATACCGTATCTTGCAATGTGTACTCGTCTGCTGTATAGGTCTCTACCGAGACTTGTCACTTTGCACTTGCATAGTTGTTGCTCTTATTGTTAGGTTTGATTGCTTCGAATACACGTTCTAACACAGCCATCTTTCTGTTGAGGCAAATCTGATGTTGTGGAACTTTCGTGAACTCTCGATAGCAATGGAATTTCCTATTTGAATCATCTGTTAAACTTCTCAAGCAATGGTAATATGTGACCGCACTTTTAGAATGCTTTGTGTTATAAGTGTTTCACTGTAGCAACATTATATTCTGTTCTTAATAGATACACTAAGTCAGTTGTTAAAATGTTTTTAACCCAAAAAAGTCTTAAGCTTACCAGTCTCAATTATTTGACTAAATCCCGGAAAACCAGCATATGGAAATACTTGATATGTTATATTATACTTTTCCAAATATAAAGTTCTGGCTGTGATGCCAAGCTGATTTTTAGTGCATCATACTCCCCCTTCATGTCCCATGATTCCTTTAGAATCATTCTCAAGATGCTGATTTCTGCTGAGCTTATTATCGGATGCTAAATTATTATAGGTTTCGTAATTATTACGATGCTGGAAAGCAGATTTTGCTGCTATAGTTTTGAGATTTCTTTGGGTTGTTCGCAGGTGACTTTATAAGTTTCAAAAGAACAGCATTTATTTGAAACCTTGTGTAACATTATAAATGTCATTACTTTCACTTTTGATTACTTTAAAGCATCCATGCTGAATCATGGTTTTCATAAAAATACAAAGCAGCATAGCTGTTTTCAACATTGATAATAGTAAGAAATATTTCTTGAGCGGCAAATCAGCATATTATACTGATTTCTGAAGATCATGTGACACTGAAGACTGGAGTAATGATGCTGAAAATACAGCTTTGATCGCAAAAATAAATTACATTTTAAAATATATTCACATAGCAAGCGTTTTTTAAAAATTGTAATACTATTTCACAATATTACAGTTTTTACTGTATTTTTGATCAATTAAATGCAGCCTTGGTGAGCAGAAGAGACTTCTTTCAAAAACATTAAAAAACCTTAATTATTCCACACTTTTACTAGTGTATATACAGTGTATCAAAATTATCTTCAGATTAAAACTATCATGTAAATCCGTCACTGAGCAGATTCCATCCTGTTATAACAATAAGCTATAATTAATAAACTCTAAGTACTGCATAACAGGAATGAGCGGCCATTGAACACACGGCTCTCTGTGAGGCCTGACTTACCGATTTATGCCTCTGCTTAGCTGAAGAAAGGAAGAAGGGAAACAGACAAAAAGAAAAGACCAAGGGAGTGTGAAAGATTGGGATACAGAGGAACAAAGACAAGACAGGGAGAGAGAAGGGAAAGAGTGAGTGGAGTAAGCTGGCATGGGCATTCGGACAAAGACAAGCGAAACGGGCTCTGCGCGATGCTGCTGTGACGGACAGATGCAGAGCGAGGGAGCGTCCTTTACCTTCTTAAAGAAAGGCATTCGTTTCTCACGGGCTAAAGGGGATATTACTGTGTTTGGGCTGGCTTTGGGTGAACGCTGATGGAGAGGAGGGTCACTCTCCTCCGGATCTAACCCTGCAGCGTCTATGTCCACAGCTACACACACATATATAAACACGCACACATGTACATATGAGCCTCAGCAAAACACACGGGGGAAATCATACACAACGTAAAGATACACAATGCACAACAATCATTGATGAGACAATGAACTACAGTTATGCATTGAAGCACACAGCATTTCAGTAAAAACATTGCCTTGTGAAAAAGGAGTACACTTTAGCATACTTAAGAGGATACTTAATTGCTAATATACTTATATATGTATGAACTGAATGTAATGGTTTTGGACACTTGATTGCATATTAATTGCAATTAAATAAAACTATTACAGTTTCAATAAATTTTACATTCACTTAGAGGGTTAGTTCCCACCTCAAAATGAAATTAAAGCCCACAAATTCTCCCCTCCGTCCGCCTAGGGTATAGACTTTCTTTCTTTCTTTCAGAATGAATTCCAGTCATTATATTAAAAATTGTCTTGATACTTTCAAGCTGTTATGCACTCAGCGGGTTTGCATATGCTATCATCCAAAAGCCTTTAAATAAAAATCGCCCATCCATAAAAAAGTGTCTCACATGGCTTCGGGGGGTGAATAAAGGTCTCCTGTAGTGAATCGATGCGTTTTTTTTAAGAAAAATATCCATATTCAAAACGTAATAATCACTTTAATTTAGCTTGCGCCAACAGTCCTACACGGACGCAGCTCCGGCAATTGCTCCTTTGCTCCTGTTAACAATGTTTTTTTTCAATGAGACTCGTGTTTCGTGTCAGCGCCGCCCCTGACCTCATACGTCATCCGCCCGGAACTGCTTCTGTGTGCAACTGTTGGCGCAAGCTACATTAAAGTGATTATTACGTTTTTTGAATATGGATATTTTTCTTACAAACATGCATCGATTCGCTACAGAAGGCCTTTGTTCACACCCCAGAGCCGTGTGAGACACTTTTTATTATTGATGGATGGGCGCTTTTTAACTTCTTTTGGACTGATGCATGAATCACCTGCTGAGTGGCATTAAACAGCTTGAAAGATCAAAGACAGTTTTTTATATAACTCCGACTGGGTTCGTCTGAAAGAAGAAAGTCATATACACCTAGGGTGACTTGAGGGTGAGTAATTTGTTGGCTAATTTTCATTGTTAGGTGAACTAACCCTTTATGTTGGACTTCTGTTGTCTAAGAAATATGGTTAAAGTGCTGCTGATGTACTGAAAAGCATTTATGATAAACTAAAATATAATATAATTTCATTTCTGCACTTAAGTTTTGAAACCTGTAGTACAGGTATTTAACTCTATTCTTATACAATTTAAGGGCGCTCACAAATACCACACCACCGTTAAACAATTATAATTAAGTTGTCTTTACATGTGTTTTAGTACTTTAAGTTCATTTATTAGATTATTATTAGTAACAAACTTATTTAAAATGTTTTTGAAAGTAACATTTTCGGTAGACCTTTTATTAAGGTGTCCTTGTTACATGTACTTGCTATTATGATAACAATACATTATGCATAATTGCATGCACTACCCCTAAGCTCAACCCCTTATCCTAACCCTAAAACCGATATAGTAAGTGCACTAGAACTGTACGTTAATTAATATTACTCAGTACTTGTATGTATAGTTACACTGTAACAAGGACACCTTAAAATAAAATGTAACCAAAAGTTTTAATTTGACATTATTACAAAGGTCAATTTTCAAAAGTGTACTTAAGTGTTTTCCAGAAACTTAGTTTATGGAAGGTTCTCTCTTTAAGTCACTTAAGTGGCCTTTTATTTCATTAATACTATGTTATCTGTACAGTTTATCAAAATATACTTTTAAGATTTTAAGTACATTACAAGTGCACATTCAATACTTAATTAATAACACTTTTTTCAGAATATGTATGAATGTATTTGAATATATTTGTATATGTGTAATGATGAACTTGTAAATTCGTACATTTAAAATATATTTTGGTAACATCAAATAACACACTACAATGTTCTTCTTCCACATTAAAGTGTACTTCTTTAAAGCATGATAATATACTAATAAAACTTGACAATATTACAAAGTGCACTTTTTAAAACTGTACCTAAGTGTGAAACAGTCATGAAAATGTCTGTCTTAAAGTATAAATTTCCCAAAGTGAATCACATTCACATTCCTCTAGGATTTTTTGACTGGGGTAGAGGATGTGTTGAAAACTGCAATATAATATAACGTGACATATAATATACCAAGTATTTCACAATTAAAGTTTTTGATGTGCTGTTTTAAAGTGACAACCCAATGTCGATAACATACCTGAGGATGGAGGGGTTGATTTACGTGAGTTTGAAACAATGTCTCCTAAACTGGATGAAGAGTTTGCCCCTAGTTTACTGTAAAACAAAAGAACAACATAGAATCCTTAACAAAAAAGAAAGGTGTAATGGGTTTCGTTTTCTTCTATGTATTTAAAATTTCTAAACATTTCTTTAAATTATTTCTGAAGAAAAAACAGCCTTGGCGACCTGAGCGGATTCAGTGGGTTTTAATGAGCAGTTAAAGCCATTAAAACCATTTCAAGCTCTTTATTTTCAGCAGGCCATAGCAAAAGTTCAGTTTAAAAGCATTGTAAGCCTAAGCACATTGTAGAAAACATTGGCACCAATCGTCTCAACAATCTACTTAGGCTTCAGATCTCTTGTGAAAAAAGAACTTTTAAAGAGTATGGAAATAATATTCTTTAAAATAATATACTTAAGTGTGAACTAAAAGTAATGTTTTTACACTTAATTGCATGTTAATGACAATTAAATGAACTTTAGAGTGCTTTTTGACCCATTTAAGTAGGACCTAAGTACATCTTTGTATTATTATTTGTCTTTAAAATATGACATTTAAAATAAAATTTTGATTTGGAATTACAAATTGCACTTTTTAAAAGTGTGCTTAAGTCTTTAGAAACAGTCATGAAAGTTTCTTCACTTAAGTGGCCTCTTATTTCATTCATATTTTTATGTGCAAGTAGAGATTTTAAAATATACACTTTTAAGATTTGAAATACACTACAAGCACACATTCAATACAATTAATTCAATTCAATTCAATTAACTGAATTAAGCACACTTTTCACAAGGGATGCTTTTGGGAAACAGTCTAGTTTTGTTAAAAGTGGCCACATTAAAGCTCTGTTTTTTTCTGTAATATTTTGTTTAGTGAAGAACTATGCGTTGTGTGTTAGTGGAACATATACCTTGAGTAAAATTTTCCTTGTTTTACACGTTGCTCCTGGTGGATGCGAATGCTTTCAAGCTTCAGCGGACTTGGGATGAAACCGATGTCACACCCTTCTTTCACCAAGCGACCAATCCACCAGTCATTATTAAATTTCTGTCATTAAACACACAGAAGTCACCCATAGTGCATATTTATCTTCCCACAGAACCTGACAAAGCAAAAATTCAAGGCCAAACACAATCTTAAATATATTAAGTACTAAAAATTTAAAAACTGTAATTGAAAAATTAATCTGGGTTATTTGAAATTTGCAGATATACTTTGTCATAAACTGTATTTCAAGGCCTTGTTATATATGTGTGCAAGTCTGTTTTAGTTAAAGAATCTGTAATGCGTGATGTATTTTTAGTGTGTTGTGTTTGTTGTGATATGGACAAAAGTATACACTTTACTCAACTGTTATAATCTGTATACTACATGTGAATTTGGATACATGTTTAAATACATACTTCTTTAACATGAAGGAAATCTTTAGCCTCAAATGAGATTCCCATTTCAGGCACAGGGACGTCGTCTTCAAGAGAAGCGCTGTAGCCAACATTAGTACGTACTGCAAACGCCACTGGTTTAGACTGTGTAGAAGAACAAAGAGCGAGTACAGTATGAAATATGAGCAAATAGCAGAAGAGAAAGATTTCAACAACAACTCTCATGCATTTCAAACCTGTGGAACACAAAAGAAGATATTTTGAAAAAAATGCATCAGTGTCCATACAATAGGGTTCAATTTTTTAATTATTTTTTTATTATTTGTAACTTTTTTTAAAAACTTTTTTTTTTTTATAAAATCAAAAATCTCAGAATTATGCAGGAAAAACATATTTTCTTCAGACAAAATCATTGTTTGTGTTCAGCAGATTTACAAGCTCTACCTTTTATGTTGCTCTCTTGTCCTTTAATGCAAGACACTACAGAAAAAAACATAGCTTTTTTCATAGAAAACATCCAAAATACACTTTCAAGTATTGCATATTATCTATTTATGTCTGTGGATTTCAATGACTAAACATATTTTCCCAGGCTGTTTTATCTGCACTTCAGCAGCACTTAAATACACCAAACTTAGCAGTTTTATTTCTATTTATATTCTATAGAGGGTTTTGTTCATCATTTGCCTGATTTTACACAACCTTTCATTCCTAAAAACATGGTCTTTTTTTCTTTAGGTTGACAGTATTTTCTGATTTTATAAAATACAAAAAAATTAAAATAATTAGCTCTTATGTCAACAAAATGAAACGAGAATTTTAAACCTGGCTTTATCCAGTGTTCAGATTTATGATCATTACATAGTTAATTAGATAATTCCTTATTTGCATACTTAAACATAGCATCCCAAAAAACTTGTAATACTAAAAAAATATTTGCAATTCTTAATGTAATCAGTCAACTGGAGAAATATATGGGGGTTATACTGTTCATTTTCTTCCATATTCCCATGGGAAAAAAACCTTGACAGACCCATTTCATCCACTTTCATTATCTAAAAGAAAATAAAACTGCCAGGGTATAATTAAAAAAAAAAAAATCTAATTTTGTGTTCTATGGAAAATAAGTAGTCAATTATTAAGAGTAAATTATTATCTACAAATGTTTCAGTGTTTTCAGGAATACACAAAAGCAGGAACATGAGTGTTTGACACACAAGGGCAAAATCAGTATGGACTCCACATCCACATGATGGGCTGCACACGCAATGAATTATGGGTGTGTCGAAACAGAGGACACAGTGTCCTCTAAAGGTAATGGGGATGGTGGGTTGATCACACGCAAACCTGACTCTCCATGATCTGTCAAGACAATGCTGCTTTATCTTCCCTTTCTTTATCTCAGTCTGTCATCTTTATATTTTCTAATCGAATAAAAAGATATGCAAAACTATGCACTGTATTGTTGTAATACTATGCAACATTTATTATAGGAGCCAGCTTTGAACCCCTTGTTTTGTTTTCACAGCCACTGTCTGCCTCTTATGTAACCCCACTTTCCATAACGCATGCCGTATTGATCAGACATAGTGATTGTAACCCTTTGTGTAAATGTCTGTTCAGACTGATCTACAGTTTCATTCACATTCAGCAGAAACACACACATCTGATCTGACAGCTCGTTTGCTTTACTTGAGTGCATGAGTGTTTACGCTGAATCTTAACACGGATTCAGGTTGTTTTTGGTTGAGTGAAATTATTTCATTCCTACACACATAGGAAAGCAAAACGGAAACATTTTTCATTATACACAGTCAAAAGCTTGAAATAATTTACATATTTTTATGTTTTTGATGTCTTTTATGTTCACAGGGACTAAAAAAAATACAGTAAAAACAGTAGTATTGTGAAATATTATTATAATTTAAAAGAACTGTTTTCTATTATATTTTAAAATGTAACATTCCTGTGATGGCAAAGCTGTATTTTCAGCATCATTACTCCAGTCTTCAGTGTCACATGATCTTCAGAAATCCGTATAATATGCTGATTTTCTTGCCAGAGACAACATTCTGATTATTATCGATGTTGAAATCAGTCGTGCTGCACAATATTTTTGTGGAAACTGTGATGCATTTGATCTTTCAGGATTCACAGATGAATAGAAAGTTCAAAAGAACTGCATCTATTTGAATATTTTGTGGGATTATAAATGTTTTACTGGCACTTTTGATCAGCTTAATGCATCCTTGATGAATAAAATATTGATTTACATCTTACAGAGTAGTGAACATTTACATTTATATATATAAAACTAAAAAACATTTACATAATGCACATTACGTTTTGCAATTTCATGATTATTTTGGTTTTACTTTATGCTGTCCACATTAATTTTACAGCTCTAATGTTTATTATGTCTCATTTGTTTCTATTCTTAGTCCTTATGAAGACTTTGAATATATTGTGCTGTTTTTGTTTTGTTTTTGGTGAACTATTCCTTTAAGGCACTTTCAAGAGTGGTTTAAAGTGTTCAATTTGTGAAACAACTGCAAAACATGGTAACCTAAAAATGGTTTTACCGAACCAAGCTATACAGTATACATACATTTATACCAACAAAACTATATTTTATATGTTAAATCAGGCGCAGAAATAAGTCTTTAAGATAAACTGTGTGTGTGTATGTGTGTGTGTGTGTGTGAGAGAGAGAGAGAGAGAGAGAGAGAGAGAGAGAGAGAGGAGAGAATAGTTGTGGATATTTCTAGAAACATGGTCAGTGAAGAATATTTTACTTCTGTCTGCTCACTGCAGGCCATCTGGCTTTGTTATCAATATTTATGTGAGCTTTCAATAAATAAATTATTAAATCTGATTGATGTCAAACTCTAAAAATAGCTATCACCCCTAGAGGTGAAGGAGAGTGTGACAAAAACAAGATTAAATAGAAGAATAAAAATAGATGGGAAAGACTAACGGGTGCAATTTCATATATTGCCTCCAAACAGCATTGATTTGCCTTTGAAAGAAAGCGTCTAAAAAGCATTCAGCTATAAATTAAGCCTTAAAATAAGATCACACTGAAGGTGCTGTGTCTTATATTTTAGTAATTCAGTGCATGATTTATAAAGCAAGAATAACAGTCTCATGAGGCTTTGTATTGAGTATTACAATGATATTTTAAAGAAGAAAAAAGAGAGAAAGATTGTATTCTCCCAAACACCAGAAATCTATTCATACCAGTCACAGGATAATCACCTGCTAGACTTTATAGTTATGATTATAACCAGTCATGATGAACTGGAGCTGGTTATACTGATACACACACACACACACATGTCTGGTTTGCTATCCTTGTGGGGACTCTCCATAGGTGTATTGGTTTTTATACTGTACAAACTGTATATTCTATTGCTCTACACCAAACCTATCCCTAAACCTACCCCTCACAGAACTTCTGCTATTTTCAGATTTTCAATACACTCCATTCTGTGTGATTTATTAGCTTGTTTACTCATGGGGACCTCAATTTAGGTCCCCACCATGACATGAGTCCCCATGAGTCTGTGTGTATGTGTATTCAGGTTTAAGTCCCCACCAGAATTGAAAAACAGGTGCACACACACACCCACACTACTCTCACTCACATCGCCACACACACACGATAAAAAAAAAACACAATAAATCGTAAAAATAAACAAACCCACCGTCAAGCAACCCGTATATTATACCGTAACATGTAAATGTTTCTAACGTAAAATGCACACTGTTGTCACGACTCCTTTGGTTCCTCAAAAAAAAAAAAGTTATCCATTTCAGATAAAACCTTTACAAAAATTGTGTAAAAAATTATTTTGTAACAGTGGGAATGGAAAGTCAGTTGCATTGTACTGAGGGATATATTTTTTGCAGTATGCAGTTTGTATACTGCATATTTTGGCTAATGTAAAAAAAAAAAAATATGGTTCAATGTATTCCATGCATACAGAAAATGTACAAACTGTGCACAGTATACAATGCATACTTTATAGATTTTTGTATGGCTGATGCCGATATGAATATGAACTTAGATTATTACAAACCTGATTCCAAAAAAGTTGGGACACCGTACAAATTGTGAATAAAAACAGAATGCAATGATGTGGAAGGTTCAAATTTCAATATTTTATTCAGAATTCAACAGATGACATATCAAATGTTTAAACTGAGAAAATAAGTTGATTTTAAATTTCATGGCATCGACACACCTAAAAAAAGTTGGGACAAGGCCATGTTTACCACTGTGTGGCATCCCCTCTTCTTTTTATAACAGTCTGCAAACTTCTGGGGACTGAGGAGACAAGTTGCTCTAGTTTAGGAATAGGAATGTTGTCCCAATCTTGTCTAATACAGGCTTCTAGTTGCTCAACTGTCTTAGGTCTTTTGTCGCATCTTCCTCTTTATGATGTGCCATATGTTTTCTATGGGTGAAAGATCTGGCTGCAGGCTGGCCATTTCAGTACCTGTATCCTTCTACGCAGCCATGATGTTGTTTATTGATGCAGTATGTGGTCTGGCATTTTCATGTTGGAAAATGCAAGGTCTTCCGTGAAAGAGACGATGTCTGGATGGGAGTATATGTTGTTCTAGAATTTGGATATACCTTTCAGCATTGATGGTGTTTTTCCAGATGTGTAAGCTGCCCATGCTAAACGCACTTATGCAACCCCATACCATCAGAGATGCTGGCTTCTGAACTGAGCGCTGATAACAACTTGGGTTGTCCTCTTTAGTCCGGATGACATGGCATTGGCATTTAATATTAATCATTCAAGAACATATAAAGATTAAATCCAAAGTTAAGATACTCCACAACATACTAGAAATTTCCATTCGCTTGCACACGTAAATAGTGTATATTAAGAGTTTCTTACACCAATGTTGTTCTTGACTCGGTTCCCTGTTGCTCGTTTCAGCAGTCGTATCCAGGAGGCCTTCATCAGCCAGTTTTCCAAAAAGAACTTCAAATCTTGATTCGTCTGACCACAGAACAGTTTTCCACTTTGCCACAGTCCATTTTAAATGAGCCTTGGCCCAGAGAAAATTCCTGCGCTTCTGGATCATGTTTAGATATGTCTTCTTTTTTGACCTATAGAGTTTTAGCCGGCAACGTCGAATGGCACGGTGGATTGTGTTCACCGACAATGTTTTCTGGAAGTATTCCTGAGCCCATGTTGTGATTTCCATTACTGTAGCATTCCTGTATGTGATGCAGTGCCGTCTAAGGGCCCGAAGATCACGGGCATCCAGTATGGTTTTCCGGCCTTGACCCTTACGCACAGAGATTGTTCCAGATTCTCTGAATCTTTGGATGATATTATGCACTGTAGATGATAACAATTTTTCTCTGAGAAACTCCTTTCTGATATTGCTCCACTATTTTTCGCGGCAGCATTGGGGGAATTGGTGATCCTCTGCCCATCTTGACTTCTGAGACACTGCCACTCTGAGAGGCTCTTTTGTTGCCAATTGACCTAATAAGTTGCAAATTGGTCCTCCAGCTGTTCCTTATATGTACATTTAACTTTTCCGGCCTCTTATTGCTACCTGTCCCAACTTTTTTGGAATGTGTAGCTCTCATGAAATCCAAAATGAGCCAATATTTGGCATGACATTTCAAAATGTCTCACTTTCAACATTTGATATGTTATCTATATTCTATTGTGAATAAAATATAAGTTTATGAGATTTGTAAATTATTACAATATAAATTACAGTATAAATTACAATTTGTACAGTGTCCCAACTTTTTTGGAATTGGGTTTGTAAATAACATGCATAGCAATTGCAATAAAAATTGCAAAAATGAAATTGTAATTTATTTTACATAAGCCTATTTACTAAATGAGAAATAATTAATTGTGAAATGAATCAATATGAAAAAAAACAGAACTTGATAAATAATAATAATGCAATATACCTATATACCTAAATATATCTATAAAATAAAAAGATTTTGATTCTGTAATTTCACAAAAAAATAAATAGTTAAAAACACGAATCAGTAGCCTAAACACTGACCAACAGAGCACTCAGTAACCTGGTAAGTTTGTGAGCACTCTAAACTATATTTTCTCAAACAAAATAGCCTACACGTATGACACATGAATATAACAGTGACAAAATAAAAAGCAACATAGTCTTACATCGCAACATAGAATTTAAACGCTCGCATCTGTGCGCTGTGATTCTTTGCGCTGTCATAATAAAAGTCCCTTTGCTGTCAGAATACTTATCGTTCAAAAAGAAAAAATATCGGCCGATATATAGTACGGAAGTATGCTATTTTGAACGGATACACACTATTAGACAGACGAACAGATTCGAACAAGCCCTTGTCAAACTGACAATTAATCAGACACTCAGTTATAGTGAGTAAAACATGCAGCAATACCTCGGCCTTTTCGAGCTGAGCCTGAGCCTGTCTCTCAGCTTCTCTGCGCAAGGTCTCTTTATCTTCCTCCAGAGACACATCCGAGTCAGACGGCCGACTAGTGTATGAGTCCGCTGAACCCTGTGGAAAAAGCATTTTTTATGTACACATTTATGTTTCTGTGTGTGCATTTATTTCATTAATTACATGGATTATGACACATTGTTTTTATTTGATTGTCTTCCATGATTTTAAAACCATGACATTTACTCATTTGCTCAGGATAAATATACAGCTACTCTACTTAAAGTTGGTGTGTGTAATTTGTTCATGGCAGAATAGTTTCTCCTACCTGTATATCAATAAGCAGACAGAGTATAAGCCATTTACAACTTGAGTCACAACATTTTGTAAAAAGGTAACAAGTTTTGGTTATTATTGACTTACATTGTATGAAAAATGGAAACAAATTAGTTTAGGGACAAATTCTCACTATTAACTAGTTACTTATTATCATGCACATTACTAGCATATTGGCTGTTTATTAGTAGGCCTACTTATAAAGCACATATTAATGCCTTATTCTGCAGGACCATATTTTAGATCCCCTAATCCACCCCATACCTAAAAAGTTGTAGTTATTCATTAGTTAATACTCCAAACTAAAGTCATATGTGACAAAAAAAAACATCACTACTAAAACATTTCGATAGTCCACTTTAGACATTCTATTAACACTTTGCAACTACGTGTTGACTGAATCTCTCATTAGAGTATTAGTAGACTGTCTGCTTAATATCTTCTAACTATTTCTTTGTCAGCTTATTCTACTAACCCTAAACCTAACATAACAGTCTACTCTGAGAGTTAGTAGACATGTAGTAGCAAATTAATTAGAATTAGTTGACATGTAGTTTTGACATGTATTACAAAGTTACGTATGTTTTAGTGAATGTCTAAAGTGGACTAACAAAATAAAGTGTAACCAAACATTTTTCAAAATATCTTTCAAAATATTTTAAAAAGACTTAAAGTCATACAGGTTTGGAAAGAAATGATGAGGGCTAGTAAATCGAGCATTTTTAATTTAGGTGACTGTGCTTTAAATTACTTGCATTCATTTCACAGAACCTATACTAGCCCGTGTTTCTCACACACGCTGAGGGAGTGAGATAGTAATCATCTCTCCACATTTTTCCTCTTCTGGAAATCAATCCTAGAAACGTATTTTGGATTTTTCCTTGTCCTTTTGGGAGGAATGGGAAGTTGCCCCACTGCCTCTACAGCATGGGTCCCAAACTCGGCTCCTGTAGGGCCGGTTTCCTTCCAGAGTTAGCTCCAGCTTGCCTCAACCCAACCTGCCTGGAAGTTTCTAGTGTGACTAGTAAGAGCTTGATTAGCTGGTTCCGGTGTGTTTAATTAGGGTTGGAGCTAAAACTCTGCAGGACACCGGCCCTCCCGGACCGAGTTTGGACACCCCTGGTGTGGGGCAGGTGGGACACTCCTATCACTCGCAAAAGAACATTTCGATATAATAGACTGAAAGGACTTGGGTATATAGCTAAAGTCCAAAACCATGGTACTGGTTGGGATGAAAGGATTGATTGTTTCCCTCCTAAATCACCATCTAGCCTACCTCAATTTCCAGCACATACACCACAAATTGTTCATTCTCTATCCTAAATCCGGAGTTAAAAAAATGTTTGTAATTACACGTTCTTAATCTCGTGACACCCTACAGTCCTAATTGCTGCCATTTGGGGTTGCTTAAAAAATTACCAAGATAGTCACATTTTCCTAAAAGGCTCTTTAACAGACTTTAAAAAGGGTACTTATCAGAAAATAAAACAAATTACCTATATCTATCTCTAATATCTGATATATCTATAATATAATATACTTGTGCAAACGGAATATAATGTTTTCCGAACACTTCATTTCTAGTGAAACGTGTATGTCATATATTTATGTCATATGTTTAAATATATTTGTGATTTGTAATAATGAAGTTGCAATTCAGTACTTTTAAAATATATTAACTTTAAATGTAATATTGAATAACACTCTATAATCAAGTGCTTTACATGTGCTTTAGTATGTCAGTCAACACATAAAAATAAGTGTACTTTTTTAAAGCATGACAAAATGATAAAAAACGTAATGATTTAAAATCTACTTTAAAGCACAACTTTTAATTTTGACTTTATTCTTAAGTGCACTTTTTAAAAGTGTACTTAAGTGTGAAACAGTCAAGTGTCTCACTTTAAGTCACTTAAGTGACCTTTAATTTCAATATTTCGTATCATCTGCAATTACAGTTTTTTTTAAAGATTTGAAGTACACTACAAGTGCACACATTAAGTGCACTTCTTGTTAGTAATAATAACACATAAATGCACTAAAATGAATGCATCTTTGTATGTAGTTTCCTATATATGAAAGGCTATAGAGAGATTCAAGAAAATATTTAGAAATTAAACCTGAACATACTTGATAGACACTGTTGATGTTTACATGAAATCACAGTCACCTAATGTCAAACAAGGTCACAAGTGAAATGTGCATTTAATATTAATCATTCAAGGACATATAAAGATTAAATCAAAAGTTAAGATACTCAGCAACATACTAGCAATTTCCATTCGCTTGCACACGTAAATAGTGTATATTAAGAGTTTCTTACACCAATGTTGTTCTTGACTCGGTTCCCTGTTGCTCGTTTCAGCAGTCGTATCCAGGAGGCCTTCATCAGCCAATCCAGTTAGAGCATTTGCTCTCCTCACCATACCAACCACAAACTTCAGTAAACTCTAACAACAACTACTGTATATACCACCCACCATCTACCAAATGATACGCAAACATTATACATAAACCTGAGAGCCACAGGTATCAAAAATGCAATTATAGGCAAGTAAAAAATCTAATAAAATCTGATCTGTCTTTTGTTTTGCTTTCACTAAAACTGCAATTTAAGCTACATGAAGCGCTACCTAATATCTCGGCTGTTGCCTGGGCTAATGTTATCAATGCTAGATGTGCTGCTGCTGTGGGAACGTAGAGTGCTGCTGTGTTGTTGACGATGGCACGCAATTCCATGTGCTTGCTCTCGATCCCTGCGCATAGTGGATGATGAGAGCTGCTACGGCCTGTGTAGACAGTGGCGGTGTGTTTTCTTCTAGAATAATGAATGAGACTCAGTCCATCCTGCCGCAGCAACACCAGCAAACCAGGCTGCCATGCTCCTCTATGAAGAGCCCTTCCCCGCTCCCTAGAGCCTGGTGCACCGATGCGAAAGATGCTAGCACCTCTGCTGCAGTGATCTGCACCTCTAACTGCCAGTTCTTCTTTTATACGTTGTCCTTTCCGTATTCTGTATGTCCAATAGTGTTCCTCAGGCATCCAGGCTTCTGTACGCTCTACAGTCTTCCCGTCTCTCCAGTATGTCCTCTGTTTTGCATTCACTTTATCTTCCCTCCCCTCCCATCCTCCTCACTCTCTGCCTCTGCGTTGCTCTTCACAGACACTCCATCTGTGTGTCGTCTTCTGTTATTAATCCCGCTGCATGTCTACTTGTGTGTGTGTGTGTGTGTGTGTATCTGTTTCTGCAAAGTGTGCACGTGTATTCTTGTGAAAAAAAGAAGCACACTTAATTGTTTTGAATGTGCACTTGTAGTGCACTTCGAATCTTGAAAGTATATTAAAAAAAACTGTACTTGCATATAATATAATAGTAGTAAAATAAAAGGCCATTGAATTGACCTAAAGAGAGACACTTTCATGACTGTTTCTTAACAGACTTAAGTACACTTTTAAAAAGTGCGCTTTGTAATAATGTCAAATTTAAAAGTTTTACTTTAATTTTAAATCATGTTCTAATAATCTTTTGTTTTGCCTTAAAGAAGTACACTTATATTGATGTGTTGACTAATATACTAAAGCAGTAATGTTGTTATTTGATATTGCATTTACTTTCTTATCTATTGACCCTGGAGTCGCACAAAACATCCAAGCTAGCATGCTGGTGTATTTGTGACATAGCCAACACTACCTTATTTTTTTGTGCCAAACATCATTAGGATATTAAGTAAAAATCATGTTCCATGAAAATATTTTGTAAATTTCCTACCGTAAATATATCAAAACTTAATTGTTGATTAGTAATATGCATTGATAAGAACTTCATTTGGACAACTTTAAAGAGGATTTTCTCAATATTTAGATTTTTTTGCACCCTCAGATTCCAGATTTTCAGATAGTTGTATCTCGTACAAATATTGTCCGATCCTAACAAACCATGCATCAACGGAAAGCTGACTTTTTCAGCTTTCAGATGTATAAATCTAAAAAAATTGACCCTTATGACGGTTTTGTGGTTCAGGGTCACATTTTCTGTACTGTAGCGAAAATGCAACTTAATTGAAAAACGTGATTTCTCAATGTCTCTCAGAATTACATTAAATATATTGTGTTCACTCTATACCGTAAATGCTTGTCAGTCCATTCGGCAGCACTTTAACCATATTTTAATTCATCGAATTATGACATTACATATCAAGGTGTACTTCTAATATATAATCCCTACTGTCCACCATGGCGCAAAACACTCTAACGTTAAGATAATTGCATTTAATATAAATTTAAACTATA
The DNA here is from genome assembly GCA_018155175.1 of Sinocyclocheilus anophthalmus. Taxonomy (NCBI): domain Eukaryota; kingdom Metazoa; phylum Chordata; class Actinopteri; order Cypriniformes; family Cyprinidae; genus Sinocyclocheilus; species Sinocyclocheilus anophthalmus. Next base: position 31,985 of record JADLZN010009326.1, on the reverse strand, counting down.
ATACATTTTCATTAAATTGCAATTAACATTTAATTAAGTGTACAAAAAAACATTTCATTCAGATCACACTTAATTATATTCTATTAAAGTATATTATTTCCAATGATAAGGTTACCTCTTAACATGTACTTCTGTTTCACAAGGGTTGTGTGGTTACCCAGGAACTGTTAAACACTTGTGAATTGTAAACAACACAGATTCTCTCTATTCTATGATTTCACTCTTATAAGCCCTTAGTTATAAATCTGATTTGAACACAGGCTATTTATTGAGTGCAAGACCTTTAAACCTTGCAGAGCTAACACTATTTTTAAATCTGTTAAATAATTAACTGATCTTCAGTGGATTTATATCAGTCTATACATACTGTATAGCAAACTTAACAACAGGTAAGCGGAGGATTAAGGGTGAACTTTTGACCTCCGAAAATGCAGTAACATTGTGAAGTTTCCAATCGGCTGCCCTGCACTGACTCAGTGTCAGACCTTGTGGATTTTAAAACAACACAATTCATCTCTACGAACTAAAGGGCTTTTTGTGCTCAATCTAATCAAAGAAATCTCACTGTGATGATCCATCATTTAATCAGAGATAGGGCTGTCAAAATGGCTGAAAAAATAAATTCGAATTTTGTGCTTAATTATTATCAATATTCGAATTATATTCGAATATAAAAGACATAATTTCAGTTAGGGGGAAAAACAGTTTTGGCTTCTCTCCTGAGGCCACAAGAGGGCGCATCGAGCAAAATATTACTAATGCACGTTTCTTCAAAGCACTAAAATAACATGACTATCTTTGTAAAAAAAAGTGCATAGTGTTTCAATTTATGTTTATAAACCATATATATAAGTAATTAGGTGCCTTCACAATTAGAAACAAAACAGCATCAGTATGCATGTAATGTTTAACACAAAGGACCCGAAACCAAGCACAACAGGTACTTTTTTCACTTAAAACATGAGCGGTTGGTCAGTGAGTGTGAAAAACTCCATAGTCTCGAGTCATGTTTTTTAAAAGTTCAACTTACATTAATTTTACATGGCTTTCTAAACTTGCGGCTCTCTTGTGCGAGACGCGAGTGCAAAGGTGATACATGTCCCTCTTTGATGATAGATGAAACCTCTTGGTTTCAGTTTTGACGTAAAAAAATATCTTCTCCGCATTGATGTTCTCTTTTTTTTCTGCAATAATTTTGAAGGAGGCAACGTATCAGCGCCGCTATCCATGGTTTCAAGCTGGAAAGGCTTAGCACAACATTAAAATGCCACTGAACTTACATCGTCTCGCATCTTGGTGCAATGATAAGCTGCCTGACGTACACCAAAAATGTTGCATTCGAATGTGTATTTTTATTTTAAATTCGACGAATATTTGAAATTAAATTTTTTTTTACAGCCCTAATCAGAGACTAAGTTGATTATTTTTTCATTTTCAGCAATCATCACAGGCTTATTTCGTAATTTGCAAAACAATTTCTTGTGGTTACAGAGCTTGGTGCCTATTCTGAGAGAATGAATTGTCTTCTTGATGTTTAAACGACTGATCTGATTGGCCTGTTGAGTTCAAATTCTACAGTATATTACAACTCGAGCTCGTTGAAAAAAGTGCTACATTTCTGCATAATGTTATTATGGTGCTACTTGCATGTTTCGTGACACTTTCAAAGTAATATGTTAAGTGGTGCTAAAAACTTGTTCATTTTTCAGATTAACTGATTAATCTGGCAATGTTTTATTATGTTGGTTGTTTAATGTATTGTGGCAATTCGGAAAAGAAATGTCTGGTAAATGACGCTAAAAGATGAATGCCCTTTGAAAATAACATACCACCTACACTAAATCCGACTCAAAACATAACTGATAGTGTTAACAAAAGCAAATGTGAGAGAAAAATGCATTTGCCGATGCAACCATGCCATTTCAGCTACAAGTTTCACAGAACTACCTACGCACCAGAGCGCTTCGCATCTCAAGTGCAATGTTGTACCGGGTGCACTACTGAGCAAGTTTACTGTTTATGATAGAAAAGCCAAACATATGGTGCTGGATATGTGATGCAAACCTCAAAATGTGTTCGTTTACAAATCATACACTGTGGCAAAAGCGTTTTAAGGTCATGACATAATATTGTGCAAGGAACCATGCAAAAATAAGTCTTTTGTTAAATTGTAGTCTGCCCATGTGATCAAAAGATGTGAAAAGGAATTAAAAAAAAAAAAGCATTTTACTGACACTAGTGTTCATTTCAGAAGGAAACTGCAGTAATTTTTTTAAGTTTTGCAAAATGTATGTAGAGGCATATTTTTTCCAATGATCCTATGTTGGTATTATTTTATCTTTATCTCACTCACACACACACACACACATGTTGTGTTCATAAAACATATGGGGACTCTCCATAGGCGTAATGGTTTTTATACTGTACAAACTCTCTGTGTTATTGCTCTACACCAACCCTACCCCTAAACCTACCCCTCACAGGAGACTTTCTGCATTTGTACTTTCTCAAAAAAACTCATTCTGTATGATTTATAAGCTTGTTCACCCATGACCTCAAAATGTCCCCAAGGTCCAAATTTACTAGTTTACTATCCTTTTGGGGACATTTGTCCCCATAACGTGATAAATACCAGGTACACACACACACACACACACACAGACACACTCACATAGAGTCAACATGTCACAGCTGTGCTCCTCAAGCTATTTAGCACAGATTTTCTTTCTGAGAGGTCAAAGAGATCATGAAAACACACTCACACAAACACAGAAATTCACTCTGATGCATTCGATCATGTTCCACCCTGTCATTTTAAAGTAGAACACAAGACATCAATATGGATAATTACACATATCGACTAAATCACACAGATTTTCACGCACAGGAAAATGTCACTATGTGCTCTTACTTTTAGTCATTTATTTAAGTGATTTGCTTGCATTTAAGAGTAGGTTGTAATTAGTAGTTTAAGTTATCTGTGTCTTTCTCTTTCTCATTTATCTTTGGGTTTTTTTTTGTTCATTTATTATATATAGAGAGAGCTATTTGTCCTGAAGACGACTATCTCTGGAAAAAAAATATTTACCCAGAATTATTTGGGTCCATCAATTAAGAAAAACACATGCTAAATGCAAAAAAAGGTGGATGCATCACATTTTCATCAAAGTACTTTGCTAATCAAGCAGATATTAATTTATATTTTCTTTATAAAAAAAAATCTGTAAATAATACAACTTCTAAAATCTTCATTTTATTTTCTAATATATTAATTGTAAACTTGAAAACTAAAACTTTCAGTACTGTATTTTTATTTATAGCCTCATGACGAACCCAGGAGGAAACACGTATGAGTCTCTGTTACGCATTAAAATAATCTTAACAAAGAAAGAGAACGTACGGAAGTGATCTAGACATTACAGAAGCCTTATAGGATTTCCCATGAAATATTCCTCGAGTTTTATGATGCCAAAAACTTAGCAGACAGTAGTTTAGAAACCTAAAGTTCTGTATGCCTAAAAGCTGTGTTTATTCCATAATCAGTGTAAACACATCACATATGTAGGGAAGACACTTTTACAGTCTCTAACACACTCACACATCAATGCAAGACTGTGGGGGAAAAAAAAGTTCAGGAAACTTTCAGGAAATGTGTTTTTCCCCACCCACAAAATCCTAGCTTAGAAACTTCCAGAAAGGAGCCCAGCATTGTTTAAAAGAGCAGAACATGGATGTCGAACATCGCAAAGAATGACAAAAAAACTCACCAAATCAGACTCCTCGCTGGTTGAGAGGTACATGTCTATGAACATCTGTGAGTGTGTGTGTGTGTGTGTGTGTGTGTGTGTGTGCAGTATGAGTGTGTGAGAGAGCTCTACTCCACCCAGCTGCTCTACAAACAGTCCTAGTAAGAGAAGGGGGAGCGGGAAGAGTGCTTTCCTCTCGCTCCTGTGGGCTGAGTTTGAAGGGGCTCAAATATATGTGCTAGTAAAATGAATAGTGTGTTCGTCTACATTCTCTCTCCTCCCAAAACTACATCAAGTTACTCTGCTAAACCCAGAAATCTCTCTCTCTTTCCCACGCTAAGAAAAAAACCATGACAGTCCATCCCTCAAACAACCCATGCTCTCAGACAGACATGCACATTACATGCACACTCACACACATACCAAAAAAATCACTTAATACAGATCAGGGGATAATTATTATCACATTAAAGTGACAGCCCTATAATTCATTAATGTTTAGTACACATGACTGAGATGTATCTGAATGCAAGTAACACCTGACGTATTCAGAATCCAGCCTCTTTTTGAATACCTCTGTGGTTTTGACTATAACATTAGACAGATGTGAGCGGAAAAAGTCTCCTCACAATCAAGTGAGAAACGCTGTACATTTGTCCTCTTGCTCTCCTTCCCCAAGGCAGCACTGCCAAACTCCTCCCCTTGAAAACTGCTCTCAACAGCTGATTTGTGAACTGTTCTTTTTATTTTTATTTTTTTACAAAAGTCACCAAATATGGAGACGTAAGACTTTTGCACAGTAGTCTAGATAGACAGATAAATAGAAAGGTAACCATTTATAGTAATAAAACACTTACAAAGCATTTGCAAACTATTAGTAATTCATAGTTTATAAACTGTGGTTAATACATTAATAAATTCTATACACATAGTGAGTGCAATTAAGGTTCAATAAAGGTTGGTTTCAAGCACTTAATTAATGACATTTTCTCATTTCCAGTGACCTAAAGTGAGAACTATTCACTCCTTATAACAATTAGCAAATCCTTTACTACGATTTAATTCAACAATAATAATTAATTATTAATTACAGTGGCAATGAATGAAGAACTCACTATATATCGCCTATTAATACATTACCAATGTAGCGAATACAATTTCTAAACTATGAAAAAACGAATAGTTTGTTAATGATTTGTAAGTACTTTATTAGTGTATACTTGTTATAAAGTGTGATATAGTTAGATAATATTTAGTTTAGTACTTAGTTTAGTTTATCTTGATGCTGTTGAAATAATAGTATGTCATTTAGAAGGTGTAGCAGCGTTTTCTGTACTGTACATGGTTTGTGCAAATGTAAGGTCAAGGTAGAGCGTCCCTTACAAAAAGTGTTCTTCAGGTTCATTTTATTAAGTAAAGTTTAAGTATACTTTATGTAGCAAGTATATTAATCAGTGCTGTTATAGTATACTGTCAGGTTGTGTTGTATTTTGGTCCCCATGTGCTCCCTGTGCTCCCAGTGTTTATTGCCCTATTTGGTTAGTTTCCTGTTCCTTGTCCTGGATTATGTGATTTAATTCAAGGTGTTCCCCGTTTATTGCAATGTCCCGGGTATGTCTTCGTCGTCCACTGCGTTCTGGGTTTAATAGTGTTCCCTGTTTTTAGTTCAGCGTCTGGTATTGTTCATGTCTACATGTTCTACGTGAGTTTTCCATGTTTCCTTTATGATATTAAAAGCTCTGGATTGAGTACACCTCGTCTCCTAGTCCTTGCTCCGCACTCCATCAGTAGGGGAACCTGTGGACAGAATACGGACCAGACAACATAGTAAGTGGCACCCCTTCTCACGTTTATTTCTATGTTTCAAAGTTTTTGTTTTCTTTGTTTCCCGCGGCATGTAAAACCGCCCTCCGCACATTGCGAAGACTCGAAGGGATAGGATGCGGACCGCGCCGTTGTCAAGCCAGCCGGCCACCATTGACCCCAAGCCCGAGGCCGCCGCCATCTTGCCAAAGCCCGTCCGGCGCGGGACGGGTCACCGCAATGACAAGCCCGCCGGCTGCCCAATTCACCCGGAATCAGAAGAGGAGAAGGAGAAACTGATGGCTCAGGACCTCGTCTTTGTCTGAGAGCGCGCAGAGTCTGCTCCAGTGTCGGCTCCAGCCCTTGAGTTCGCTCCAGTGCCAGCTCCTCAAAAGCGCCTTGCTGTGCCTGCTCCTCCAGAGCGTCCTCCAGTGCCAGCTCCTCGTAAGCGCTTCCCAGTCCCCGAGTCTAGCCTAGTGAAGGCTCCTGTTCCCGAATCTAGCCAAGTGAGGGCTCCTGATCCCCCGTTGAGCCCAGGGAGGACTCCAGATCCCCAGTTGAGCCCAGGGAGGGCTCCAGATCCCCCGTTGAGCCCAGGGAGGGCTCCTGATCCCCCGTTGAGCCCAGGTAGGGCTCCAGATCCCCAGTTAAGCCCAGGGAGGGCTCCAGATCCTCAAGTAAGCCCAGGGAGGACTCCAGATCCCCAGTTAAGCCCAGGGGAGAGCTCCTGTCCCCGGTTATGGCCCACGGAGGGCCTCGGAGCCCCAAATCTTCCCCAAGTATTTTTTTGTTCTTCTCCAAGCAGGGGCTCCAGCCGTAGAGGCCGGGGTGGGGGCAGGGGCTGGGACCGCGGCCTCAGAGGCCGCTTTGCCATGGCCTCCTGAACTACCTGCTCCACCGGGGCCTCCTGGGCTGCCAGATCCTCCATGGCTTCCTGAGTTCCCAACGCCGACATGGCCTCCGAGTCTGCCAGATCCGCCATGGCACCCCGAACTGCCAGATCCACCATGGCCTCCTGTGTCCCCTGATCTGTCATGGCCTCCTGAGTTGCCTGCTCCGCCATGGTGCCCGGATCTGGGACCACCTTGGGGCATCCCGTCCCGTCCAAGCCTGTCCTGAGGGATCTCCAAGGCGCCCAACCTCCCACCCCTTTGATGTTGTATGGCGCAAAGACGCGCCTTCCGGAGGGGGGCGTCATGTCAGGCTTGTGTTGTATTTTGTTCCCCATGTGCTATATTTTAGGTTACCGTAAATACATTCATACACTTTAATCATATTTCAAAGACAATTATAAAATTACTCATAAAGATGTGCTTAAGTCCAATAGGCCTTCGCATAATCATATAGCGATTTATCGCGCAATATATGTATGACCTCAATATTTTTGGTGACGCAATATATCGCCCATTATATTTACTTAAAAAAAAAAATTATTATTTATTTATTAGTTTTTTACCATTCATCTTCAGCCTGTGCCTTTTGCGCTTCCGTTACAGAACTGGTAAACCTCTTTACTATTGGCGCGCAGAGTGGTCAAATTTAATCTGCAGATATGGTCTTGTTTACGGATCTGACTGATAAGTAGTGATTGTTTTTCAGCAATAGTGTGCACCCTTAATTTACAGAGAAAAGAAGGTCAGGGAAAAATCTGTAGATGGAAAAATCTCCATACTTCTACATGTTGTGCATTTTTCTTTTTTTCTAATTGTTACTTTGCACTTTTTGTTAGAAAATGTTCATTTACTATTTATTCAGGTTTTTTAAGGTATCTAATATTTTGATACTTAATTTCCATGATCTACATATTTTAAAAAATTAAAAGTTTGTTGTCATTTGGAAGTGTGCAGGCCATCTTGCATTATTATGCTGTTACATTATGATTATATATTCAGTGGCATAAAATGGTCTTTAAAATGACAATAATATCGCTTATAGCAATTATTTCTGGGGCAATATATCGCACAACAAAAAGATGTTATCGTGACAGGCCTAGTCCTACTTGTTAAAAACGCACTCTTAAGTTCAGCTAATGAATTTAATATAAATTTAAAATATAATACATTTTTGCTTAGTTGCAACATGTGAGAACGAATCACAGATTGTATAAAAAGGACCACAAAGGAGGCCAGAGGTTTTGGATACAAATGATGCAGAAAGTGCTCAGGTATAGGGCTCAGAGCATTGCATAATATTATACCAGGCGATTCTGGTATGGAGATCCCTGTTATCAGCCAGCCTAAACCCCTAAGACCATCTAAGACCCTAAAACAAATCAATCCAGTTCCTAGAGAAGGAGATTCTGTGACATGCATCTCCCTCTCCAGCCCACTAGAGGGATACCTCGTATGAATATTAGTTCAGAGCATCAGATTGTTTCACAGCAATTGGTTGTTATATTTCAAGGGGTTATTCCAGAAAACAGGTTATGGGACATAAATGGGTATATTAACGGATACTCTCACATATTGGCTCCAAAACCTTAGGTAACTTTCAGGGTATGTAAGTAGCAATAGCAACTTATTCTCTGAACAAAACCTGCTCAGCAGGTTACAGGATTAATTAATTTAAGAGATGCTTTAAAACAGCATATATTCATGGATATTTATTTCTAAATGACTCAAAATGAGTATCAAAATAATAATAATAATAATAAAATGATGCTTGCTTTAGTCCAGAAATGGATTGATGTCGAAACCAATTAATCAAGGTCTTCAGACTCACTGGAAACTTCTACACAAGTGTGTTTGATCTGGTTGGAGCTGGTTTGTGCAGAGGATGCTGTCATGTCCCGGATGGAAATCAATTCATGAATAATGCGAACATGTCCTTGTGCGTCCTTCTTTCCAATTACTCCGACAAACCGTCCCTATGCCACTTTCTGTGTGTTTTCAAATGAGAACTAATATAAAATACTAGTTTTCCATTAAACCATACATTTGTATGTATAGCATTATTTTAAAATGTGACGTGTGCGTATCTGTTATTGTCTAAAATAAGTATTTCTGTGTTTCATGACCCAGTTGAGCTTGCATTTGCATGAATTTGCAACTATTAGTTTCCACTGGAGTTTTAGCTACTTTTAATGGTTAAATATTTAAATTTTGCTTTATATATTTAATAGCATAAATGCAGTAAATACAGTACATCCATCTATCTATTTTCATCCATCAGCATCGCAGGCCATTGACAGGAAAAACCCCTGGATTTTTTTTATTCAGTCAAATAAGTTTAATCACGTACTGCACTTAATTACGACTGCACTTTTCGTCAGACTGACCATCTTTCTCCTGTTGAACACAAAAGAAGATATTGTGAAGGTTGTTGGTTCCCATTGACTTCCGTAGTATAGTATAGTATGGAAAACTAATGCTATGGAAGTCAATGGGGACTGATCTTGGTTACTAACATTCTTTAAAAAATCTTCTTTTGTGTTCAGCAGAAGAAAGAAATGGAACAACCTAAGGGTGAGTAAATGATGATCCTTTTTCGGTGAACTGTCTCTTTAATATGGGCTACGGTTGGGTTCAGGGTTAATACTAGTTGTTAGTAAATATATAGTAGAAATGTGTAGAACTGGACTGTAATATAAAATGCTACCGAAGTATCTTAAACATTGTGTCAACACTCCTTCATAGAGAAACAGATGGTGCTGCAGCAGTGTTCAATATTCATCCTGTGAACGTTATTCAAGTCTTTGCAAAGTAGTTGCATGTCCTTGATAAAAACAATTTAACAGATGGCCTCTGAATATGCAGTTCCTTCAAAAAGCCTTGCAGACATCACACAACAGACTGCGTTCAATTTTAACCGAGCAAAACTTTTGATTAACATCAGTCCAGAAACAAAGTAAAACTTTAAAAAATGAGAAACCTTTTGCTCAACATGAGCAGAGCCGTGTTTTGTGGGCGATTTCAGTTGCTTTGTCTTCAAAACTCGTATGTGCACCAGCGAACAAACATTTCACTCTTTAAAGGAATAGTTCACCCAAAAATGAAAATGTACTCAACCTCAGCCCATCCAAGATGTAGATGAGTTTGTTTCTTCATGCTTCTTCATTTTTCATGGATTTCTGCACACCGCCATTACACTCCCAAAATAATAAATATCACAACAAATTAAGACACTTAGTACATAGTAAGTTTAAAGGAATAATGAAACCATACTCACACTCGCCATTCAAGATATAGATGAGTTGTTGTTTTTTTTTAGAACAGATTTGGAGAAATTTAGCATTACATTACTTGCAATGGGTGCCGTCAGAGTGACACGCCTAACAGCTGATAAAAACATCACAATAAACCACAAGTAATCAATATGACTCCAGTCCATCAGTTAACGTCCTGAGAAGAGAAAAGATGCATGTTTGTAAAAAAAACTAATTAGGATGTTTTTAACTTTAACCTGTTGCTTCCAGCCAAAATATGAGTCCTCTTTCCATAATATTGCTTTCTCAAGTGAAAACGTCATCTGGTCTGAATCAGGAGAGAAATCTGCACAGATCAAGCACCGTTTACAAGAGAAAACAGTCCTAAACAAATATATGGGTGGATTCTGATGTGAGAGACAACAGGAGATGGACCTTTTCACTGGAGGAAGCGTTGTTATGGATTTTGGCCAGAAGTGAAAATTTAAAGTTAAAACACCCAAATGTTTCTTACAAACTGTCCCTCTCCCCCTTTTTGCCCCAAAATCTTTTCACTTCTTGAGACATTAACTGATGGACTGGAGTGGTGTGAATTGCTTGTGGATTATTGTGATGTTTTTATCAGCTGTTTGGACTCTCGTTCTGACGGCACCCATTCACTGCAGAGCATCCACTGCTGAGACACTGATGCAATGCTACATTTCTCCAAACCTGATGAAGAAACAAACTTCAGCTACTCTGGCAATCAACGAGGGTGAGTACATTTTCAACAAATTTATATTTCTGGGTGAACTATTCCTTTAAATCCCAAGGACAGCTACGCAGTAAAATGGTAAACAGCAAATGCTGGGGCAGCAAATTCATGGTGGTACTCTGGTTGATGTTATAACATAAGACCCAAAAATACAGTTCAAAGAAAACTGAAGGAAGAGAAATTCCAAAAAAAACCAAAAAAAAACAATATTAAATAAATAAATGCATTAAGTAGACTTTCGCTACACAGATCCAACAGCATGAAATATTACATTTGCAGTTGAAATAAACAGAAGATTAGCAGAGAACACATTTGCAGACAATATGGCCATCTGAATTTCTATTGAGTTTGTAATGAGAGGATCCTCCTCTGGATGGGGTTGACATGAAAGGAAAAGACATTTTGCATAAACAGGAAAAAAACATGTTGTTATTGACGTTATGAAATATTCATTGTTTGTTACCACAGCATGTGTTTCACACAACCTTCGTCAGCACAACCAAAGTTATAGTTTTGTGAACACTGGTCATTGTCCTCAGACAACACAGAGAAAAATATCACCAAAAAATTACTTAATGAAGATCATAAGCAGTAAACATATAGCAGGGTTATTATAGTTAACTAAAAGTCTCTGCACACAAACAACACCAACACAAAACATTCCGTGTACTGAAATAAAAAAAGGTTAACTGAAATAATACAAACAAAACTTAAGCCTGAATAAAATAACTAAAACTAAATAAAAAACAAATAAACACATATATGACCATAAAAAAAAAATAGATTAAAAATAACACAAAATACTAATCTGGACCAAAATTTAAAAGCAAATTGAAAAATTAAAAACAGTTAAAAATATTATTAAACTTAAACATTATCTCAATAAGGATCATGTAATATAAACTAGTGGAACAGAATCCAGTTCATAAGACTTAGTTCATATCTGAGTAACACAAAATGATATATTTTTAATGAATGATGTCTCTCCCTCCATTGAAAGCCATACATCCAAAACTCTGATGCTTCAAACTGTTCAAAAACACATTGTAAATCTTAATCGATATGAATCAAACAGTTTAATCCACGCCTTCAGAAGAATCATGATCACTTGATAAACAGATGTATTATAGGCTTTTATTCACCGACCTTGACCAATGCACATACAAGTCAAATCAATGCCAAATCTCTGTTGTCCTATGAAAGCATCGCTCGCGTTCCTCGTTGAGCACAAAAACCAAGCTCAGCATATGATTAGCCTGTAAAGCATGGCTTGTCTTTGGGCAACATTGCATTTGTTTTTTTTTTTTTTTTTAGTAAAAAAGGGCAGAAGTGTAAAAGATTAACAGAGCGTACAATGTTGTGGATGTTAATCTATGTTTATAAGATAAAAAAGATTTTCAGGCCAGTGAAACTGTCCAGCGCAGAATCTGAGTCTGTATATTGTATCCAAGACATTTACTTGCGAGACCTGTCAGAAATGAGCAAAAGAATCATACATCAATTAATTAAATGCATGGCACAGAAACCATTTTTGAGGGTTCAAAACATTTAAAGTGGAAGTTGATTTCTTATATATAACATATATAATATATATTTTTTTTTTGTGCAGCCTCAAGATTCAGATTTTCAAATTAGTTGTATATTCATCACTATTGCCCTAAACCATACATCAATGAAAATCTTATTTATTCAGATGATGTAAATTTAATCTTTTTTTTAAAAATCGACCCTTATGACTGTTTTTATGCTCCAGGGTCACATATATTAACAGCATGTATATAGCATTGCATGAATAGTTTGTGGTTATATTTTGCATTTTAGTAGTTGTAAATCTATACTACATCCAGTAAATATTCTGGGCAGACAAAGTGTGGTTTACTGAAGCCATAAGTTAAAGGCGTCGTCAGTAAGTACAGGCAACTGGTCTATTGACGTCTCCTTCTTTGACTTGGATTGCCTCACTCTGTGTTTAGAAGGGCCGCTGCATGGTCTCCCATTTGAAAAGGGTTCAAAGAACTTCAAAGTTTTGGAGGCGAGGCACGAGCAACGCGTATTCCCAAAACGGTGTCGTTTACATTGGACTTCCAGAGCGGAAGAAACCTCGAGTGCGAACTTGGAAAAGTTTCTTAACAGTGAACGGCGATTTGTGATTTGGTCCCTCGGGTTCCCTCTAGATATCCTACACTGGAATAAGAACTACCCCTGAAACACACATGGTACAACCCAATGCACCTTTTGATCATTCCCGCAGAAGCCGAAGCAGAGACTGACTGTGCAACAACATTTCGAGGGTCTTGGTGGAGTTGCGCTGTCCTGATTTGAGCCGTGTCTGTAGTTCAACTCAGCCCGTGTCTGAACGGAGTCTCAGACGCCTTAAACAATGGCTTTTAAAGAGTTATTCATCTAACTCCGTTCATCTGAAGGGTGCTGATACTTCAAAGAGAAACATTTGCGACATAAAGCGCGAGAGAGAGGATTCTTCACGATGAGGCTCACTGAGGTGCTTTGTGGCAGTCTTTTAACTTTCCTGCTTGTCGCAGAAGGTAAGTGTTTAGGAGTCCTTCGCCTCGGCTTTGAGAACCAAACACATCGGTGCTTGTAAATCCAGTGTGAAAATAGCCTACACAACAGTCTGGGCGAACAGAATCTCTTTACAGAGTTCCAGCAGACGCTTTTACACAAACACTAAACAAACCAAAACTGCGAGTCGTGATGGATCCAAAGCGCGTTAAAGCAGAAGCTCGCTTTTAGATATGAAACTGATACTACGATGTAGTTGTTGGTGTGTGTATATAAATAGTATTTAATCCACCGCGCAGAGAAATAACCTCGCTTATTCGCTGGTTGAAACCAACTTGGTGCCTTTGGTTCGCGTAAGCGTGCACGTTTCTCCAATATAACACGCAAGGTAGGCTATCTTTGCAACAGCACTCCGTCTTTTATAAAAGACATAATCGCCACTTGGTTGTAAGTCAGCAGTCGCCGCTCACTGTATTCGCAACATGTTGGAACAGCCGCTGGTGCACGCGGGCAGGAATGTAGCGACTTCAAAGCGCAGCTTCGGCCTGAATAAAGAAACGCACGGACGCCGCTTTGACTCAATTACACGCTTAAACTGAGTGTTGCATCGGTGGAAATGCTGTATACTAGATGGCTAGGCCTGTAAATGTCAACTAGATGCCTTCCCTTGTATATTAGGAAACAAAAGACCCTTGGAGCGATTGCAAAAAGCGTGCGTAAACGCAGCTCTGTGTGCTTTCATGATTCATTGTATGCTCTCCAAACATCTCCAGCACTTACATAACACTAATTATATGCATCTATGCGAGCCATGCCTTATATATGTAATATTCACATCATACTGACAAATCGTTCAAATTCAAATGTTACAGTTTGATGCCATGCTCTACAATATAGGAATATCTCAATTTTGACACACTGTGTTTTCCAGGGTTTGTCAGTGACATTTAAACGACACCTGATTTAGGTAGTTTTGCATGTAAATGAAACCGTATTGCACACACTATTCAAAATATAGATCATATTTTGTTTGGAGGCAAAAGTGAACTTTTTTTTTATTTTTATTTTTTAAGAATAAATAGGTTTGGTAGGACATTTCAGCTACAGTTTTGTTCGGGTTAGTCACTTGGACATTATTTGGTTTCTCTTTGGAAGTTTTTCTTTCTTTGCAAATCATTGCAATGGAACTGACCACTCATACATATGCACTAATACAATTTAATTGAGTTTTGTATTGAAAGAGATTACAAAAAGCATGCTTAAGTGTAGCTCTCATGATTCATTGTATGCAAACAATTTCAGCGCTTACATAACACTAATTATATGCATCTATGTTAGCCTTGCCTTATGCGTTATATTCACATCATAATGACAAATCACTGTTTCGCTACAGCTTGATGTTCAACTACACCTCATTTAGGTCATTCTGCATGTAAATGAAATGGCATTGAGTTTCTCACACTTAAAAATGTAGATCATGTTTTATTTGGAGGTAAATCTCACTTTTTTTAGGTTTGGCAGGACATTTCAGCTACAATTTTGTTAGGGTTTGTCACACGGACAGTATTAGTTTTTTCTTTGGAGGTTTTTCTTTGTTTGCAAGACATTGCAGAAGACTTGACTGGTGCTACTTGATTGAGTTTCATATAAAGACTCATTTCTGACCAGTTAGGAAACAAATGTCAAGATTTTTCTGAGATGCTGAAACCCATAAAAGGATGATTCATTGGTGTTTTCTTTAGCTGACGCTTCCTTGATTCTTGTTGTTTTTATAGTCACTAGCATCCATATAGCTCTATCAGTGTCCTGCTTACATGTGTATAGGCTTTTTATAAAATGTGTGAAAATGTGTGGCAATGTCTTAAGTTTCTCACAACCCCTCTGGGCATTAGATCTAATGTCATGATCCCATTCAGCTACTCATAAGATGCATATATATGCTCCTAATTGCCGTAGGAGGCTTGCCGTCAAACAGCCAAAGTAGAGCCAAGCAGCATTTTCAGTGATGCAATGAAAAGGTTTTGAATATTTGTATTTTGAAATTTTGTATGTGCATAAATTGGTTTTTAATATTATAATAATAATAATAATAATAAAGCAGGAAAAACACAAACATAACAACAATAAAAAATATATTATTTGAAAATAATACAGTGGACAACAGGTTGTCAAGTAATTAGCTAATCAATAGATACAGACTTCAGCAACATATCAGGTGATTTGGAAACATTTACACGTATTATAGCGAGGACATTTTTTTTGTATTTTCTGTTTCTTCTTGGTTTAGAAACCCCTTTTATAGCCCATAGTTTGATTTATTATCAGATCATCTTTATTTATTAGCCATCTGCTCAAGCTAGTGTTGTGAGTTGTGAGTCCTGCTCCGTGGCACCATGAGTCTCTATTTCATTTCTTCTTCTACAGCACGTCACTTTTAAGTAATAATAAGTGATTCAGAAGAATTCAAATTTGAAGAAAATGCTGAGAGATCTTTGTGACTCTGGAATTGTTTGTTGTTGTAAAATACCTGTTGTTTGTAAGCATGATGCATGAAAATATAGGTATTACAAGTGCAGACGCTGGAAGAGGGACGTAAAGCAGCATTGTTTGAGACGTTTTTAGTTGAAAAGACATTTTAGATGGTCTTTCATGAAGGAGTATGGTGTCTATATGTTGGTACATGTTTGATAGTTAATACAGTAATTAACATTTATGGTGCATTTTTCTGTTTGATTTGGAGGGTGTGAGTATATGATATGACTATTTATTTCACAAAATTAGTAATTTTATTTCACAATAACAGTATCACATATAGTTATTTTTGTTGTTGTTTTTTTATTTGTGGTGTTTTCAGCTTTATTTAAAACAAGAACGAAGTATCAAATTACAATCAAAAATTGGGCAACAACATTATTTCAGGTACGGTAGGTCTATCTAACGGTAGCATTCAAGTAAGAAATACTACAGAAATTGAATAATCAAATGTAAAAAAACCTCACTGCATGAATTAAATATAAATGAATGCTTATTAGAGCTACAAATGTTATTCAGTCAAGTACAGTATAATTGATTTTCTTTGCCTTTAGTTGTTTGATTAACATTAAGGACACAGACAGTCACAGCTGCTGGTATGTTAGGCTGCTGTCACTTTAAGACTTAATGAACAGATCCCATATATTGACACAAAATGTAGATCCAATTCCCCCCGCCCAACCATTTATAGCCCCGTTTCCAAAGCAGGAACTTTACCCAGGAACTAGGATATTTGGGCTGGTACTCGGTGTGTTTCCACTGCAGGAACCAGGATCTAAATAAAGTTCCCCTCAGAAAGTCCCTGCTCGCGAGGTAGTATTTTTTTCAAAGGTCCGGAACTTTCGGGGTCGGGACTTGGGCGCTAAACATGCTGATTGGTTGAGTTCACGCAGCATTGTGATTTCAACCACCATTTCATCGGATCATTTTCTAAATATTACTGTTATTGTGTCATGAAATGTAGTTTTAAAAGTATTTCAGGCGAGAATGTCGTTTTTTAAAACTCAAATCTGCGGTTTATTTATAAAGACAGCGCTTATTTAAAAATGTGTTTCACCCGTTTCGGAGACGATCAGCTCCACGTGATCACCGGACGGCTCAGTGCTCATGTTTCCCGACGAGAGCAGTCTCGACTCGGCTAGTCCTTCTGACATTTGCCAGTGGCTCTGATGTCTATTTCGTGGTTAAACGTAAAATATAATTCGTTTTGGGTAAATCTAACAGGTAATCTTTGGTCTTTATTCAATGAATCTATTGATATGTTAAAATGAAAATAAAGAGGCAATACTGTTTGATATAATATTGTTTCATTGTAATGTGTACGTTCCCTGAACTACATTTCTGCGGCTATTAATATGTTTAAATGAAAACGAAAGGAGGCAGTGGTGTTTGATATCATATTTCATCTTATTGTAAATATACATGAGGAAATTGCAAGTAGCCAAGGAGAGGACTGAATTATCAAGTACGCTGCTGTTTTGCAGAATACCGGACTTTGCTTGTCCCGTCCGCGGGCGTTCACCACTCCTGAGTTGAACTCGCCAAGTCAGAGCTATGAGGATGCAATGTCCGAAATTTGTGTACTTGTATTGAGAAAGCATGAAGACTACGTCACACGACTATTTTGTTTTTTGTCACGGTACTTTAGACCGTGATGAAACGCAGACAGCAACAGGTTGGGGGGAAAAAAAAGTACTGGGACAAATTGTTCCAGGTAATTTCGGTGGAGAAAAGGGCTCTTTCTTAGTGGGTTCCCAAGACATGACCATGGGTATTAAAGGTAGGGTAGGTGATCCGAAAGTGCTAGAGATAGCAAGCTAGTCATAGATCCACCCCTCCCGCTAATTCACTTTGCACAGAAACACCTCCTCCAAAACACATGAATCAGCACTAGGAAGAGCAAAGAGGACAACCTGCGCACGACGAGAGGACGGAGTGGTGGGGGTGAAGAACGCTGTCAGATTACCTCTCATTCACCAGTGAGAAAACATTACAGTACAAAGCACATAATGTTACAATAATAGCATCTTTCATTCTCGCTGGAACGCGCTGATGACGTATCATGTCTGTGCAAACAGGGTGCGCAGAGGTATCCAAATACATATTTGACAGGCAGTCAGACCGAACATTTTGATTGGACAAACATTTTATGTTCTAAGCCTTCCACAGATTTTATAGAAATACGATATAAATACATTTAGAAAACTTAACTTAGTGATTGCTATCGGGATGTGAAGAGACTTTCAATCAGCTTAACAAAAACAGTTTTTGAACCAAATCACCTCCCATGCCTTTAACATGAATACTCA
Source organism: Sinocyclocheilus anophthalmus (assembly GCA_018155175.1). NCBI lineage: Eukaryota > Metazoa > Chordata > Actinopteri > Cypriniformes > Cyprinidae > Sinocyclocheilus > Sinocyclocheilus anophthalmus. Next base: position 14,177 of record JADLZN010009326.1, on the reverse strand, counting down.
ACAAGATGGCCATTTTGATGGTGACTTTAAGCATTCTGTGCTTTGTGAATTTAATAATAAAAATAATAAATAAATAAATAAAATATATAAATATAAACCTCTCTCAAAGAGTTCAGCACATGGCCCGTCTTTCGGCGACCCAATTGCAATCAGATTTGACGAAGGGAAGGTTCTTTATTTTTAATTCACATACTATCATTCTCATATACAGATGTGTAAAACATGGTGTAGAAACCATGAACTAACCAAAATGGTATGCACTTTTTCTTGCAAATTGCTACATTGTCTTGGAAATGGCCCAGCAACAAAGGAAACTTACAGTGGGGCCAAAAAAGTATTTAGTCAGCCACCAATTGCAAGTTCTCCCACTTAAAAAGATGAGAGAGGCCTGCAATTTTCATCATAGGTATACCTCAACAATGAGAGACAAAATGAGGAAAAAAAATCTAGAAAATCACATTGTAGGATTTTTAAGAATTAATTGGTAAATTCCTCAGTAAAAAAAGTACTTAGTCACCTACAAACAAGCAAGATTTATGGCCCTCAAAGACCTGTAACTTCTTCTTTAAGAGGCCCCTCTGTCCTCCACTGGTAAGGTCTGGTATTAAGTGAATTGTTCTGTTGAAACGCTTTTCTTTGGATCAGTTGATATAAAGACACCTGTCTCAAAAGCTCGAACTCAACACGTCTTCACTCCAAACTCCACCATGGCCAAGATTAAAGAGCTGTCAAAGGACACCAGAAAAAAATTGTAGACCTGCACCAGGCTGGAAGACTGAATCTGCAATAGGTAAGAAGCTTGGTGTGAAGAAATCAACTGTGGGATCAATTATTAGAAAATGGAAGACATACAAAACCACTAATAATCTCCCTCGATCTGGGGCTCCAACGCAAGATCTCACCCCGTGGGCGGCAAGAGCTAGTCATAGTTAAATGTGTGGAGGAAGCTCAATCCCGAACAACACGGGGGGACCTAGTGTATTTTTTCTTTTTCTTTTTTATGGGACTCTGCAGAGAGGTGGGGCCCATATTTGTTTTATGTGTATTCAACAAAGGCTACCATCAGTATCACACTGCGCTGCCAGGGACTCAAATCATGCAGTGCCAGACGTGTCTCCCTGCTTAAGCCAGTACATGTTCAGGCCCGTCTGAAGTTTGCTAGAGATCATTTGGATTATCCAGAAGAGGATTGGGAGAATGTCCTATGGTCAGATGAAACCAAAATATAAAACTTTTTGGTAAAAACTCAACTTATCGTGTTTGGAGGAGAAAGAATGCTGAGTTGCATCCAAAGAAACCATACCTACTGTGAAGCATGGGGGAGGAAACATCATGCTTTGGGGCTGATTTCTGCAAAGGGACCAGGACGACTGATCCGTGTAAACGAAAGAATGAATGGGGCAATGTATCGTGAGATCTTGAGTGAAAACCTCCTTCCATCAGCAAGGGCCTTGAAGATGAAACGTGGCTGGGTCTTACAGCATGACAATGATCCCAAACACACAACGAAGGAGTGGCTTCGTAAGAAGAATTTCAAGGTCCTGGAGTGGCCTAGCCAGTCTCCAGATCTCAACCCCATAGAAAATCTTTGGAGGGGAGTTGAAAATCCGTGTTGCCCAGCGACAGACCCAAAACAATACTGCTCTAGAGGAGATCTGCATGGAGGAATGGGGCAAAATACCAGCAACAGTGTGTGAAAACCTTGTGAAGACTTACATAAAACGTTTGACCTCTGTCATTGCCAACAAAGGGTATATAACAAGTATTGAGATGAAATCTTGCTTGTTTGTAGGTGACCAAATACTTTATTTTACCGAGGAATTTACCAATGAATTATTTAAAAATCCTACAATGTGAATTTCTGGATTTTTTTTCCTCATTTTGTCTCTCATAGTTGAGGTATACATCTGATGAAAATTACAGGCCTCTCTCATATTTTAAAGTGGGAGAACTTGCACAATTGCTGGCTGACTAAATACTTTTTTTCACCACTGTATAGCAGGATTGCAGTTATTTAGAGTTAACTGCGTTATCTCAACTGTGTGTGTTGCTGTTCATGAACGGTTACTGTGTCTATTAGGTGTAATGAAAAAATGTATTTATCTAGGGTATTGTTTTTTTGTTTTTTGTCAAAATTGCAAACAAGATTATGATTTAAAAGAGAAACGCCTCTGTTTTAGTTCGTGTTTGAGTGACCAGTGAGTAGGCAGTTTGAGTGCATGAGTGCTACAATAACAGGTGGGTAAGGGACAAAGAAGTAATGTCAGTTCACGCTCACACATGGTCTCTGCCCGCTCGCCCAATTCTTTTTAAGAAAGAGCGATATAGTGTTGTGCGAGATTTTCACCCTGTGATATAAACATAGTTTGTTGTGTAGTGCCTTACTGCATTTTAAGAGGCTTTTCAATATGCATGTCATCACTAAAGTTACATTAGCACTGATTAAAGAATAGAGATGCACCGATCGATCGACCAGGGATCGGAATCGGGCGATTTTCCTCATGATCAGTGATCGGTTGGTCAGTCTCACTTCTTTCCGATTTCAAGCCAATACTTTTTGTTACCAGCGGCACAGGCAATAACGTCAGTCACGCATTCTCGCTCTCTTCTCTCCGACGACCCCTTCTCTCTCACACACGTCTCATTCGCTCCGGTTAAATAGTGCTTGTATTGTGCATTATTTTAGTAATTCCCGCAGGTTTTGCGCTTATACCAAACACGCATGCACCACCACTGATCTATATTAGTGGACCGCACAAGCCACGCTCAGTCTCAGCTTGTGAGCCACAAATACCAAAACGAGTGGCTAACTGCTCTAAAACTTTCAAATACATAAAACATTTTCATAATGCCTGTTTTGGCGAGAATCCAGTTAAACACAGTCAGTTTTGGAAAAAAGAAAGAGAACGCATGTTGTGTAACAGTATATTGGGTCCATGGAGAAACTCTTAACGGGACCCGCCGTGCCAATATACCTGCTGTGTCGGTCATGTTAATTCAAAGAGCATTTGCTCTGACGAATACTTTTTATAACCGTTAATGGTAAGCATTAACGGATTTAATTTTACATGGAAGACTACAGAAATATTAAAGTAACAAAACACAGCACCCCTGGAGGTGATTTACATTTCTACTTTAATTTCTGTAGTATTTCTAACTGAATAAAAACTTATAACCTGAAAAACTTTAGTTTCATAGCTCTCTTTATTCTATTGCATTTATTTGTGCTGTTGTTTGCCATTTTGTTTTATTTGTTCTTATTTTATTACTGACTTTTTACTTGTGTTTTTTTATGAAAATAAAACTTTGCGTTGAAGAAAAGTAGATTTTTGTTTGAATATGCTGTCAATTATAGTTCTTAGAAAGAAAATCGAGGATTAGCGGCAGAGCAAAATAACCAAAAATCGGGAAATAGGAATCGGCCAAGAACAGTGACAGCGGTGTGGCATCTCTAATAAAGATGAGACATGAAGGATTTGACTCAACTACGGATCAAGGGGAAAATGTGCTAGGGGGTGAAGTCTGCAAATTAATATTACATGCACATTTCGTGGACATTGCAAGTGAAATGTCCAGTGAGTGGCGCTAAAAGCACGTTCATAAACAGATGCAGAAACATTTTATGTTGGCTATTGTTCATATCATGGCATTCGGAAATTAAATGTCCAGTGAATGTTGCTAAAAGGTCAATGCTCTTTCGCGTTTGAAAATAACGTGCCATCCACATTAAACCTTACCGATAATGTTTAAAAAAAGCAAGCGTGGGCTAAAAACACATTTGCTGAGGCAACCGTGCTATTTTAGCTTCCTTAGGGAAGTCATTGATCTTATTTACTAAGTGTTGTGACTTGTGTTTTACAGTACTCGTATTCGAGCACTTCACATCACAATTGCAATGTTGTACCGGGTGTGCTACTGAGCAAGTTTACAAAATCAGAAAAGCCACACATATGGAACTGGTTATGTGGTGCAAACTTCAATAAGTCTTTATTAATTGACATTTAGTGAGATCTATATGGTCAAAGAGAAATATAAAGGTAAAAAGATCATTCAGATGTGAAAATGTGTGTAATTTAAGAGGGTATGCAACATTAGTATGTGCATCAGGAAGGTGTTTAGTGTCTGTAATGGCAAATTACCCTTTTAATCGCTATCTGTTGTATTCATTGGTGTGTTCACAATGGCTGGCATTCCTAGTGTTTAAAGAAACCATTCTGAATCCAGAACAGCTATAGAATGAAGCTGTAAGTAATTTTATTTACTGGGTGCATTGTGTCTAATGAACTCTCACTACTCTTTTTCCCAGGCTGTCTCTGTCTTTCTTTCTCTCTGTCAAAGGCTTTCTGTGTCCTTGGCCTAGAAATCTTTCACTCATCCATGTCACGTTCCGTGGTCCCTCGTTTTCTAAAACCCTTCTCCAACCCCCAACACACACACACAAACACACACAACACACACACACACAAACACAACTATGTCTGCATACCCTCAACCATCCAAGAGGCCTCAGCAACAGGCTCTATTAAAGGGACAATATGGGTTTCTAATAGTAATAGTCCTGCAACACAAGGCTTTAAGTAGCAGTATGCAAGTTAAAAGCTCCACTCACTAATGAAGTCAGAGAACTTAAGTGGTCCTTTAGTGTTGGGACAAAATGCCAGCCTCTCTGCCTAGAAGTATAGGATGTATGCAAACAATAGCTTTTGACTCGGTGTAGTGTCCCTGTTTGTTTGTTTTTTCCTGCAGTCACTAAGGAGGCAGTTGGAAAAGGGTTTGTCAAACAAATCCAAAAAAAAATTCACTCAGAAGCTGCTAAGAAAATTCAGAAATATTTACAAAGAAATGGCAAGTAACACTGAATTAAATGTGAAATTGTATAGTAGAAACTATAAAATAGACGACAACTGAAATAGAAAATAGACAGAAAAAGTAAAAAAACTGAAATAGAATATTCTTGTAAAACATACTCCAATAAGCTGTTTGGATTTAATTTCAATTTAAGAGCTAATTGGGAAGGAGGATACAGTAGGTTGTTGGTTACATTAGTACTGCATTAGTTAACATGGCTAACAATGTTTGTATTTCAGCATTATCCAATCTTTGTTCAATTTAATTGTTTAATTGGGATCTTTTCACTGAAATTGCTGAATTTGTATTAATAATGCATAACATCGATTGTGAAATTTAGGGATGCTCCGATCCGCCTTTTTTGCCTCCCGATACCGATACCTAGGGTTCGGTATTGGCCGATACCGATTCCGATCCGAAAAGAGTGAAGTTTTTTTTCCCTCATTTAAATAAATTTTGAATTTATATATCTCTGTGTGTGGAATTGATAATCATTCTTTCACAATCTACTATATACAGACTACTTCATTATAAAGAAAGATAAAATAAACAATAAATATGAAAAATATAGGTCTATGTATATTTATAATATATGACAACAATTTATCATAAATTAGGTTAGTGGATAATTCGGCAGCAAAAATTATTCTAGAAAAATCACACAATAATTTTAGAAATCCAAACATTCAGTGAAAAAAATATATTTAAATGTATAGCCATATTTTTTAATAAGGCAACAAACTATGATAGATACGATTAGGACAAAACAAATAACAGTGCAGCACAAAACTGTTTTTATACAGTCAACCTCTAGGACAACCTGGCATTGAATCGCAATGGCTAGTATATATTTTTGTTTACTAGCCAGACTGAAAATACGATATATATATATATATATATATCTATATATATATATGTTCACGTAATACCATTTTTCCTCGTGTTTGTGTATATATATATATATATACACATGTATGTTTGTAAAATGGCACAGTTTTTAAATATCTGAAAGTACACTCTTAAAATCAGTCAATCAAGCATTATAACATGATATTATGATTATCAAGTATTATTTAATGATATAAGTTTAGTAATTTAAATTAAAACTTGGTAACCATGAACTTAGGACTGGTGCTTTTTTGGTCATTCAGTGTTCCTGTAAAAAAAGAAAACGAACAATAATACTGATGAGATATTATTATACGAATTCTACTAATAAGAACAATATAAAAACGCACTAAGTATTAATGAGCTACTGGATTCATGAATATTAATCAGGTTGTGTGCGTTCGCTCGAACTGATTCGCTGAAATCAAAACAGGGAGAATAATAGGTGAGCACCAGCCAATGAGATGTCTTTGGCATTAGTTCCTCTACCGCCCGACTACAGGAAACACCCGGCCGTCTCAAAAAGCTGAAGAATTCAAAGGAAACTCTGTTATTTTGGAAGGAAAATACAACAAAGTATGATCGTTTTTTTGGCAGCACTCAAACTTTCTGCATGTGTTAGTAAGGCCTCTTTGTCACAGTGAGAGAGAAGTGTCAGGCGGAGTCGGGACCTTCACACTAGCACTACGTTACGCCCCCAAATTCACAGGTGCGCTGTGCATCCATTCAGATGAACTGAAAAATATCACTGATCACTTGACGGAGAGTGAAACTCTGAAGTGCTCAGTAAGAGTGTTCTGTGAGTGAAAATATATCTGTGCTAATCATATACCCATCTTCCAACTCACACACTGGCGAGTAAAACCTGAGAATTTATTAGCAATTGGCTAACATTAGACATCATTTAGTCACCCAGAGAGAAGATTTAGTCGCATATGCGAGTGATTCACTCGCAATGTAGAGGGTTGACAGTCTATGAGCACGAAGCCGCTTCGTGTTAAAAACTGCAAAGCACAAAGGGAAGAGAAATTGATGCGTAGTGTATTATATCTGTGCAACAGTTTTTGAGCCTTTCTTTTAACAGTTTTAAATTTCAGTTACTGTGCATGTTAAAAACAATTTATAGTCCTTTCTACGCCCGTGTTTTGTTCTCACAGACATCCGGTAGCAAGTAACAAAACATTAAAATCCGGCAAGAAAATAAATTCCTTTTTGCAAAATCATAGACATGTACAAATCAAGTATAATGGGAACACAGAATTATCTTGGAGAGAGCTTTACCGAGCTGACTGCTGTAACGAACGCGACCAGGGTTTAAAGGCTGAAAGAATGACTTATTGATCAGCCACCCCGTGCGTGATGGAAAATGAAGAGTTTGTTTGCTTCCTTCTTTGGGAATTTTTACATGTAAGGATTTTAAATAGTCATATGTTAGCCATTAATTAAGTATCGGTATGGCGTCAGAAGGACACCGAATAATTTGCACAATCGGGGGAAAAAAAAAAATCTCGGATTTGGATCGGCTCTCTGTATGACCGATTCCGATCCAAGAAAATATTGGCAATATCGGAGCCGATACTGATATGAATATCGGACGCGCCGCATATCCCTAGAAGTTACATTGACTTAAAGTGCTAGAAAGACTGAAATATTATTTTCTTGTAAAACATACTCCAGTATGTTCCAGTTACTCCAGTAGTCTGTTTTATTTAAATTAATAACTAAGATTAATTAACAATAATCTTCTTTAGTTTACTTGCTTTAACAAATTTAAGCTATTAATGTTAAGTAATGCCTTAATATGTTATCATTAACAAAGATGAACTAAAACAGAATACAGATCTTGTTTGTTATTAATGTTAACTAATCTTAAGAAATACAGCATTATTGTTACCCTGTTATCTGTCTGTTTTTGTGCATTTTATTTTCAAACAGCTGCATTAAATGCTTTCACCCAAGCTCTTGACGTTTCAAATGGTTCTTTTCATGATGGATATGTTTTGAAGAATGATAGAATGTGTGGGTTTTTAAAAAGTGCTCTACCGGGTGCGCTGCCGAGCAAGTTTACGACGTCACAAAAGGGAAACACATATGGGGGGGTTATGTGATGCAAACATCAAACTGTGTTAGTTTACAAATAATGCACTATGGTAAAGGTGTTTTGAGGTCATAACATAGTATAGTGCAAGAAAACATGAGAAAATAAGTCTTTATTAATCGATAATCTGCCCCATAATCATAATTTGCATGAAAAGGAATAAACGTTGTTGGTGTTTTACTGCCACTAGTGTTCATTTCATCTGGAAACTGCAATAAATTGTACTGTATGTGTATGTGAGTTTTGTGGAAAGCTGGTAGAGGCATGTTTTTCCAATGTTGATATTTTGGGTTAAAAACTTCTGGGCATGAGTGTTACTAAACAAAAAATGTCAGCATATTTCATCAAGTGTTTTTAATATCCCTTGATTTTAATGACCTTCTTTACAGCTGGTTTAAAGATTTGTCTCGAGTCACCCAATTATAAGTAGACAACTCTAAATACAGGCCCAGAATGTGATCCAGTTACTCAAACCACATTTAGAGGTAGTCAGAAACACACACATATGTAGTGTAAGTGCTCTGATGCGCCCTGACAACACTGAAGAACCGCCTATTCACCTGTCAATCAACCGCTGAGCGAAAACAAGAGCTTTAAACTGTGACTGTTATGTTTCCCTTTGATCTCTTTTTCTTCGGAAGGGCCAGATGTAGTTAAATATCATTCATGTTTAGAGAGATTAATGCTACCTTTTGATGAGTTTGGAAATCGCGGTTACCACGCAAAGTGAGTTCAAGTGGTTTTGGTCGGAATAAAACCGAGAAGTTGGACAATTTCATATTTCTTTCTTTTACTTCCCAACAAGGACAGGAATATTTTTTAGAGCTAGTAAAACAAAAACGAGAGAAAAAACATAGTGCAACTTATATACACATTATCTGCCAGAAAATTATATAAAATGTTTTTTTTTTGGTCAAGAGTTTGTTTGACATGAAAGTACAATTTTAAACTTTCTACTTCAGTATTACACATTTAATCACGTTTAATGTTACCATTGCCATTTCTATGTAATTAGGTTGGCTTGACCAAGCTGCAAATACTGAAATCCTATTTCTTCATCTTTTTCTTCTGAGACTAAGTTTCTCCTCCTAGAGTTTTTAAGCTACAACCACCAAACTCTGGTCATACCTTCAGACCGAACTTCCCCGGGTTGCTATATCTCTTCTAACTGATATGACTTATTGTTTTTCTTAAACTGAGCGATCAAAACTACGAAATAATCCCCTAAGCTTTCATTGAGGGGGTCAAAACATTTGTACAATAAGACTTCTAGTGTATTTAAGCTATTGCCTTGTCCAAATACCCACACTTGCGGTCTTGACCACTTATATGACGTATTTCCTGTATTTAGCCCAAGTCTTCAAGTGAGCATGAAGACCACAAGTGTGTGTATAACTTTTCTTTACCTGATGGGACACACTTATAGTATTTTAAAAATGCAAGTGTTTACATAGCTTTATTTTATTTTAAATACTTTGCATTTTAAAATCAACTTCTAAATGTCTGTTCAGTAGTCCCTATAACCAGGGTTTGAATTTAGGCATATCTTTTACACTCACCAGCCAATTTGGCTACTACATTTTTAAGTTACCGGCCATTCATAACTTCTTCTAGGCCAATTTTTTTTTTTTTCTACGACAAAAAAACCCCAGCAGCTTGCGTTCTGTTCCAAGGATGTGCACAAAGCGGAAACAGAACTTTCTGCTCAGTTATATCAGGAATAGAACAAGGATCGTTTTATTGTCGGCCAGGGATTTGTTAGTGTCGCGCCGCTTCCAGTGTGATCACTGATCATAATGGGTTCTATTGTATGTTGCGCACGAGCTACGGTCCGGTGTAGGACACCGGGTCGTGAGGGTTTTTTGTCATTTTTCAACTCTACGTTATTGCTTCAATGCAAAGGAAACCAGCGCACCCGTCATGCCGTTATTTGTCGGGTATGTTCAAGTATGCTAGATATGCACTTCCGATGCCTGCGCAATTAGGCTGCATTTAATTTATAGGTAGGACATCCTTGAGATTAGTATTTACGCTTAAACTTACACAGATTGGCTCTGAAATGACCTTGCCCCAAGAAAATTGATAGAAGAACATAATTTACGAAAAGTAGCCCGCCAAATTGGCTAGTGATTTGACAGCATTACCCACCACAGCTGATTTTTACCTGCATTTGGCAGGTTGTCGGGTGTTAATTTCAAACCCTACCTATAACAGTTGGCACAATTTAATTTGTGGTGCTTCTAATTAAGTGATAAAAAACATTTGCAAATGTTGTACAAAATAAATATCACCACTACTCATCTTTGCACCAATAAAACATTCACCACTTTGTTTTTCTACCAAATTATATCATATCTAATTAGCCTATTATATTAATATTTAACTTACATTGTGACGTCTCGCGAGATATCGGCTAAAAGTCTCATGATTTATTCCAAGGCGTGATGCATGATGGGATACACTAAGCCTCGAATAGCGCTCTGGTAGCCCCATGTTAAATCATGCTAGCAGCATATTAAAACATGCTAGCACCTTGTTAAAACAGGGTAGCATCATGCTAATTTATGCAACAGCATGTTAAATCATGTTAGCAACTTGCTTTCACATTTTAGCAATGCGTTAGAACAAGCCAATAACATTTTATTGACTTTGAGAACAATCTTCAAACCTCAAGCTTCTCAGTTATTTCGAACTTTCAAACAAGGCTTTACCAAGCCAACATCAAAGTTTGTTTACAAACATTCTCATCCAGCGTTCATGAGGATTAGGCTAATCAGCCCATATAGAAAACATCACAAGTAAAATGAATCATGTTTATAAAAATAAACATGGGTTTATTATAGCCCACTTACAATTTACATTTCAGAGATCATTACAAATAAATTATTAAATGCTAAAACTGAATAAATTTAAATGAACAAACTTGGCGTTGCATTTGCAACCATGTGAATACAGGGGGTGCTGCAGCCCCCTCAGCACCCATACTTCCCGCGTCCCTGCTGTTGTCTTTTAGAGCTGCTTTAGAGCAGAATCTGGTTCGCCATAGCGGAGTATCCATAATTGATTCTGCTATTTTCCTATTTATCTCAGTAAAAATGCTTTGGCGCAATCTGTATCGTATGAAGCACTATATAAATAAAGATGACTTGACTTATTTTCATTTTGGAATGGCTTCACAATCGTTTCCACTCTTAAAGTTGTGTTTTGCCACTTTTTTCACTGTCTTGTTCCAGCTCTGTAGCTTTTCTTCCAGGTAGCAGAGCCTAAAGACCATGAAAACCATGGCAACAGTCTATTCTATGCTATTTTGCAACAGGATTTCCAGTCTGCTCAGTAGTTTCTAAACTGGCACCGACTGCACAAAAAAAGAAGTGTCAGAAGCACAATGTATTTATTAAAATATATTAACGCTGCTGTTGCTGTCTTCAATGCTTTTTGTGGCTTCCTCTACTACTCATGAGCCATTTTTTAAGCGTGTCACTGTATACATTTAATAATCTTAAATTATGGGATGATTATTGCTGTGGTTGTTTAGCAACGGGCATATGAGATTTAGAAATATTAAATCTCAGGCTACAAACCCATTTGAGTTTCGGCCTTAAAATTTTACTATGTTCTTGAGAAGAGCAAATTTGCTCTTGGGATTCATGATTTTTAACTAATTTCCCAACTCTAACTAAAGTCACATCAAATGCACATCAAATCATGGTCAGTTGAGTGTAATGCATTACTAGGTAATTAATCACTGTAATGTAATTGCTTGAAAAAGTAATTTAAGATATTACTCTTTATTACTCTGTAATTTAATTAGTTACTTCTGATGTAATTATAGACTATTTAACAATTCTAGATAAAACAATAGTGGATTAAACATCAAAATGTAACATCTAATGTTAAAATATATGTTTTTAATGTAACCTTCTTCCTTTAAATACTTTGGTCAGTTCAAGAATAATTTATGCAATTTTATATTATTTATTTGAAAGAATTAAAAGAGCAGTTTCATGTCTTATCCTTGTTTGGTTGATATGGGATTTAGAAAGTAATTGGTAATAATTCATACTTTTTAGACAGTGTACTTGGTACTCTAATTATACTGTTGAAGATGTAATTAGCTAGTAGGCTAATTAATTACTTTTTTTTTTATATATATATATAGAGAGCGAGAAAAACACTGACTGGAGTAATGGCTGCTACAATTTTAGCTTTGATCACAGGAATAAATTAATTTTTTTAAATATATTAAAATAGAAAATGTGTTTTTAAATTGTAATAATATTTAATAATATTACCGTTTTTACTGTATTTTGATCAAATAATGCAAGCCTTGGTGAGCATAAGAGACTTCAAAAACATTAAAAAGCAGTCATTTGACTCCTTGATTCTTTGCCGGTTGCATTTTGGTCTTTACAGTACCAAACATTTCTTATATTAAAGTTCTTCAAATTAGCCTCCCTTTTCCTATGAAGGCTTATGCACCTTTGCATTTGTCTTTAATTGCACATCTTTGCCTACACATATCACTCTTTATGCTTTTGCTTCATGTGTTGCTTTGGGTTTATATGCAGTTACATTGACTGAGAACAAGGCTGTTTGTTTGCAGAGATTGCAATGACCTGATTCTGTACAAAGTTCCATGTACAGTGGGGAAAAAGTATTTAGTCAGCCACCAAGTGTGCAAGTTCTCCCACTTAAAAAGATGAGAGGCGCCTGTAATTTTCATCATAGGTATACCTCACCTATGAGAGCCAAAATGAGAAAAAAAAATCCAGAAAATCACATGTAGGATTTTTAAAGAATTAATTGGAAAATTCCTCTGTAAAATAAGTATTTGATCACCTACAAACAAGCAAGATTTATGGCCCTCAAAGACCTGTAACTTCTTCTTTAAGAGGATCCTCTGTCCTCCACTCGTTACCTGTATTAATGGCATCTGTTTGAACACGTTATCAGTATAAAAGACACCTGTCAACAACCTCAAACAGTCACACTCCAAACTCCACCATGGCTAAGACCAAAGAGCTGTCAAAGGACACAGAAACAAAATTGTAGACCTGCACCAGACTGGGAAGACTGAATCTGCAACAGGTAAGCAGCTTGGTGTGAAGAAATAAACTGTGGGAGCAATTATTAGAAAATGGAAGACATACAAGACCACTGATAATCTCCCTCGATTTGGGGCTCCACGCAAGATCTCACCCCGAGGGGTCAAAATAATCACAAGAACTGTGAGCAAAAATCCCAGACCCACACGGGGGAACCTAGTGAATGACCTGCAGAGAGCTAACAGAGAAAGTAACAAAGGCTACCATCAGTAAAACACTGCGCCGCCAGGGACTCAAATCCAGGCAGTGCCAGACGTGTCCCCCTGCTTAAGCAGTACATGTCCAGGCCCGTCTGAAGTTTGTTAGAGAGCATTTGGATGATCCAGAAGAGGATTGGGAGAATGTATTATGGTCAGATGAAACCAAAATAGAAATTTTTGGTAAAAACTCAACTTGTCGTTTTTGGAGGAGAAATAATGCTGAGTTGCATCCAAAGAGCACCATACCTACTGTGACGCATGGGGGTGGAAACATCATGCTTTGTGGCTGTTTTTCTGCAAAGGGACCAGGAAGACTGATCCGTGTAAACGAAAGAATGAATGGGGCATGTATCGTGAGATTTTGAGTGAAACCTCCTTCCATCAGCAAGGGCATAGAAGATGAAACATGGCTGGGTCTTTCAACATGACAATGATCCCAAACACACCACACGGGCAACGAAGGAGTGGCTTCGTAAAAAGCATTTCAAGGTCCTGGAGTGGCCAAGCCAGTCTCCAGATCTCAACCCCATAAAAAATCTTTGGAGGGAGCTGAAAATCCGTGTTGCCCAGCGACAGCCCCAAAACATTAATGCTCTAGAGGAGATCTGCATGGAGGAAAGGGCCAAAATACCAGCAACAGTGTGTGAAAAACTTGTGAAGACTTACAGAAAATGTTTGACCTCTGTCATTGCCAACAATGGGTATATAACAAAGTATTGAGATAAAATTTTTATTGACCAAATACTTATTTTCCACCATAACTTGCAAATAAATTCTTTAAAAAAATCCTACTATGTGATTTTCTGGATTTTTTTTTTCTTCATTTTGTCTCTCATAGTTGAGGTTATACCTATGATGAAAATTACAGGCTTCTGTCATCTTTTTAAGTGGGAGAACTTACACAGTTGGTGGCTGACTAAATATTTTTTTCCCCACTGTATGTTTGATATTAATAATCTGTAAGACTGTCTCTGCTAGTGTTACATGCTATACTGGCTCTTTGGTAGTTTTGCGGTATCCAGACCTCAAAATACTGTC